>OY019133.1:38902764-40102764 GCA_955652365.1 Eristalinus aeneus
TTTTGGGCTTAAAAAGTCTTGAAAGTAAAAGACAAGGTCAAAGTGTTTTACTTATCAAAGACATTTTAAGTTGCAATGTGAAATCTGAAGAGCTACTCGCCTTAATTTCTTTGTACGTCCCAGACGTAAGTTTAAGACACAGAAATGAAGTTTTCTATCATCCCATTCACCGTACGAATTATGGTCAAAATAATCCAATAAATCGGTCTTTAATGTTATTTAACTCTGTTTCTTCTGGAGTTGACATTTCAATGAGCAGAGACTCTTTTAAAAATATTATCAAAAACATTTTTCACAATCGATCCATTTGAATTCATAAATGTATGCAGATTCATTAAATATAAATAGAATTATTTTATATACTATCTATTTATACATAGAATTATTTTTCTTACTCTGTTTTCTCTCTTTGTTGTTAAGAAACAAAATATTGTGTTCAGCAGATTGTAAGTACATTGATGATGAATAAATAAATAAAATAAATAAATGTTCGGGCCTTTGCGTGCAGAAATTGTTTGAACTGGTCAAGTGACTTTATTCGCTCAATTGAAAGCTCAAAGATATTTCATCCTCGCACGTCAGCGAATTCACTTTTTTGTTCAATGAACTGATTCCGTATCCTTTGCCTTTCGACCTTTCATCTCACTGACATCAGTGAAAATTCGAAATTTATTCAACAAGTCCTAGTCACATTGAAAAAATTCCTAGAAATACAGGAACGAATTTAAATTTGTAACTCTTTCTCCTTCATTAACTTCACCGTCGTCATTACAGTGTTTTTTTGTATGTCCAATATTTTGACGTTGACACATTCACCCACACTGGAAATCCCAAAACGGAGTGACGGTAAGACAAGACCTTTCTGCCTCACGCTCTTCCCATTGCGTCTCATTTTCTCTGGAATTATTTAATGGATTTTATGAGCACTATGCTGCTTTCAACTTCACTGAACCGACCTTGACAAGAAGTTCATTTTAAGACAAACTTCCATTGCCACCTCGTGCATAACACAGGACTTTGGTCATTCACCGATTATCATCCGTTTTGCCGTCATAAAACGAAACCTCCCTCCCTGCCCTCCCATAGCTGCGTATTTCCGCGATCTGCTGTAAAAGTGTGCTTAGCCTCTTGGACGACAAACCAGGACCAAAAGGAAATGCCCAACAGACTATGAAGAGATAACTATTCGTCATTTCTCCTCCCCTCGGAAGCACATAAAAATTACCATAAAGCCTTTATTTGTGTCGCTATTGTCGCTGTGTCGTCCTGTCCTTTGTTCCGCATCTGCCCTGGCCGCTGTGAGGGTGCCGGTAAAAGGTTTATGGCTACGTTCGACCGTAAATTGTGTATGGTTTCATATTTTAATAGACTAGTTCGTCCACAGAGGCCAGGGAACCTGTGGGGAATGCTCTTTTTCTTGTGCGCATCGCGGGAGATGCACTGATGTCGTGTTCCTCTAATGGATAGCCCGGACATAAGTCTTTGGCACTATCCACAGGCCGGCGAGAGTATATGACCCGGATTTAAGGGTTACTCCAAAAATCTCAAATCAGAAATTGTTTTTGGTGGAGATGGAGGGTTTTCAGGTGCTTTCGAAAAGCGGATTATGGGCAGGACGTAAATTATTTGAGAACCTAGTCCCCACGCCTGTCACATGTTGCCAAAAACGACACAATACTGAACATGACGGTCGTGGAGAAGTCAATTCTGGGATATCCGTCGACCCGTCATCAGATTGACGCCTACATCAGTCAGACACTGTCAGCTGTCACTTGTGACTTCCAAATTTTTGAACAAAAATATCTCAGCTGTCGGTCATATTTAATTGATCTCCCACCACAGGTCTAGACGAGCTCATACCCGAACTCCGTATTCATAGAAAAGTCGCGACACTTTCATAAATTATCAAAGACCCAGGAGTGAGGCCGTTGAAAACTGGAAAAAGTTTCGTGAAAAATTACAAACGCCGAAAAGTTTTGACAATTCTATTATATCCCGCAAGAGTGCGTTGCGTCACAAGTGTCTCCGAGGGAGTGAACATATTCACAAAATTATGTTGCCGCAGTAGCTGCAAAAGCATGTTTCTATCAAGGGAGAGGAAGGCCAAGTGTTCCAGTTCCCAGAAGTGGTTTTGGAACTGTATTCGGTGGCCTAAATTCTGTTTTTAATTGCGTGCTGGCCTGTTTGGTGATGTGTCCTTGGAGTTTGGTTTTTTAATGAAGGTCTATGTGCGAGGTGATGTGTTGAGAATGTGACTCAAGACAGAGGTTTACTTGAGGTGTGATGGTATGACCACATTCATTTCTGTGATTGCATCTTTAATAATAAGTGGGTGGCACTACTGTCCACACAGTCCACCAGAGCCTAGCTTACTCATCAACTACTCGTCTTGTGCACGCTACTGTCCTCTCACGAGTAGAAGGGACCCACAGTTTTTTTTGCCGACTCCGAACGGCGAAGTTTGAGAAGGTTTCTCTTAGACAATTATTACTCTTTGAGTGTTGTCAGCAGATTGAAAGAAGTGGATAGGGGTGCCGTGAAAATTTCGAGGCATTCAACCGGGAATCGAACCTGCATCTTCAGCATGTGAGGGTCGCACCCTACCCACAACGCCACGGCGTCCACTTTAATGTGTATTTATTTAAGGGCCACAGCGACAACTCAAAATTGAATGTGAGAGATCCAGGAAGGCAAAAGGGAATGCAAAAATAGAAGAATGGCTCCAGAGTTGTTCTATGCATAGGTTGTTTTCTTTGGAGGCATATAAATTTAAAGTAGAATAAAATAATGTTGCTTTTTACAGATTGACCTAAAGTTTACTTCTTTATATAGACAATTTTTCTGGCATTATATCATAAGTACCAAATTTGGGCATGTGATGTCAAGCTCATATGTAGTCCAATCTGGAAGTCATATTTTAGATTACTTTTTTTTTCGTTTGTGGCCGCATATCGCCAATAAAGCAACGAATGTTGTCCTGTTGTGTTAAATCGCTTCGGTCTTATCGGCGTAGGACAGTCGTGTCACACATACCCACAAACAATTTCCAAACGACTTAAATCACACGATTTTTGAGACCAATTCTCGGCTCCATAACGTTCATGACATCCACACTGCGGTTACCAAATGCAACTTAAAATAAATTAATTGTGGCACGTGCTGTTTACCATTTCGCACTATTTTGTTTAAAAGCCCAGAATATGCAGATTATGGTTGTTCAGTTAATGGTTAAAAAGTATCAGAAATCATGGTTCTATAGCTTTCGACGTTGTTTGTAATGTTCTTGTCATCATCTTGTTTTAAAAAAAAGTACTAACCACTTATTTCTAAAATGGGTCTGGCGGTAAATGAGGGCAAAACAAAATGCATGCTGTTGTCAATAAAGAACACACAACATCGACGTCTCGGACAGAGCTGCAGCAGAAACTTCGAGGTAGTCAAGGACTTCGTCTACCTCGGCTCCGTAATAAACAGAGACAACAACATTCTTTACCGAAATCAAACGCAGAATCACTCTTGTCAATCGCTGTTTCTTTGGGCTCAAAAGAGCAATTGAGTAATAAAGCCTTCTCTCGATGGAATGCGCCCTCTTTATATAACAGCTTGATCATCACAGTCCTACTTTGTGGCGCGGAAACATGAACGTTACTATAAGCGGATGAGGAAGCCCTTAATTTTTTCGAGAGAAAAGTTTTGCATGCGATTTTTGGTCCTGTTTGCGTTGATGACATCTGGAGGAGAAGATATAATGACGAACTCTATGAACTGTACAGCGACATGCACTTGGTCACGCGTCTACGGATACAACGCTTAAGTTATCTAGGCCATGTAGAGCTTATGGACACCACTGCTTCGGCCCGAAAAGTCTTTGAATCCGAGCCATTGGGACAACGCAACAGAGGACGACCTAGACTAAAGTGGCGCACACAAGTGAAGAAGGACCTCAACCAACTTGGAGTGCTCAACTGGAGACAGCTGGCGAAAGTTCGTGCTGGCTGGAGAGGCATGTTGGTTGAGGCCCTGGTCCACCCCGGACAATAGCGCTACAAGAAGAAGAAGAAGTAGGGAAACAAGAACATCTTTGGCAATGCAGTTAAAGCTAAAAGACTTTTCTATTTTCACCAACTCGAAAGTGTATAAGATGCCAGTACCCACTACTATTTCACTGCTCGGAATTGTTTGTATGCTATTTTTCAGAACGGATTGAAGATTTGTTCGATGCAGATTTTGGGCTACCAATGTTTCGTGCCAAAATTTCCGAATAAATATTCCAATATATTACAAAAGTATTTCGATTTGATGCTCCCAGTAGTCGATAACAAAACGAAGAAGTGGTCAAGGACAAATTTGCTCCCACTAGAAACTAATGGGACAAATGGGTTAAATTGCTGCCATTGTGTTATAACCCATCGCCCTGTGTTACAGCCGACAAACAATTACTTGGCTTTCATCGTCGATGCTTCTTCAAGCAATATATGCCAAATAAGCCTGAAAAGCACGGCTTGAAATTTTGGATGTGTACCTGTGCCGTAATTACCTACGTTTGAAAAATATATAGCCGTATTTAGGAAAAGAAATTGGGGGTTGCTGCTGAACGTAACCAAGGTGAGCGTGTCGTTTTGGATTTGGTACAGGAATTGAAGGGTTACAACGTCACCATGGACAACTACTTTACGTCTTTTGAGTTGGGTGGAAAATTGTTGTAAAAAAATCTAACAACACTCAGAGACAATAAAAGGAGTATGCCCCCAATAATTTTAGTCGAAAAAAAACAAGCGTGGTTTCAGTCTACATTCGGGTTTACAGTAACAACAACGTTAGTTTCATATGTGAGCAAGAAGAATAAATGTACAACAGTGCAAAGTGCAATGCCTTCCACCCCTAAAGGTGGACCGCATCCCTAAAAGATGTGGGATGTTATCGAAATTTATAATAAAACTGAGGGTGGTTGATAATGCTGATAAGATGCTATCCGGGTTCAGTAGTAAACAAAAAAAACAAACAATTGGTTAATGGGCGTCTTTGCAAATACACTAGACATTTTAGCTTTGACCGCCTTTACCATATATTCTGAAAATAACCCAGGCTATTAAGTTTCGAGAGCTAAATAGAGCCGAAAAATATATTTGTATGATCTGGATGTCGAATTAGCCAAAGACCGATCAGGAGCACCTAGGTCATCGTCCTCAATCACCCTTCAGGCGACACTAGCTGGCTCTTCTTCGTCCACTAGATATCAAGTAGTTTTCCGTCCTACAGCTAAGCGGCTGAAAATGAATTCACCACTGCCAAAAGAGCGAGGCAGATGTGTTGTGCACAGAAGAATACACAAAATCCAAAGTTAATCAGACTGAGTTTTTATGCTACATTTGTGATATGAACGTTTACAAGAACATAATAATAATAATTGTTGGCGCTGGGGACCAGGGCCTAGCTTGCTCATCAACTCGTGTTGTGCGTGCTACTGTTCTCTCACGAGTAGAAGCGACCTACAGTTTTTTGCCGACTCCGAACGGCGAAGTTTGCGAAGCTTTCTTAGACAGTTAGTACTCTTTGAGCGTTGTCAGCAGCTCGAAAGAGGTGGTGCCGTAAAAAATTCGAAAAATTGGTGTTGACCTGGGAATCGAACCTAGACCCTTCGGCGTGTGAGCGTCGCACTCTACCCACTACGCCACGGCGACCACAAGAACATAAATAGCTGAAATATAAGCGTAACATCTTTTAACCAAATTTAGGTATTTCGACAAGGTTGACAAATATCTCCCTTCCGCCTTTTTGTCTTGTTAATTTTTCGACCATGTACAAAGCGCTACAGAGCTCGTATCTGGCAATACTACACATCTTGACATAACCTACAAAACGACAGTATGCATGATAAGTTTGGATATTGCGTTCAGCAGTTATAGACGTGTAAGCATGGAGTTCACTAACACCGAAATTCGTGATATTTTAATGTTTTCCTTCGTTAAAGGCAAATCCGCTAGAGAAACGTTCAGTGAGATTAATGGTGTTTTGGGGGATGGTACTCTATCACATCGAACCGCGGAGGAATGGTTTCGACGATTCAGAGTCTGTAAAAACGACGAAGCCAGCCGGCGAAAGTCCTGTGACGACGAATACCGATCGAGTCATGGAAATTATCGAGTTAGACCAGCACGCCGAGGGGTCTAGGTTCGACTCCCAGGTCAGTACCAATTTTTCGACACGGCACCACCTTTTTCGAGCTGCTAACAACACTCAAAGAGTAATAACTGTCTTAGAAAGCTTTTCAAATCCCGCCGTTCGGAGTCGGCAAAAAACTGTAGGTCCCTTCTACTCGTGAGAGAACAGTAGCTCGAACAACACGAGTAGTTGATGAAACAAGCTAGGAACTGGTCCCCCTTTAGACTGTAGCGCCAACAATTATTATTATTATTAACACTTCCTTATCGGACAATAACATTGTCAGCTCTTAACTGAATTAGTTTAAGCACATTCTGCCACTTCAAAATAAATAGGCAGATACCTGGACAGATTCGGTGAATGAGCCCCAAACAAATTAAGCCCTTACGTTAATATCCAAGAGCAAAATTTGTTCAGTTATGAAGCTCACTCCTGGTTGAATGAATATATCAATAAACAAAACTGCTTTATAAGGAGTGTCAGTAAGACATACTGTGCTTTGGTGAAATAATTGGTTATTCTTCTTGTTTTGGTGCTTCAGTCCGGCTGGACCTGTGCCTCAACCAAAATGCCTCTCCAGCCAGCATGATACTTCGTAAGCTGCACTCCAAGTTGGCTGGGGTAATTCTCCACTTGTGTGCGCCACCTTCGACTAGGTCGTCCTCAGTTGCAACATCCCAATGGCTCGGATTCAAATACTTTTCGGGCCGGACCTGTGTTTTCCAAACGCTCTACATGGCCTAGCCAACTTAAGCGTTGTATCCGAAGACGCTTGACCAGGCGCAAGTCGCTGTACAGCTCATAGGGTTCGTCAATAAATCTCCTCCTCCAGATGCCATCAACGCAAACAGGAACAAAAATCGCACTCAAAACTTTTCACTCGAAACGTCTAAGGGCTTCCTCATTCGCCTTTCCGACTATGTCCGTATAAAATGTAAACTGATTTATTAAGCCGCAACATTTTTTTTAACACTTGGTGCAGGAAAATGGTCGAGAACAATAAAATAGTACGAATAGTATGATGGTAAAGAGTATTTTATTACAAAAATTATGATATTTAATTTTTTTTTTTTATAAATGAACTTAGTATTTGGTTGCATGACCATGACATGATTATGACAGATAAACAAAGCCGTTTCATAGAGTTTACAAGACCTTCGCTTTTCTTCAGTGGTGTACCTAGTCTGCCATGAGTGTCCAACTACAGCAAAAAGTTAGTTGTTGTTTTTGGGCCTAGCGTCCTACACCGCTTTCTCAATATCTGCCCAAAGGTTCATATATGTATTTTGAAAGTACACCAAAAAAGCTTGAAAAAAATCTTACTTGTAAACCCCTGCTAGAATCAAGATACCAAAATGAGCATGTATCGCGCTCCTATCCACATTCTTGTGTTTATCTCTTAATTTTAAAAGGCCACAATTGTTTGTATTTTCAATAAATATTCTCTCGATTTGAATCGGAAAGAACAACAAAAATTAATCCGATAAAACATCGATTCGCGCAATTGCGTATCGGGTAACAGCAGGTTTTAGAGGGAAAATATTTTGAGAACGAACTCGTCCGATTGAAGATTTAAACTTCAGCCAAAACGCACAATGTATGTAAGTGACAACGTTGTAACATGATTAATTCAGTGGAGTTAGGCTTGAAATTGTGTCGTTTTTTGGAAATAAACTGAGAATCGCAACCCTCCAAAACAACAGGTGATTCTTCACCCTCACCCTCGGATTCAGCCGAATCGAACTCGCCGATTGTACCAACCTCAGGGTTACAATCGTCATCACCACCAGCAAGAAAATGACTGTCACTTGAAAAACTTGACATTTTATAAAAAAAAATATATTTTTATTTAATAAATAATAATAATTGTTCGCGCTACAGTCCACAGGGAGGGGGGGCAGGGCTTAGCTTGGTCATCAGCTACTCGTGTTGTGCGCGCTGCTGTTCTCTCACGAGTAGAAGAGACCTACAGTTTCTTGCCGACTCCGAACGACGAAGTTTGAGAAGCTTTCTTAGACAGTTATTACTTTTTGAGTGTTGTCAGCAGCTCGAGAGAGGTGGTGCCGTGAAATTCGAAAAAAACCCTTCGGCGTGTGAGCGTCGCACTCTACCCACTACGCCACGGCGTCCACATGTATTTATGTATTGAACAGAAGAAACATGATTCCCAAGCAAAACATCAATACAAAATTATTTTTCATATAACGGGCCCAAAAAGACCCAATCTGACCGAAAAATCTAAAATTCAACAAAATCATATCCAACTAAGTTCTTAAATAATAGAACAGTCTTTTCGGTGGTGCTTAACACGTTCTCTGCCGCGTGTACCGAAAACAGTACAAACTTAGCTTCATTTCTACGCCAACGTGTTTTTTCAAATTATTTTTTTTTTTCTAAATTTTAAATCTTGTTATGATTGTTTTATGTTATTTAGTGATGTTTAGAGGAATTTTTGCATCGTGTACTGATAACGATACACGCGGCGTGGTGATTAGTCATGATAGCAAAGCAAAGCAATTAGAATTTATACAAAATTATTAAAGCGCTTACCGTGTACTGTTTTCAGTACACGCGGTGTAGAAGTGACACCTAGTGAAAAACAGCTTGGCAGGGAACGTGCTAAAGGTGCATGAAACAAAGTCATGAAAAACAGGCAAAATCTAAAAGCTGTTATTATACTATTTATTTTCGAAAAACCATAATGAATGGGTCAAATACGACCTAAACGTAGGTCTGCAGTTCAAAAAGAAATAGTTTTACGTTTTAAAAACAGTTGATTTCGAATTTCATCGAAACATCCAAACAGCCAATAGATGTTTGTGTATGCTGTGTGTAAAACCGTCTTAATGATGCCTGTATCTAGCTAGTTATCTCTTTCTTATAACTCAAATGTCATTTAGAGTCAGTTATTTTCATCCATTCATTCGAAGTTATGTTATAACCCGAATCGGACGTTTATTCTATGTTTTCAGTGAAATAAATTTATGTTAGTTCTTGTTTTCTGGACTACGCTTTTCACTTACTTTTTCTTTCGCCAATTTACTGAGCGCGAACATGCTGTTTTTATTTAAAGGAATTTATGTATGTTGATGATTGATTAAAGGACACGATGCCTCCTTAAGGATGCAGAATTGATGAAATGAAAATACGCCCTAAGTACTTTTGAACTCTTCGTTTTCCCTATGGGTATTTTTCTAAGCAAAAACAAGCTGAAAGTTAGACAGAATTCGTACCGATTTCACTTAATTATTCGTCTTCTCATCAACAGAGCTCAAGTCATAGACTTCGAAAAGCTAACAAACGAAACCATTGATATGGAAAGAAAGCAACTTTTGATCAATTTCGTAGCCTTACTCCTTAACAATAAATAAAACTTCTGATAGTGTATCGAATTGCTCTTGACAAACATAAACTTTGCCACAGCCAGTACATGCTTGATGAGATACTGATGCAATAGGCTGTCTACTTTAAGAATGAGAAGTGAAATTTTATATAAAAGGCATCCATTTAAATAAAATGGCACTTCTCATTCTTAAAGAAGACAACCTAATGCATCAGTATCTCATCAATCGTGTACTTACTGTGTCTTAAGAAAGATATATTTAGTTTCGGACAAAACACAATACGGCCTTAAATCGAAGAAGGACGTATTTCAGATGCAACTTTACAATAAAACCCACCGGAAACTAAAAGAACCCCGAAAATAAATTGCAAAAGAAATGTAACAAAAAGAATTTCCCCTCAATTCATAACAGTTTGAAGAATAACAAGAAAAGAAAGAAATCAGAGGAAATCGATTTCATTACAAACAATACCCTCGACGCTATTGTCCACCGATTGACAATTGTCTCCCATTCATCCACCTCCACAAATTCTCTCACATATATGAGTATCGAAGAAAGCATCTGCGCATACCAAACAATTAAACATTCATTCGAAAACAAAAGCCAAACACCTCCCACATCCCACAAAAAAAACGCAAAAAGATATCAAATTGCTCCCGCGGTTGCCTTTAAACTTGCGAAGCCAACGAGATTTTTTGTTTTATAGACACTCAAAATGTGATTAAACCCGAACGAAAAACGACGGAAAAAATAAACTGTCTCAAGATTTTTCGGTTTAACTTTACCCTTACATTTTGCCATCGTCATACGGGTAATTCTTGACACGGTGCTAGTCCCCACCGCCCCCCACGACTTTGATATTCATCTTTGGGGACGCGTAAAAATAAAATTAATCGCTCGGAAGGAACCGCGTACACATACGGTTCCGACAAAAGGGCACATATTTGTTCAACAAAAAAATTTACTTTATTGGCATGGCGGCGAAATTTCAGCTTGTTACCTTGTGACCTTCGAATTCCTTCAGAAAAAAATGTTTGAAAATAAATTAGACCATCGCATGCAGCCGCCTGCGATTATTTATACACTTTACGACGAAAATAAATCTGGATTCGATTCAAAAACTCCTCAACAGATACACATTTAAATTTTATTCACCATAAACTTACCGGTGTTTCCTCGGCAAAGACAATTGAATGCGTTAAGGTGTGCGGCTACAGATTCACATGATCTCCCAGGGATAGCAATAAATCCACAGTGACCATTCACAGTTCACAAGATAAACTAAAAACTAATTCCTCGAAAGCACAATAAATTTCCTACAAACATTTACACTGAAAAAAAATATTTGTTTCTTTTTATTTCTTTATTTTATTTACATTCAGAAATAGCGCATAAAAAATTTCACTTGTATATCTGCACAAACAAATCAAAACTATTCCCTGTAGTGATTATTTATTCTGCAAAGGACGCTCAACCCGAAACACCCGCACAAAACCAAAAAAAAAGTCTTCCGGAAAACCGCAAACAAAAAATTTAAATCACTGATCTCTGAAAAACTACCGAATCTAGAGCTGGTTCCGATTCCTTTCACCAATTCTGCGCGTTTTCGATGAAGTTGCGTCGCATCTCAGTGTGTGCGTGGAAAAAATACGTAATCCGTACCATTTGAACAAAAAAACGACGAAAAACGGAAACCCGTCCTAGGGTGTCATGTTAAAGGCGCAACGAATAAAAACAAACTGAATTACATAAAACTCCAGATTCGATGAAAGCCCCGACGACGACGACGATGACGATGGCGGCGAGCAGTGAGAATAACGACGACGGTGTCGGTGACGATAACGAGGAGCGAGCCGACATCGTTCCAACTGCGTGGGGGGAAAATCTCAACGGACACACAAAACAAAGCAAAAAATAAAACGAATATACGAAAAAAACGTGAAAGAAACGAAATACTGTACATTCCTTACCCGAATGGCACCCGCACACAGGAGGACGAAAAGTTTCCTATTTTCAAACTGAAAACAAGAAGAGAACCGGATAAACCACCCCTACCCTGGACGACGCGTCGTCAGTGTTCGGAATCACGGTAGGAAAAGGTTTATACCGCTTTCGTGCGAACCTTACCGTTCATGTATCCCACCATGAGAGCAAGAGAGAGAATTTTCCGGACTTGCGAGGGGTATTCTGGATACACACTCTCTCACGCTTGCTCTCTTTCACCTCGACTGAAGCTTTTTTCCGGCCAATCAGCGACTGTGGAAATTCGAAAAGAGCAAGCTATTGTAACTCACAAGAGAAAGAAGAGAATTCGGGGGAAAACATGTGCTGCGACAAGTTTATGTTTGGGAATTGCGATAAAGATTCGCCGGCAGCAACGAATGTTTCTGTGACAAGTCACATTCCCACGACAACCAAGGTTTTCCTTCCGTTCGCACTGCAATGACATCACGTTCAAAATATTGCATCAACAGGTTATAGACCGCCCCCTCGCAGGGGATGGACGGTTGCAGAGATTAAGATAAACGCCGCATCGGTGCACTGACAGATTGCCTGGCATTCGTGAAGCGCAATATTTAATGAAGTGCAACGACGACGACAATAATTTGTCTCATTAGCGTCACGCCGTCAATTGACAAACAGCCTCCGCGCGTCCATAAATGTTCGCCACAACAGTAAATCCATCGAAGTCTGGTGGGCGCTGCTAATTGATGAACGGGCTTAAAGGCATGTGAACGACAAGTTCACGAATTCTAGGTCAATTCGTGTTGATTGCTCTTGAGAAGGCGGGATTGCCTGACAGCCCACCGGTACGTGAAGGAGGTTATGCAAGGTGGCAACTGCTATCTTGCCGCATACACACAGGGTGTAGACATTTGCGAGAAGTCAGTCAAAACTGAAATGGCGGCTCGTAAACGTCTCTCAATAAGATTAGGCCTCTGCTTGTGAATGATGTCTGTCTGAAATGCATGTTTTTAAAAACAGGTGAAAGACTTTGTGGCACGTCCAACTTGCGGTGTCAACGTGTTTATAACACACGTCCAACATGCTGTGTGATTCCTTAAGGGAACCGTTAAAAAGAACATTGGGTTCGTTGTGGATATTTTTTAAGAGCGTCAATACTGATGTGAAAAGTTTTCCCCCTGGACTTGCACAGCCTTCTACAGGAGGTTTGAGAAGTTTATTAAGCAGAAGTAGCTAAAAATATGCCAACCACGCGTGATAACTTTGTTGCAATTGTTCGGAAAAGTCTTTTGAATGCTGGGTTTGTGAACACAAATCAAAAACAAAATCTACGGAAGCGGGGAGAGATTATGGTGTTCCTCCAAATCTTTCTTAAAAGTGTCGCATCTGGTGGAGATATTCGATTTCAACGTATAGTACATTTCGCAAATTCCCATCCAACTCATATTTTGACCAGCGGGAAAAGCGATGAGTAAGGCAACAGTTTGTAGCCCAATTTGAACAATATGACTGCGTCTGCGGCGAATGTGCGTGACATGCGTTGCCATCGTTGGCCGGTTTTCCATGCACGTAGGCGACGTTGTGAGCTTCAATTGTGCGGTATGCGTTGCCACCACTGAGTCGCTTTTCATGCAATTAGGCGACTTAGTGACATTCTAACCCTTCACTAGGCATTCGCTGTAGGTCAAAGCTTGTTGTCGCCATAGCCTTAATAATAATAATTGTTGGCGCTACAGTCCAAAGGGGGACTAGGGCCTAGCTTGCTCATCAACTACTCGTGTTGTGCGCACAACACGTCGTCGCCATGGCCTTACCTGTCCATAAAACAGACCTTATTCGGAAGACATTTGTCGTCTAAAGTCCTCTCCCTTATAAAGGCAGCGCAACCCTGGCCTGACTCCTATATGGGTCGATATTGAGAGCTTAGCCTAATGAAACGAGGAATTCTAGGTTCTCGATAAGAGACGAGAACACGTTACTGATGGCACAGTTCAGGACATGCTTTGTGTCAGACTTCAACATTCAAAAATTTCAGTGTTCTTCCTCTTAAACCAATTTTTGTTCGTTTTCTGTGATTTTATTTTTTATTTTTATGACACAATTTCTGGTCAAAAATGTTCTCTTCCATAAGAACATAAGCCATTCGTGCGGTTTTAAGCACATTATGGATCCTTTCATGTCTACACTCTGAATAGGACTGGTATTTTCGCTTTCTCTCCAAAATGGCTTCGTTATGTTAAATTCTTAAAATGGGAAAAGCAGCCAGTGAGGGAAAAGCAGTCCGATTTATTGCATACTCGTAAAACAAGGCCTAAACTACGCAGGACTTGAATATAAATGAGATATCAGTTGAGCCAATGGTACCCTCACTGTGAAAGCCGAGAACTTTCTTATTTCTCTTCTTTGGGACTCGCTGATTTAAGCTAAACAGAGGCAGGGCATGATAGCCTTTACTTGAGCTCCAAAGCTATCAGGATAATCCCACAAAGGTGCGTTCTTGATGGTCTTTTATTGAAGCGACCACAAAAAAGAGAACCTTGGACGTTACGTAAAACGACGGCAACATACGAGCGTTTAGACATAATGCCTTAGATCGCTAAGCCATGATGAGCGTATAGACACCACTGCACCAACTCGAAAAGTTTTCGCATCAGCCGAGATTGAGATGGAGCACATAGAGTAGGAGAACCGCAACAAACTTGAGAGCTCAGCTGATGAGGGATCTTGCAGCCTTGACGGCCACACAAAGAAAAAGACGAAATACGAGATAGAGCTCAGGATACACAAGTACCAGCAGAAGTGGCTGGCATGTGGATGTTATTTTTGACATGATTTGACCTCTGCAAGCTAAATCGCTGATCATAAGTGAAGCCATTGAAAAAATATTAAGTTGATTGCCTACAACTATCTGGAAGAAAAATAAGCAGGCTTATACATAAAAATAATTATATTCAGATTTTTGGAGCCAAAATTGTATTTTAGTATGAAAATAAAAGCTTCGTTTTGTAAACAAGTATATTTAGTGGCAATTTGGAACGGCTGCGGAAGTATCGTCCTTGAGCCTAATTTAAGACCAACTTTTAGCATTAATTGGTGGCTGGCGCATCGTAGTGGGCAGAGTACGACACCCGCACACTGAAGATCCAGGTTCGCTTCACGGCTTAAAATCTCTAATTTTTCACGGCACCACCTCTTTCGAGCTACTGGCAATTAGTAGCCAATGTAAAATTGATTGAATTTGGTATTGGATGAGAAACAGAATAACACAGAAATGCTTGCGTAAACTTGTAGGGGAGGAACAAGTTTCGAGAAATCATCATTTTTCTACGAACAATGAGTGCTTTCTGTAAAATGAATGTCTCTCAGAAGGTCGTGAACGATATTGGATGAAATTAGAAAGATGTCTGTTTTGAAAACGGAACCTTTAAAACATAATTTTTCCCACCGGAAATTAATGGATTATCATACTTGGACAAATTTCCGGCGGAAACCCTCAATAGGCAACAGCTCTAATTTTTTACAGAAAATTTGTGTTTTGAAGACTAGCTGGTGTTCCTAGCAAAACTTATAGGTTTTTTTCTTATTGTTTTAGCAAAGAAAGAAATCCTTCATCTTCATTTTCTCCTTTTTTTCGTGAAAAGCTACAATCCGGACTGGACCAGGGCGTCCACAATCCTTCCTCTAGCCTTAACCAACTCCCAGCTGACAGTGCGACGTCTCAAATACGAAAGAATGTTGCCTCTGTCCAGCTGCAAAGTGAAAACGAATTAAAATTTTAATTTAAGGGAAAAGCTCTCAAGTTCGTTCGCAGCAATAATTTTGTAAAAAGAGATCGCCATTGTGTGCGCTAAATCTTTTCACCTTTTAATGGACATAAACGCAGTTTCCATTATATCAACAACGTTCAAAAAGATAATTCCATCACTTGAAAATTATCACCTCTTTCGTGAATTGTAACCACATCGAGAACAAGACGCTCACCCACAAGACCTAATCGACCGCTGACTGTAATTCACATTAACCGAAATATAGACATCCATTGCGGCCGTCGTCCGTCTCTACCTTTCGACACACATGCCTCACGCACTTAACCCATCGCTCACGATGTGACAGGTGTGAATTGGGTGCTCAAACAGCCGGTGCCGTTTGTTCTACATAATTTCATACAGTTCTGCCGCAGACACGGCTCCGATTACACATCAGTTCACACACAAGTTTCGACGACGACATATCTCAGACGCACACGCACTTGTGCGGAAAACAGTGATTAGTTCTAGATCCTGCCAGAGAGTGGAAAAAAAATGTGTTTCAAGTTGAGGACAGTATGTGCGCTTGTGGTGATTTTCGGCTGCCTTTCGCAATCGCATGGCCACTTGCTCTTCCCAAAAACGTCTGTCCTTCAGGTGGGTATATTTGTGCCAGAGTGAGTGGAGAATGTGTCTGATTTGCATGCCTTCTCCCTCAGATAACGATGTCTTTATCGACGCCAGTTTTAGCACCGAATCACAAAATCTACTGCGATTGGGGATTCCAAATGAACTACAATCTGCCGGACAACTTGACCTACTGGTACAATGTTCCAAAGTGGCCGGGCATTCACGATAAGCGCGAAGCCAATGAAATCGATCACGCAAAGTATCAGACTGCGATAGACGGGGTACATCCGAGTGACTTCTCGGCGGGTGAGCTTTACGGTGGATTGGAGGACCTGCTTGTCAGTTACGGATTCCACGAGACATGCCTGTTGAAGAGTGTCTGTGAACTTGCCAAGCATCCGTTTCACGATGACGAACAAAACTTGATCACGGAGATCCTGACATTTGTATTGAGGTGAGTACGGTGTGATGTGACTTCTCAGTGGTTTGTAGGGACAACCTCCGTTCTGTCATTTCGGTTTCACTGTAAATTTGTTTGAATGAAATTTATTACTTTCTAGTGCTTGCTTAAAGGGATGGGAGGAAGGAGTCATTTAGCCCCTGTCAGGTATTTAGGAAACATATTGGGGCATAGTTTCGAATTGCCAACAAAACAGTTTTCTTGTTGTCTAGACTCTGTTCGGTTGGTTCAGTTTAAAAAACGGCTGCAAACTTCGTTTGATTTTAAGATTGAACACAATCTCTAACGATATCTGTTAAAGTTCCATTGCTTCTGGACAGGAGATCGTGCAGGATATCAACCTCAGCCAATCAAACATAGGAAACGCGAAAACGAATTATCCACGACTTCATATATGCTAGTGAAAGACGGCGCACAGTGGTGCCCTTGTATGGGATATGAATGATGATGAATGACGAGTGTCATAAAATCCTCCTGCTGTCAAAATGTGGTCGATTTAACATGAAGGATGAATAATTTTGAGTTAAAAAATTGAAGAAAAACGCACCCCATTTGTTTAATTGCATACAAAAAATATTTGGTTACAGTTTACAACAATAAATTTAGACTCAAAACAAAGCTGGAATTCATACCTAAATAGGAAAATTGAATTCAATACAATTTAGTAACCCAATTTCGTTGTAAAAAATTTTAAATCTGAATTTGAATGAGTAATAAGGATTGCGCTTCAGCACTTAGTGGTTCATGTCCATGATTAGGGAAATTTAAAAGAATGCTGAAAAATGCCCGAGATTGGCCCAGTTAAACTACTCGTTCTCATAAGCTGCAAATGTGGGCATTTTTGTTTTTGCACCATCGATAGAGAATATTTCAAGCTTTCAGAAAAATGTGGTTTTCCGTTGGAGCCTCTTTGAGCACTTTTGTTGTGCTCAACAAAATATGGAAGTACTTCCCGCAAAAGGTGGTCTTAGCCAAAAGCCTTGTATAGAGAGCTGGTAGTCAAAATGAAAAACTGCTAATGCAGTTTGAAGGTTAAGTGTACGCCCTTCCAAGTCATTATAGCATGATATTCCGAGTTGCTTTTTTTTAAAAAATATGCCACATCGAACTTTCTTGAAAAAAAAAAATCAAATTTTTAAAATTTCAATGTCCCAACCTTGAGTTAGTTGTACATCGAAACGTATCATTAGAAGTCAGCAAAGTTTTAGCTTTCTAGTTTCTAAAATATGTAGAATCGAAAAACCAATACCACATCACCGGGCACCAGTGTGCTACGTTATCTGGAAGAGAATTAATTTCTTACCCGATTATCGGAAATAACCTTTTGATGGGCAATCTATGTTTTTTTGAAAATAAAACACGACTGACTGAAGTGGGGTAGAGTGACGTTAGCCCTCCAGATTACATCCTTCGACTGACTTTTTTTTCTAAAATCTTTCAAAGCGTAAGTCCTGACAGCGTTGAAGAAATACTTTTGACTATTCTTCGCAAAATTCACTTTCCCACTAAACAGCGCACTTTGTAACGCCCCTCTAGAAAGTACTGAAGGAACAGTATCACACCGATCAGGATTTAATGTTGAATCATAAGCTGTGCCTGTAAAGGCTAGTAGGATTGTATGTGCGTGTCAACAGATGTGGGATTTGGTTTTACGTGATCTCCTGCCTTAACGGCTTATATGACGGTGTCCGTTTTCCTAAAAGTCGTAGATAACACACGACTAGACGCCTCAGATACCCAAGTACAAATTTGAAATCATGCTTAGGGGGTCGAGTTAAGCGAGTCCTTCCTAAGACTCCTGCCGCTCTCTGGGTCGCAGCATCCGGTTTAGAATGCAACTCCACACTGAGTTGCAACTCCCCTTACTGCCGTGCCTAGTTTTTGTTTAAACAAGCGACTAGATAAGTAAACGTACGTGCTGAAATAAATTAATTTGACTTTACTACTTGAATTTATTTTTAATTTATTATTTTATTTATTTATTTAAATTTAATTTGACTGCCTCTTCAGCCAGCACGATCTTTCGCCAGCTGCCTCCAGTTGCGCACTCCAAGTTGGTTGAGGTCCTTCTCCACATGTGTGCACCACCTTAGTCTAGGACGTCCTCTGTTGCCATGTCCCAATGGCTCAGATTCGAAGACTTTTTGGGCCGGATGAGTGGTGTGCATACGCTATACATGGCCTAGCCATCTTAAACGTTGTATTCGAAGAAGCTTGACCAGGCGCATGTCGCTGTACAGCCCATAGAATTCGTCGTTAAATTTTCTCGTTTAGATGCCATCAACGCAAACAGGGACAAAAATTGCACGCAAAACTATTCTCTAGAAAAGGCTAAGGGCTTCCTTATCCGCTTTTAGTAACACCTAGGTTTCCGCGTCCTAAAGTAGGAGTGGAATGATCAAGCTGTTAAAAAAAATCGTTGGTATTTAAATTTGTCTAAGTGTCCAAAGGTCAACGACATATATCACAGGCTTTAACGATGTCCGTGGAAGTTTCATGACCTACGGAGAGTGTGCCTCGCAGCTTTTCATCCCCACTTAATCAAACAGATTAGACTATTTCCACAGAAACTGACTGAATTAAGAGGAACACACACAAGTCCTGGACAACACTCAGTGAATCCCGTCCCCAAACCAATCGCAACTTCTTATTTTTTACCATATTCATACATTTTTTACGTTTTCTTTTCTTTCAGTCCATCAATGCACGAGGCTTTCGCACCCAAAGAGGATGTGTACAAGGAATCGTACGAGGGAGCGGAGAAGCGTGGTCTTCTAGGAGGCGACTGCGATGGTCTGTACCCCCTTTGCGAACAGGATTTCTTAAGTATGTTTTCAAAAATAATAACGAAAAGGGACTTCCCAGAGTAAGGACTATTGAAGTTTTATTTCTTTGATAAGTTTGATAACTGTAAAATTCAGCAAACAACGAATGTTGGCAGTTTGGTAAAATTGTGTTCGAAAGAACAAAAAATCAAACAAAACAAAACAAATTCCCGCCATTAGTTATGGCCAATTCGAATTCAAACCAAAACAATTTTTGCCATCAAGGTATTAAGCTTCAGTTACAGCCAATTCGACTTCGTGCTTCTAAAGCAATTGAATACCCTCCCCCACGTTCAAAATTGTCCCAAGAAAAAGTCTCATTGATAACTTACGCCAACCACCCTAAGAGCCCGTTGAAACTTTGAACATTAACCTTGGCGATGGGGATCCCGCCCCTTTTGAAAGCGGCACCCTTCAGCCTCCAGCCCATCGGCAGTCTCATAATTCCCCCTCAATTTGTTCTAAGTGAACAGAAAATAAACACGACAAGCCTTCATTTCCAAGTAACGGAACTTCAGGAGGCTCTGATTAAATGGCTCCAAATAATGACACTTAACACTGCGTCACCGATATTTTTATACGCTCCTACGTGCCACAGTAAATATCATCGATTAAGCTGTCACTCCGATTCAAATCCAGCCAATTTGTGAACACCCTTCGTCAGTGCCATCCGCGCCCAAGGAAAGCACACAACGCAGATGCATGAGTTACGACAACAATCACAGCACCTATAAGGCCAAAATGCCGTCACATCCCCAGGCCATTGGGGACTCAGAAGGCTGTCTAGTGTAATTGCGATTTAACCCAGACCTCAAAGATGTCATCCGGAGCAGCAGAGTGCCTTAATCGATTTTGCCGCACTGTCTCAGAGACTGAAAATCAAATCAATCGACAGGGTATCAGCGTCACTGCTTCAACCATCTTCGTGGTGAGCTGCTCACCACAATTCTTGGCGCTCAAAAGAAGGGCGGGAAAGTGTTATTGGAGAGGAATACCGCTTGAGGCGTAAACAAAGCGGTTAGAAGAGATATTCGCTAGTGGAATGCCGGATTCTGTAAAACTCTCACGTACTACTAGGCGTCGTTATGGTGTCCCAATGTGTTGGTGGGGGCAAGAAGTATACAGTCGAAAGTGGGTTGCTTCCGGAAGGAGATGGATTCAAACGTTTTCACCACTGCCAGAGGTTCACTAACTTTTGCTTGTTTCTTTAACCAATGTGTGCTATTAGCAGCGAATCGATAGTTTAAGGGAGTGCTTTGGATGCCGAGTGAGCTTCGACCAACATTTGTACGAGTTTCCCAGTGCTACCTGATAGAATTTGATTCAATCAGATTTTCGTGAATCCTCTCAAATTTACTCAAAGCCTAGCACAGTGAAACAATCCCCTTTTTACTGAGCCGTAGCGCAGAATACGACGGCATGTGAGTTGCTGTAGGGATACACAGTGAATCCTTTGGCAAAGGAAATTCAATTAAACATAGCCCAATACACGGGTAAGCAACGTAGAGGCCATTGTAGGGTTATTCAATTTGAATACGGAAATTAAAGTGATTCGTCTGAGGAGACCGCGGAGACTATGGTTTAGCACTGAATAGCGAATTAGTGGCCCTCTTGCGCGCCTCTATCCTCATAAGCATAAAGATGCCGTTGAAATGTTCGCTTTGTCAAGACGATCACTGGGGGGCGGGGGATGGCTTGTGGTGATTTTCGCGATGCCAAGTAATGTCACGGGTGAAAGATGAGCTCAAATATCTGCGGCGTGTGAGAACTCAAATTTACGCACCAACGAGTCATGTTATGCAACAGAAGCCTTGGAGAACCTCATGAGGTTTCGTCTGACAAGACTGGCGAAACCAAACCTTATTTAACAATTTTTCAGAGCGCGTAACATGCTGGAAGGAAAACCTTGAAAGTATGGTGATTTCTAGAAAAGATAATCCTCTTTACTGTAAATCAACTGACCCGGTTTGCTTGGGCTGCAATTTCTACACCCCCTTTGATGTTCAAATTCGCTAGAACACCGCAATCTCAGCCTAAGTAGGTCGAGGATGCACCTTGTTTCGTGCCGGTGGTTGCGTACCGAACTTAGTCTAATTGGCCACCAGCTCTGCAAAGGGTTCAATTCTCATAACCCTTATGATCAATACAATATTTGGAAAGCGACTTATCATGTTCCTGAGTGAGTGGATTTTAATTTATCAATCCCACCAAGACCACAACTCTAAATCGTCAATAAAGACCCGCTTTACAAGGATGGTTGCAAATTTGTAAGACCTCAAAAAATGATTCGGTTATTTTCCATAAGATGGCGCCACATGCAAGTTGTGTGTGGCAGACAACCACACCAACGGTCCGGCCAACCAGTGCAGCTGAGCATACTGAACGGACTACGCAACGGCACACTCAGCAGCACATCGCAGTACGTGAACTAACCCAACGGCACATAACCCACGCGAGAATATCCTTCCACGCAAAATAACATCTGCGATCGCTGTCCGTACGTCGTTGGGTAAACAACCCAACGAACCCAACGGTGCTCGCAAGAGGATATCCTTCGCATCCCACCAACGCCGAGGGATGCAACGTGGGCATGTGCCTACGGAGCAATAAAAGGAATGGGTTGGGTCACACAAAAGACACTCGCAATTAGAAAGTCACACGAATCATAACTAGCAGTGGGATAGTGACACTGATCAATACTTACATTGAAATCGCCGATGATAACTTATCTAAATAAAATATTATATACATAAATCGACTCCTCGCCTTTTAATTAACTCCAAGTAGGACATACTAGTGGCAACGAGCTACATGTGTCTTAATGGATTTGTATCAACATGGAAACTAGGAAACCGTGGTGGATTATTTCTAACGAAAATGATTACACAAGACTTTGATATTTTCAGCATTTATATGGAGAATTCTATGTAAACAATAGTTGTCCAAAATTTTAATTAATTAAAAGCAAATCAATTTAATCGAAAATAAAAAGAATTACATCACAATTAACAAAAGAAAAAGGCAGAAGAGAAACTGGATTAATTTCTGTGAGTATGAATTCAATGCAAAAAACATTTTAAGGGCATTTTATTTTGCAGCCGAGTGGACCATCTGTGAAAGACAACGCTCTGGAAATAAATCCGAGTGGAAGGAAGACTGGTCATTGTGGAGTCAAACAGTGTGACTCCTATGTTACAGACACAATGCTAAAAGTGATTTGAACAATAAAAAGAAACCTCTTAAATGGAAGCATATGCTGAAAATGAGGAAACCTTTCTCGAAACATTTCCGCATATGCAGCCTTCACGTTCAGCAACAAAAAAAAAAAATGTTTGGCGCTACAGTCCAAAGGGGGACCAGGGCCTAGCTTGCTCATATCAACTACTCGTGTTGTGCGCGCTACTGTTCTCTCACGAGTAGAAGGGACCTACAGTTTTTTGCCGACTCCGAACGGCGAAATTAGAGAAGCTTTCTTAGACAGTTATTACTCTTTGAGTGTTGTTAGCAGCTCGAAAGAGGTGGTGCCGTGAAAAATTCGAAAAATTGGTGTTGAGCTGGGAGTCGAACCTACACCCCTTCGGCGTGTGAACGTCGCACTTTATCCACTACGCCACGGCGACCACGTTCAGCAACAGGCACATTAAAACTTCTGTCGGACGCTGGATAATTTTATTTACTGCCCAGATAAAAAGGATAAAATCGAGCAGGTTAACCAAAATAATCCGCAAATTCCCAAACATGTGAGTATAAATCCAATGAATAACAGCGCTTTATGAAATTTTGGTTTGCAGGCGATTGGATTTCGTTTTCATTTGATGAACATGGATGCGTCAAAGAATGAATACTTCTCATTGTGGAATTCGTGTGATAGTATTGTGCAATCCAAGGAAGGAAAGCAAAGAGTTGGAATTATGTGCTGAAGATAAAAACCCTACCCCTTAGGAATTTGCATAAAATATATGACGATATCTGCCGGTCCATATTTAAAGGCATAATTGTAGACATAATAATAATAATTGTTGGCGCTACAGTCCAAAGGGGGACCAGGGCCTAGCTTGCTCATCAACTACTCGTGTTGTGCGCGCTACTGTTCTCTCACGAGTAAAAGGGACCTACAGATTTTTGCCGACTCCGAACGGCGAAATTTGAGAAGCTTTCTTAGACAGTTATTACTCTTTGAGTGTTGTTAGCAGCTCGAAAGAGGTGGTGCAGTAAAAAATTCGAAAAATTGGTGTTGAGCTGGGAGTCGAACCTAGACCTACCCACTACGCCACGGTGACCAATTGTAGACATTAATTATTAAAGTTGTTTATTAAAATTGAACAAATCAACTATTATTATGCAGGGGGAACTCTCTTTCCTTCGTCGGCTTTTTTGGTCGCTAATGAATGAAACAAAGTTATTTCATTGTTATTATCCCAACGTTTCGGCAGGGATTGCTGCCTTCATCAGGGCATCTTTTTTATTGAAACAATAAAACAAAATATTTTACATACATACATAGTAACAATGCAATTTAACAAATGAGCAATAAATTTACATTAATTGTGTTGTTGTTACAAGTGGATGTGGATGTTAGAGTCTAAATGTTATTTAAAATTATCACAAAAAATAAAATCCAAATTAAACAAAATATTGAGCACTTCTTTTTGTTTAATTGTGAATTTTGTTTTTTGTGATAATTTGAAACAACATTTAGACAGTTCCCCCAGATATTAATTATTGGCCGGACAAGTCTATCAAGTTCAAAACACAAAAGATGTAGAATTCCAATCCCAACACTGGAACATTCATCTTAAGGAGACCCAACTAGTTCACAAAATTTGATGAACAGATGAAAAAAGTGATTCAGTAGTGGCAGTTCGACTATAATTTCGCATACAAAGTACACCGCTTTGAAAATGATTACAGGTGGATAAAAGTTCTTTGATAAATAATGAGGGGCAGCAATGAACATCATTTAGACATCAGCTTATGTTTCCGGTTAGACCAAACAAAACGCCTACAACGATCGTTCAACGAAACCAGCTAGAGCAATAAATTTTGTACTGTTGATTAAAAACAAAAGAAAAAATGAAAAATTTAGCTTTACTCACATATATTTTATTTATTATAATAAGATATAAACTTATCTATCGTTTATACGTATTACCCAGTAGTTTGTTTACAGTTTTCAAACCGCTCGTATCAGCAAAATACAGCCTTCAATGATATGACAACAATTTTCTAACATAATTACTCTTTTTCCAGAGACACTCTGATATCAATTGAAAATATTAAGGTTGATTAACAAATTTTATTTATTCAATTTACTTTGTATCTAATTTCGAATTTCCCGTACAAATTTCTTCCCGCGCGCTAACTGTCGAAATTAATAATAATTGTTGGCTCTACAGTCCAAAGAGGGACCAGGGCCTAGCTTGCTCATCAACTACTCGTGTTGTGCGCTACTGTTCTCTCACGACTAAAAGGGACCTACAGTTATTTGCCGACTCCGAAGGGCGAAATTTGAGAAGCTTTCTTAGACAGTTATTACTCTTTGAGTGTTGTCAGCAGCTCGAAAGAGGGGGTGCCGTAAAAAAATTCGAAAAATTGGTGTTGAGCTGGGAATCGAACCTAGACCCTTCGGCGTGTGAGCGTCGCACTCTACCCACTACGCCACGGCGACCACTGTCGAAATTATGTGTACTTATTTTAGTTCCAAAAAATTCCGATAGAAAAATTGAAACAGAACTGGAAACAGAAATAAAGATGAAGTTTAGAGGAACGTCTTTATTTTTCTTTCTCCATGAACATGGGAATTGGAAGGAACTTCAGATGCTCCTTTAAGTAAACATTCTAGAAACTGGCCGCATGGGAGTTGATCCTGACCACGGAAGTTGAGCGAGAGTTGTATATTGGAAACCCTGGTCATCCACCAACATATACATCACTCAATAAGTCTCATTAAGTGGGCGCCACTAACAAAAAAAAAATAAGTTCAAATTGATCAAAAAAATTAATTTTTGTTAGTGGGTCTCGTGACTTTTTGAGTGATCTGTTACACTCTCATGTCATCATCAACCCATGTTATATCGTGTTTTTCCATAGTATTACATTTGTGTACGCGTAGGACGTCTTTTTGTTAATTCTTCTTCTCTTAATTTGCTTATGGTTAAGTGCTAAGTATCAAAAGTATTACCCTTTTTCTTCCTACCAATTGTATTTTTATAATTGTCCATTTCCCTATTTGTTACCTTATTATCGATGTATTGTAGACATTGTGGACGCATGACCCAAAGCAGATTATTCCCTTCTCCTCATTCCACAATTCCTCATATCTTCTAAGCGTTGATCATCAAGCTAGGTTCCCAGGCAACGAACAGAGTACGACGGAACAATGATGTTAATAAAACATTAAAAGTGAAAACTTAATATTAAACATGTTTTAAATTAGTCGAGGAAAATGGGAAAAAATAACCAATCCCTCAATTTACTTAGTTCTTAAATTCGAAAGTAATCAACTTGTAGTTTGAGGAAGTTCTCAGATGATTTGCTCCAATTTTGATACAGAAATATTGTTTCATATTCTAAGATTTACTGTTCTAAAGCCGCAAAAAAAGAAACCTCAAAAATGTTTAACTTTACGATAGAGCTGGCAGTTGCGAGATTGCCCAATCCCCAAATATAAAAGGCAACCTTCGTACGGCCCTTCTGATGATGCGGTGAAATCTGAATTTTCGTTTGTACTTGCTGCCAAATCAAAAACCCCATTTAAACGCAAGAACGGTGATGCAAATGCGCTGCCAATTTATTGCAGCACAGACATCAAAATGTACATCATGTGCACACATTTTAAATTTTGAATTTCGAACGGAATCACCGTAGCACTAATCGTCTTCATGTTGTTTCCTCCGCCATCTTGCGGAATCGATGAAACTTTCAATGAAGCTTTCTGGAATAGTAACTTTAGAATATCTCTCACTCTCGCCTTGCCAAACTCTCTTTCATGTCCACAAAAAGCTCAGTATCCAAACGCACTCTTGAAGTCTGCCTTCCAGTGGTCGCTCAACGCACACCAACGCAAATCAGCGACAAAATCACAACTTCGCCTAGGACATTCGCAGAATGTGAGTAAGACGAACCGATGAATAATTTCACAGACAAAACGGACCACAGTCACGAAAAACCACAATCAATAGCGGAGTACAGACGCACCCAACACGCCACTGATGGCACCAATTGTCAACTGCCCCGTTGGGCACCTGCCGCGAATGTGTTGATTAATTGAAGCACGTGGTCGTCGGCGGTTGGGTTCAGCATTAGATCTCGTTTTCGACATGAAGTCTAGTAATGAATGATGAAAGGGAGGCAAGAATGGGACAACATGAGGATTGGAGATGTTGACATCGAGGTCAACTTTGCATCAATTCGGCACAAGGTCATAGAGGTGATGAAAGCGCGCAATGGAGGAGTCACACTCAGAACACATTTGGGTTCTGCCTCTGAAGGTATGTAGTTGCAGTAAAATCGAAAGCTTTGGTGGGTCCATTTGATTTTATCAATTTCGAGTCGCTGCTGCTGGCGTAGTTCAATTGAACGGAAAGTGGAAAGGAAACCGAGTTGCCTGTTAAGCGCTCTTTCCTATTGGCCAAGTTTAGAACAAATGTAGAAACAAGAGATTAGGGAGAACTTCGTCTAGTGTCGACGAGAAAGGTTACATCAAGTCTCGTGTCTGGCAATACATATACATTGACATACACCTACAAAACGACGCTATGCATGATTAGTTTGGATTTTGCGTTCAACAGTTACAGACGTGTAAACATGGAGTTCACAAACGCCGACATTCGCACTACTTTAAAGTTTTCATTCGTTTAAGGCAATTCCGCAAGAGAAACGTTCCGTGGGATTAATGGTGTTTTGGGGGATGGTACTCTATCACTTCGAACCGCGGAGGAATGGTTTCGACGATTCAGAGCCGGTGAACACTACACCATGTATAAGCCAGCCGGCGGAAGACCTATAACGACGAATACCGAAATCATCGAGTTAGACCGGCATGTGGCATCTCGTGACACCGCCCAGGAGATGGGAGTTAGTCACCAAACCATTTTAAAACCATGCGCCGCATGATTTGACGCAAAAAACCTTCTAGACCGAATCAACGCCTGCGATATACTGCTGAAACGAATCGAATTCGACCCATTTTTGAAGCGGATGCTGACTGGGTGGTATTGTGAAGTTGCCGTCTAAATGGAAAGAAAATCCGATCACTGTAACACTTTTTATGAAGCATTGAATGAAGAGCAAAAAAGCGGAAGGGAAATATTCAGATTAAATAGATAATTGTGATTCTTTAAATAAACGACTGTTTTGATGCGTGGCCATTTATTGTTTTGTTTGTTTGAAGCGTCACTTAAATGAGCGGCATCAATGAAATATGTATTTTCAATTTAAGAGCGGGCGCATTCAGGCATTACTGTAGTTCACTAGCTGACTACTACCACTAGCTGCATCTACCACAAATGGGATAAATGCGGGTTACATTTGCACACAAGTGGTTTCGTTTCCTCTTTTTTAATCAAATTTGAAATAACCATTACAAATTGGAATTAAATTTGGATTTGTTATTTCGGTTATTCAAACGCAAATCCGCTGAAATATTTGGCCCTGCGATAATCTTTTTTCTATCACACCTTTTTCTTATACGGGAGCCAAAGCCGCAGTAACCCTAAATTCAATACGAGAACCAAACCAGTGAGTTGAATTCCGAATAATTCTGAATTCAATACGTGAAGAGAAACGAAATAACTATTGTTTTGTTTAACAAAACGAAACCATAAAAATGTAATATTAATCAATTGTATAATAGGAGAGAAATTCATTGTGTTTTCAATAGATGGCGCCACCTGCAAATTGATGCTGATCTTGGAAGCAATTACTTACTTTATTGGAAGGGTGTGACATTTGTCAATTGTGTACATCAGCGTCTGATTTAGACAACAACATTGTTTTTTCCCTTTTCGAAAATGTTCGTATCTGTCTTAAAAGAATTTGCGGGAATTTTTGTTATCTTGGTTGCTGAAGTTTATCAAATACGTATAGGTAAATAGTGAATCTGCTCCGACATATAAACTATGCAGAAAGTGATTGTGACGCTTCAGTGATTTTAGCTTCGGAGGCAAGCCGAAAAAAATTTAAGAAGAGGAATATGATGCCTTACTGAATCAAGATCAAAGGCAGCGTGAACTCGCAGAATCTTTGGAAGTTACTCAGCAAATGTATTCAATTTCAAGAAAATTGAGTGCCAAACGTGCTGAAAATGGAAAATGCCAATGGGTGATTTTTTACCTCAGAACTGCTTCTTAAAATGCATCTAAGGGAGGGATCTTTGCACTAAATCGTAACTGGAGGTAATCCCCAGAAAAAGAAACACTATGCAAGGCCCAGTGAAGCCGATCCATCATCTTCTATATCCACGCGACAGAGAACATCTTGTGTTCAAAGTTTATGGTGCGACAAGACGGGTGTTATGTACTATGAGCTGAACCAAGCGAAACCATTGAGGGGACACAGTATCGACTACAACTAATGCGTTTGAGCTGTGCCTGTGCGTCAACCGGCCAGAACCGCTCAACCGTATGTGGTTATAGTGGCCAAAAGCGCTGACATGGAAGATCTTACCTAACTCGCCCCGTATTCTCATGGACCTTCCTCAATGAATACATTTGAGGAGGATCGTTCAAAACATAAGGTACATTTTTAATTTTGTTTGAGAAAAGCATAAAGGTTAGACGTGTTTTGCGTGTTTGGTGATTTCCTGCCGTAGGCAAAATTGGAGGGCTCAAAAATACTTGAATGTCTACAGTGGCACACAGTGAGTGGACTGTGTGTCAAAAAAGTGGCACAAACTTTTCGAAGAAAGTCGAGAAGATGTATATGACGGTGCTTGCCCTGGACGCCGGATCACATCAACAACTGATGAGATGTGACTGAGGACACTCGCCCCAGACTTAACAACCGATGAAAATGTTGCGAAAGGGAAGAATCGTCAAATCACTTTTAGGGAAGTTCCTGAAGATATCGGCATATCGGTCGGCTTTTACAATGTAATTTTTTCGGAAATTGTGCACAAGCGTGTCGCAGCGAATTTTGATTAAGAAAATATGCCGCATGTTGAACATAGTTATCAGATTTGCTTAAAATTGTCACAATTGGTGACGAATCATGGGTATATGGTTATGAGATCGAAACAAAAGTCCAATTGTCCCAAGGGAAGTGCCCTCCAAAGCCAAGTCCAATAAAAGCACACCAAGCTCGATTAAATATAAGGTTTTGCGAATTGTTTTATTTTTCCCAATTGTTGCGGCGTAGTGCATCAGGAGTTCTAACCACATGGTCGTAAGGTGATTGGTAATTGGCGCGCGCTGAAGGGATTGTTTATACCCTTAACTGACCGGAATTAAGTCACAGCACGGGCCAAAGGTCTAGTAGATGAGGGCGAAAGGAGGTACCGATGCACATTGGTTTTTTAAATTGTAATTATGGGGGGGAGTTAGGCTGGCATTCCATATTCGTGTGGTGCGGCTGAAGAACGAGTTTCTAAACTTAATTATACATCCGAAGGTGGGCTTAAGGTTGGAGGGGTGAGCATTCCTAGGGAGCGGGTATTGCGGGTGAATCCTTGAAGAGAGGGAATGCAGCTGGCTTACTATTTAGAAAATTTTTTGTTGAAATAGCGATAAAATAGTAACAGAGCTGCAACATTTCGTCGATGTTCTAGCGAGTCGATTGACTTCGCAGCATTATTTTTGCCCATAAATTTCATCGCTCGCTGTTAGATTCTATCTATTAGGTGTCTATCTATTAGGTTAAAGAGGTCTTAAGAGTTCCAGACAAGATAGAAGTGTTTTTCTCAAGGTTTGGGCGGATGTATACCTTATATATTGTAGCAGAAAAATTATAAATAAAGAAATTGAACTAATCACCCTGTTCTAGATTTGTTTTCGAACACCAAGTAACCGTCTTACATGTACTTGCAAAAGCTTTGCTCAATCCATCTGATCAGGTTATCCACCGGGAATAAAGCTTCATTATAAGTAGGAGACAAAATATGTTTTTTGCTTCTCCACTTACCGACGGAGCAATAAAGATAAGAAACTGTGTGAGAGTTGTTTTTAGCCGCGTTTTTTTGCAAGTGTATATACGCTTATCGCTGCTGTGCACGCGAGGTAACGTCGTTGATTGCGCTCAACATGGCAAGCTGCCAAAGCTATCCTCGTTAGTGCACAGGTCAAGTTGACATGCAGCCTCCACGCGGCGCCCTCTGGATAGCCATCACAACACCCGTTTTATGGTGAACTTATGTATGCAGCGAGCCCCTCCGCCCGAGAGTTTAAATAATGGGCCCGGCCTACGAGTCTGTAGGTTAACATGCGTGCGGTTAACTTTCTCAGCATGTAAAAAATAATACAGTTAAGAAACGCCGAAATGCCTCGGATAATGTAGGACCAACTGTTGACGACCCCAGCAAACGTTATAAGGCCAACGATATTCGGTTTTGCACGTGGAATGTAATAATAATAATAATAATAAACGTGGAATGTGAGGTCCCTTAAAAGACCACGTGCAGCCGAACAACTTGCGGAGGGCCTTGACTACTGCAAAGCAGATATTATCGCCATCCAGGAAGTGCGATGGGATGGGTCTGTCATAAAAACGATGAAGAACTGCGATATCTTCTACAGCAATGGCTATAGGCAGCGCTTATTCGGATGCGGATTTGTTGTTCGAGGCAGACTTAGACAAAAAGTCTTTAGCTACGACTCATGACAATCCGCATCAAGTCTGCATTCGGGAACCTCAGACTAATTTGCCAGGGCCTAGATTGCTCATCAACTACTCGTATTGTGCGCGCTGCCGTTCTCTCACGAGTAGAAGGGACCTACATTTTTTTGCCGATTCCGAACGGCGAAGTTTGCGAAGCTTTCTTAGACAGTTAGTACTCTTTGAGCGTTGTCAGCAGCTCGAAAGAGGTGATGCCGTGAAAAATTCGAAAAATTGGTGTTCAGCTGGGACTCGAACCTAGACCCTTCGGCGTGTGAGCGTCGCACTCTACCCACTACGCTACGCCGACCATAAGGAAACTGCTCCATCGAAAACACCAATTTGTCAGTGGAATGCTGACTTCAAACGCCATCGATGCTGAACGCTCTGGAAGACGACTTAAGGTGGTTACACCTGAAAATGTCAAAACGGTACAAAAAATCGTTTCGGAAAATCGCAAATTGAAATTGCGTGAAACAGTTGACACCTTAAAGATATCAGAAGGCAGTGTGTACACTATTTTGCATGACCATTTGTCCATGAGAAAGAGAAAGGTGTTTTCGAAATTGGTGCCGCGATTGCTCACAATGGACCAAAAACAACAGCGTATCGATGATTCTGAGAGCTTTTTGGACCTGTTTCGTCAAAATAAACAGGACATTTTGCGTCGGATGGATGAAACATGGATCCACCACTATTCTCCAAAATCAAATTGGCAGTCAGCGGAGTGGACAACAGTCGGTGAACCACACCAAAAGCATCCAAAAACACAAAGATCGACTGTCAAACTGGATCGACTGGATGCCATAAGCATCCGTATTTTGGGACGCACGAAATTTTGTAAATCGACTATCCTGAGAAAGGCAAAAGGATCAACAGCGAATACTACATGACGTTGCAAAGAGACAGTTCCATATGAAGTAGAACACAATTCTCTTCCACCAAGACAATGCACCGTGTCACAAGTCGTTGGCTACGATGGCCAGGTAGCACGAATTGGGCATTGAATTGCTTACGTACCCAACGTATTCTCCAGATCTGGACGCCAGTGATTTCTACCTCCTTTTAGACATCAAAAAGATGCTCGAGAGAAAAAGGTATGGCTCGACTGAGAAGGTGATCGCCAAAACTGAAGTCTGTTTTGAGACTAAAGGTATATTGCTCTGTTAAAAAGGTATCAAATATTTGGAGCCGCGTTGGACTGATTGTTTCACTCTTGAAGGAAACTATGTTCATGAATAGGTATACCGGTATAAAGTGAGTGTCAAGATACAAATGTCTTGATAGGGAACATTTGTTGTGAACGAGCCCTTATTTTTTTTTTTTTTTTTTGTTTGTTTGCTATGACATCTGTGAAAAATATTTAGTATACATCAAGTCACTGAACAGACAACATCATATTTTCTCATCTTGTTAAAAATGTCGAATTTTGTACCAGAAAGTGATAATTTGTGGAGAGCATTAATTTTTTGTTTTCATTTGAAGAAAAGTGCTGCAGAGTCGCATCGAATGCTTGTCGAGGCATATGGTGATCATGCTCTATCAGAAGCAACATGCAAAAGATGGTTTCAACGGTTCAGAAATGATGATTTTGATGTGAGAAATGAAGAATGTGGAAGACCACCAAAAAAGTTTGAAGACGCCGAATTGCAAACGATATTGGATGGAGATGACACTTTCAGTCAAAAGCAAATGGCAGCAATTTTAAATGTAGTACAACAAACAATTTCTGACCGTTCAAAAGCTATGGGAAAGATCCAAAAGTGTGGAAAATGGGTGCCACATGAATTGAATGAAAGACAGATGGAAAACCGAAAAAACACTTGTGAAATTTTGCATCAAAGACACGAAAGAAATTCGGTCTTGCATCGGATTGTTACTAGCGATGAAAAATGGATATATTTTAAGAATCCTAAACGGAAAAAATCATGGGTTAATCTGGGACAACCATCAACATCGACTGCAAAACCAGATCGATTTGGCAAGGAGACAATGCTGTGTGTTTGGTGGGACCAGAAAGGTGTGCGAGCTTCTAAGACCTGGTGAAACCGACAACAAGTGATCAATTTGAACCATGCATTGATCGAGAAACGACCAGAATGGGTCAAAAAACACGGCAAGGTAGTTTTGCTCCATGACAATGCACCTGCACACAAAGCAAAACCGGTTCAGGATACAATCAAAACACTTGAGCTACCCCACTCGCCGTATTCACCCCAGACTTGACTCCTTCCGACTACCATTTGTTTTCATCGATGGGACACGCATTGGCTGAGCAGCACTTTGATTCCTACGAGGAGGTCGAAAATTGGTTTGCTTTAAAAGACGAACAATTTTATTGGCGTGGTATTCACAAATTGCCAGAAAGGTGGTCAAAATGTGTAGAAAACAATGGCCAATACTTTGAATAAAATGTTTTTCTTTTCCCATTAAAATGTTTTTACTTTCCCATTAATAATTAATGTCATTTCATACCGGTATACCTGGTCAATTCGAATTTTGGCTTTTGTTTTTATTGATTAGTCCCGGTACTTACTCAGTGGTGTGTTACATAGCTTATGCTTCCAGTGTACGTGCAATTTTGTTATTTCATATTTTCCCAGTTTTCTCAATTTTTGTTATTTGTTATTATTATTATTGTTATTTTGTTATTATTATATATTGTATGAATTAATTTTGCTTTATTTTTAATTTGTCTGTAGCAGCCGTGGCGTAGTGGGTGGAGTGGGACGCTTACACGCCGAAGGGTCTAGGTTCGATTCCCGGCTGAACAACTCGAATTTTCCGCACATTCGGAAGTTAATTTTCAACTTTCAGTCGTCGCACAATCACAGAATTTCGTTGAAGTCATGCTGCAACAAGTTATTTATCACTTCAATTTCTGGCCCCATATGTATGCTATAAGATCATCGGCGTACGCGATTAAATGCGGCAAGGAACCAATAAGAACGCTAGTGAATACTGTGATGGATGTAACGTTCTCATTTTTCACAACAAACTTCCTACATGTAACCGTTTCATAGATCATATCTAGCAGTGTTTTATCTATTCCAAGTCTGACCAACTTGAGGAAGAGGCCTTCTAACCAAACTATGTCGACCGCCTTTTCCATGTCTATCAGGTAAGCACCTGTGCATTGGTTCTTGTTGTAATTCCACTGAATGTCGAATACCAATTTGGACTCGACATGTATGGTATCCTGCCCCGCCCTAAATCCGAATTGGTTGTCCGGTGTATTATTCATTGGTGCAATCTCGATTGAAGTATGGGATACTAGCATAGGGTGGCCGCCGTGGCGTAGTGGTTAGAGTCCGACGCTCACTCGCCGAAGGGTCCCGTTTAGATTCTCGGCTTAACATCTATAATGTTTCACGGCACCACCTCTTTCGAACTGCTGACAACACTCAAGGGGTAATAACTGCCTAAAAAAGTTTCTCAAACTTCGCCGTTCGGAGTCAGCAAAGGACTGTAGATCCCTTCTACTCGTAAGAGAACAGTAGCGCGCACAACACGATTAGTTGATGAGCAAGCTAGGCCAGGACTGTCGCGCCAATAATTACTATTTTAATTTATCTTTTTATTAACAAATAGAAGATAAAACAAATGTTCGAAAAGCCCTTTTTTACGTACTTTCATTTGTTTTGAAGAATCAGATGTACATACAATTTTTTAATGAAGTCTAGTATCCAATGCATAATTGATTGAAATTGGTGTTGGATGAGAAACAGAATAACACAGAAATGTTTGCGTAAACCTGTTGGGGAGGAAAAAATGTACAGCTTCAAGAAATCATCATTTTTCTACGAACAGTGAGTGATTTCTGCAAAATGAATGTCTGTTAGAAGGTCGTTAACGATAAGACAGATGAAATTAGAATGATGTATGTTTTGAAAACGGAACCTTTAAAACGTAATTTTTCCCACCGGGTAATCCAATATGGATTTTCATACTTGGAAAAATTTCCGGCGGGAACCCTCAATCGGCAACAGCTTTTGAAAATTAATTTCTTACAGGAAATTTGTGTTTTGAAGACTGGCTGGTTTTCCTAGCAAAACTTAAAAGATTTGATAATTTTGTTTCGTATTTTTTTATGAAAGAAATAAATCCTTCGTCTTCGTCTCCGGACTGGACCAGGGGGTCTACAATCCTTCCTCTAGCCTTAACTAACTCCCAGCCGACAGTGCGAAGTCTCAAATACAAAATATGTTGCCTCTCCGAAGACGAATTAAAATTTTTAATTAAGGGAAGAACTCTCAAATTCGTTCGCAGTAATAATTTTGTAAAAGGAACCTGTTGCTTGTCGTCTCGCCATTGTGTGCGATTCCCCAAATTTTTCCACTTTTTAATAGACGTAGACGCGGGTTCCAATATATCAACAACGTTCAATAAGAGAATGAGATCACTTGAAAATTATCACCTCTCTCCTGAATTGTAACCACATCGAGAACAAGACGCTCACCCACAAGACCTAATCGACCGCTGACTGTAATTCACATTAACCGAAATATAGACTTTCAGTGCGGCCGTCGCCCGCCTTTACCCTTAGGCGCACATGCCTCACGCACTTAACCCATCCCTCACGATGTGTCATATGTGAATTGGGTGCTCAAACAGCCAGTGTCGTTTGTTCTACATAATATCACCCAGTTTTGCAGCAGACACGGCTCCGATTACACATCAGTTCACATACAAGTTTTGACTTCGACACACCTCGGACGCACACGCACTGCGGAAAACAGTGATAAGTTCTAGATCCTGCCAGAGAGGGAGTGAATTTGAGGGGAAAAAATGTGTTTCGAATTGAAGACATTATGTGCGCTTGTGGTGATTTTCGGTTGCCTTTCACAATCGCATGGCTTTTTGATTTTCCCAAAACCGTCCGTCCTTCAGGTGGGTATATTTGTGCCGAGTGGAGAATGTGTCTGATTTACACGCCTTTTCCCTCAGATAACTATGTCGGTATCGACTCCAGTTTATGCTCCGAATCACAAAATCTACTGCGACTTGGGATTCCAAGTTAACTACAATCTGCCGGACAACTTGACCTACTGGTACAATATTCCACAGTGGCCGGGCATTTACAATAAGCGCGAAGCCAACGAAATCGATCACGCAAAGTATCAGACTGCGATAGACGGGGTGCATCCGAGTGACTTCTCGGCGGGTGAGCTTTACGTTGGATTGGAAGACCTGCTTGTCAGTTACGGATTCCACGAGACATGCCTGCTGAAGAGTGTCTGTGAACTTGCCAAGCATCCGTTTCACGATGACGAACAAAACTTGATCACGGAAATCCTGACATTTGTATTGAGGTGAGTACGGTGTGATGTGACTTCTCAGTGGTTTGTAGAGACAACTTCCGTTCTCGTTCATTTGGGTTTCCCTGTAAATCTGTTTGAATGAAATTTATTACTTTCTAGTGCTTGCTTAAAGGGATGGGAGGAAGGAGTCACTTAGCCTCTGGCAGGTATTTAGGGAAATATATTGGGGCATAGTTTCGAATTGCCAACAAAGCAGTTTCCTTGTTGTGTAGTCTCTGTTCGGTTGGTTCAGTTTAAAAAATGGCTACAAACTTCGTTTGATTTTAAGATTGAGCATAAGGTCTAACGATATCTGTTAAAGTTCCATTGCTTCTGGACAGAACATCATGCAGGATATCAACCTCAGCCAATCAAACATAGGAAACACGAAAACGAATTATCCACGACTTCATATATGCGAGTGAAAGACGGCGCTAGCCCTTCAGATTACATCCTTCGACTGACTTTTTCTTTCTTTTCAATTGCTTACATTAGCTAATTCCACTCCAATTCAGAGGGAAGGTCTCTTCAAATTTCATTCTAAAAACTCAAACTTCGCCACTGAGAGTGAAAATAATTTCACCTGGAAAAACAATTCTTCTTTTCCTTGTGGCGCTACTGTCCGGGTGGACTTTTGCCTCTACCAACATGTCTCTCCTTAATCTTAAACGTTGTAGCCGAAGAAGCTTGACCAGGCGCATGTCGCTGTACAGCCCATAGAATTCGTTAAATTTTCTCCTCCAGATGCCATCAACGCAAACAGAGCCAAAAATCGCACGCAAAACTTTTCTCTCGAGAAGACTAAGCTTCCTCATCCGCTTTTAGTAACGTCCAGGTTTCCGCGTCCTAAAGTAGGACTGGGATGATCAAGTTGTTAATCTTTGGTATTTAAATTTGTCAAAGTGTCCAAAGGTCAACGACATATATCACAGGCTTTAACGATGTCCGTGGAAGTTTCATGACCTACGGAGAGTGTGCCTCGCAGCTTTTCATCGCCACTTAATCAAACAGATTAGATTATTTCCACAGAAACCGATTGAATTAAGAGGAACACACGCAAGTCCTGCACAACACTCAGTGAATCCCGTCCCCAAACCTTATTTTATACCTTATTCATACATTATGTACGTTTTCTTTTCTTTCAGTCCATCAATGCACGAGGCTTTCGCACCCAAAGAGGATGTGTACAAGGAATCGTACGAGGAAGCGGAGAAGCTTGGCTTTCTAGGAGGCGACTGCGTTGCTCTGTACCCCCTTTGCGACCGGGATTTCTTAAGTACGTTTTCAAAAATAATAACGAAAAGGGACTTCCCAGAGTAAGCACTATTGAAGTTTTATTTCTTTGATAAGTTTGATGACTGGAAAATTCAGCAAGCAACAAATTGAAGTCGTTTGGCAGTTTGGTAAAATTATGTTCGAAGGAACAGAAAACCAAACCAAACAAAAGAAAAATCCCGCCATCAGTTACGGGCAATTCGACTTCAAACAAAAAAAAACTCTCGCCATCAATGTATTAAGCTTCAGTTACAGCCAATTCGACTTTATGCTTCTAAAGCAATTAAATACCCCCCTCTACGCAACCAAAACGTTCAAAATGTTTCATTGATAACTTACGTCAAGTACCCTAAGAGCCCGTTGAAACTTTGAACATTAACCTTGGCGATGGGGATCCCGCCCCTTTTGAAAGCGGCACCCTTCAGCCTCCAGCCCATCAGCAGTCTCATAATTCCCCCTCAATTTGTTCTAAGTGAACAGAAAATAAACACGACAAGCCTTCATTTCCAAGTAAAGGCACTTCAGGAGGCTCTGATTAAATGGCTCCAAATAATGACACTTAATACTGCGTCACCGATATTTTTATACGTTCCTACGTGCCACAGTAAATATCATCGATTAAGCTGTCACTCCGATTCAAATCCAGCCAATTTGTGAACACCCTTCGTCAGTGCCATCCGCGCCCAAGGAAAGCACACAACGCAGATGCATGAGTTACGACAACAATCACAGCACCTATACGGCCAAAATGCCGTCACATCCCCAGGCCATTGGGGACTCAGAAGGCTGTCTAGTGTAATTGCGATTTAGCCCAGACCTCAAAGATGTCATCCGGAGCAGCAGAGTGCCTTAATCGATTTTGCCGCACTGTCTCAGAGACTGAAAATCAAATCAATCGACAGGGTATCAGCGTCACTGCTTCAACCATCTTCGTGGTGAGCTGCTCACCACAATTCTTGGCGCTCAAAAGAAGGGCGGGAAAGTGTTATTGGAGAGGAATACTGCTTGAGGCGTAAACAAAGCGGTTAGAAGAGATATTCGCTAGTGGAATGCCGGATTCTGTAAAACTCTCACGCACTACTAGGCGTCGTTATGGTGTCCCAATGTGTTGGTGGCGCAAAAGGTTTACAGTCCAAAGTGGGTTGCTTCCGGAAGGAGATGGATTCAAACGTTTTCACCACTGCCAGAGGTTCACTAACTTTTGCTTGTTTCTTTAACCAATGGGTGCTATTAGCAGCGAATCGATAGTTTAAGGGAGTGCTTTGGATGCCGAGTGAGCTACGACCGACAGAATTGATAGAATTTGATTCAATCAGATTTTCGTGAATCCTCTCAAATTTACTCAAAGCCTAGCACAGTGAAACAATCCCCTTTTCACTGAGCCGTAGCGCAGAATACGACGGCATGTGAGTTGCTGTAGGGATACACAGTGAATCCTTTGGCAAAGGAAATTCAATTAAACATAGCCCAATACACGGGTAAGCAACGTAGAGGCCATTGTAGGGTTATTCAATTTGAATACGGAAATTAAAGTGATTCTTCTGAGGAGACCGCGGAGACTATGGTTTAGCACTGAATAGCGAATTAGTGGCCCTCTTGCGCGCCTCTATCCTCATAAGCATAAAGATGCCGTTGAAATGTTCGCTTTGTCAAGACGATCACTGGCAAGGATTTAAGCGGGAGATGGCTTTGATGGCGTGTGGTAAGCATAATCGCGATGCCAAGTAATGTCACGGGTGAAGGATGAGCTCAAATATCTGCGGCGTGCGAGAACTCAAATTTACGCACCAACGAGTAATGGTATGCAGCAGAAGCCTTGGAGAACCTCATGAGGTTTCATCTGACAAGGCTGACGAAATCAAACTTTATTTAACAATTTTTCAGAGCGCGTAACATGCTGGAAGGAAAACTTTGACAATATGGTGGGTATATCATTAACAAGAACTGATGGCAGGATCATAACAGGATGGCTAAATGGAAAACAACACACAACGCAGAGCATTTAGATATGGCTTGTGCGCCATATACAAGTGTCACCGGGCCTGTTTATGGACATGTGGATGTCATTTGAATTTAGGGGATGCAAAGAATCACTTCCTCATATCCAAATTTTTGTTTAATTGTTTTGGTATCTTTTATTAAATAAAATATGTGTTGTTGAAACACATTTTTGTTTTGTTAATAAATTCGTTATTTTAGAATTGAAATCCAAAAACATTCCGCAATTATATACAAATATTGGCGTCTGATCAATTTTGTGAGGCACTGTATAAGCATGAGACCCTTGAGCAAAATAAACTAGTAAAGGGGTGCCGATATAAAGTTAAAATTATCTTCATATAAGAAAAAAACCTTCACCTTGATTATTCAGAACTTCTTTTTCACTCTAACTTCTTACCTAAAAAGTGTACCAAATTCTGCCAAAGCCAGATTTGTCTATTTTGAAATACCTTTTAAAATACAAAAGAAAACATCGTGGAACCAGTTCCAAACATGTTACAAATCCTACATTGCTTGCACACAGGAGGAATGTTGTTTAGAATTTTACTTCTCACCTTAGCTTCAACAATTTGTACATTTCAGGAGCATAGCCAAGAAAATTACTCTTGCGGAATAAAGCTTCCAAGTGTTTAACCAATAAGTGAGTTGTTGAAGTTGTATAGCATTTTACAAAAATTGTTTTCCAAGCAGCATAAAATGTCCTGTATTGAACGTCAAAGTGAGTAATTGTCTCATCGTGTCATAGGAAGCCTTCCCCTTTGAAAGCAAATAAAGTCAGATTACAATTCTTAAACTCCACCTGCGTCTATAATGGCATGATCAAAATATTTAAAAGAAAGCTCTGAATACGGCATTTATTCATGAATGTCTAAGCCTTAAGTTGTTGTTATTACAAATGTGTATTCCAGGCTGAGCCCAGCCGCGAAACAATGATTTGCCAGAAGGAGAATAGCAGAGACTATCTTCATCCGCACGAAATGCTCGAGAACTCCTTAAAATACATGTCATCTATCTTGAAAACATTCATCGATTATTACGCATCCTGAAGTGAGATAGGAGAGCAAATCAAAACTGGCCTATTCTGAGTGTCCAGCCGTCAAGGCATTCCAGAGATGTAATGAAGTCCCCAAACCTTTTATGTCTTTTTAAAATTTCTGTTTTGCTTCTGGCCACCGTGGCATAGTGGGTAAAGTGCGACGCTCACACGCCGAAGATAAAGTTTCGATTCCCGTTTGAATACTTCGAATATTTCACGGCGCCACGCCTTTCGAGATGCTGGCAACACTCAAAGAGTAATAACTGTCTAAGAAAAAGCTTCTCAAACTTCACCATTTGGAGTAGGCAAAAAACTGTAGGTTTCTTCTGCTCATTAGAGAGCAGAAGCGCGCACAACGCGAGCATTTGATGAGTGGGAAATGCCCTGGTCCCCCTATGGACTGTCGCCCCATCCAATTAGTATAATTTTTGTTTTGTTTTTAAAATTCCGAGTCTGGCGATAAAAATTTCTTACTACACGACCAATCGTCCCTAAAGGTTGTATCATACAATAACATACTAGGTGAAATGAATTGAATAAAAAAATTTCAAGGCACAAAATTTTGTCAGACAGGACATAATAGAATAGCGTTAAGGAAAACGAGACCGTAAAAATGTCACAACTATGAATTAAACTTCCTTACATTCGAGATATGTGAATAATAATGAATAAGCCAGGCTTACTACTTACACTTTAGAAACACGAGTTGTACCTCACAATGACGCAATTGTCATGGTCAGTCAAAACTGACTTAACCATGTTCTCGGGCAAAATTTCAAGAAAAATATGGACTTCCATTGACCGGTGCAATCTACACTCTTACCAGGCCTCAAGAGATCTGGCATAACCTTGTTATGGAAGCAACACACAGAATGTGTCTGATTGGTTTGCATGCAGAGATTGGCGGTTCCTCGGATGTGTGGATGAGGACAAACACCGCATCATAGACATCTGTTGTCTCAACGGTCGGCACGAACTCAGTTATACCCCGCTTGTCGTGAGTTGATTGGTAAGGTGGTCCTAGTATGGCCCTTCTGATGATGCGGCGAAATCTGAACTTTCATTTGTACTTGCCGCCAAAAATCAAAAACCCCTTTTAAACGCAAGAACGGTGATGCAAATGCGCTGCCAATTTATTGCAGCACAGACATCAAAATGTGCATCATGTGCATAAATTCACCGTAGCACTAAACGTCTTCATGTTGTTTCTTACCCCATCTTGCGGAGTCGTGGCAACTTTCAAGAAAGCTTTCTGGAAAAGTAACTTTAGAATATCTCTCACTCCCTCCTTGTCAAACTCACTTTCATGTATATTAAAAGCTCAACATACAAACACACCCTTGACGCCTGCCTTCCAATGGTCGCTCAACGCACACCAACGCCCATCAGCGACAAAATCACAACTTCGGCTAGGACATTCGCAGAATGTGAGTAAGACGAACCGATGGATAATTTCACAGACAAAACGGACCACAGTCACGAAAAACCACAATCAATAGCGGAGTACAGACGCACCCAACACGCCACTGATGGCACCAATTGTCAACTGCCCCGTTGGGCAGCTGCCGCGAATGTGTTGATTAATTGAAGCACGTGGTCGTCGGCGGTTGGGCTCAGCATTAGATCTCGTTTTCGACATGAAGTCTAGTAATGAATGATGAAAGGGAGGCAAGAATGGGACAACAGGAGGATTGGGGATGTTGACATCGAGGTCAACTTTGCATCAATTCGGCACAAAGTCATAGAGGTGATGAAAGCGCGCAACGAAGGAGTCACACTCAGAACCCTTTTGGGTTCTGCCTCTGAAGGTATGTAGTTGCAGTAAAATCGAAAGCTTTGGTGGGTCCATTTGATTTTATCAATTTCGAGTCGCTGCTGCTGGCGAAGTTCAATTGAACGGAAAGTGGAAAGGAAACCGTTTAACGGATGATCCGATGAATTCGCCAACTGAGTTGCCTGTTTAGAGCTCTTTCCTATTGGCCAAGTTTGGAACAAATGTAGAAACAAGAGATTAGGGAGAACTACGCCTAGTGTCAACGAGAAAGGCTACATCACATCTCGTGTCTGGCAATACATATACATTGACATACACCTACAAAACGACGCTATGCATGATTAGTTTGGATTTTGCGTTCAACAGTTGCAGACGTGTAAACATTGAGTTCACTAACACCGAAATTCGCGCCATTTTAAAGTTTTCCTTCCGCTAGAGAATCGTTCCGTGAGATTAATGGTGTTTTGGAGGATGGTACTCTATCACTTCGAACCGCGGAGGAATGGTTTCGACGATTCAGAGCCGGTGAAAACGACACCATGGATAAGCCAGCCGGCGGAAGTCCTGTGACGACGAATACCGATCGAGTCATGGAAATCATCGAGTTAGACCGGCATGTGGCATCTCGTGACAGCGCCCAGGGAATGGGAGTTAGTCACCAACCCATTTTAAACCATCTGCAGAAGGCTGGATACAAAGAAAAGCTTGCTGTTGGATGGCCGCATGATTTGACGCAAGATACCTTCTCGACCGAATCAACGCCTGCGATATGCTGCTGAAACGAATCGAACTCGACCCATTCTTGAAGCGGATGGTGACTACCGACGAAAAATGGATCACATACGACAATATCAAGCGAAAACGGTTGTGGTTGAAGGCCGGTGTATCGTCCAAAAACGGTGGCCAAGCCGGGATTGACGGCCAGAAAGGTTTCGCTGTGTGTTTTGTGGGATTGGAATGGAATCATCCACTATGAGCTGCTCCCATTTGTCCAGACGCTGAATTCTACCATCTACTGCGAACAACTGGACCGCTTGAAGCAGGCGATCGACTAGAAGCGTCCAGAATCGGTCAACAGGAAGGGTGTAGTGTCAACGAGGACAACACCAGACCACACACTTCGTTGATGACTCGTCAGAAGCTACGGGAGCTCGGATGGGAGGTTTTGTCGCATCCACCATATAGCCTGGACATAGCGCCAAGTGATTACCACCTGTTCCTGTCCATCGCGAACGCCCTTGGTGGTGTGAAGTTGAAATCAAAAGAGCCTTGTGACAAGTGGCTGTCCGGGTAGAAGGGGGGCTTCTACAAGAGGGTATTATGAAGTTGCCGTCTAGATGGAAACAAATTATCGAACAAAACGGCGCATATTTGAACTAAATCCGACCACTGTAAAACTTTTAATGAAGCATTGAATGAAGACCAAAAAAGCGGAAGGGAGATGTTCAGATTAAATAAATGACTATTTTGATGCGTGGCCATTTACTGTTTTGTTTGTTTGAAGCGTCACTTAAATGAGCGGCATCAATGAAATATGTATGTTCAATTTAAGAGCGGGCGCATTCAGGCATTGCTGTAGTTCACTTGCTGACTACTACCACTAGCTGCATCTACCACAAATGGGACAAATGCGGGTTACATTTGCACACAAGGGGTTTCGTTTCCTTTTTTTTCATCAAATTTGAAAACACCATCACAAATTAGAACTAAATTTGGATTTGCTATTTCGGTTATTCAAACGCAAATCCGCTGAAATATTTGGGCCTGCGATACTCTTTTTTTTTTATCACACTTTTTTCTTATACGGGAGCTAAAGCCGCAGTAACCCTCAATTCAATACGTTCGCATCAAAGCAGAGAATTGCATTCCGAATAATTCTAAATTCCAAGACGTGAAGAGAAACGAAACAACAATTGTTTTGTTTAACAAAACGAAACCATAAAAATGTAATATTAATCAATTGTATAATGGGAGAGAAATTCATTGTGTTTTCAATAGATGGCGCCACCTGCAAATTGATGCTGATCTTGGAAGCAATTACTTACTTTATTGGAAGGGTGACATTTGTCAATTGTGTACATCAGCGTCTGTTCTAGACGACAACATTGGTTTTTGCTTTTTCGAAAATGTTCGTATCTGTTTTAATATAACAGGATTTGCAGGAATTTTTATTTTCTTGGTTGCTGTAGCTTATCAAATACGTATAAATAAATAGTTCACCGAAGGGACGAGCTTTGTTTGAAATTGTGCATAGAAGTGCAGGAAGTCATTCTGTGATTCCATCCTGTGTGTAGTTTGTGGTAATTTCTGTCAATTCGATTTCTGAATGAAAGTTTGTGGTAACTGCTGTCAATTCGAGTTGTGAATGAAAGTTAAACGAGGGTTTTCCAATACTCACTTGCTATTCAGCCTCAGGCTTGTACAAACTTTGCATCGATATATGTGTTCTTAAGGAGAAGCTCCTAAAATAAATACATAGGGAAAGTGCCATGTTGGTTAAATTGGCATTTCCAGTGAAAAGCGCAAATGCCAATCCAAAAATTCTTATTCAGTCGAGTGATATCTCACTCCGAATATGTCAACTAACAAACTAATTGCTCTCCATTTAATCCGATTTCCACGTTTCAGACTAATCTGAAACAAAAGCCGTCCAACTGGCAGATATTCAACTTTGGACGTGTGCTGAGCCAAATTCAATTCGAATGTTTATGCCTCCATTAGCCGCTGAAATTTCAATTAAAATACCAGCCGACATTTTCCATTTGACAGTTGCTTTCAAATGCTGGCGACGCTCAATGAAAATTCATGCAATTCATATTTTTTTTTCACTTTTCTCGAACGTCTGTGAAAATTGTTTCCTCTGTGGTGTGGAAATGGTCTTTGAAGTTCGATTTGAGTTTTCAATTAAAATCTGCACTGGTTTCAATTGTTCAAGTGGTTGTATGTGGTTTTTTACTTATGCAGCGCATCGGATGAGAATTTTTTTTTGCATTTACCTGCTGTGTGAGTCGATGCCAATACTGACCAGTGGAGGCGACTGACATTTAACTTCATCCAAGTTTAATCTGCTGCTCCAGGAAAGGGACCATGACAACTCGGAAGTCCGCCTCGTTGGGCTCTATTTTTAGCACATTCACGAACCGAAAAATTGCATATTTTCGCTAGTAATGAATCCAATTACCGAGAGCTGAATGAATTCGTCGGTACTTGATTCCGAGAAGACGCGTGTGCCTTCCGAAAGTCCCTTCCCCGCTGGTTTATTGGGGACACACATCTCATTAAGTCGTCGCGTACATTGATTGCTTTCTGAAATCCTCGTTACGCCCGCAAATTGAATCCTTAGCCGTATTACGAGAACAGCAGGCATGCTCACACACAGAATTGTTTACATTTTACGGGAGCATCGGCGGGAGGGCTTTGCGGTTAACCACACTTATTACCATCTTTGCGGGCGCACTAATATTTGCTGAACCTGAACTCCTTCCCTCCGTCCTTGCGTTATTCAATTTTCCGCGATTTAAGCTCAATGAATATGAAATTTACTTCCTCAAATGGATGCGTCTGGATGTGTTGTGTTCTCCAGAGATGAGGCGTTCCTTCAGTTCCGTGGCGAGTAATTACATTGACCGATGTGTTTGTTCACGCTATGGCTTCCCCACTTCGGGAGCAGACAAATAACGACGTTGTTTACCGTTTAAAGGGCAACTCGCAGGACTAAGAGCACAGGACAATCCCTGTACATGCGCCGTCAGCATACACGCAAGCATGACGGAATCACTGCACCGGCGATGCTGGCATCAGCTGGAGTTGCTTAATAGAAAGTGATGTGCTAATATCCGCCAGCTCAAGGGTAATCTGAATTGACGCCAAGGATGCTCCATTGTTAATTGTTCCTGCGTCTTTAAGTCAAGGGTGAGACTTCGCTTCCGTTTTTTTGCTGTTGCTGGATCATAAATCATTGACTTGACACTTGCCTTCATCCGCCTCTTCTTCTCTTGCTTGGGGGGAAATTGAAAATTGTTTATCTTCTAAGCGGAATTGGATTTCTTTGAAATTGGAAGATTCCCCTGTTTGTAGAAATTAAATTGAGAACGAGGTCGGATTGGATGAAACGGTGAATGAAATGCCAAGGGGTTTCATTCACATCGATACAGGACTGCTACTGATTAACCTTCAACCAGAAGTCCTTTCCTGTGAAGGACGTTGGGCTTGGTTTAATTGAATTGTGTAACGTACATGTCGTCGCGTGAGCGCCTGACACACGTAAGTGGTAGAAAACATTTGGTAGAAATTGCTGCCGAATCATGCCCTGCCGAATCATGCCCTGGCTCAGAATGTACAAAATTTCTGTGAAGGGGAACAATTTTGTTGTGGTGCTCACCGGGAATTTGAATTAAGTATTCAAAGCAATCAAATCATCAAAAATTTATGGGACTCTGGGACATTCATAGAAAACTTAGAGTTGCTACGATTTTGTTCAAAGTTCACTGAACTGGTATGATGACGATAGGCCACAGAAATGTGCGTATTAACCTGCTCGCCATTCTCTTTTCAGATTATTTGCCAGCTAAACGAGAAACCACAGCTAAGGCATAAAAATGCAAAAGAAGGTAAATGCTTTCCCATCCTCAAAAGCCATGTCCCTTGCTAAAACTTTCAAAATCTGATTTGAGGCATTAACGTCTGTGTAATGGCCTCAAGCTCTTCTCACCACATTGCCTCCTTTCGGACCCCTTTTAATGTTTATTGTTCAGCAACCGAATAAATGTAGTAAACAGTGCTCCTTTGTACGTGAGGAGAAACCACAAGTCAGTGGCATAAGCGAAGATGGAAAAATAATGATGATCAAAATCCTTAACACAAATCCCGGTCACCACGAATCCACACCCACCACCCCCTCCTGCTTGCTAATATGCTTTATGACAACTGGGAAAAGTTTGTCATGGGAAATTCGTCACAGCAACTCGTAAACATTTGTTTCTTCAAGTTTTAGTTGTAAAGCCTTTTTCAAGGGCAACCTGCAATCTCGGTCCCAAATACATACTCCACCCAAGGTGGAGGATGAAGCCGAAAACCCTGTCCCAAGAGCAAAGCCCCAGACTATCGGACGACCGCTGCGAAAAGCCGACATCTGGATTTCTGGAAGTTTTACGATGACATTAGGAATATCGATTTGAAAATAACGACCAGGGTAAATGTAATTGGAAAACACAGTGACCCGGCGGATTGTAAGGGGAGAAAATGCGTTTCACTCTGTGTTGGTGTTGACTTTAAAACGGTGGCCCAATTGAATTTTAAGGAGAACCTCGTTCATTTGAGGTCACGAATCCTTTGGAAAATTTTCACACACGCGCTGCGTGATACAGAGCCATAATGAAAACTGTTTTACTCTGTCGGCAACCGATTTTATGGCAAGTAGTCCATGCACGTTGGAAAATGTAATGCAATAAAATAAAACGCACCGCCGGGCGCATCAAGCGAAATGGCATACGCAGTGTGCAAAATAAACCGCTGGAGTCATAAAGTTCCCCAAACATCTTCAAATCGCCGTTCAAAATGTCTTACCACCTCCCCTCCACCGAAGTTCTCGTTTAATTTTGGACTGACTTTAATGGCTATCACTTGTTTCGGTATGTTTTACAGTTTCTGCATGGATTGATGAGAAAAAGAGGAACGTAAAAATTTTAGTAGATCTTCCCTCCAACTTTATGTATGTTTTCTTCTAGAGCTTATAAATAGCAAACGACAGGGTGGCGTACATCCTTAAACTTACAGAGAGCACAGTGAATACTTAGGAGCTTAAGACCGATATTAATAGGCATACCCAACTACTCTATGTGAAGAGAAAGATCCACAGAGCCAACGATCGCTGGCTCTTATCACTGTAGGTTCACTTCCAGATGATGTGACTGGATTTATGAATCACATGATTCAAAATCACATCCGTATCACTATTTATAGTGACAACGGAAACACTGATGGAGGAAAGACCATCTGTGGCGGGATGGCGGCTAACAGACCCAGGCTTAGAGGGAACCTGACTGATAGTGACAGCTTAACCAGAGGCTATATTCTGGTGCCACGGGAGGTCAGGGGCCCCTGGAACTTCGGTTCCAGCCTGACCATTGCGGTAGGCCCCCTTGTGGGAGTTTCGTGGTGGCTGTGGTTTACCACCTAACATCGCGGGTAGAGTCGAGGATAGTGTACTGTGCTGTCTTGTCTAGCCCATTGTTTAAGCAAAACTAGGCAAGTCGGTTAGGGGACTATCCCTTCTCAGTGTGGAGTTGCATTCTCAACCGGGCGCTGCGACCCAAAGAGCGGAAGAGGTTTTAGGAAGGCTTCGCATCAAACCAAGGTGGGGTGATTGCCCCTCAAGCATGATCCCAATTTGGTACTTGGGTAACTAAGGCGTTTAGTCTTGCGTTACTTACGACTCTTGGGAAAAAGGTTCCCCGTGATATAAGCCGTTAAGGCAGGTGATCACGTAAAACCAAATCCCACATCTGTAGGTTTACTTTGTTCCCTCTTCCTGAACCTGAAGACTGAAATTCAGAGGCAATTTTAGCTGGAGAGTGGCTGGTTGAAGTATTTAATGATTGTTTTTGGGTACAGCTGGCAGTTGCTGTGGTTTCTACTTCTCCTACTAGATGGAACATAATATTTGAAACAGAATTTTTAAGGTGCCATGGTAATGCTCCCTTGTTTCATTTATCGACGAGGGCTGGTCAAAGGAAATTTTATTGTAAGAGTGGGTGTCTTAAAGAAGATGATTTGAGCCCATCAAAGTCTGATCTTGTCAGTTTTGGTTGACTGGAGAGGCATTTGATTTTACACAGAACTTTCGTAAGGGTTTGCATATTATTCCTAAGTAATAAACTCATTAATTAATAATAATAATAATTGGATGGCCCTACAGCCCACAGAGGGACCAGGGCCTAGCTTGCTCATCATGTACTCGTGTTGTGCGGGCTACTGTTAGCTCTCAGTATCGCTTTGCACAGCAGATGTTTGCTGCGCGACGACTTTCATCTCACCGATTACACCAAATACCAGGTATGCCGGTTTTTTTGAAAATAAAACACTAATTATTAATTGGAAAGTAAGAACATTTTATTCAAAGTATTGGCCATTGTTTTCTACACATTTTGACCACCTTTCTGTCAATTTGTGAATACCACGCCAATAAAATTGCTCGTCTTTTAAAGCAAACCAATCAGACACCCAATTTTCGACCTCCTCGTAGGAATCAAAGTGATTCTCAGCCAATGCGTGTCCCGTCGATGGTAGTCGGAAGGAGACAAGTCTGGTGAATACGGCGGGTGGGGTAGCTGCTTCCAGCCAAGTGTTTTGATTGTATCCTGAACCGGTTTTGCTTTGTGTGCAGGTGCATTGTCATGGAGCAAAATTACCTTGTGGTGTCTTCTGGCCCATTCTGGTCATTTCTTCATCAATGCAGGGTTTCAAATTGATCACATGTTGTCGGTTTCACCAGGTTTTAGGAGCTCGTGGTACAGCACACCTTTCTGGTCCAACCAAACACACAGCATTGTCTTCTTGCCGAATCGACCTGGTTTTGCAATCGATGTTGATGGTTGTCCCAGATTAACCCATGATTTTTATCGTTTAGGATTCTTAAAATAAATCAATTTTCAATCGCCAGTAACAATCCGATGCAAAACCGATTTTCTTTCGTGTTTTTGAAGCAAAATTTCACAAGTGTTTTTTCGGTTTTCCATCTGTCTTTCATTCAATTCATGTGGCACCCATTTTCCACACTTTTGGATCTTTCGCATAGCTTTTGGACGGTCAGAAATTGTTTGTTGTGCAACATTTGAGATTGCTGCCATTTGCTTTTGACTGAAAGTGTCATCTCCATCCAATATCGTTTGCAATTCGGTGTCTTCAAACTTTTCTGGTGGTCTTCCACGCTCTTCATTTCTCACATCAAAATTATTATTTCTGAACCATTGAAACCATCTTTTGCATGTTGCTTCTAATAGAGCATGTTCACCATATGCATCGGCAAGCATTCGATGCGACCGTGGAGCACTTTTCTTCAAATGAAAACAAAAAATTAATGCTTTGCGCAAATCATCACTTTCTGGTACAAAATTCGACATTTTTAATACGATGAAAAAATATGATGTTGTCTGTTCAATGACTTGATGTATACTAAATATTTTTCACAGATGTCACAGCAAACAAACAAAAAAAAAATAAGGGCTCGTTCACAACAAATGTTCCCTATCAAGACATTTGTATCTTGATGCTCACTTCGTACCAGTACGTTTCACCTTTATCTTATAAAGATAATTAAAAGTTTTCTTGAAAACAGAATGTTTCAGGTGAGTACTCATAACAGAAATTCATGCTTGAAAACCATAAAGTCGGCTGTACCTGAAAGATCAGTATTGGGTCCATTGTTATACATTTAATATGTTGCTGATTTACCACAAATATGGTCGCCGTGGCCGAGTGGGTAGAGTGCGACCCTCACACGCCGAAGGGTCTAGGTTCGACTCCCAGCTCAACACCAATTTTTCGAATTTAAAGGCACCACCTCTTTCGAGCTACTGACAACACTCAAAGAGTAATAGCTGTCTAAGAAAGCTTCTCAAATCTCGCCCTTCGGAGTCGGCAAAAAACTGTAGGTCCCTTCTACTCGTGTGAGAACAGTAGCGCGCACAACACGAGTAGTTGATGAGCACGCTAGGCCCTGGTCCCCCTTTGGACTGTAGCGCCAACAATTATTATTATTATGGAACTGTGAAACTGCGATTTTACATGCGACTTACACCTTAACTAAATCTGGCCATGAAATTGAGGAAGGCCTGAAACATGTCTTAAACAAAAGTTTCGATTTTTTTCAAAATGTGGAAAATGAAACTTAACTCAGGCCAAATTTTTTTCACCAAGAAGAGCACGGCCTGGGGTTTTTTTTCAACTGGTCAGTTGAATATAAATGGTAAGTATATCCCGTGGGTTAACTCTGTCAAATATATATAACAACAACAACAACAATTGTTGGCGCGACAGTCAAGTTTCTCCAAACAAGACCTTAAACCAATTTGCCGTGGTTCTTTTATACCAAAATTTCACATGAACGAACTGGAGTACTTAAAGGTGCAAGGAATATTGAAATCCTCAACGAAACATTTATTTTAAAATGTTTAAATTCCAAAAACATGTTAAGAAAAGACCTGTAAAATATATAAAAAAGTTGATTGTACGCATTTATTTATTTATACAAGGCATACATACGCCCAAAACTTGAGTATAACGCTCCTATCTGGTCAGGTGCTTCTAAGACCTCCCTGCACCTGCTGGATAGAATTCAAAAGCGAGCGAAAAAACTTATAGGTGACAGTAATATTGCGAAGTCGATTGAGTCGTTAGAACACCGACGTAATGTCGCGTCGTTGTCACTTTTTTACCGCTATTTCAACAAGAAATGCTCAGACGAATTAGCCAGTTGCATTCCTCCCCTTCAAGAATTCACCCGCAATACACGCCTCGGTAGGAATGCCCATCAATTCACCCTCAAGCCCTCTTTCGGACGTACAGTCAAATTCAGAGACTCGTTCTTTAGCTGCACTCCACGAATCTGGAATGCTCTGCCCAGCTCGATTTTTCCTCCTCATTACAATCCACAGGCATTAAAAACCAATGTGCATCGGTACCTCCTCTCCTTCTCTTCCTCTATACCTTCGGACGGTGCTGTGACTTGATCCGGTCACTTAAGGGTACTCGCAACCCCTTTTGCACGCGTCAATTATAAAAAAAAAAAATTCCAAAAACATATTAATAAAAACCTGTAAAATATATAAAAAAGTTGATTGTACGCATTTATTTATTTATTTTTTTTCACTTATGGTTTTTATTTATATTTATTAATTATATTCCTTATATTTTTATTATATATTATTTATGCATCTATACATTTGTTTATCATATTATTTATTTATTAATTTCTTAAGTCCCGAGGGGCCTTCAAAATATTCTCGGTATTTGGTTGAAGTTTTGGTAATATATATAAATGGACTTATTTATCTAGTAACATAAGTTAAACAGAATCATAATGGCAACTGAGACGATGATGCTGAAAATTGAGCATTTCGCTGTAATAAAATTTCTCACTAAGCAAGGGAAAAGTAAAAAACTGTTCATAAAGAGATGGTGGCTGTTTACCAGGGCTCCGCACCTACATTATCAACTGTGCAAAAGTGGTCAAGTGAGCTCAAGAGAGGCAGAGAGAGCATTAAAGAAGACCCGCGTTTCGGCGCCCCAGCTTCTGCTTGTACGAGAGAAAGCATCAAAGAAGTCGAAAAACGTGTTCTTAAGGATGCCCGAATTAAGTCGAAAATGATGGCAGAGATCACCAAGCTTTCAACTGGTACCTTTCACACCATTCTTCATGACCATCTTAATATTTCAAAGGTCACTGCAAAGTGGGTGCCACGAATGCTCACAGCGCCCCATAAAAATGTGAGAATCGCATGGTGTAGAGCGCTTTTGGAGATGTGTAGTGAGAACGCGGACGGTGTTATGGATTCAATTGTTACTGGAAACGAAACACGGGTTCACCACCATGACCCTGAAAGCAAATAAGAGTTCATGCAGTGGCATAAAAGAGGAGCAGACTCCCCGAAGGAGTTCAAAGTCACTCTGTCTGACGGGATGCTCATGGTCACAGTGTTTTGGGACTCAAAGGGAATCTTGCTCATTGGGTAACAAAGAAAAGGTGAAACCATCAACGCCACATCCTACGCTTCCACTTTGCATAATATGCGGGAGGAAATTAAAAAGAAAAGACGGAGTAAGCCCGCAGCGGGTGTGTTGCTTCTTCATGACAATCCTCCCATTCACACGGCGCAAGTTTCCAAGACTGCAAGCGCGAGATTGTGGTTTCGAAGAAATCCAACACCCACCCTATAGTCCAGACCTTGCCCCTAGTTATTATTTCCTGTTTCCGTATTTGAGAAAATGTCTTCGTGGAAAAAGATTTTCGGATGATGAAGAACTCAAGTCGGCAATAAATGGATATTTTGCAGAGAAAAAGCAAATTTATTTTTTTGAGGGTTTAAAAAAGCTTATCTCAAGATGTAACAAATGCATTGATGTTAGGGGAGATTTTATTGAAAAAATAAAAACAATTTAAATTGAATTCGCATTTTCCTTCATATCGATACCGAGAATAAATTGAACGCCCCTCGTATGTTTATTAATTTAATGATTTTCTCATTTATTTATCCATGTATTTTTTTGTCTCTTTGTAATGAATGTACAGTGGCGAGCAAAAATGAGTAAATGTCAAAAGAAAATTGAGAAAAACGAAAAAACCCTTATATTGGTGAAAAAAGTATTCAAATCTTGGAAACTGTGTTCTAAGAGTACAACACAGCAAAACCTTTCTGGCCGTCAATCCCGGCTTGGCCACTGTTTGGGACGATTCACCGGCCTTCAACCACAACCGTTTTCGCTTGATATTGTCGTATGGGATCCATTTTTCATCGCCAGTCACCATCAGCTTCGAAAATGGGTCGAGTTCGTTCCGTTTCACCAGCATATCGCAGGCGTTCATTCGGTCCAGAAGGTCCGTTAGATCAAGCGGTACCCAAACATCATCCAGCCTTCTGCAGATGGTTTAAAATGATTTGGTGACTAACTCCCATCTCCTGGGCGATGTCACGAGATGCCACATGCCGGTCTAACTCGATGATTTCCATGATTCGATCGGTATTCGTGGTCACAGGTCACGTCACGTCACAGTTCTTCCGCCGGCTGACTTATCCACGGTGTTGTTTTCACCGGGTCTGAATCATCGAAACCATTCCTTCGTGGTTCGAAGTGATAGAGTACCATCCCCCAAAACACCATTAATCTCACGGAACGTTTCTCTAGCGGATTTGCCTTTAACGAAGGAAAACTTTGAAATAGCGCGAATTTCGGCCTTAGTGAACTTCATGTTTACACGTCTATAACACCTGAACGCAATATCCAAACTATTCATGCATAGCGTCGTTTTGTAGGTGTATGTCAAGACCTTTCAAGTGATGTACAGTATTGCCAGATACGAGCTCTGTAGCGCTTTGTACATAGCCGTATAATTCAAAAGACAAAACGGCGATATTTGACAACCTTATATAATGTTTCAACTCTAAGATATAAATTACGAATATCTGTCTATTGCTGCGTAATTCCTTCCTTCGGTGTTGGAAAGAAATCAAAGACTCGAACCCCCCTGAAGTGGTCAAAAGAACTCAGAGCTGGCGATATTTGCTATAAGTGCTATCCCCTGCGCATTACTTAAATTGGAGAACTCATTCAAGGGCAGCCTGTACCAAGAAACCGGTTAGCGCCTCATCTTTAGCAAGTTAGTCTAAAGGAAAAGTCGCCTTATTGGCATTGTCTTTTGACCTCGGAAGGGGCTTGAAATGGTCTGTGTCTTTTGACAAGCAAATCTGTCCTGGCGTTCATCCAGAGTTTCAATTTAACTCCACCAACAAGAAGAAAGCACCTTCTTCTGAACACCACTTACACGAATTACCAAAATCAATAACCCAGGACACTCTGTGTCCCGTATTTACATTTAACTCGTAACCAGCCACACCGCAATGTCCCCTTGTTTTGTTGTCCTTCGCCTCGGTAGCGCCATACATGAAACTTTGATAGTGGCAACAGTGTTCTGTGGTGTCGCCGCTTCAAAATGTCCTTGGGCAGCTGTATTTCGTTTCCCTTTCACAAGCTCAATCCACTGGGCAACATAATATTCAATATGGTCTCTCTGAAGCTCAGTGAATAAAGGATGCATGAATGGAGCGCAATAGAAGAACCTTCACCGCTCGTCCACCCGAAACATGTGGAGTGGTTGAATGAGTTGCGGACTTTCATGTCCTCCGGTCGATGAGTGTGTGTGCATTATGTCCTGCATGTGGCATAAGTAAATTATGTGCCCTGACAATTGTTGTGTCGTCGGGTGAGACTGGCAGTTCGTGCGCGTCTCTGGGGTGCGATAGCTCAAAAGCAGATAAAGGCTGAGTGAATGTTTGTTCAGGGGCAGGATGGATCTTGGCGTTGGTTCAATGACAATCGATTAGGGTGGTCGTTTGTATGATGTCAACGGAGAAAGTTCAAGTGGAACGCCGAACTTCGCCTCGGAGATGTTGTTCAAATGTTACCCACACACCCAAGACTGGGGTGCTTGCGGGGGAATATATTTGCGAAAATTGAATAACAAACCAATGTGACAAATACGCGGACTGATGCCTCGGGGCGTCCCTCTCTGTGCGTGGGGCGGATAGCAGCATTTGCTCGCTTACTGGAGCGTGCTGATTTGGGTATCTGCGACAGATGGGGGGAGTGCGAGTTGATCGTGTGTGTGTCGCGCAGATAAGGATTTTTCTTTTCAATCAACTCGCATAAATGAACTCACTTGGAGCGGGAACCGCTAAAAATGTTTTTATTTGTTTTCGAAAACAGACGTCTGCTGCATGAAATGAAGGTTCCTTTCTGTTCGCTTTTAAAGGATGTTGAAATATCTGAAAGTATGAATAACAGTCGATAAAATTTGTTGTATGGCCACTTGGCCTCTTATTGACTTCTTGGATTTGCTTATCTAGAGGCAGATTGTGTTACTTGAATCGAACAAATGTGCTGGAACGGATGGACTGGATCGCAAAGCTAAAGGAGGTGATGCGGTTGAGTGCATGTAACAGCTCGTCTGTAAGATATGTTCGGAAGAAAGCATGTCTGATCATTAGGGCGGAATGGACAAATGCTGTTTCCACCGTGGACGGGAGGGGCCCTTAGGTGGGGGACAGATAAAAAAGTTCACGCAGTGGTTTTTCCAGCGCAGAACACATCTTCAGTAGCGGACTTGGGTAAGTAAATGTGAAGTAAGTCCCGCGACTGACATATAGAAGGCGCCACTAATAAAAAAATAAAATTAAATTAATTATTTTTTTTAGTGACGCCCCCAGGATCTGCTGTAACGTTACGGCAGATCCTGGAAAAGACCCAAGAAATGCAAATTGACACTCACCTCCTATTCGTCGATTTCAAGGCTGCATATGACAGTGTGCATAGAGACGACCTGTACAGTGCCATGTCTAGTTTTAGCATTCCTACCAAATTCGTCAGATTGTGTAGGATGACGATGGAGAACTCTCGCTGCTCCGTCAAGGTCGGTACCGAACTCACCGAGACCTTCCATGTCAAAAAAGGTCTTAGACAAGGCAACGCACTGTCATGTCCTCGAGAAGATCGTGCGTAACTCACAAGTCAACGCCAGAGGCACGATCTTCCAGAAGTCGGTCAATTGATAGCTTACGCTGATGACATTGACGTGATTGGACGAACACAGCGAGCCGTCAATGAGGCGTTTGCTAGCATTGATGCGGAAGCGGCTAAAATGGGTCTTGCGGTAAATGAGGGCAAAACGAAGTACATGCTGTCATCAAGGAACATCGACGTCTCGGACGGAGCGTCACACTAGGCAGCAGAAACTTCGAGGTAGTCAAGGACTTCGTCTACCTCGGCTCCGCGGTAAACAGAGACAACAACATCAGTACCGAAATCAAACGCAGAATCACTCTTGCCAATCGCTGTTTCTTTGGGCTCAAGAGGCAATTGAGTAATAAAGCCCTCTCTCGAAGGACTAAGCTCGCTTTATATAACAGCTTGATCATCCCCGTCCTGCTATGTGGCGCGGAATCTTGGACGTCAGCAAAGGCGGATGAGGAAGCCCTTAGTCTTTACGAGAGAAAAGTTTTGCGTTCGATTTTTGGTCGTGATAGCGTTGATGGCATCTGGAGGAGAAGATTTAACGACGGACTCAATGGGATGTACGGCGACATGTACCTGGTCAAGAGCCTACGGATACAACGCTTAAGATGTCTAGGCCATGTAGAGCGTATGGACACCACTGCTCCGGCCCGAAAAGTCCTTGAATCCGAGCCATTGGGACAACGCAACAGAGGACGACCTAGATTATAGTGGCGCACACAAGTGGAGAAGGACCTCAACCAACGTGGAGTGCACAACTGGTGACAGCTGGCGAAAGACCGTGCTGGCTGGAGAGGCATGTTGGTCGAGGCCCAGGTTCACCTCGGACTGTAGCGCCACAAGAAGAAGAAGAAGAAGTGACGCCCCCTGTATATCCCGGGACTTATTGAGTTATCTGTTATTTCGTTGAAAAAAATTTTGTCATATTACAAAAAAACAACATTAAAAAGGTGGTGATTTCTTTTTTCCCATATCTCTCTAACCATCTAAAAGCAAAGAGACATCTCTCGCATACCTCTAATCATTCTTCGACTTCTTCAAACGTCTCGATCCGGTGACCCTTAAATCATTTGCATTCGTCGAAAAAGTCAGTGGTCGAAAGAAGCGAGGTCTGGGGAATGCGCTGGATTGGGTTAATAATAATAATTGTTGGTGCGACAGTCCACAGGGGGACCAGGGCCTAGCTTGCTCATCAACTACTCGTGTTGTGCGCGCTACTGTTCTCACACGAGTAGAAGGGACCTACAGTTTTTTGCGGACTCTGAACTGCGAAATTTGAGAAGCTTTCTTAGACAATTATTACTCCTTGAGTGTTGTCAGCAGCTCGAAGAGGTGGTGCCGTGAAAAATTCGAGGTGTTCAGCCGGGAATCGAACCAAGACCCTTCGGCGTGTAAGCGTCATACACTACCCACTTCGCCACGGCTGGATTGGGTGAGACCACCCAAATAATAACGCCCATCTGCATTCCCGGTACTGCCACTAACAATAAAGTTCAAATGAAAATTGTCAAGTTTGCATGACAATCTTATTATTAAGTTACAAGTTACAGTGCTTCAAGCGAGGCTTCTTTTGCGATTTTTGAAAGAATGGAAAAAACAGAATTTCGCGTGTTGATTGCTTTTCGATGGGAGGGCATATCGTGCAAGCTCAGCGATGCTCAGCCTCTGCTCCATCAAAACGACTATTTGTCGGTGGTATATTGACTTTAAACGTGGCCGAACAGACACCAACGATGCTGAATGCTCTGGAGAGCCAATTGAGGTGGTTATACCTGAAAACGTCAAAAAAATACACAAAATCGTTTTGTGAGATCGCAAAGCGAGATTGCGTGAGATTTCGTGAGATTGCGTGAGATAGCTGACCCCTTAAAAATATCAGAAGTCAGTGTGTACACTATTTTGCATGAACATTTGTCCACGAAAAAGCTGTTTTCAAAATGGTGTCGCGTTCGATAATTCTGAGACGTATCGCAACGTATCGATTATTCTGAGAGCTGTTTGGAGCTGTTTGGAGCTGTTTAGTCAAAATAAACAGGACATTTTTCGTCGGATGGATGAAACATGGATCCACCACAATACTCCAGAGTCAAATCGGCAGTCAGCGGCGTGGACAACAGCGGGTGAACCACGCTCGAAGCATCCAAAAGCACAAAGGTCGGCTGGCAAAGTTATGGCATCCGTATTCTGGGATGCGCACGCAATTTTGTACATCGACTATCTCGGGAAAGCAAAAGAGTCAACAGCGAATACTAAATGACATCGTAAAGAAATAGTCCCATACGGAGAAGAAAATAATTCTCTTCCATCAAGCCAACACACGGTGCGTGTCAGAAGTCATTGACTACCATGGCCAAATTAGACGAATTGGGCTTCGAATTGCTTCCGCACCCAACGTATTCTCCAGATTTGGGCCCCAGCAATTTAACCTCTATTCTTACCTTAAAAGGATGCTCACTTATTTTTTGAGGCCAATAATAAATCGTTCTATAAAAAAGTTTCAAAATGTTAGGGCAGCGTTTGACTGATTGTATAACTCTTGAAAATCTTTGGACAGATGTTAAGAAAGCTGTTTTTAAAGCGAAACCAAAACATACACCACAGCTATGGGAAGCTGTACAGGCTGCTTGGAGGGATATTCCAATTCGGCGATGTCAGGCACTAATCGACTCTATGCCACGACGTTGGGCCGCTGTGCTCAAAAATAAGGGTTATAAGACGAAGTACTAGAACAGGTGTATAAATAAAAAAAATAAAAACCGTACTATTCCACTAAATTTTGCATTTTATTTACGACGTTTTATTTGTGGTGCTATGGTCTTAAAATGCATCTTCGCTTATCTTGTTTTTTGCATTTTATTACTGATACCCAACAGATGTCCTACAATAAATATCGTGTCTTTAGATGAGCATGGAGAAAAATAATTAGCATCCAAAGTGCAGACCTCAACGTGGTGCTATTTTTTTGCACAGAGCTGTAACTGGAATGAGGAGGTGATCGCCGAAACTGAAGTCAATAATAAATCGTTCTATAAATCGTCAATAATAAATCGTTCTATAAAAAAGTTTCGAAATGTTAGAGCGGCGTTGGACTGATTGTGTCACTCTTAAAGGACGTCGAATTTTTTCTGGAGAATGTATTTTTGTTAGTTAGTTCCGGATGTTAAGTGACATGTTACTTTAAATAATTGTGTGGCGTGACAGCCCACAGGGGAAACAGGGCCTAGGTTGTTCTTCAATTGCTCGTGTTGTGCGCGCTACTCTTTTCTCACGAGTATAAGGGATCTACAGTCTTTTGCCGACTCCGTACGACGAAGTTTCAGAAGCTTTTTCATAGAAAAATATTACTCTTTAAGTGTTGACAGCAACTCGAAAGAGGAGCTAACGTGAAAAATTCGAGGAGTCAGTCAGGAGGAGGGTTCAGTTGGGAATCGAACCTAGACCTGCGACATGTGAGTTTCGCCCACTACTCACTACGCCACGGGGGCCAAAAACATACACACTGCAGACATATTGCAATAAATTTTAAAAGAAAATAATATAATATATATAATATACCGATTTTTAATTATAAAAACTTACATTACGTTTAAAAATAAATGTAAACTTAGAAATTCGTAAAGTGAAAACACTTTCAGCAAAAAAATTGAGCCACGGCAGTGTTTCTATATTTTTCCAGACCTTGACAAAATAAGTGGCCTCACCGTACGTTTCATAAATTACCCGGTAGTCCTAATAATCACAGATTTAAAATTCAAATCACCTCTCACAAGTTCTCTTTAATTGTATAAGAACTTAGTCTTGAAGGCAGTTTCTAAGCACTACTCACACTTAAACTACGTTCACGTCATCACTTCTCACGCTTGGCTACATCCCGTAATTGTGCTTCTCCCATTAGCACCGAGTTTCCTCCCTCAAGCAACTTTCCAGAGACGAACTCAAATCGTCGTTTGGACATACACAAATTAGTTTCACTCACCTGGAAAGAGAGAGAAAGAAAAAGAAATTAGTTATATAAAAGGTATATTTAGGAGTCAAATACCCTCGTACCCTTCAAAATGTAAAGAATGGCTTCACGGCAGACAACGATGCAGCTAATGTTATCCAAGAGGGAAATTTATCATCGGAAGAAAGTTCAACTATTCGCTAATTGCAGGCAATCCAATGTACAGCAAGCTGATAGCCGACATTCGTGGAGGGCCAGGGAAACCTTGTTATTTTCAATTGCGAAGTTGCAGCACGCCACGAAACAAATACCAACAACGGGTGTTCCGAGCCCCATTGCATCCGGACCCTGCATGTGCAGTCGGAGGCGCATTCCTCGGGTTGATGTGTACTTTCTTCGTTCAGGTTATGTTTGCACATTTCCGGAGGCGGAAGCCGCTAATGGCCACATCCGGGCTTAATTCGCTAGGTGATGGCCTTTTTGCCCATTTCGAGGCCAGCAAAAGTGCCTGCGATTGAGTTCTAAAGTGGACGATATAAATCGCTAACCCTGCCGGTTGAAATGACCGATTCATTTCCTGTTCGTGCAGGAGGGAGTCGTTAACGTCCGTGGGTTTGGCTAACTCCGGAAACAAGGAAAGTAAATGAAAAGAGGTGCAAATATACGGTGGCACCAAATGATCGTTTGGTTAGTCCCTCTCCCGATTCAAGAGGATTTCTTACAGCTTATGCTAAAGCGCCATGTTCTGCATTGCAAGCAACGATACGACTGGCAGGCAGTAATCATTATTCATCAAAGTGACCAAAATGGAGAACGTTTAATGACCCGAACTCTTCCTCCTCGCAATGAACGATGAAGGAGGTCAAAGTCGTTTGGGATGTAAGGCAAAATAACCTTCGTCCTTTCACTGCGAGACATTTCATTCGGGTATTCAGGAAGACGTCATAGAAGATAGGAAAGCAGATACGAATCGAAGAACCACATCAAAATTCAAGTCACGTGCGTACTCCTCTTCGACCAGCCGACTCATGTCTGAGCTGTGAACGAAAGCAATCCTTTATGTGAAACGATGAGGGATTCCTCAAATTTGTTCACTGTAGATCCTTGCAAACATTGCGGGAATCCAAATGAGCACCAGCATCTGCTTGGCAAAACCTGATGCGTCACACCTTCCGAAGATGAGCTATTGACGGAATGAGGAAAGTTCATCAATTACCCGATATCCTGAGACTCAGTGGACCGGAATTCAATAAACGAGGATATCAAATGGCTGAGCATCAATTATTCTACCGGCCTGGGGTAATGAAGTGTTGCTTGGCCTGTGGAGACGGACGCTTTAATGATGGAAAGGAAGCACGTATCCAATGGGTTGAAAAAGCTCAATAGGATATGGAATTAACGAGATTTTCCTCCTCAGTCCTTAAACAATTTCAGTTTACACATTATGCTTAGTCAAGTTAAGGTCACTGCTTTTAGTACATAATAATAATAATTGTTGGCGCTACAGTCCAAAGGGAGACCAGAGCCTACCAAGTATACCAGTATGAAATGAGTTTTTTTTTTGAAAATAAAACACTAATTATTAATGGGAAAGTTAAAACATTTTATTCAAAGTATTAACCATTGCTTTCTACACATTTTGACCACCTTTCTGGCAATTTGTGAATACCACGCCAATAAAATTGTTCGTCTTCTAAAGCAAACCAATCAGACACCCAATTTTCGACCTCCTCGTAGGAATCAAAGTGCTGCTCAGCCACTGCGTGTCCCATCCATGAAAACAAATGGTAGCCGGAAGGAGCCAAGTCTGGAGAATACGGCGGGTGGGGTAGCTGCTCCCAGCTAAGTGTTTTGATTGTATCCTGAACCGGTTTTGCTTTATGTGCAGGTGCATTGTCATGGAGCAAAATTACCTTGCAGTGTCTTCTGGCCCATTTTGGTCGTTTCTCGATCAGGGCATGGTTCAAATTGATCATTTGTTGTCGGTAGCTATCAGTATTAATGGTTTCACCAGGTTTTAGGAGCTCGTGGTATAGCACACCTTTCTGGTCCCAACAAACACACAGCATTGTCTTCTTGCAGAATCGATCTGGTTTTGCTGTCGATGTTGATGGGTGTTCCAGATTAACCCATGATTTTTTCCGTTTAGGATTCTTAGAATAAATCCAGTTTTCATCGCCAGTAACAATCCGATGCAAAACCGATTTTCTTTCGCGTCTTTGAAGCAAAATTTCACAAGTGTTTTTTCGGTTTTCCATCTGTCTTTCATTCAATTCATGTGGCACCCATTTTCCACACTTTTGGATCTTTCCCATAGCTCTTCAGAAATTGTTTGTTGTGCCACATTTAAGATTGCTGCCATTTGCTTTTGACTCAAAGTATCATCTCCATCCAATATCCTTTGCAATTTGGCGTCTTCAAACTTTTTTGGTGGTCTTCCACGTTCTTCATTTCTCACATCAAAATCATTATTTCTGAACCGCTGAAACCATCTTTTGCATGCTGCTTCTGATAGAGCATGATCACCATATGCCCCGACAAGCATTCGATGCGACTCTGTAGCACTGCTCTTTAAATGAAAACAAAAAATAAATGCTTTCCGCAAATCATCACTTTCTGGTACAAAATTAGCTTGGTAGCTTGCTCATCAACTGTGTTGTGCGCTCTACTGTTCTCTCACGATTAGAAGGTCCTTCAGTTTTTTGCCGACTCCGATTGGCGATGTTTGAGAAGCTTTCTTTGACAGTTATTACTCTTTGAGTGCTGCCAGCAGCTTGAAAGAGGTGGTGCCGTGAAGAATTCAAAAATTGGTGCTGAGCTGCGAGTCGAACCTAGACCTTTTGGCGTGTAAGCGTCACACTCTACCCACCACGCCACGCCGACCACGATTTTAGTACATAGAAGGATGTTAAAGTGTAGATTACACTTGAACAATAACAGTTTTGTTTTCGGTGGTAAGAAGCGATCCATGGGTAATCGTATCAGCTGTTTGTATTCAAATTGCTAATCCAACTAACTGCAATTGTACGTTCTTGCAAAGCTTACCTTGGTATAGTGGACATCCCTTTAAAAGCTACAACGACAAACTCTGTGGCCGACTTGGTGCGGGTAGCGTCTCTTACACGCCAAAGGTCCAGATTTGATTCCCGACTGCACATGCCTCTCCAACCAGCACGATCTTTCGCCAGCTGTCTCCAGTTGTGCATTCCAAGTTGGTTGAGGTCCTTCTCCACTTGTGTGTGCCATCTAAGCTTAGACCGCCCTCTGTTGCGCTGTCCCAATGGCTCGGATTCAAAGACTTCTCGGGCCGGAGCAGTAGTGTCCATATGCTCTACATGGCCTAGCCATCTTAAGCATTGTATTCGTAGACGCTTGACCAGGCGCATGTCGCCGTACAGCCCATTGAGTCCGTCGTTAAATCTTCTCCTCCAGATGCCATCAACGCTATCAGGACTAAAAATCGAACGCAAAACTTTTCTCTCGAAAAGACTAAGGGCTTCCTCACCCGTCTTTGCTAACGACCAAGATTCCGCGCCATAAAGTAGTTCGGGGATGATCAAGTTGTTATATAAAGCGAGCTTAGTCCTTCGAGAGAGGGCTTTATTACTCAATTGCCTCTTGAGCCCAAAGAAACAGCGATTGGCAAGAGTGATTCTGCGTTTGATTTCGGTACCGATGTTGTTGTTTCTGTTTACCGCGGAGCCGAGGTAGACGAAGTCCTTGACTACCTCGAAGTTTCTGCTGCTTAATGTGACGCTCTGTCGATGTTGTGTATCCTTCCTTGATGACAGCATGTACTCAGTTTTCCCTCATTTACCGCAAGACTCATTTTAGCCGCTTCCGCTTCAGTGCCAGCAAACGCCTCCTTGACGGCTGGCTGTGTTCGTCCAATCACGTCAATGTCATCAGCGTAAGCCAGCAATTGAACTGACTTCTGGAAGATTGTGCATCTGGTGTTGACTTGTGAGTTACGCACGAACTTCTCGAAGATGATGTTGAAGTTATATGACAGTACGTCGCCTTGTCTAAAATAATTTTTGACATTAAAGGTTCATTACCGACCTTGACGGAGCAGTGAGAGTTCTCTATCGTTTTCATACACAATTTGACGAGTTTGGTAGGAATGCCAAAACTAGACATGGCACTGTACAGGTCGTCTCTATGCGCACTGTCATATGCGGCCTTAAAATCGACGAATGAATGGTTAGCATCGATTTGCACTTCTTGGGTCATTTTCGGGTTTTGCCATAATGCCAAGATCTGGTCTATCGTGGACTTCCCTGGTCTAAAACTACACTGATAGGAACCTATCAGGTCATGGACAAACGGTTTAAGACGCTCACACAATACGGTAGGGAGGATCTTGTATGCGATGTTAAGGAGGCTGATCCATCGATAATTGGCGCAGTCAAAGGGAACCGGGCAAACGACGCTGAAATACCATTCATCCTCCGACCATGTCATATAGATGATCTGGTGCATGCGTCCAAGCAGGTCATCTCCTTCCTTCGGATGGCGCTACAGTCCGGGGTGGACCTGGGCCTCAACCAACATGCCTCTCCAGCTAGCACGATCTCTTGCCAGCTGTCTCCAATTGCGCACTCCAAGATGGTTGAGGTCCTTTTCCACTTGTGTGCGCCATCTCAGTCTAGGACGTCCTCTGTTGCGTTGTCCCTGTGGTTCGGATTCGAAAACTCTTCGGGCCGGAGCATTGCTGTCCATGCGCTCTACATGGCCTAGCCACCTTAAGCGTTGTATCCGTAGACGCTTGACTAGGCTCATGCCGCCGTACATACAGTTCGTGGTTGAATCTTCTCCTCCAGATGCCATCAACGCAAACAGGACCAAAAATCGCACGCAGAACTTTTCTCTCGAAGAGACCAATGGCTTCCTCATCCGCTTTTAGTAGCGTCCAGGTTTCTGCGCCGTAGAGCAGGACTGGGATGATCAAGGTGTTGTACAAAGTCACTTTGGTCGTTCGGGAGAGGGCTTTATTGCTCAATTGCCTCTTGAGCCCAAAGAAACAGCGATTGGCAAGAGTGATTCTGCGCTTGATTTCGGTACTGATGTTGTTGTCCCTATTCACCGCGGAGCCGAGATAGACGAAGTCCTTCACTACCTCGAAGTGTCTGCTGCCCATAGTGACGCTCTGTCCGAGACGTCGATGTTCTGCGTCCTTCTTCGATGACAGCATATACTTCGTTTTGCCCTCGTTTACCACCAGTCCCACTTTAGCCGCTTCCGTTTCAATGCTAGCAAACGCCTCATTGACGGCTCGCTGAGTTCGGCCGATCACGTCAATGTCATCCGCATAAGCTAGCAATTGAACGGACTTGTGGAAGATCGTGCCTCTGGTGTTGACGTGTGAGTTCCGCACGATCCCCTCAAGGATGATGTTAAAGAAGTCGCATGACAGCGCGTCGCCTTGTCTAAATCCTTTTTTGACATCGAAGGTATCGGTGAGTTCGCTACCGACCTTGACGGAGCAGCGAGAGTTCTCCATCGTCATCCTACACAATCTGACGAGTTTGGTAGGGATGCCAAAACTAGACATGGCACTGTATAGCTCGTCTCTATGCACGCTGTCATACGCGGCCTTGAAATCGACAAATAGATGGTGGGTGTCGATTTGTACTTCTTGGGACTTCTCCAGGATCTGCCGCAGTGTGAAGATCTGGTCGATTGTGGACTTCCCTGGCCTGAAACCACACTGATAAGGACCTATCAGGTTGTTGACGAACGGTTTCAGGCGCTCACACAGTACGGCAGAGAAAATCTTATATGCAATGTTAAGAAGACTGATCCCTCGGTAGTTGGCGCAGTCGAAGGGGTCTCCTTTCTTGTGGACCGGACAAACGATGCTGAGATTCCACTCGTCGGGCATGCTTTCCTCCGACCATATCTCACAGATGAGCTGGTGCATGCACCCAACCAGCTCATCCCCAGCCGCCTTGAACAGCTCTGCGGATAGTCCGTCCGCGCCAGCAGCTTTGTTCGATTTCAGTCTCGATATTGCTATCTTGACCTCGTCGAAGTCGGGGGGACGGAATTCTTGTCCATCGTCGTCCAAATTGAGTGGAACATTCTGCCTAACAGCGGAATTTGCGACGTCATCGCCGTTTAGGAGTCTGCAGAAATGATCCTTCCAGATTCTCAGCACCGACTGCGACTCTACCACTAGTTGTCCATTTTGATCCCGGCAGGCTTCTGTCCAAGCCTTATAACCACCGGATAACTGTTTTATCTTGTGGTAAAAATTTCGGACATCATTCCTGCCATAGCACCTCTCCATTTCCTCGACCGCGCGCTTCTCGTGCTCTTTCTTTTTTCTTCTGAGAAGCCGGTTCTCTTCCCTTCTTCTCTGTTTGTAGAGCTCACAAACAGCTCTCGTCGTTCGATGCAGCGTTGCCTTGTACGCTTCTTGTTTGGCAGCATGCGCCTGCCTACACTCGTCGTCAAACCATGGGTTCCTCTTAGGTGGTGGCGTGAAACCCAGCACATCAGTGGCGGCCTCTTTGATGGCTTCTTGACAACGTTTCCATTTGTCTTCTATTGTTTGTGCAGGCAGCGTCGAACTTTGAGATAGTTTCAGGGAGAGTCGATCGGCAAAGGCTCTAGCGATTGTAGCTTTCCGACATCAAACCGTCTTGGCTTGTCTCGACTCCGTTGCTCTCTCGATATCCGTGTTCTTACCTTGGCTACAACAAGGTGATGATCCGAGTCGATGTTTGCACCTCGGAAGGTTCGGACATCGAGGATATTGGAGGAGTGTCTGACGTCGATCGCAACGTGATCAATCTGGTTGACGGTTGATTGATCAGGTGATCGCCAGGTACCTTTATGAATGTTGAGGTGTGGGAACCGCGTGCTGACCACAGAGAGATTTCGCCCCGAGGCGAAGTCAACTAGCCTGAGTCCGTTTCCGGAGGTGTTGGCGTGCAGGCTGTGTCTTCCGATGACTTTAGCAAAGACTTCTTCTCTTCCCAGCTGAGCGTTGAAATCTCCTAGAACTATCTTGGTGTCGTAGCTGGGGCATCGATCATATGTCCTTTCTAGGAGATGATAGAAGTCCTCTTTACTGCTGTCATCTTTTTCCTCTGTCGGGGCGTGGGCGCATATGAGGCTTATATTCCCGAATTTAGCCTTGATGCGGATTGTTATGAGGCGTTCGCTTATGTATTGGAAGCTTAAGACTTTTTGCCTAAGTCTGCCTCGAACAACAAAACCGCATCCAAATAAGCGTTTCCCTCTCTCCCTGTAGCAGTCGCCGTGGTATATGTCGCAGTTTCTCACTCTTCTCTTGCCCGGCCCATCCCACCGCATTTCCTGAATTGCGGTAATGTCTGCTTTATAGCAGTCCAGGGCCTCCGCAAGTTCATCGGCTGCACGTGGTCTGTTTAGGGACCTCACATTCATTATCCTTTTTTCGTTTGCGTGGGTCGTCAACAGTGAATCCATCCATATCCGAGGCATTCGGTTGATTCGTAACTGTTTATTTTTTAATGTGGCCGGGCAGTTACCCCGACGCACACCCCCAACCTGGAGGACCAGGCCCTTTTTTATACCTCTTGGGCGGAGGTCGCACTTATAGGTTTGGCAGGTTGAGTTCGGGTGAACAACAACCAGTACCCGATGGCTACCAACGTGGAGGTAGAATAAGCACAATTGGTGTGTGGAAGACAGTTACAGCAGCTGGGCATCGCCAGGTTGATACCAATCAGTGCCTACCCTGTTCCCACATCACCCAGCCATCCAGCTGCTTTAAATAATTCTGCGGACAGTCCACTCCAGCAGCTTTGTTTGACTTCCCTTTTGATATTGCCATCTTCGTTCAAGTTCAAGTTGTTGGCGGAATTTGTGTCTATCATCCTTCAAATTGAGTACAACATTATGTTTGGCAGTGGCCGCCGTGGCGTAGTGGGTAGCGTGCGACGCTCACACGCCGAAGGGTCTAGGTTCGATATTAATTTTTCGAATTTTTCACGGCACCACCTCTTCCGAGCTGCTGACAACACTCAAAGAGTAATAACTGCCTAAAAAAGCTTCTCAAATCTCGCCGTTCGGAGTCGGCAAAAAACAGTAGGTCCCTTCTACTGGTGAGAGAACAATAACATGCACAACACGAGCAGTTGATGAGCAACCTAGGCCCTGCTCCCCCTTTGGACTGTAGTGCCAACAATTATAACTATTATTTTTTGTTATGTTTGGCAGTGAGAATGCCGGAGCATATCCGTTAAAGGGTCTGCAGAAATGGTCCTTCCAGACTCTTACCACTTTATAGGCGTCTTGTTTGGATGCATGCGCTTGCCAGTACTCGTCGTCAAGCCATGGGCTCGTTCTGTGTGGTGTCTTGAAACACAGAACAAGAATGGCAGCTTCTTTGACGGCTTTTTGACAACGTTTCCAGTCTTCTTTTATGGTTAGTGCAGCCAACGTCGAACTCTGAGCGAGTTTCAGAAAGACTCGGTCGACAAAGTTCATACTGCGACTCGACTTGTTATTGTCAACTTTTGTTCCGGTAGACTTCGGTCCGAGCCTTGTATCCGCCGGATATTTGTTTTACCTTTCGATAAGACTTTCGGACGCCATTCCTGCCATAATAACTTTCCATTTCCTCGACCGCACGCTTCCCATGCTTCTTCTTTTTCTTTCTGAGGAGTCGGTGCCCTTCCCTTCGTCTTTGTTCGTAGAGCTCAAGAACAGCCCTCGCTGTTCGATGCAGCTTTACCTTGTAGGCGTCTTGTTTGGCTGCATGCATTTGCCTGCAATCATCGTCAAACTATGGGTTCCTTCTGGGTGGTGACGCGAAACACAGCACTTCAGTGGCAGCTTCTTTGATGGCTGCTTGATAAGGTTTCCAGTCTTCTTCTATATTAGTGCAGGCAACGTCGAACTCTGAGTGAGTTTCAGAAAGAGTCGGTCGATAAAGTTCCCAGCGATCAGTTGCGATTGTAGCTTTCCGACGTCAAACCGTATTGGCCTGTCTCGACTCCGTTGATCTCTCGATATCCGAGTTCTTACCTTGGCCACAACAAGGTGATGATCCGAATCGATGTTAGCACCTCGGAAGGTTCGGAGAGTGTCCTATTAGTACGCCGACCATTTCTGTTTAATGATTGCGGAAAATCCGCGGATTTCTTGCTAACGTTTGGGAGCAAGAACTTGGTCATCCGGCATCCTAGACAGTCAAGCCACCTCCGGTTGTGTTGTAGTGAGACCCAACCATCGACAGAGGCCCCAACTAAGGATGCTGGCAAACCACTGCGTAAGATTTTCCATCTGTCCTACTCTTCAGGGCTCTTAGCGAGTAAGTGGAAAACTCCATTTGTCCAGCCCGTCCCTAAGAAGGGCGAATCTGCTCTACCCACCTCCTACCGACCCATAGCACTTACGTCCCTTCTCTCCAAGGTCATGGAAACGCTGATGGTAAACCGTCAGCTTATGAAATATCTTGAGTCCCGGAAGCTTCTTAATGACCCGCAGTACGACTTCCGAAGCAACCGTTCCACTGGTGATCTGATGGCGTATCTCACTGAAAAGTAGAACCAATCTTTGCACAATGTAGGAGAAAGCAAGATTGTTGCGCTTGATATTTCAAAGGCATTTGACAGGGTCTGGCATCAGGCTCGCTTATCGAAAATGCGTGCTTTTGGGATCGATGAGTCTCTTCTTCAATGGATTAGAAACTACCTTTCGAATCGTTCAATACAAGTTGTTTTGGATGGATTCACGTCTGATATTCACCATATTAATGCTGGTGTTCCCCAGGGCTCTGTTTTGTCTCCGACACTCTTCCTCATTTTTATAAATTATCTCTTGTCTGCTACTTCTAATCCTATTCATTCCTTCGCTGATGACAGTACCCTCAGCTTCTCATATTCGTTCCTTGGCTCACGTCCCTCCACTTCGGCCATAGACTCGGAACGGCGGCGTATGTTAAGCACATTAAATTCCGACCTTGACAGCATAATCGATTGGGGAAATAAGAATAGAGTGAAATGCAATGCCTCCAAAACCCAGTAGTGTCTACTGTTGTTAAAGCGATCACAAAATAATCAGCCGTTATCCATGAACGGCACTTGCGTTGTTGAAACCGAAAGACTTTCCATCCTCGGTATGTGTATCAACCCAACAATTAGTTGGAACGATCACATATTTGAGGTCGCCAAAAATGCTGCGAAATGTCTAGGCTTCCTTAAACGATGCAAGAAGTACTTCACTCCTTCTGATCTGGCTACAATATACAAGGCCTACATACGCCCAAAACGTGAGTATAACGCTCCTATTTGGTCAGGTGCTTCCAAGACCTCCCTGCACCTGCTGGATAGTATTCAAAATCGAGCGTTAAGACTTATAGGTGACAGTAATATTGCGAAGTCGATTGACTCTTTAGAACACCGACGTAATGTCACGTCGTTGTCACTCTTTTATCGCTATTTTAGCAAGAAATGCTCTGATGAATTAGCCAGTTGCATTCCTCCCCTTCAAGAATTCATCCGCAATACACGCCTCGATAGGAATGCCCATCAATTCACCCTCAAGCCCTTTTTTGGACTTACAGTCAAATTCAGAGACTTGTTCTTTAGCCGCATTACACGAATCTGGAATGTTCTTCCCAGCTCGATTTTTTCTCCTCATTACAATCCACAGGCATATAAAACCAATGTGCATCGGTACCTCATCTCCCTCTCTTCCTCTATACCTTTGACCCGTGTTGGGACTTGATCCGGTCACTTAAGGGTACTCGCAACCCCTTTATCACTCGTCAATTATATAAAAATGGTAGTCCCAAAGTGCGGTCAAGTGCTACGAAAGCTTCTTTTGAACCTTGCCTACCTAGTTCATCTTCAATCCCGTTTCCAATGATCTCGTGATATCCCAAGACCCAGACAAGTCTTAGCGTATTCAGTCTACCGACCAAATTAAGGGAAGACTTTGGCTGTCTTGGAAGTGGTTGAAGGGTTGAGTAAGGCCGTAAGCACAGTTTGGTTTTCGCTACAGACACAGATACTACGCCCCCTCCAGTTGTTAGATAATAAAACAATTCAACTCAATAAAAAAAATGTTGAGATCGGTCATAATGGACAGCAGAAACTTTGATGTAGTTCAGGACTTTGTCAACATCAACAGCTTTGAAGAACAGTGGCAGCAGTCTGAATTCCGAATCGAAAGTGCCTATCGCTGTTTATTTGGACGGACAAAGGGAATCGCATGAGAAGCGCCATTCTTTTTGGTTATAGAGGCTTTGAATAACAGCACCATCTTATGCTACCTTATGTATTAAATTTTTTTGAAAAATTAAAATGAAGAAGAAGAAGAAGAAGAAGAAGTTGCCATTGGGTGCATTGGGAATCCGTGCCATTGGGTGCATTGGGAATCCATGCCATTGGGACAACGCAACAGAGGACGACCTAGACTAAAGTGGCGCACACAAGTGGAGAAGGACCTCAACCAACTTGGAATGCGCAACTGGAGACAGCTGGCGAAAGATCGTGCTGGCTGGAGAGGCATGTTGATTGAGACCCAGGTCCATACCGGACTGTAGCGCCACAAGAAGAAGAAGAAGAAGAAGAATAAATAAAAGTTGCAGGGTTTCCATTAAAGGTTCACTTACATCACCATCAACTAATGATGGGAAACTTTAAGACAATAAAAAGAAAATTGAACAAATTAACTAAACTACTCTCTTAAATCCGGTTTTCAAGATTTCTGAACTATAGGTGGCTTTTATAGGAGGGTTTGGGTCAGAAAGAAGAAAGAGAAAGAAACGAAAAAGAGAACACACATCCGATCCATCTGCTTTGTAGCTAAAATAAATGATGTGTGAAGTGCCCGTCAATGGGGTGTGTACCCCTATAGTGAACTCCTACACCCCAGTGTCCCTTTCAGACGGGTCGACTGAACTGGCAAGTAACTGTTCTCACTGCAAATGATGCCTTTCTCATTGTTGCCATTGTTAGAAGGTACGATGCAAATCAAAACCCCTCTGTGGACGTTCGACAGCCCGACGAAAGTTTTGCAATGAAACAGACGTTTCAGAAGTTTGTGCATAGTGTTGCTTTCACTTCAGAAGACATTCCTTAACGTGGCATGTTCAGCCATTTAGTAAGCCGTCTTTGGCTTTATCTGACCATTTTGCAACAAGTTCAATTGGATGTCAATTCCCTTCAATCCAGCGATATAGCAACACACCCTCCACACAGTTAATTCGCATCCTTCACTCGTCAATCGCGGTACTCCCTTTGAGTGTCCCAAGACTGAAGGATCAAAACCAATTTATTCCCCTTCTTCGTCTTCAGATGTTGAGATGAGAATCATCAACAGCGGAAGAGCTATTTTACGGTGCCCTTTTTAAGATCTTCAAGAGGCGTTTAAATGCCAACCCGCCCTTGGCACTTGCTTCACCAAATTAACTTATTTCGACAATTGTCGAGTCCCTGAACAAGCCCCCGTCCTTCTTAAGGCACTTCCTGTCATTAATGTTGAATATTTTCCATAAAGCAATCACACGGGAGGCTTGTTCTGAGACGTTAACGGCAGCATTCGGTCGCCCAACCCCCACAATTAAAACGCTCAAACAAAATGCGACGACCTTGGGTGGAAGTCACACGGGAACCATCCTCCCGCTGAGACGTTCCGTGAAGTCAAGTTTTCTTTGAACGGCCTCGGCCTCGAAAAGGGTAATTTTTTGGTCAGGTAAGTCGAGCAGGTGCGGCGAATGCGGGGGAAATGTAATTTTGTTGATAATTTAATGGTCCTTGCATTGTAGATGAATTCCACTCAAGCATGCTGAATGATGATGATGACGATGTTGATCCTCTGGCGGGTGTGCCCTGGAATGGTAGAATTCCTTTTGCGAAACGCAGCGAATGCGGTGAAGAGCTGCCTCACTCTGGAGAGTGCCTGAATTTCATTTGATGTTTGTGGTCGTTTTGGGAAAACTCGATGCGGACGCTTGATGGGGAAAATTGAATCGCTCGAGAGACGGTGGGCGTATTATGGAATGCCACAACGACTTTATTAAATGAACAGCCACACAGAGGCATTCAATTTTAACAGATTTTCAAGCAGACAATGCTGTGCGTGAATGCTTCTGGCAGCAATGGCAACAAAGGATATTTGCTTCTGCCAAATTTACTCTGGTTGAACTCCTTCACTCCTTCTTCTGAATTTCTCTTTCCCGTGCAATAGTTACGGAAATCAAGGGTTGTTCAGATTTTCTACTTAGTTGCGGGTGTGTTTGCCCGCGTACGGGACTGAATCTAGTCCTCCTCCCTTGCGACAAGGTTCCTCTGAGTTTTAGATAGCATCTGCCTCCAAGGAATGTTGATACTTTCACGACTTCCATGCGTTGTTGGCGTCCTTGAAACCGAACATCTGCTCCCTTCTTGATGTCCATAGCCATCACAAAGTGAACATTCTCGTTTCTGACAGATAAAGGGAATGGGTGTCGCATTGCACGGTGTTATCTGAAACGATTTTAACGCTTTCAAAAAACGGAAGTCATGTCAAACCGAAAGCCCTAAAGATCTGCTCTTAACTGCTGCCCGCAATGTGCACGAAAAGCTTCAAATCCTTCTCTGAACATTTCCCCAAGGGGTTACTTTCAATTCAGCGCTGCACGACGCTAAAGTGAATAACACCCCTGCGACATGCACGTGTATCTAGGTCATGGCATGCGCCACGGGATGGTGTGGCAGAAATTCCCGTCACTCATCTTTCATCTGTAGATAAGGAAGGCGAGCTAAAAGACACGAAGCTCAGTAAGTACATCAGAGATTGAAGTGAACGTTCCACAGAGATGATACACCAAACGACGCAAGTTCCACGATCAAGACGGGAAGGCGGAAACAGGCAAGGAAGTGCTTGGACACTGCAAGCAACTCTCGGGTGATTTATCCTAGTCTGAGTTTCACTTTAAAAGAGATATATCTTCGGGTTAAATCACAACGGTCGTGTAGGGGAGGAAAACCGAAGAAAAGGAGAGACAAAACAGTCCGGAATAAGTTTCAGACAAATCCATCGATTAGCGATGCGGATCATTGTTGGCCAGACGGTCGAGAGGGGGAGGCCGGAAAATTAAGATAAATACGCGACATCGCTTAAGGAGTGATTCACTGGAATTAGTTTACGAAAAGAGCGATAAGTGCAACTAATGGACTTGAACTAGGACTCCACTTTGTTTCCATCAAAACGAAATTGGTACAAGTGAAAGCCATTTGTCTGAAGTGTACCCTATTCAGGGCTATTCATCACATGAACTTTGGTCAATAGGGATTTAGCTTAATTGGCAGGACGTTGCAGAAGGCCCCCAAGACGGAAAAGAAAAAGTGAAGCTTTCAGAACTTAATCCCACTTTAGTCAAATTTGCATTAGCTGCCAAAATTGGGATAATTGTGGCCAGAGGGTAATCTGTCTGTGGGTCTACAGCTGGGAAGAAAATGGATTCCTGGGCAGTGGAGGTAAAAACAAGATGGAGCATATAATAAAACACACACGGGAAACAGAAACAAAATGTCGAAACATTGCGGAAGTTAAAACAACGCTAAACGCACTCACGGGGACATAATAATAATAATAATTGTTGGCGCTACAGTCCAAAGGGGGGCCAGGGCCTAGCTTGCTCATCAACTACTCGTGTTGTGCGCACTACTGTTCTCTCACGAGTAGAAGGGACCTACAGTTTTTTGCCGACTCCGAACGGCGAAATTTGAGAAGCTTTCTTAGACAGTTATTACTCTTTGAGTGTTGTCAGCAGATCGAAAGAGGTGGTGCCGTGAAATATTAGAAAAATTGGCGTTGAACTGGGAGTCGAACCTAGACCCTTCGGCGTGTAAGCGTCGCACTCTACCCACTACGCCACGGCGACCACACGGGGACATGGAGAAATTAAAACAATGTTCTGGAAATATTTAATCGCGGAGTTAATTACTTTGAATCAAGGTTCGATTGAACTAAAATTAGAAATTCCGAAGGTAGCAGCAAGGAGCTATGCGTTGAAACCACGTATTGGCCCAGGTATGTTGGCACTTTGCAATTGCGGCAATAATACTCGCTTGTCAACAGATTTTCATTTGCAGTTAAGTGGTAGGTTCGATGACCCCGATGGCATAAATTCCCCTCCAAATACTGATTTTCTTTTAATTTAAGAATGCGTCGTTAAAATCGTAAAGCTGCTGTCCGCACAAACAAAGTGTATTTGCACCAAGCCAGAAGTAATCATCATCGTTGAAAATAAGATTCTACAGTTCTTCAGTTGGATTAACGATTTACAAATCAGTTGGATTGCTACGAATAAAATGGTCCAATGGTTTAAGTCTCTGTGCAACTTGTATATGATCTTATAAGGATAATAATGATAATTGTTTGCGCGACAGTCCTCAGGGGAATCAGGGCCTAGCTTGCTCATCAACGACTCGTGTTGTGCGCATTACTATTCTCTCGCGAGTAGAAGGGACCTACAGTTTTTTGGAGACTCCGAACGGATATGTTTGAGAAGCTTTCTTAGACAGTTATTACTCTTAGAGTGTTGTCAGCAGCTCGAAAGAGGTGGTGCCGTGAAAAATTCGAGATGTTCAGCCGGGAATCGACCCTAGACTCTTCGGCGTATAAGGGTCGCACTCTACCCACTACGCCACTGCGGCCACGATCTTATATGGATACAGGACAAGAATTTTTCACAGGGTTCCCCACAATAATGGCACAGACATGCTTAAATGTTGGAAACGTCGTGTTCAATGCACGCACATCTTTGTGTCGGTGGCAGTGGAACATTTTGCAGTGCAATTATGGATCCTTCCACTAGGCAGTCATTTGCTGATGTGATGAACAAATGAAGCCGTCAAAAACACTCTTTAAGCTGCAGTGGCTTTGAATGAACTTGTAAAGTTGTTCAAGTTTGTACTGCTTGATGTTGATGTTCCAACTAAAAATTTGTATTTGTATTCATCAACAAAAATCAATAGGCGTCGTTTACCCATCCAAAAGAAGTTTGAGCGTCCCTTTTTAAAACAAAAGAATACGGCTTAGGGGGAGAAACCACAGCCAATTTGTCACCAGAAAATACTTCCCACAGTTAATGCAGTCATTGCATTTGCTATTCAGGAGTAAAGAAGGATAACACTAATTGTCGACTCGAATTATATTTTCAGAAGCTCTTTCACAATGAGCAGCACAAGGCTCAAAAAACCTAGTTGATTATTAAGCATCTGGCAGCCAACAGAATCTTAAGAAGAGGACACAATTATTTTGAAAGCATATAACGAGCGGGTTGGGAAGCTGTGTATGCCTTCGCTAATGTTGTGGTTAGTGGCAATTGTTGTACGGAAATAAAAGCAATTCGTACAGCAGTGAAGGAATAATTGTAAATGCCTTTTCTTCTTTCTTAAATTGCCACGATTTTATATATGTTCCACAGTCAGTTAAAGTGGATATTTTTCCTAAATTTGTTTGAAGCTGTAACAAATCACTGAATAAGTCCCGGGACATATAGAAGGCGTCACTAACAAAACAAATTGATATCAGATTCATAATTTTTGTTAGCGGCGTTTTCTACACGTCCCCTGGACTTATTGAATGATCTTTTATTTTGTTGGAAAAAATTTGTTATATGAAGAAAAAAACAGTAAGAAGGTAGTGACTCATTTTTCATACGTCTCTCGTAATTTGCGAACACCAGCTTTAAGAGAAAAGACATCTCTGACATTGATCTAATCATTGAGGCTTTCTTCGATTTCTCCAATAGTCCCTAATTGGTGACTTTCAAATAATTTGCATACGTCGAAAAAGCCAGTAGACGAAAGGAGTGAGGTCTGTAGAATACGATGGGTAGGTTTAGATCTCCCATTTCATCGTTTCCAAACAGTAACAGCCACCTGTGTCCCGGGACCGACATATGGTATGATACTAGTCTCATGGACATGCGGTTTGATGCGAGGTCACCAATGATCCAACTGTGACGTCGACTTTCCCGGTGTCCAGAACTGGCTCTGTATGGAAACTGAACGGGAAAGAGAGTGATATTGGATTTTCATGGACGGGTTCAAGACGACGAAGGAACCTGGAACTGGAGCCATCATGAAAGACGTCAATATACAACTTCACACCTACCAGGTATACTTGTATGAAGTGGGCGTCAAGATACAAATGTCTCGATAGGGAACATTTGTTGTGAACGAGCCCTAATTTTTTTTTTTGTTTGTTTGCTAAGACATCTGTGAAAAATATTTAGTATACATCAAGTCATTGAACAGACAACATCATATTTCCTCATCGTGTTAAAAATATCGTATTTTGTACCAGAAAGTGATGATTTGCGGAAAGCATTAATTTTTTGTTTTCATTTGAAGGAAAGTGCTGCAGAGTCGCATCGAATGCTTGTCGAGGCATATGGTGATCATGCTCTATCAGAAGCACCATGCAAAAGATGGTTTCAACGGTTCAGAAATAATGATTTTGATATGCGAAATGAAGAACGTTAAGGACCACCAAAAAAGTTTGAAGGCGCCGAATCGCAAACGATATTGGACGGAGATGACACTTTGAGTCAAAAGCAAATGGCGGCAATGTTAAATGTTGCACAACAAACAATTTCTGAAGAGCTATGGGAAAGATCCAAAAGTGTGGAAAATGGGTGCCGCATGAATTGAATGAAAGACAGATGGAAAACCGAAAAAACACTTGTAAAATTTTGCTTCAAAGACACGAAAGAAATTCGGTCTTGCATCGGATTGTTACTGGCGATGAAAATGAATTTATTTTAAGAATCCTAAACGGAAGAAATCATGGGTTAATCCGGGACAACCATCAACATCGACTGCAAAACCAGATCGATTCGGCAAGGAGACAATGCTGTGTGTTTGGTGGGAGCAGAAAGGTGTGCTGTACCACAAGCTCCTAAAACCTGGTGAAACCGACAACAAATGATCAATTTGAATCTTGCGTTGATCAAGAAACGACCAAAACGGGTCAAAAGACACGGCAAGGTAGTTTTGCTCCATGACAATACACCTACACACGGTTCAGGATACAATCAAAACACTTGGCATGGAGCAGCTACTACCCACCCGCCGTTTTCACCAGACTTGGTTCCCTCCGACTATTATTTGTTTTCATCGATGGGACACGCATTGGCCGAGCAGCACATTGATTCCTACGAGGAGGTGATTGGAGGAGGATAATTGGGTGTCTGATTGGTTTGGTTTAAAAGACGAACAATTTTATTGGCGTGGTACTCACAAATTTCCAGAAAGGTGGTCAAAATGTGTAGAATACAATGACCAATACTTTGAATAAAATGTTTTTACTTTCCCATTAATAGTTAGTGTCTTATTTTCAAAAAAATGGTATACCTGGTATGTTTATCCGCCGTAGCATAATGCGTGAGACCCTCACACGCCGATGCTCCGGGGGGAGTCTGTCTGTCTATAGAAAGCTTCACGAAATCAACGATCGGAGTCACAAAAAACTGTAGGTTCCGTCGTGAGAGAACAGCTGCCCGCACAGCACGAGTACTTGCTGAAGAGGCTTGGCAAGTATCCCTTGTGGACGATTGCGTCATTTAAATTAAATAAAATATATTCAACATATATAAAAGAGATTTTGTTTCCTTGCTGAAACACCACATATAATTTAATGGGCTACGCTGCTATGCTAGCTTACGTGTTTTGGTATCGGTCTATTTATGTTATCCTCGAACATTTACAGTTAACAAATTCTCCCTTGCCCACCGAATTTGGTGACAATTTTCTCAAGAAAAACTTTGAAAGAGTCACACGACAGTACCTCGTTCTGTCCAAAATACTTTCCTCCACTGAAATTCTCGTAGTCTCGGAGAATCTGGGTGTTGCAATCATTTCTTTTATATTTATTGAGAGGGTAACGCAAACTTCGAGCGCATGTCGTGTTTCACAGAATCAGCCCTTGAAGCATTCGAGGTGCGAAGCACATGATGCCGGTATAAGACAATTTGTTCCTTTTTAGCCTGAAATCTGTACTTGACCAATGGTGGCTTCTTAAGCTTTTAACATGTTTTCGAATGTCGCCAAGTACATTCAGCCACTTTTTATCGAAATTGAAAATTTCATGATCAACAGGTCTTGAACACCTACACATCATGGGATTATCAACAAGTGCTGTAAGTGTGTGAACTAAGCACCAGCTCACTGCCAAGTACATTTCCCTGCCAAGAACACTTTTTGCCCATCTTGCATTCAGCCTAAACGCGAACACACACCCTCAGCCATCCACTTCGGACACATCCACCCCCACCCGACAGCACGTTTTTGGCACTCATGTGCTTCATGAAAACTGAAGACGAAAGCAAAGCTATCGGACAAAACGACACATCCACGACACTCTCAACGGAGTAATAACTTCTCTGGCAAAGAAAGAAACATGTCAAATGGATAGTCCTTTATAAGCCGGTGTGGTTGATTGTGACATAAAGTCTGAGCGAAGTACTCATTAGATTTGATGTGGGCGAATGTTGTAGGATTGAAGTTAATGTTGACCTGGCTTATGGCTCAGCTGTAGCATAATACCGTCTTTGTGTCTTCTTGTGGTTTATTGGTCATTTGCTCGTACAGGCCATACTAAAAAAATTGAGTGGGCCCTTTAGGAAACGCGACACATAAGCAATTACTGACCGAATTACTGAATATCGGTTTGAAATGTGTCATAATTTCAAACGGGTCGTTTGCGTCAGCAAAAATGCTCAAGAATGATTTATTTTTGATTCAAAAACGAATTCGTAAAATTAGTGGAATCTCTGCGTCATTTTTTCGGTCCACTAGGAAGGAGACCCTTTTGACTGCACCAAACAACGAGCGAACAGCCTCCTAAACGTCGCCTACAAAATCCTCTCTGCCATTTCGTGTGTGCGCTTGGTATCGTTTCCCAGCCACCTGATAGCTTTTCAGGACAGAAAAGTTCACGATTGACCCGATTTTTACGGCAGATCCTGGAAAAGATCCAAGAAGTATAGATCCACATTCACCACCAATTCGTTACTTTTACGGCCTTATCTGACAGAGTGCATAAGGACGAGCTATTCAATGCTATTCCTGGTTTTGGAATTATGTAGGATGACAGTGGAGAACTCTTGCTGCTTCGTCAAGGTCGGTAACGAACTCACAGAGACCTTCTATGTCAAAAGAGGTTTTATACAAGCGGCGCACTGTCATATATCTTCAACATCATCCTCGACATGATAGCGCGTAACTCACAATTCAACGCCAGATGCACGATCTTCCAGAAGTCAGTTCAATTGCTAGCTTACCCGGATGACATTAAGGTAATCGGGCGAACACAGTGAGCCGTCAATAATGTGTCTGTCTGTCATGCGACTTCTTTAACATGATTCTTGAGAAGATAGTGCGTAGCTCACAAGTCGACACCAGAGGCAGAGGTCCGCCAAAAGTTGGCTCTACTACTGTCTTACGCTTACGTTATGGACATTGTACAAACGCAGCGAACCGACAATGACAGCTTTGCTGACACTGAAGCGGAAGTCGGTAAAGTGGGTCTGGCGGGGTAAAACAAAGTACATGCTGCCAGTGAGCACCAGCAAGCAGCTGTCAGCTAGCACTGGCGAGCAGCTACCAGTGAGCACCAGCAAGCAGCTGCCAGTGAGCACCAGCAAGCAGCTGCCAGTGAGCACTAGCAAGCAGCTGCCAGTGAGCACCAGCGAAAAGCTCTCAGCAGGTACCAGAGAGCAGTCGCCAGCGAACATCAGCGAGCAGCTGCCACCGAGCACCAACGAGCAGCTGTCACCGAGCACCAGCGAGCAGCTGCCACCGCGCACTAGCGAGCAGCTGCCAGCGAGCACTAGCAAGCACCAGCAAGCAGCGAGCACTAACGAGCAAATCCCAGCTGCACCAGCGAGCTGCCAGTGAGCTGCAGCAAGCAGCTGCCAGTGAGCACCAGCGAAAAGCTCCCAGCGGGTACCAGAGAGCAGTCGCCAGCGAACATCAGCGAGCAGCTGCCACCGAGCACCAACGAGCAGCAACCACAGAGCACCAGCGAGCAGCTGCCACCGCGCACTAGCAAGCACCAGCAAGCAGCGAGCACTAACGAGCAAATCCCAGCTGCACCAGCGAGCTGCCAGTGAGCTGCAGCAAGCAGCTGCCAGTGAGCACCAGCGAAAAGCTCCCAGCGGATACCAGAGAGCAGTCGCCAGCAAACATCAGCGAGCAGCTGCCACCGAGCACCAACGAGCAGCTGTCACCGAGCACCAGCGAGTAGCTGCCACCGCGCACTAGCGAGCAGCTGCCAGCGAGCACTAGCAAGCACCAGCAAGCAGCGAGCACTAACGAGCAAATCCCAGCTGCACCAGCGAGCTGCCAGTGAGCTGCAGCAAGCAGCTGCCAGTGAGCACCAGCGAAAAGCTCCCAGCGGATACCAGAGAGCAGTCGCCAGGGAACATCAGCGATCAGCTGCCACCGAGCACCAACGAGCAGCTGTCACCGAGCACCAGCGAGCAGCTGCCACCGAGCACCAGCGAGCAGCTGGAACCAAGCAGTAGCGAGCAGCAACCAGCGAGCAGCGAGCACTAGCGAGCAGATCCCAGCTGCACCAGCGAGCAGCTGCCACCGAGCATCAGCGAGCAGCTGCCACCGAGCATCAGCGAGCAGATCACTCCCGTTGCATACAGGGCGCACCACAAATTATTAATTTAATATTAATATTAACATTGTTAGTGGCGCCCCCTATATATCCTATGTGTTATAACAAATTGATCATCCCAGCCCTTTTTTACAGTGTAAAAACTTGGACGTTGCTTAAAGCGTATGAGGAAGCTCTTAGTCCTTTTGAAAGATAAGTTCTTCGTGCGATTTTTGATTTTGTTTGCGTTTATGCCATTCTGTTGAGAAGTTTCCACCACGAGCTTTATGGGCTATTAGGCGTCAAGCGTCTTCGGGTACAACGCTCTAAGTGATAAAGTGCATGGAAATCACTACTCCGGCACGAAAAGTCTCCGAATCGGAATCATTGGGACAACGCAACAGGCTATTCTGGGAGGGCACACATGTGGACAAGGACTTCAACCAACTTGGTGTGCGAAATGGTACGAGATGGAGAGACATGTTGGTTGAGGACAAGATCCACCCCAGTCTGTGAAAGAAGACTATGTTATTCGGTGAATGGGCTATGCAACAAAGAGGCTTCCCAGTGGAGCAGCTGTTAAGCGAAGGGACTAAATTTGTTTGAAATTGTGCATAGTTGTGCAGGAAGCCATTCTGTGCTTCCATCCTATGTGAAGTTTCTGGTAACTTCTGTTGATTCGAGTTCTGAATGAAAGTTTAAATTTTTCCTGGGTTTTCCAGTAATCACTTGCTATCGAGCCTCAGGCTTCTTCACACTAGTAAGCGTTGATATATGCCCTCTTAAGGAGAAACTCCTTTAAATACGAGAGGCGTTCAATATATTCACGGTATCGTGGTGAATCTGTGGTTATAAAGGGTGTCCCAGCAAGAAGGTAAGATTTAAATGACTGATACAGCAATTGAATTGCTTCTCTGGCTGTATGAGATGTGGCGCCGTCTTGTTGAAACCACATCCCCTCCACATTCATTTCTTAAATTCTAGGTACGAAAAGATTGGTTATCTTCCACGATATCGAAGACCATTGACTGTTTGCGCTTGACCTGACTCATTTTCATAAAAAAAGGTCCGATGTTTTCTTAAGCCTAAGATCCGCACCACACAGTGACACGTTGAGGATGCATTTGCTTCTCGTGAATCACTCGAAGATTTTCCTCGCCCCAAATGCGACAATTCTGCCTATCGACGAAGCCACCAAGATGGAAATGGGCCTAATCACTAAAGATGATTTTATCGGCAATATCAGCATTTTCATGTTCACAATGAGAATGCGTTGTTCATTTGTGTAGCGCTCCAGAGAGAGCATTGAAGAAGACCCCCGATCCGGCCCCCCAGCTACTGCTTGTACGAGAGAAAGCATCAAAGAAGTCGAAATCCTTGTTCTTGAGGATGCCTGAATAAAGGTGAAAATGATGGCGGAGATCACCAAGCTATCAACTGGTACCATTCACACCATTCTTCATGCCCATCTTAACCTTTCAAAGGTCAGTGCAAGGTGGGTGCCACGAACGCTCACAGCGCCTCAGAAAAATGTGAGAATCGCATGCTGTAAAGAGCTTTTGGAGATGTGTAGTGACAAGGCGGACGGTGTTATGGATCGAATTGTTACTGGGAACGAAACATGGGTTCACCACTATGACTCTGAAAGCAAACAAGAGTCCATGGAGCGGCCTTAAAAAAGGAGCAGACCGCCCGAAAAAGTTCAAAGTCACTCCGTTTGCCGGGAAGCTCATGGCCACAGTTTTTTGGGACTCAAAGAGAATCTTGCTCAATGTGTACAAAAATCAAGGTGAAACCATTAACGCCACATCCTACGCTTCTACTTTGCATAATTTGCTGGAGAAAATTAAAATGAAAAGACGGGGTAAACCCGCAGCGGATGTGTTGCTTCTTCATGACAACGGCCCTGTTCACATGGCGCGAGTTTCCAAGACTACTGCGGGACATTGTGGTTTCGAAGAAATTCAACACTCACCCTATCGTCCAGACCTTGCCCCGAGTCGTTATTTCCTGTTTCCGGTTTTGAAAAATTGCCTTCGTGGAAAAAGATTTTCGCATGATCAAGGACTGAAGTTGGTAATAAATGGGTATTTTGCAAATTTATTTTTTTGAGGGTTTAAAAGTTATCTCAAGATGTAACAAATACATTGATGTTAAAGGAGATTATATTAAAAAATAAAAACAAATTAAATTGTATTCGCATTTTCCTTCATATCTATACCGAGAATATATTGAACGCCCCTTGTATAAAGGGAAAACGTCATGTTGGGTAAATTGGTATTTCAAGTGAAAAGCCCAGTCGGCTTATGTCTTGTTCCAAATTGTGAATTTTTATGCAATCGAATGATATCTCACTCCGAATGTATCAATTTGAAAAATAAATGCGGCGGCATGCGTCTACGAATACAACGCTTAAGTTGGCTAGCTTACGTAGAGCGTATGGACATCATTGCTTCGGCCTAGAAAGTCTTCGAATCTGAGCCCTTAAGACAACGAAATAACGGGCGGCCTAGGTGAAGATGACGCACACAAATGGAGCAGGACTTGAATTAACTGGGAGTGCACAACTGGAAGCAACTGGGTAAAGATCGTGCTGGCTGAACAGGAATGTTGGTTGAGACCCAGGTTGACCCCGAACTGCAGCACCACTCTAGGAACAAGAAATAAAAATAAAATCGTTGATAATGTATTTCGTTGGCGTGGCAACAACGTGGCATAGTAGGTAGAGTATGAATCTAAAACGTCGAAGGTATAGGTTTGATTTTCGGTTCAAAATCTTGCATTTGTCGAGGTACCAACTATTTCGAGCTGCTGGAAATGCTCAGAGGTTTATGACCGTCTGAGAAAAACTTTGTCAAATTTCGCCGTTCGTACTCAGCACTGAACTATAGGTCCATTCTGCTCGTGAGAGAACAGTAGCGATAAGACGGGTAGTTTGGGAGCAAGAGAGGCCCAGGTCCTCCTGTGGACCATCGCGTTATCCAATACAACAGATCACTCAATAAGTCCAGGGAAAAATAGAGGGCGCCACAAACAAAAAAAATCCAAAGTCGGCTACAGTTTTGTTAGTAGCGCCCCCTATATTTCCCGGGAAGTATTGAGTGATTTGTGATACTCGAAAATTAATGTCAACAAACATGCCTCTCCATCCAGCACGATCTCTCTCTCATCAACTACTCGTGTTTTGCGCGCTACTGTTCTCTTATGAGTAGAAGGAACCTACAGTTTTTTCCCATTAGTTATTACTCTTTGAGTGCTGCCAACAGCTTGAAAGAGGTGGTGCCGTGAAGAATTCAAACATTGGTGCTGAGCTGCGAGTCGAACCTAGACCCTTTGGCGTGTGAGCGTCACACTCTACCCACTACGCCACGGCGGCCATCTTTTTCTTCTTCTTCTTCTTCTTCTTCTTCTTCTTCTTGTTGCGCTACAGTCCGGGGTGGACCTGGGCCTCAACCAACATGCCCCTCCAGCCAGCACGATCTTTCACCAGCTGCCTCCAGTTGCGCACTCCAAGTTGGTTTAGGTCCTTCTCCATTTGTGTGCGCCACCTTTACATAGGCCGTCATCTGTTGCATTTTCCCAATTGTTCAGATTCAAAGACTTTCCCTCTGCATGGCCTAACCATCTTAAGCGTTGTATTGGTAGACGCTTGACCAGACGCATGCCACTGTACAGCCCATAGAGTTCTTCGTTAAATCTTCTCCTCAAAATGCCATCAACGTAACCAGTACTCAAAATCGCACGCAAAATCGCCCCTACCACGGGATAGTACATCTTTAGGATATTTTTCTCTGGGGATGTGTAAGATGTCTTAAGGCACTTGCCGTTTTTGATTGGTGCTTTGGAAGCGAACTCTGCCTTGCACACCAGGCGCATTGCTCAAACGCTTGGCCTTGAATTGGACTTTCTGAATAAAGCAGCTCAGATATAGTAGTGGCAAAAATGTTCTTCATATTTTTACAGGTCTCTATGAAAGGCAAGAACTACATTCATATGAGTACAAAATTGAACTTAGTCCATGTCATGTAGATTACATATTTACAATTCTGTCGGTTCATACTTCTATTTCACACACTGAACTTGTGACTTACGAGAACGTTGCATTCATTTCCAGGGTGAATAAACATACTTCGGATTAACGCCAGTATTGTAGAGAGATTCTTGTCACAATTATTTTGATTCCATATCAACACTCCCCCGAAGTCCACTTTCTCAACTCAAAGCACGGAAACATTTTGTTAACTTTCAAAGTGAAAACATGACAGATGCCTTATGACGGCTGTTTCAATATTTTCAACACAGGGCGCGGAAACATTTTATGTGTTTTCTGTCAATTTCAGGCATACAATTCTCTTTGATGTGCAAACACACGTGCTGCTAAAGTGTTTTGGGACTAGAAGTTCAGTTTTCGGTCAGTTTTCATTAGGAACAATTTATTTATTTCAGGAGCCTCCAAGGCCTATGGATTTTATTGGTGAACCACGGTGGCCGCCGTGGCGTAGTGGGTAGAGCGGGATGCCCACACTCGGTCTAGGTTCGATTCCCGGCTGAACAGAACGAATTTTTCAGGGCACCATCTCTTTCCAACTGCTGACAACACTCAAAGAGTAATAACTGTCTAAGAAAGCTTCTCAAAACTTCGCTGTTCGGACTCGGCCAGAAACTGTAGACCCCTTCGACTCGTGAGAGAACAGTAACGCGGACAACACGAGTAGTTGATGAGCAAGCTAGGCCCTCGTCCCCATGTGGACTGTCGCACCAACAATTATTATTATATTATTAAAGTAGACTAGTCTCTTTGAAAGGCAACTGTACACGCATTTCGAACAAGATACAAACCAAGGCGCTGTGCACGCATAAAACATACCGTGGTACGAAGTATTTGTGAAAAGCAAATGTCAGGTACTTTGTCCTTATCATTCCTTTCAACCTTTAAAACTTCATAACCGAACGTCTCACAAAGGTTCACCCTCAAAGCACCATCAGCGGGAAAAAATGAATGCGTCGTAAAGATGGCACATCTTTGAGCATCCTCCATGTCGTTCCTCAAATCTGGGCTCCACAGCGTTTTCATCACCCTTTCGATGGTAAATTTAATTCGCTTGAAATTATTTTCGGTCTCAAATGCCTTCAAATTTCGTCTGCATAACGCTACACATTCCATTTTATCCCGACACAAAATAACACCATCTCAGCGGCCTCAAAATTGAAAACGAAATTGTTTTCTTGACCTAAGTCAAGGACGTTGGCACAGTTCCAAAACAAAGAAAGAATGCAGCTTCCGCCCTCAGGCCCCACACTCGGCCCCTCGTAAACTGTTGTCGCTGTTGGCTTCCTGCAGATAAACACGACAAACACCATCGTTTCTCAGCGGGGAAAAAAATGCCCCACCGCGATGTAAGTGATACTCATCCCCAGAGCTGAAATAATAAGATTTCGATTGTTTGCTTAAGACTACTGCGTACCGTTCGTCCAGGCGCATGCTGCTGCGGCTGATGTCACTCCATGCGGACATGGAGCGTGGCCGCTGGAAGAATCTCGATCCCCGTCTCGACGACGACGTAACGACCGGGTACTCCGCTTGAAAATTAACATTTCGGCCCGCCCTACTGAAGGACGGAGCCGTGGATGATGTATCGTCTGACATACCGAGTGCTGTGTAGCTCACTTCGAACTTATTACTCATTGCGCAATGTTGGGTGCAGGACACACATTACCGTCCGTTCCGTTGTGCTTCCGTGCTCTCCCAGCAACCAATGTTTTCCGCCACCACGTCCCGGGCGACGAAGATTCTCTGCTAAGTGATGGCGCTAACGACACCCTTAAGACATTTTTAATCCACTATCTGGCACTTGTTCGCAAATTCACCGACTGAGAGCACACAATCACGATTCACACTGCAGTCGCGCAGCGAATAACCGCATTTTGTACTTGCGACGACCGTTCAATCAAATGTCCTCCCGCTTGCTGCTCCAGACACACAATGTCTTTCGTTTAACTGCCGACGGACGCAGTGCATCGGGTTCCTAGATACATGGAAATAGAGGAGATATTAGATACAACAATTAAGACAGCGAAATTATGTCACACCGCTGCGCGGCACACGAGCACAGTGATTTCTTGAAGGAGCGAAGCGAGCGTTGAGATATTTTTACCTTTCGTCTGGCGTCTGACGTCCGGTGAAGACGAAGCGACGATGGCGTTGCCGTAGGAGGAAATTGTTTATGGCAAAGCGAATTGTTTTTTAATGCTCCCCTAAGTCATTCTATAAAAATACCGTGCGCTGCTCAAATAGTTAACTCGGGCAGATAGAGAATCACATTTTTCTAGATTTACTTTTGGACGATGAGTGCGTGAAATGTTTTTGCGAATTGCTGGGCTAATGACCGTGGAATTTATTGGAAGAAAAAAGTCTCGGAAATGTGTAGTGCCAAAGGCCTGGGATGAGCTGAGCGGCATCCTCCCAGAAGTGTTGCGATGGTTTTGAGAAGTTTTGAAGGTGAACGTAAATCCACAGGGATTCTTGAAAAAATTTAAAGCAATAAAAAAACAAACATCAACACCTTTCACAGTCTTGACGGAGGCCCAAAATGTTTGATGTTTACCTGTAAAAGTTAAACTTCAAATGCTTGCGCGCATTGCTCGCAACTTGAAGAAGAAATAAATGTGGCTACAGATTAGGGCAATTCTGTGATTTTCTGAAACATCTAAGGACAACATACAAATGATGGCAATGCGGTAGCTGCGCCTCTCAGTGCGTCCATAAGTGAAATGATTGTTTCTGGATTGTCGTTTGGGATTATATTCTTGGTTTCTTGAGTTTTTATGACACTGTGGATTTTTGTAGGAATTTCTGCTTTTAAAGGTTTTGGGTATTTAAGAATTGTGCGTGTTAAGAATTTTCGGCTTTGGGCACTCCACAGTGTAAAGCCTCATGAGGTGATAGGTGGGCTAAGATACCGTATAGAGAAAACTAAAATTTGTGAAATTTCTTATCTCACTCCATTAATATAGAAGAAGAATAGAAAATTGTTACCTCCTATTCGTAATGCAGGCTTGGGATTTTAGTCAACAACCAAATCGAATGTCTTAAGCAAAACTTTTTCCAAATAAATACAAGATCTGTTCAAAAAAAAAGGTGAGATTCGAATTTCGCGCGCTATTTACATTACCAATTTATTGGTTTTGTCATGTTAGTACACTCGTCGCAAACATATGTACACAGTTTCAGTTATAAAGCATAAACATTTTATTTATGAGGTGGTGTAAAAACTGAACGGGTTTCGCATTTTCAGCAATCTCCCGCTGTCGAAAAAAATGTATCAAAGAATTTGCATTTAATTTTGTGTGGAAAGTGGAAGTAACACATTATTCAATAATTCCCGGTGCATATAGAAAAGGCCACTAGCAAAGAACTTAATATTAAATTGATAATTTTTGTTAGTGGCGCCCTCTACATGTCCCGGAGCCTGTTTAAACACTTGCAATGTTGACAGTGACCTATGGTAAGTGTATTCGAGTCAAAACAATATTTACAAGTTGTACAAGCTTTTCAAAGAAGGTCGGAAAGATGACTCCCCAGCTCATCAACAAACGATGCAAATCTTGAGAAACTGAAGCAAATCGTTTTGGAGAATGGTCAAATCACTACGAATTTTCTCCTTTATCTTTCGGGATTGGGCAACCCTAATGTTGCAATCTGGCAACTGCCAGCTCTATCGAAAAGTTTGACATTTTTGAGGTTTTACATACTCAGAACGTTTTGACATACGAGAGCTATTTGTGTTGTTTACAGTTACAGTCTGCAGAAATGATCCTTCCAGATTCTCAGCACAGACTGCGACTCTGCTACTAGTTGTCCAGGCCTTGGTCCGGACCTTGTATCCTCCGGATAGCTGTTTTACCTTTCGGTGAAACTTTCGGACTTCATTCCTGCTACAGGGACTCTGCTCCATCGAAAACAACTACTTGCCCGTGGTGTGTTGGCTTCAAACTTGGCCGTACAGACACAAAAGATGCTGAACGCTTTGGAAAGCTAATTAAGATGGTTACACCTGAAAACGTCAAAAAAGTACGAAAGTTGCCTTTTATATTTCGGGATTGGGCCCCTCTAGTGTTGCAATCTGGCAACTGCCACCTCTATCGTAAAGTTTGACATTTTTGAGGTTATACATACTCAGAAAGTTTTGACATACGAGTGCTATTTGTGTATTTTACAATAACTTAAAAGTTCATCTCGTCCAAAAAATGGAATTAAATCGTGAAAATTTTCGTGCGATTATCTTTTACAACTTTCGACGTGGCTTAACTCAACAACAGTGCATCAATGAACTTAATTCGATTTTCGGCGATAAGGCTCCATTTAGGAGCATAGTTTATCGATGGTATGGTGAAATCAACCGAGGACGTAGTTCACTCCAAGACGAATTTCGTGAAGGTTGTCCACAACCAGTTGTTGTTCCAGAAACCATTGATGTTGTGTGCCAACTAATATTGCAAGATCGTCATGTGACCTATCGTGAGGTTGACACAACCAATTTCACCAAACATACAGCAAAACCTTTTTGGCCGTCAATCTCGGCTTGACCACTGTATGGGACGATTCATCGGTCTTCAACCACGATCGTGTTCACTTGATATTGTCGTATGTGATCCATTTTTCGTCGCCAGTCACCATCCGCTCCACAAATGTGTCGAGTTCGTTCGGTTTCAGCAGCATATCACAGGCGTTAATTCGGTCCAGAAGATGCGTCAGATCATGCGGTACCCAAATATCAAGATTTTCTTTGTATCCAAATCACTACAGATATTTTAAAATGGTTTGATGACTAACTTCCACCCAATGGGCGATGTCACGAGATGCCACATGCCGGTCTAACTCGATAATTTCCATGGTTCGATAGGTATTCGTCATCACAGGTCTTTCGCCGACTGACTTATCTTTGGTTTCGTTTTTACCGACTCTGAATCGTCGAAACCATTCCTCCGCGGTTCGATGTGATAGAGTACCATCCCCCAAAACACCATAAATCTCACGGAACGTTTCTCTAGCGGATTTGCCTTTAACGAAGGAAAACTTTAAAATAGCACGAATTTCGGCGTTAGTGAACTCCATGTTTACACGTCTATAACTGTTGAAACCAATATCCAAACGAATCGTGCATAGCGTCGTTTTATAGGTTATTTCAAGACATTTCAAATGATGTATAGTGTTGCCAGATACGATCTCTGTAGCGCTTTGCATATAGCCGGAAACTTCAAAAGACAAAAAGGCGATATTTGACAATAATATATAATTTTATGGTATATCTGAGGGGTCTACTTTAAGGGGAACAAAAAATAAATTGATGAAATAGAGGTTTCAATCAATCTGGTTCTAATTCAGGTCCACCCTGTAGCCTAACGTTAGACTGATGGCAGGAATCCAGCTCCAACATTTTTATCAGTCGATAAAATATTGCCCTTTTCATTATACTTTAGATTTCTCCTTTTCTTTAATGACGTCCTACACATGAGGATGAAACTGTTAACCCGAAATTATGAACATCGATGTTATGAGTTTGTGGCCGTTGTGGTGTAGTGGGTAGTGTGCGAAGCTCACATGCCGAAAGTCCAGGTTCGATTCCCAGCTGAACACCTCAAAGTTTTCACGGCACCACCTCTTTCGAGCTGCTGCTAACACACAAGGAGTATTAACTGTCTAAGAAAAAGCTTCGTTGCTTGGAGTCAACAGAAAACTGTAAGTCCCTTTTCCTCGTGTGAGAACATTAGCATGCACAACGCGAGTATTTGATAAGCAAGCTAGACCCTGGCCTCCCGTGGAGTGTGGCGCCATATAATTCTTATTATTATAATGGTCGAAATACGGACCCTGATGAAAGACAAAATTATTAAAAATTTTACTTTCTGATTGGACTTGTGTGGAAAATCCATTTTGAATTTACTGTGCCAGAAAATAAGCTTGCAAATTAAATAAATTTCACACTAACAGAAGAGAGTCATATTTTGTCTACTTCATTTTAAAGGTCTATAGCTCTTATAAGAACACCTATACATTTGTAATTGCTACAAATCTGATTGGTCATCAAAGTAAGCAATGACAGCGTGATGGTAGAGCTCAAACACAATATTTCTTAGCCTTACCACATTTCGAAATTTTCAGTGTGATGAGCTTCACTTGCTCGCCACGACAGAAACATATTTCGAACAGAATTTGTTGAACAGATCGATTGTCTCTGGGAATACGTAAAGGAATTGTGGAAAAAAATAACAATCCATCACAGCTTCGATGCATCAAAAGAGGGAACATTTAATAAAATTTCATTTGCACCACCGTAATTGGCCATTATCATCCCCATACAAAGGCATTGTTAATTTGCATAATTTAACCACCACCTGACGGTGTCCAGCTAAACGATTGTCGTACCAACCGGCAATGTAAACACACGCTTTACCGCTGTGTCGTTACGGGTGGTCGAACGCTGTCAGCTGCTATTTTGCCAAATGCATGAAAGGTAATGAAAAATAAATAATATGCATACAGGGTTCAGGAATGATTGTGATGATACTGCGAAACAATTATTACTTGAGAAACAGACACGTTGGCAAATCGGTTTAATGAATTCGTTTCCAAACCTGGCAATACCTTCTTGATAGAGAAGCCGCTCTCCCGGTAAGTATTACAGGGTGATCTGTACAACCGTTATTGGTTGACAATACACATAAGCAAGTGGTGACTACAATTCGAGGGTCATGAAGGAGAACTTGCAGCAGCAATTTGTCTGTTTTTTAAGGAGATTTCTTTAAGAAAGACGCACGGATAATGTGAAATACAAAAAACAGTTATTCTTAGGAAAAAGTTCGTGAGGAGTAAAAAAACGAAATTAAAAATATTCCCACATTTTGTGAAGGTAATACAGTGAAGAAGGAAATAAAGTGAAGACATTTGCTTTTTAATTGACATCAATGGTTGCAGCGTGAGGTATTATTTAATACTAAACTTGCTTGCCCTCTTTTTTTGTGAAACACTGCACTGGGGTACTCAGACCAGAAATATTATCCAATGTGCACCCAGTAAGCTTATGCAATTTCTTGCTTTTCCGCAGAAATACCAGAAAACGCTTCAAGCGCGACAAAGTGCTTAGGATTTCAGCCCCAACCACATCGAGCAAAGGCGAAACATTGACAGAAGAAGTTCTCTGCAGTGTCTCCATCCTTCCTATAGCCATCGCAAAATATTCCATCACTAAGCCCAATCAAACTTAAGTGCTAAGGGAATGTAGAGTCGAACAAGTCGTGTGCCAACTTTCCTGTCTACATAAAGCACAAATAAAGTGGCTTTCTTGGTTACCTTTGAGAGCATGCCTATGCAGGCTGACCCTGAATACTGGACGTTCATACTGTCTCCGGTTGTGCTTTCAAGATCCTAGCCGTCGACGGAAGCCCCAACCAAGGACGCGGGCACACCCAAGGTGGGTTCGGCTCCTGTTAATGTCTCTCTAGGATGGTAGTCTTCTGAACGATTATGTCTCTCTTGATGGTAGTCTTCTGAACGATTATGTCTCTCTTGATACTTGCCTGGCATTTAATTTCTTAAAATCCCTTGGTTTCACATTATTTAATCTGCCGACCAAATTAAAGCAAGGTTTACGTTCCTCAACTTTCTTGGTAAGAATTAAAAAATTGAATAAGGCATTGAGTACGCCTTGGCTGTCGCTAGAAACGGAGTTTCTCCTCCTTCTTCACTTGTTTTCCGCAACTAGTGGCTATTAATAATAATAATAATTATATGGCGCGATAGTCCACATGGAACCAGGGCCTAGCTGGCTCATCAACTACTCATGTTGTGCGCGCTTCTGTTCTTTCATAAGCAGAAGAGACCTACAGCTTTTTGTCTACTCCGAACCGGGAGTGGACAGTATAACTCTCTGAGTTTTGTTAGCAGCTCGAAAGAGGTGGGGCCGTGAAAAATTCAAGTTGTTCAGTAGGGAATCGAACCTGGACTTTCGGCATGTAAGCGTCGCATACTGCCCACTACGCCACGGCGGTCACATAGAATCGCAAAATTTTTCACTTGGAGACTGAATCGAAATCACCTAAAGAAGTGTGAAATCTAATGTTATCATTTACCACGAAGGCTTCAGCTCATCTGCAAAATCCGAGTACATTCCCTTCTGCACTCAGTTTGGCCAGAGCCAGTCCTGGACACAGGGAAGTCGCCTTTGTTTGAAAGACGCAAGTAAATTGTTAGTGCTCCCGCTTCCAGCGGCATGCCCATAAGACAAGTGTTGTAGGAGATGAGATGCGCGCGGTCATTAAAGCTCCAGTGCTAATTAAAACAAAGAACATTCCTTTTTAGTCTTAAGTTGGCTTTAATTGTATATCCCTTGATGTTGATATCAAAGGGAGGGAGGTTTAGCTGTGCATCAAGAACTGAGCAAGGAGTGCTTGGGAAATACCGTCTGCAGCCAAGACAGACATTTCTTCAAACATTTATGAGAGCAGCAGTCACGTGCGAAGCCACAACATTAAAGCTTCTTCCACTAAGCAACTGTTGCGTGAGGGAAGAAGTCTTATCAATTCAGTAAGGATACAAATAGATCTACTTGGTGATATGCTTCATGCTTTGCCAAAAACTTCCTTACACTGCCAGAAAACTGACAGCGTTTGCTCAACTTGCAGCGTTTGCTCAACTCAAGTGAGTTAAACTTTATCTGTTCTCTGCAGAAATTCAAATTCCAGTGTACTAAATGCGGTTACTAATATTTTTCAAGAATTATTAACTGTCCTGACCACAAGCTGGACATATGTATATATGAGCTTTCAAGCGACAGCACAAAATGGAGGAAAATGAAAAGTATTCGCCACAGTAGCTGGCAAAACCTGAAAAACTCCACAGTCGCCAGCAACACCAAAAAAACTCACATTGGCTTACATCCAACCCGATGTTTTAAATTTGCAAAATGAAAACGCATCGAGATTTTTTTTTTATAATTGACGCGTGCAAAAGGGGTTGCGAGTACCGGATCAAGTCACAGCACGGGCCGAAGGTATAGAGGAAGAGAGAGAGGGAGATAGGAGGTACCGATGCACATTGGTTTTAATTGCCTGTGGATTGTAATGAGGAGGAAAAATCGAGCTGGGAAGCGCATTCCAGATTCGTGTAGTGCGGCTAAGGAACAAGTCTCTGAAATTGACTGTACGTCCGAAAGAGGGCTTGAGGGTGAATTGGTGGGCATTCCTAGCGAGGCGTGTATTGCGAGTGAATTCTTAAAGGGGAGGAATGCAACTGGCTAATTCATCAGAGCATTTCTTGCTAAAATAGCGATAAAAGAGTGACAACGAGGCGACATTACGTCGGTGTTCTAACGAGTCAATCGACTTCGCAATATTACTGTCACCTTTAAGTCTTATCGCTCGATTTCGAATTCGATCCAGCAGGTGCAGGGAGGTCTTAGAAGCACCTGACCAAATAGGAGCGTTATACCCAAGTTTTGGGCGTATGTAGGCCTTGTATATTGTAGCCAGATCAGAGGGGGTGAAGTACCTCTTGCATCGTTTAAGGAAGCCTAGACATTTCGTAGCATTTTTGGCGAACTCAAATATGTGATCGTTCCAACTAATTGTTGGGTTGATACACATACCGAGGATGGAAAGTCTTTCGGTTTCAACAACGCAAGTGCGGTTCATGGATAACGGCTGATTTTTTTGTGATCGCTTTAACAACAGTAGACAGCACTGGGCTTTGGAAGCATTAAATTCCACTATATTCTTATTTCTCCAATCGATTATGCTGTCAAGGTCGGAATTTAATGTGCTAAACATACGCTGCCGTTCCGAGTCTAAGGCCGAAGAGGAGGGACGTGAGCCAAGGAACGAATATGAAAAGCTGAGGGTACCTTCATCAGCGAAGGAATGAATAGGATTAGAAGGAGCAGACAAGAGATCATTTATAAAAATGAGAAAGAGTGTCGGAGACAAAACAGAGCCCTGGGAAACACCAGCATTAATATGGTGAATAAAAGACTGGAATTCATCCAAAACGACTTGAATTGAACGATTCGAAGGGTAATTTCTAATCCACGCATTTTCGACAAGCGAGCCTGATGCCAGACCCTGTCAAATGCCTTTGAAATATCAAGCGCAACAATCTTGCTTTCTCCTGTTTCTTTCTCTCGCAATCTTCGAAACATTTTCATAAGAGGAAGGAGTATATAACTTTAGAATATACACCAACCCATATCAGGGTATAGGCAAAAAAATGCGTTTAAAAGTTTTCCGTTTTTTTCGTAGAGGTCCTTTAAAAGTCTCTGTCGGGAATATGCGCTTCAATTTCTTCTGTCAGAGTAAAACAAGAACGGGTTGATCTCATTCAAATTAATTATCAGAGCTTGAAAAATGAAGGAGTCGTTTTCATGTCTTAAAAATGGAATTCCACCGGCTATATGAATTTTTTTTTTAAAGACGGACCTCTCAGACAGACAGGTCAAAAGATCTCACTAAACAAATCTATGTATTTTGCTCCTGTCATGTCATGTTCTCCTTCTTTAAGTGGCTCGGCAGCTAACCTAAGCCAACATGGCTATCCATCATTGAATAAGCCCCGCGACATAATATTAAATTAATAATTTTTGTTAGTGGCGCCCCATGTCACACCTGGTATGGTGTAACGGTATGAAGTGAGCGTCAAGATACAAATGTTTCGATAGCGAACATTTGTTGTGAACAATCACTTATTTTTTTTTTTTTGTTTGCTATGACATCTGTGAAAAATATTTAGTATACATCAAGTCATTGAACAGACAACATCATATTTTTTCATCGTATTTCAAATGTCGAATTTTGTACCAGAAAGTGATGATTTGCGGAAAACATTAGTTTTTTCCTTTCATTTAAAAAACAGTGCTGCAGACTCGCATCGAATGCTTGTCGAGGCATATGGTGATCAAGCTCTATCAGAAGCAACAGGCAAAAAATGGTTATAACGGTTCAGAAATAATGATATTGATATGAGAAATGAAGAACGCGGAAGACCACCAGACAAGTTTGAAGACGCCGAATTGCAAACGATATTGGAGGGAGATGACACTTTGAGTAAAAAGCAAATGGCAGCAATGTTAAATGTTGCACAACAAACAATTTCTGTCCGTTTAAAAGCTATAAGAAAGATCCAAAAGTGTGGAAAATGGGTGCCATGAATTGAATGAAAGACAAACATTTTTCTTCAAAGACAAGAAAGAAAATCGGTTTTGCATCGAATTGTTACTGGCGATCGAAAATGAAAAATGGATTTATTTCAAGAATCCTAAACGGAAAAAATCATGGGTTAATCAGGGACAACCATCAACATCGACTGCAAAACCAGATCGATTCGGCAAGAAGACAATGCTGTGTGTTTTGTGGGCCCAGAAAGGTGTGCTGTACCACGAGCTCCAAACACCTGGTGAAACCGTTAATACGCTACCGACAACAACTGATCAATTTGAACCATGCATTGATTGAGAAACGACCAGAATGGGCCAGAAGACACGGCAAGGTAGTTTTGCTCCATGAGAACGCACCTACATACAAAGCAAAACCGGTTCAGGATACAATCAAAACACTTGGCTGGGAGCAGCTACCCTACCCGCCGTATTCATCAGGCTTGGCTCCTTCCGACTAGCATTTGTTTTCATCGATGGCACACGCATTGGCTGAGTAGTACTTTGATTCCTACGAGGAGGTCAAAATTTGGGTGTCTGATTGGTTTGCTTTAATAGACGAACAATTTTATTGGCATGATATTCACAAAGGTGGTCAAAATGTGCAGAGAACAATGGCCAATACTTTGAATAAAATGTTTTTACTTTCCCATTAATAATTAGTGCTTTATTTAAAAAAAAAAAAACGGTATACCTGGTAATATATGAAATAAAGTAAGAAAAAAAAACGTCTATGCGGTTCCCTGTGAAGAGAAGGAAATGTTTGCAAAATCTAGGAACTTGGTGTAAGAAGGACAACGATCAAAACTGTTTGTAGATGTACAAGCATACGTTTGTGTAGAAGGGACCGGAAATCCTTCAAAGAAACTGGCAGGTAAAATCTTTTTATTTTGGTCATGTCATGTCATTTTCCACTTCATGTAGTGGCACGGCAGCTAACCAAATTCAACATGGCTATCTATCAGTCAATAAAACATGTAGGGGACGCCACTAACAAAAAATTAATATTAAATTAATAATATTTGTAAGTGGCGCCCCATATATTGCGTGATCTGTTACATATATTACATAGCTTAATATTCCACAGGGGACCAGGGCCTTATCAACTCGTGTTGTGGGCTCTACAGTTCTCTCACGAGTAGAAGGGACCTACAGTTTTTTCCCGACTCCGAACGGCGAAGTTTTAGAAGCTTATTTAGACAGTTATTACTCTTTGAGTGTTGTCCGCAGCTCGAAAGAGGTGATGCCGTGAAATATTAGAAAAATGGACTTGAACTAGGACTCCACTTTGTTTCCATCAAAACGAAACTGGTACAAGTGAAAGCCATTTGTCTGAAGTGTACCCTATTCAGGGCTATTCATCACATGAACTTTGGTCAATAGGGATTTGGCTTAATTGGCAAGACGTTGCAGAAGGCCCTCAAGACGGAAATGGGAAAGTGAAGCTTTCAGATCTTAATCCCACTTTAGTCAAATTTGCATTAGGTGCCAAAACTGGAATAATTGTGGCCAGAGGGTAATCTGCCTGTGGGTCTACAGCTGGGAAGAAACTGGCATCCTAGGGAGGGGAGGTAGAAGCAAGATGTATTCATAATAAAACACACACGGGAAACAGAAACAAAATGTCGAAACATTGCGGAAGTTAAAACAACGCTACACGCACTCACGGGGACATAATAATAATAATAATTGTTGGCGCTACAGTCCAAAGGAGGGCCTAGCTTGCTCATCAACTACTCGTGTTGTGCGCGCTACTGTTCTCTCACGAGTAGAAGGGAACTAGAGTTTTTTTCCGACTCCGAACGGCGAAATTTGAGAAGCTTTCTTAGACAGTTGTTACTCTTTGAGTGTTATCAGCAGCTCGAAAGGGGTGGTGCCGTGAAAAATTCAAGGTCTGCCGACTATGGACGAAGAAATTTGAGTGTCACGCGGTACCCTTTAAATTGTAAGCAGCTCCAAAGTGGTTGTGCCATGAAAAAATTGGGCAAGCGATCCTCGACCTTCGGCATATGTGTATTGCAATCCACTACGCAGCGGCCACAAGTTGATTGTGAGTTGCATTAGTAACGACGTCGTTTTTCATTGTGTAGTGCGAATGTCTTCGGCTCAAGGACTCTTCATGCAAGACCGGAAATAACTCTGCGTTCTTCATTTCCTTATTATCCTTAGCAGAGAATCGCTGTACAACTTCGTCATAAAATCTTCTCCTGCACTATTAAGATCAAAAACAAATTTTCCTCTCCAGTCCTAAAGTCAGAAATTTCTGTTTTTCAAAACGAGATCAAAATTATAAAAATGATTAATGAAATTTGAGCCAAAGCACACAACGTTTGGTACGGTTTGAGTCTACAACATTTATAAGGGTAGCGTTGTTTTTTTCTAAGGAATTGCGATGTCGATAAAGGGGAAGTCGTGGACATCCTCAAACTTTACATCTTTCCTTCAAATTTGAGAAAGATTTTCTAAGCTCTTTGTGTTATTTAAGGTGAGCTCCTTCCTTAATCGCTTCAAAAATCGGAAATGAAAAATTTTAAATCTGACACGAACGTTGGCGGAAAGGCTCTCAGTCTTTTAAAGTTCTCTTTATAAAAAGAACAGGAACGTCCGAAGTATTGTCCCGTTAAAGGTGTGAAAAAATTATTCAAAATAACAGAACGGAATTTAAAAAGTAGAACTCTGTTCATATCTTCAGCGACTCAGACTTTAATTGAGTAGTACGACAGCTTATAAATGTCAAGGTCAGTAGCTACTCAAGTGATGCGTGTTTTCGTTCTTCCACAACTTCTCTCTTTTTGAGAATTAGGTCGAATTTCAATGGCAAAGCTTGCGAATCTCTTCAATGTCAAACATTTTTCTCAAAAAAAAGGCGAGATGTTGCGCCATAGAAAACATGCAACACATCGTTCAATAAATCCCGGAAGGTATAGGGTTTCTTCTAAAAATATATTTCCCGGGACTTATTGAGTGATCTGTTGAAGACCAGGAATCTGAAACCTTCGGTATGTAAGTCAAAGCATTCTCTTACAACGCCACGGCGAACTACAAAAGATTCACTTCATACAAGGCTATCAATTTATTATCCATCAACTAAGAGATCACAGTCTTATCCACAAGCTTCATATCCCCTTAAATTTCACAACATATACTGCCTACACCCGTTTTCAAGCAGCTGTCCATTTCACAAATTGTGGTTTGAAATTCGTCCCCCTTCATTTACAAGAAAAAGCGTGTTAGTTCCAGCCGTCATGTGAGATCAACTACTCGTGAGAGAACAGTAGCGCGCATAACAGGAGTAGCTGATGAGCAAGCTAGGCCCTGATCCCTTGTGGACTGTCGCGGCATTAAATTTATTTCTTTATGTGAGATCAACTTAAACTCTTTCAGACTCTAACAACGCCTGTCGTCATCGCACAAATTCGAAGTTGCTCCACCGTCATTGACAGTGGCGTTGCTGCCAATGACATTCGCGTCAATCATCGCATCACCATGAATCACGCTCACCTCCGACCCTGGCGTGCACAAGCCACTTAAGATTCATCACCGCCGCCTTCATTGCTCTGGTGGTGGGTCTTGTCTTTGTCAGTGTGAAACTCGTGATAAATGCAGTAAATCAGCGTCGATAAAAACGCATGCACTATTGATAGGTGCGGCCATGAATGCTGCTCAATGAAGGCCCACTTCGTTCCATTTGAGAGGAAAGCGCTACTGTACGATGATTTCTCATCTGCCGCGGCGAGGCGCAATTCAACTGAAGTAAATGGATTCTGGATTTTCATTTCGCACACGATCCGAAGTCAAATATTCACACATGAAAGTACTTCATCCCTGGGCACGGAAGGGTAACAGTAACAAATGAAATAACAAAACAACAAACAGTACATCAAGCACGTTCTCGACGAAGGCACGTGTGCACTTCGCAATCCCTTTTACAATCCAACTGCCCTCTCACTGCCCTCCCACTACCCTTTAACCGCGCTCCCAACCTGACCGTAATAACGAGAGACCTTTCATGCGCATTACAAAGCCAGCAACAACCGCTATCCCCACAAGTGAATGAAAGCAGAACTCAATCGGGGCGCCTCTTTTTCCATCTCGCTGATAACCCAGAAATGCAGAGCGACAGTCCAATTACACGAATCCGGGGCGATACATCCTACATGCCAACAGGGAACTCTCGCCGACATTCGAAGCGAGTTAGCCGTTTCCCTAATAAAGACGAAAATTGCAACCCAAGTTCATCCCAATTCCGAATAAACTGACGTTGGGAGGGCCCAAAATTGGAAAACTTTTGCTAGAGAAATACACGTAAGCTAGCGTCTATCACTTGCCAGCGAATGTATACCGGAAAGCAACCTTCGCGGTGCTGAACGATAGAAAATAAATAACGGCGTATAATTTACTGGCTTCGCTGCGGCAGACCTCAAATGGGGGAAGTGGCATGAAACGGAAAATGTCGTCGTCGCCAAACAAGGGATGGCAGCTAAATGACCGAAAAATGCGTCCTGACGGTGTGTTCATCGTGCGAAAATACCAACTTACGTACTATCCCGGTGCCGGGCCACTGAAATAAGTAAAGCCTTGGGGTTATTTATGAGGATTTCAGGTTGTTTTTGTTTTCCGTCCTTTTCCTGGTGTCATGCTTCTGTGCGGGGCTTTCAATAAAGTTTTGTGTCTAATTTGACAAAACTGTGCCATAATTTCACCGCAAATTCACCCCACGCATTCGACTTGTTTGGATAACGCTTGGAGGCGGACAGGACGTTGTACCGGAAATGGAAGGCATTAGGCGTCGAATGGAATATGGTAATACAGCGAATACTTATGCAAATGAGAGGGATTCGTTTAAGAGGTGGAAAGTATTTGTGGCGACAGACAAGAGTGGATTGTGTGTGCGGAAAACATCTGTTTAATGTGTGTTTTTGGGGTATGGCAGCCAATGAAGCGATAAACTGTCAATGAGATAAGTTGTTTTGGGAACTAACATGTTCATTAGTCGACAAGGAGCTTAAGAAATCTTTACAAATATTCAAAGCCAAGTGTTTGACCGTTGTGTAAGGAAATTTTTTATGGTTTGTAAATGCAAATGGACGTTGCGGCATTACGAGTTTTCTGTAATATGGTGCATTATTGCAAAGAAAAACGTGTCATTCAGATGCACTATACGATTGAATCGACGCCCAACACCAATGCTACACTTCTTGTAGACCATTTGGCCTATTGAAGAGAGTGTGTTTTGCATAGCAGAGATCCAAGTTTCCATTTCAGCTGTATTTCTTTCCAACTTGACAGATGAAAAGCCTTGTTTTCCACAAGCTCCTTTGAGCTTATATTTTGTTAAGTCCAAACATGAACAGATGAACTGATACTGGATTTATCAATAGAGTTAATAGGGTCGTTAACAGACTGTTGTTGACCTGTTGCTCACCAAGTGATAAAGCCGGTCGTCTTCCGTTTCCATTTCACATCACTTTTTAGAATTACACACACTCACAAAAGTATACATACGGCATGAATTTTCAATATTTTTTCTTAAAAGTAATGCGAAACTTGAAATATTTTCCACTAATTACATTAAAAAATATTAATAAAACAAAGTAAAACATAATTTATAACAAAACTTAAAAATAATACATTGTTTTTTCATTTTTTTAACACTTTGGAGCTCTCAGAAAAGTATACATACTCCCAATAAATATTAGATTTTCCATTGTTTTTGCGATGAGCTGTTTAAATTTGTTGGTGCCCTGCATTCAATACGCATTTCTGTACCAGAGAAGACAGTATTTTTTAAACTTGACAAAATAATGAGTAAGTCAAAGAAAATAACATTGGAAATTCGCAAGATCATTTTAAAATATAAAATTGATGGAAAATCATATGCGGAAATTGGGGAATCTTTAAATTTACCGAAGTCAACGGTTCAGACAATAATAAGAAATTTCAACAACACCGGTACTTATGAAAGTAAGCCACGCTCAGGATGTCCCCGGAAACTGGATAAAAGAATGCAGAGGCAAATTGTTCGATCTTTGATTGAAAATCCGAAACACAAACTTACGAAAGATTTTAGAAATGAATACGGAGTATCTGTTTCGGTTCGTCGTTGTTTAAGAGAAGGGGATCTGCGTTGCAGAGTGGCAAGAAAAAAACCGTTCTTAAGGGAGGTAAGCAAAGCAAAGCGATTAGCATATGCCCAGAAATATCATAACGTCCAACTTACAGAGCCTTCGTTTTGGGAACGAGTCATTTTCACCGACGAATGCAAATTTAACATTTTTGGTGGTGATGGAGCAAAAAGAACACCGAGCTTGTACCAAAAGATGTTGTTCCTTATGTAAAACATGGAGGTGGATCTGTGGGGAGCAATGGCAGCAAGTGGTGTTGGTGTTTTAAGGTTTATAAATGGAATAATGGATAAGCATATGTACATAGACATTTTGAAAGATAGTTACCTTCCGAGCGTTGAAAAACTACAATTAACGGGCAAGGATATACTATTACAAGATAATGATCCTAAGCACTCATCCGGTTTAGAAAGGGAATGGCTGCTCTATAATATCAAAAATAAACTGGAACATTCACCACAATCTCCTGACTTAAATGCCATAGAACACTTATGGGATCATATAAAACAAGTTCGGAACAGGCGAGTAACATCAATTTCAATGCTAAAATCAGTTCTGACTGAGGAATGGAATAATATAACCCCAGAAATTATTCATAAATTAGCGTTTTCCATGCCTTCCCGTATACCTGCAGTTATTAAATCCAAAGGAGGCCATACTTCTTATTAATAGTCTAACTATTTGTTGGATAGCAGAATTGAAACTCGCGCACGTTCGTCTACTTCAAAGTTTATTGCAAGACTAAAGTATAATAAACAAGGATGATACAAAACGATATTTCTTAGAAATATAATAATTCACGGATAAAACAAAAATAAAGTGTTGCCATTACTGAGTTTTTCTTAATACTTCAACACTATTCTTATATTTTTAGTTTTTTTCAAAGTCGTATGTATACTTTTGTGAGAGCTCCAAAGTGTTAAAAAATGAAAAACAAAGTAAGTAAGTAAGTAAAATATTTCAAGTTTTGCGTTTCTTTTAAGAAAAATATTGAAAATTCATGCCGTATGTATACTTTTGGGAGTGTGTGTATTTAGACTCTTGTACTAATTTTTCTCAAAACCGCTTGCTCAACCCGAGTCTAATGCAACATTTCCCATTTTGACTTTTTAAAGTAGTCATTACACTTAATAAGATCACATTTGACATAAACATTTTAGTTCCTTGTGAAGCGTGAATTATAAACAAAATTCAAAAACACCACAGTATATATATAATGAATAACAAATTAGGGTCCGTATTCAAAAGATGGCGCCACCTGCAACTTGTGGCTGATCTTGGAAGCAAAAACCTACTTCACTGGAAAGGTCACACTTTTGTCAACAATTATTAGTGTGCATCAGCATTTGTTTCAGACAACAACCATTTATGTGTTTATGTTAAACTTGCTCCGACCGATAAATCATGCAGAGGGGTCTATGCATCAAAAGTGGTGATTTTAGCGTTGAAGACCGTATTTGCCACTCCAAATATTTTTAAGAGTAAGAATTGGAGGCTTTAATGGATCAAGATTCGTGCTTAACGCAGAGTGAACTCGCAGAATCATTAGGACTTAACAAACAGATCCCGTTCGGTTAAAGGAGTTTCCATTTTCCATTTCCATTTAAGAATAACAACAACGGTTCAAAGGTGTAAGAGATTATGAATTTTATAACAATAACAATAATGTGATTAAAATGCAATTGAAACACATTTGTTTAAAATATTGTATCACACTGTCTAAATATTAGAAATAAATACACACTCTGTTAATCTAGTGTTAAGAAATATTATGTGCATGTACATAGCTGTACACTCGAATGATCAAGAGCAGTTTACATTATTGTCAGCCGATCGGCTTGTAGCGCTCTGTTAAAGGTATTCTCAATAAAGTTCTCGTTGAAACAAGCACGTGTTTAATTTCATGTTATGTGATTTTTGTTTTGAGTAAAACGTTACCATTACGATAAAATCAGAAGTGGGATTACCTATCAGAGATTTATTTTTTATATTGTTTTTGAGTCAAATAAAAATTATGAGTTTTTAGTACGCGACTGTACCACAATTGAAAATTGCTCCACTTGATGATGATCAAATAAAACAGTTATTTCTTCATATTGTTCTTGGTGCCACTGATGAGGATGACGACAATCTTGGCCAAGAAGAAGAGGAACGTGCAGTTTCTTGCAGTTTCTCAAAGATTGGAAATTTTGCTTGAAATTGTTATTTCTCAGATCAACGTCATGTCGTTTGTGGGATGAAGTAAAGGCCGCCTTGTTAGTTCAACGAGCACGCTACAGCTACGGACGTTCACAATATGTTGCGAGGTCGTAAGAAGTCGAGGGATGAAACATTCCAGCAATACTTGCTTACAATGCTCGACATACAGTCGAGCAAAACAAAACTTTAAGTACACAACGTGATATAAGAAGTAAAAAAGAACCTTCATGTTTCCATGTTCATTTTGTCCACTCTCTTGTGTAAATTGGTTCTCAACATGTTTAAGTAGACGTAGTTACTTCCACTTTTAAGCTTGACTATTGGCATAACATTTTCCTAATCAAACTCTTTGTTCGTCTTCCTCCTCAACATAGTTCGATTCGAAAATGTTGAACCTTGACTCGTTGCTGAATAATCCTGTTTTCCAAAAGTCTTGGCCTTGGAAAATTGCAGTCGCTTACCCTTATTGACTCCGGATGCGAATGTTTTCCGCTAAGCAAAACTTCTGTGATATCATAATAATAATTGTATGGCGCGACAGCCTTCAAGGGACCACGGCGACCTAGTTTGCTCATCATACTCGTGTTGTGCGCGCTTCTGTTCTCTCACGAGTAGGAGTTTTTTGCCTACTCCGAACGGCGAAATTTGAGAATCTTTTCCATAGACAGTTATTGCTCTTTGAGTGTTGTCAGCAGCTCGAAAGAGGTGGTGCCGTGAAAAATTCGAAAAATTGGTGTTGAGCTGGGAATGTTGAGCGTTGCATTTGACCCACTACGCCACGGTGGCTACCGAAAGGCGCTAAACAAATCACACAACCAAACCAAAAAAAATTATTTTACTAGTAGACAGTTGAAGTACCAACTATCAACTAAAAAATGTGTTTAACATTTCGATTACGTCATCAAACTTAAGAATTCAACTAAAACGAGTGAAATCCGCAATTAGTTACAACACAAAACAATTGCTAAGAACGATCTTTTATGGCAAATGGCAAGCATTCGCTTACTTATGTGACACTTCAAGTGACTACTGAGTTTGGCAAGTGTCACAACCAAAAAGAGAGCGGCGCTTAGCAAATTTCGAACTTAACTGACGAACTTCATCAATTCTGACCTTATCTTGCTTAACTGGCGTAGATCCTACACGCTTAGACAAAATCCACTTTCCTATTGTTTACCAGCTGTCAACTCCCTTCAATGATTGATGCGCTGCTTCGCGGCATTTGCCTGCGAGATGGAAAGCTTCTCATCCCGAATGCATAACGAGACATTAAGGAAAAGTCAAACAATCTCAAATCACTTAATTCCCAGGGTTAACATTACATTTACTCTCTCACACTCTCTATCTCCCGCCTTCGCTATTCCACATGCCGCATTGTGAGGGTGGATTTATCGGCTAAGCACAACATGTCCTAATGGACTCTATGAGTGATGTCTTATTGGTTTTGCAAACGGCGAATGAGGCACTGGAACAAATCCAAGGGCAGGCGAGCGTTGCCATGCAAAGCACGACCTTATTCAGGAAGCGCATAAATTTGATTCCCTCAAATATTCCTATACAGCATTCACTCTTTACGCACACTCGCGATTATAGCGCGTATGACTGACGACGTCGGGAATTGCCAACGCCCCATTGAGGGCAATATTTCAGGCGTGACAGATGCAGACCCCATCCCATAGTCTATTCCTGTCATTTTCCACAGAATAAGAAGATAAAATTAAACAAGAGGTGAAATGGATTCATGTCAATTTGAAATCTGGATAGGTCAGCGAATCCCAAAGATCCTGGTTCAAAAAAAGTTTTGCCTTTTTACATTTTCACGATGGTTGTTCCGGGAAACGTGGATCAAGGTCAAATTAGTTTGAAACGCACTTTGTGCCAGAATAACACATTATTACTTCGCTGACGTCACTTTGCCCGAATTCCGCTTAAAGCCGTCAATTGATTTTCTCCTCATCAACGGAACCCTTAAAGGATACATACAAATACTGAAGCAAACCGAATAACCACCTAAGGTCAGCCCGAAAAGGGTGTTGCGGAACAAGGAAACGCAGAAAGGAAAATATCCAAACAAACACCATCACCACACGGATACCTAGCTCCCGGGAGGCATGATTAACTTCTTCCTCCCTCTCCCCGCTCCCAACCACATCCGAAATCAGCAAGAATCGTAAGCTTGAACAAAATGTTATGTTGGCGGAACCCACTCCCCGGCTTGGGATGTTCGACTTTTCCTTGGCCTTCGAAGCGGAATGCGGCACCCAGGATGAGGGATACATTTCCCTTGCACATTCCAACCATGAATCCCCTCCACATATCCGTGTGAGCACCTCCGGGAGCCGAACAGACGCAAGCCCGTTCAGTGGACCGAATTCAAAGTAGGTTGCGTGCACATGTATATAATGCGACACTTAAGGGTTGTGGTGGTTTCCTCAAGGCGGATGTTTCATTTCCAGTTTATGCTGTCGCAGCGCAACAATAACCCGACGGCATTGGAATGGACCCAAGGTGGTGGTGCATCGTAGTCAGCAGTATCACTCAAATGTGATTTATGCGCAATCCTTAAGCTCGGTAATGCGGCAGACGATTTACATGCAATTATTGTGTGTGCCGAGGAATTCCCGCTCAAAATGTTCGAAATGACATCCAGTGCCCAAAGATTATAGTCGCGCAAATAAGAAAATCAGTCGACAAATGACATGATGATGAGGGACTGGGTGATGGCCGATTATGGGTAAAGTTCACAACTGTCAAATTGATATGGGTCTGAAACGAATTTTAGGGTGTATACCATGTCTGTGTTGACCGTCAATGGACTTTTAAAGCGATTTTAAATTGAGAGCCGCTTCTGTCCACATGACCTTGGAGCGCAAGTACACAACTTATGATACCTCAATTTTGATATGAGAATAAGACTGGGATGAAGTTCTGTTTCGAAACTCAGTCAGGGTCGTAATATTTCATTGCATAGGAATGACACAGTACAACCACGTTATGTCCATGCAAGAATTTCGAAATTTTAAATTAATCTTCGGCGCCCCCTGGATTGCCATCATAACACCCGTTGTATGGTGAACCAATGTATGCAGCAAGCCCCTCTGCCCGAGGGTTTATATAATGGGCCTGGCCTACCAGTCTGTGGGTTATACGTGAGGTTAACTTCCTCACCACGTAAAAAATAATATACAGTGAGTAAAATAAGTATTTGCACACCTAGTTTTTTTAAAGATTTTAGCGTAATCTGAATAGTTTCAGCTGAATAGAATATACATTATGAAACTGTAGTAAAAGGGTTAATATTAAATACAAAAATGATTCAAATCAATATAAAATTACTCCATTTATTAACAAAAACAGAACAAATAAGGTCGAAAAAGTATTGGCACACACACTTTTCCCTGAATGTACACACCATTTTCGGCAAAAATCTAACGGTTTTTGAGGTGTTTGTTGTTTCTTTATTCATTTGGCGTGAAGAGTATGTATATAAATAAATGTATAGATCGGAAAGCTATATAAATCAATAAAATGTCTCCAAAACTAAGTGAAATACCTTTGAATGTCCGGGAGAAAATTATATCTTTAAGCGAAAGTGGTCGGAGCTATCGACAGGTAGCGGATTCGATTGGATTTAGTTTCTCTGCAGTTCGTTACGTCCTGAAAAGATTTCGAGACACTGGAACAACGGCAAACAAACATTGTGCTAGACGATCGAAGAAGCTAAGTGCGAGAGATAGACGAGCAATTATAAATGAGGCTCGAAAAAAGCCATTTATAAGTGCACAAAATTTAGCCCAACATGCGGCAACAATATCCGGGCAAAGAGTGCACCCACAAACTATTCGGAATGTTCTACATTCCGCAAACATTTATGGCAGGTCAGCTAGGTAGAAGTCATTCACTTCTGAAAACAACAAAAAGAAAAAAAGGTTAGAGAGTTTGCAAAAACTTATCTTGCGAAGCCGTTCGAATTTCAGAGGAGTGATTTGTTTTCGGATGAAAGCAAGTTTAATCTCTTCGGATCGGACGAAAAGAGATTTGTGTGGAGGAAGCCAAACACAAAACTCCAAATGAACCATTTGAAGCCCACGGTAAAACATGGTGGTGGACATGTTATGGTATGGGGCTGTGTGGCTTACAAAGGAGTTGGTAATATCGCCTTCATCGATGGAATTTTGACGGCTCTTAGGGATATTAACATTTTCCGTCAAATTGGATATGGAGGGAACATTCCTTTTCCAACAGGACAATGATCCCAAACACTGTGCAAGGGTAACGAAATATAATACCCCCACCAACTTATGACGCTCCCCCAATCACCAGACATAAGCAAAATAGAAAATCTATGGAGTATATTGGATACTGAAATAAGAAAAAGAAAAATTTTAAGTAAATGGAATAATTTTATATTGATTTGAATAAATTTTGTATTTAATATTAACCATTTTACTACAGTTTCAGCTGTAACTTTTCAGATTACGCTAAAATCGTAAAAAAACTAGGTGTGCAAATACTTATTTTACCCACTGTAGTTCAGAAACGCCGAAATGCATCTGATAATGTAGGAACAACTGTCATCGAACCCAGCAAACGTTATACGGACAATGATTTTCGGTTTCGCAGGTGGAATGTTAGGTCCCTTAACAGACCACGTGCAGCCGAACAACTTGCCCTTGACTACTGCAAAGCAGATATTACCGCCATCCAGGAAGTGCGATGGAATGATGATGAAGAACTGCGAAATCTACTACAGCGATTGCTGTAGAGAGAGAACGCAGCGCTTATTCGGATGCGGATTTGTTGTTCGAGGCAGACTTAGGCAAAAAGTCTTGAGCTATGACCCGTCAGCGAACGCCTCATGACAATCCCGATCAAGGCTAAATTCGGGAACATCAGAATAATATGCGCTCACGCCCAGACAGAGGAGAAGGATGACAACACCAAGGATGCCTTCTACGATCTCCTAGAAAGAGCATACGATCGATGCCCCAGCTACGACACCAAGATCGTTGCAGGAGACTTCAACGCTCAGCTGGGAAAGGAGGACATCTTTGCTGGAGTTATCGGTAAACACAGCCTGAACGGCAACACATCCGGAAACGGACTCAGGCTGTTGGTCTTCGCCTCGGGGCGGAACCTCTCTGTGGCTAGCACGCGGTTCCCACAAATGGACATTCACAAAGGAACCTGGCGATCTCCTGATCAATCAACCGTCAACCAGATTGATCACGTTGCGATCGACGTCAGACACTGCTCCAGTATTCTAGATGTTGGAACATTTCGAGGTGCAAACATCGACTCGGATCATCACCTTGTTGTAGCTAAGGTAAGAACCCGGATATCGAGAGAGACCAACAGAGTCGAGATAGACCAAAACGGTTTGACGTCGGAAAGCTACAATCGCAGCCGATCGCTGAGAACTTTGCCGACCGAGTCTCCCTGAAACTCGCTCAGAGTTCGACACTGCACTAAACATAGAAAAAGACTGGAATCGTTGCCAAGAAGCCATCAAAGAAGCTGATGCGCTGGGTTTCACGTAACCACCCAGAAAAAACCCATGGTTTGACGACGAGTGCAGGCACGCGCACGCAGCTAAGCAAGACGCCTATAAGACGACTCTGCATCGAAACGAGAGCTGTTTGTGGGCTCTACGAACAGATAAGAAGGGAAGAGCACCGGCTTCTCAGAAGGAAAGAGAAGGAGCATGAGAAGCGCGCGGTCGAGGAAATGGAAAGGTGCTATTGCAGGAATGAAGTCCGAAAGTTTTACCGAAAGGTAAAACAGGTATCCGGAGGATACAATGCTCGGACCAAGGCCTGCTGGGACCAAAATGGACAACTAGTAGTTTATTCGCAGTCTGTGAGAATCTGGAAGGATCATTTCTGCAGACTCCTTAACGCCGATGAAGGCCCAAATCCCGCTGTTAGGCAGAATGTTCCACTCAATATGAACGATGATAGACAAGCATTCCGTCCCCCCGACTTAGACGAGGTGAAGATAGCAATATCCAAGCTAAAGTCGAACAAAGCTGCTGGTGCAAACGGACTGCCCGCAGAACTATCTAAAGCAGCTGGAGATGACCTGGTTGGGCGCATGCACCAGCTCATCTGTAAGATATGGTCAGAGGAAAGCATGCCCGATGAGTGGAATCTCAGCGTCGTTTGCTCGGTCCACAAGAAAGGAGACCCCTTTGACTGCGCCAACTACAGAGGGATAAGTCTCCTGAACATCGCATACAAGATCCTCTCTGCCGTATTGTGTGAGCGTCTGAAACCATTTGTCCATGACCTGATAGGTCCCTATCAATGTGGTTTCAGGCCAGGGAAGTCCACAATAGACCAGATCTTCACATTACGGCAGATCCTGGAAAAGACCCAAGAAATGCAAATTGACACTCACCACCTGTTCGTCGATTTCAAGGCTGCATATGACAGTGTGCATAGAGACGAGCTATACAGTGCCATGTCTAGTTTTGGCATTCCTACCAAACTCGTCAAATTGTGTAGGATGACGATGGAGAACTCTCGCTGCTCCGTCAAAGTCGGTACCGAACTCACTGAGGCCTTCAATGTCAAAAAAGGTTTTAGACAAGGCGACGCACTGTCATGTGACTTCTTTAACATCATCCTCGAGAAGATCGTGCGTAACTCACAAGTCAACACCAGAGGCACGATCTTCCAGAAGTAAGTTCAATTGCTAGCATACGCTGATGACATTGACGTGATTGGACGAACACAGCGAGCCGTCAATGAGGCGTTTGCTGGCATTGAAGCGGAAGCGGCTAAAATGGGTGTAGTGGTAAATGAGGGCAAAACGAAGTACATGCTGTCATCAAGGAAGGACACACAACATCGACGTCTCGGACAGAGCGTCACACTAGGCAGCAGAAACTTAGAGGTAGTTAAGGACTTCATCTACCTCGCCTCCGCGGTAAACAGGAAGAACAACATCAGTACGGAAATCAAACGCAGAATCACTCTTGCCAATCTCTCTTTTTCATTGGGCTCAAGAGGCAATTGAGTAATAAAGCCCTCTCTCGAAGGACTAAGCTCGCTTTATATAACAGCTTGATCATCCCCATCCTACTATATGGCGCAGAATCTTGGACGGTAGCAAAGGCGGATGAGGAAGCCCTTAGTCTTTTCGAGAGAAAAGTTTTGCGTGCGATTTTTGGTACTGTTTGCGTTGATGGCATCTGGAGGAGAAAATTTAACGACGAACTCTATGGGCTGTACAGCGACATGCGGCTGGTTAAGTGTTTACGGACACAACGCTTAAGATGGCTAGGCCATGTAGAGCGTATGGACACCACTGCTCCGGCCCGAAAAGTCTTTGAATCCGAGCCATTGGGACAATATAACAGAGGACGACCTAGACTAAAGTGGCGCACACAAGTGGACCCCAACCAACTTGGAGTGCGCAACTGGAGACAGCTGGCGAAAGATCGTGCTGGCTGGAGAGGCATGTTGGTTGAGGCCCAGGTCCACCCCGGACTGTAGCGCCACAAGAAGAAGAGGAAGAAGAAGAAGCTGGAGTACTTGCAACAAGCCTTTAAAGCTATGTTACTTTGGGAGGAACACCAGCTTCTTCCAAGCTGAAATATATCATCAACGTCTAAGGAAAATATTTCAACTGTAATATTTCGAAAATGGCAGACAGTTGCGCATACTTCATGACTCCTTATTTCTTACTCTTTCGAAGCGTGTGTAAGAATGCCAGGAGAAGCTTAAGTTGTTGTGCAGAAACAAAAGAGTCAAATTGTGCTGGGTACTTGGGAAATAGGGATAGTTGGCTTATTCCCTGGCTATAAAATGGACATTAGAGCCCTTTCTTGAGCTGGAACAACACTGTGATGTAAAAAACTGCAACCAAAGAAAAGATTTCAAGGGAATGGAGACAACTATTCTGACGGAAAACTAGAGCAGCGCTTAAGGTGTGAGTAAAGACACTCATGTCAATATTTCCGAAAAAGATTTGAAACATGTTTTTAATTGAGAATGAGTAGACTTCGTAGCTAGTGAGCTTCTTAGCAGGACACCGCAGATTAAGGGACCATATTAAATTCCCACCTCTTTGTTGTTCGATGACTAGGCCTTCTTCAAGAAGCTCTACAGTCCGAATTAGATCTGAGTCCCAACTGATACGCCTCTCCAGCTAGCGTTATTTGAATCGCATGGCCTTCCATTTTGAGCATTTTGTTAGTTGAGGTCTTTTTCCACTCACTTTACTGTTCCCCATCGCATTGTCCCTCTGCTTCAAAGTTGAAAAGTCTTTACACTGAAACAGTGTTATCCATACATTCTTATAATCTAACATCTTAACTATTGAATTCATAAACGTCGTAGTCCCAAATTTTCGTAGAAAAATCAACTCTTCTGCAACGCAACGCAACCCAACCAGAGACAGAGATTAAACGCAGAACTTCTCCTTCCACAAAGCGCTTCTTCATCTGTTCTTGAGATTGTCTAGACTCATGCATAGCAGAAAAGACAGGGATTGTCAAGATTTTTTGCTGAGTCTCAGAAGATCATGACACTCGTTTTTTGAAAGCATCCTAACTATCCTAACCAATTAGGTTCATGTCAATGGTGTCAACCCAATCTGCCACTTGTCTCTGCTACTTACTGAGGACTAAAGGCGATTTCTGCCAGTAGGTGGCGAGTGTGTTTGTTGAGAGAAATTATTGAGGAAGTGTTACATACTGAATCGTATCGCATTACCTCACTTCGCTGGAAAATTTTTGCAAGTAAATATGATCCAAGTTACAGAAACAAAAATGCATTGATAAATCCATGTTTAAAGTTATTGACCGGAAGCATGTCTTGTTTACGGGCTGAAAGCCCCTGGAACACACTGAAATGTCTTCCAAAGATTCCTACATCCTTCTCTTCAAACAGTTTGTGGCCAAATAAAAGGACAAAGTGGGATTTCTGAACTATATTGCTTGATGAACAAAATATGCCGCCCAACGCTTCATTTATTCCCTTTCTTCAGCACATGATACAATTTTGCACGACTCCATGTTCAAATATTTTCCAGGACAGTAATTGCCCTTGTTGTTTGCCTGGCTTGTCCCCCTTCCCACGTAGGACCTGTTTTAATTGTTTGAGGATGCAATTTCCATGCTGCAAAGACTTGATCTATTTCACTGCACTGGTTTAACCCAAATCCCTAAAGTAAATAACTGCAACATGAAAAGTTGACATTTTGATAGTGCAAACGTGACTGACTGCACACAATCCAGAAAGTCCTCACGTTGATGGCTTATGGTGACGTGAAATGTGGCACCCCATCCTGTAGAACGTCAATTCAATGCCTCCATGTGTCTGTTCGCATTCATGTGTGTTGTTGGTTTTCTCAAAACCGCCCAGGTACGCCTGATATCCAGGATCATAATGTTTCCCTTCACATTCTGCTCGGATGTGTGTCACTAAATCTAAGAGAACACTAAATCTATGAGATGCACTCAGTCCGCAAGAGGATTCGTCCATTTATACATTTACTGGGTGATGCATATAATTGCACTCTCATTCACACACGTGTCTCCATAGATGCGTGGAGCAGACACTTTATTTAGCATGTGACGTGAAAGTTGACTCAGTGTAGATCTTGGCACGGAAGTCGAGCATTTTGCATGTTTTAGATGTGCAGTCCTTGAACCCTGTGGCAAAATTCCAATTCGCAGATTGAAACGCGAAAATTCGCACTCCTCTCAAAGGCTGTCCTTGAGTGAATTGTGAAGTGGTTTCAAATATCCAGGGTTGGTCCTCGGAGATGGACGAAGCTTTAGAAGGACGCGTAAAATGTTGCAAAAAATACGAAACACAAGAAGGACATCCTTCATCCTTCGCAACGAAGAGCAAACCATCTTGTTCCCTACCCACGCAGGCAATGGGTACACTGCTGTGATCCGACGCACCTGGGAGTGCCATAAGTTTGGGTACTTTAATGAATCCGTGCCATCATGGGAGTTTGTGAACTGTGAACTTGCCGAAAACCGTTTGCGTTAAGTAAATTATTTCCGAGTGCCAGGGGAGCGTTGAGTTAGAAATAAAAATTGGTTTTCATCCAAGGCGAGCAACGGACGTCCTCACACAATTTTGTTCGTCGTTCGTGCTGAAACAAACAGACATCAGGTGGAGACACGTTCGCCTGTTCTGCGGCAGTTCGCTTCGTAATGTATGGTTCAGTTGGACATCTAAACAAGTACAAATATTACAGGTGTACTGCTCCACTGACAGCAACTGGAAGGCACTTTATCGGTTTCATAAAGAGCGACAACAAGGGCAATGTGCTGTGGCACTCACTGATTTAGTCGGAAATACGCATTCTCTCAAGATTTGAGAGAGTTAATTTTTTTATCGAACACAAAGGAAAGTGACTGTTAATTGGGTATGCGTTCGTTTTTTGTGGATAAGAATATTTTTATTCAGAAAAGTAATAGACTACATCAATCAATGTATTGTCGTTCAGAACTGACTCTCATTTTGGAATGTCATCTCTTAAAATGTCCATCCTAACTTCGACCCAATCGTTGAGATATTCTTTAAGTACTGGAGGACCTGCGCCCCCCAAATCGCCAGCAGTCAGTGGCAGCAAGGCCTGGACTATATGTCACGTGGTGTTATATTCCCATTTCAGAGCTACCAGGTAGATTGTGACAGATCCGCTAAATCCCTTCCCTTGATGTCTTTCAAAAGCAGTTTCGAGGTGAAATTTTTTTTTCTTGCATTTGAATTAATACACATTTCTTTTACCGCACGGTAAATGTTTGCTCTCAATCTCAAGGATTCTACGAACCCAAATTGCGTTTAGCAATGGTCTCGTTTCAGTAAGAATTTTATAAACTAATCTTTTATCCTTTTGAACTGGCCAAGACGCTCTTTGTCTTCGACGCTCAAATAAAGCCGACTAATAGATCTATAACTTAATTCGTGTGATTTACTAAGAGAGGGCGTAAGTTGTATTATTCCATTGTTATTATTCCATTGGAACATGCGTTGGAAAGCCACTGTCATTGTACGTCAGTTCAATATATGTCATTCATTTGAAGCGTAAACAAGAACAGTTTTTTTTGTCCCTAAAATATGTCGTGACATGTCACATGTGACTTCTTTAACATCATCCTCGAGAAGATTATACGTAACTCACAAGTCAACACCAGAGGCAAGATCTTCCAGAAGTCAGTTCAATTGCTGACGTGATTGGACGGACACAGCGAGCCGTCAATGAGGCGTTTGCTGGCATTGAAGCCGAAGCGGATAAAATGGGTCTGGCGGCAAATGAGGGCAAAACTGAGTACATGCTGTCATCAAGGAAGGACACACAACATCGACGTCTCGAACGGAGCGTCACACTAGGCACCCGAAACTTCGAGGTGGTCAAGGACTTCGTCTACCTCGGCTCCGCGGTAAAAAGGGACAACAACATCAGTACCAAATCAAGCGCAGAATCACTCTAGCCAATCGCTGTTTCTTTGGGCTCAAGAGGCAATTGAGTAATAAAGCCCTCTCTCGAAAGACTAAGCTCGTATATATAACAGCTTGATCATCCCCGTCCTATTTTATGGCGCGGAAACTTGGACATTAGCAAAGACGCATGAGGAAGCCCTTAGTCTCTTCAAAAGAAAAGTTCTGCCTGCGATTTTTGGTCCTGTTTGCGTTGATGGCATCTGGAGGAGAAGATTTAATGACGAACTCTAAGGGCTGTACAGCGACATTCACCTGGTCAAGCGTCTACGAATACAACGCTTAAGATGGCTAGGCCATGTAGAGCGTATGGACATTACTGCTCCGGCCCGAAAAGTCTTTGAATCCGTGCCATTAGAACAACGCAACAGAGGACGACCTAGACTAAAGTGACGTACACATGTGGAGAAGGACCTCAACCAACTTGGAGTGCGCAACTGGAGACAGCTGGCAAAAGATCGTGCTGGCTGGAGAGACATGTTGTTGGCCCAGGTCCACCCCGGACTGTAGCGCCACAAGAAGAAGAAGAAGAAATATGTCGTACTTTGTGCCGGAATTCTTCTTAATTGAAGAAAGCTGCTACCGAAGGACATCGTATTTTGTTGGCAGTTTTTGGTGAACATGCGCTAGGTGAGCGAAGCGGCAAGTGTGGTTCGTACGATTTAAAAGTGCAGATTGTGTCTTGGAAGACGATGAACTTCCGAAAACCAAAAAAGGTTGAAGATGAAGAAATGGACGCATTACTCTATGACGATTGTTGCCAAACACAGGCCGAGCTCACAGAATCTTTGGGTATCACTCAAGCAGCCATTTCAAAACGTTTAAAAGCAGTTGCATATATCCAAAAGCAAGAAATTCGGTTTCCCATAACAAAACGGCACGAATTAATTTATAGACCCAATATTTGCATAATACATCAGTTGGGGCAAAATCACTATAAACAGCTTCGCAGCATTTCTCTTCGAATTAAAGAAGAAAAAACAAAACTTCTCGCTAACGTTGTTTACTTAATACAAATCTGGACATTTTCGAAGAGGCAAGAAACACTTTTGTTGCCAAGAACAGATGCTAGTGTTATTCCCTTCCAAAGAAGTAAGTGATCGTTTCCAAGATCAGACACAACTTGCACGTGGCGCCATCTTTTGAAAACGATATTATTTGTGCGCGAATATAAAGAGGCATTAAATGATAGGGTTATGTTTCACACATTGTTGACTATAGTAAAAGGCGAACGACACGGGGACCGAAGGAAAACAACGAAAGTGTTGAGTTCAATGACTTTATTATTTCCAATTCACTGCTGATTCACAACTCTCCGACGCAGTCGCTGGCGCCGGCTTTTATAGGCCGCGATGATAGCGTTACAGCTCGGCCATCCTACCATCGATCTCGTCCTCGAGATCCGAGTTGTCTCCTTCGCTGTAGCCACAATCAAGCCTTCATCTGGAAGCTCACACCAGGGTTTCAACTTGTCCGATGCCTTAATTGTCCTCAGCTTCACTTTCCCTTGCGGTTGGTCCAGTAACTTCCGATCAATTAACATTTGGTATGGCTGGCTTTCATCTGGCACGATCAGGACCTCGCACCACGATCGAAGTTGATCTACGCTTACCTCGGCGTACACCCTGTCTACGGTCTGGCAAGCCCCTCCTCCGAAACTGCTCAGTCTTCTCCGGTCATGCACGTACTTTATGCCTCCTTCCTCTGCGATCGAACGTTGAAGGGCGACGCAATCGCTTCCCAGGTCTATAAATGCGATAACTGCGTGTCCGTTGACCGTTGCTTCCTTCAGATACTCCGATCTGCTCTCTTTTAACAACAAGTGGGTGGATCCTTCTGGTCTCCCTTTCCTTATATCCCCTGTGTCGCCCTCCTCTTGCGGACATTCCTGTCGGTAGTGACCGATCTGGTGGCATTGAAAGCACTCTGCCCCCGTTCTCGCGATCCCTCCGCTTCGGCCATGCACAGCCGTCACGGGATGTGATGTCGCTTCTCGTCGCGGAACCAGATCTTCTTCTTCCTGGCGTTTTTTTTTCCAGCCCGTGGAAGACAGACCGTCGTATGCCTTTGGGTCGAAAGGCGGCAACATTTCTCCTTTCCTTCGCCTTTAATCGTTCGCCACTACCCTCAGCTTCCGCGGAACTTCTTGGCTGGCCTAGAAGTCTGGCCACCAACTCCTCCCTGATTCCGCGCTCCTTCAAAATGTCTCGTAGTTCGTCGCGGGTCTTGTTGATATACTCCGCCTCCATGTTCGTACACAGCTGATGAGTTTGTCAGCGATCAGCGATACAGCTGATTGCACAAGTTCGGGGTCTTTGCTCGCACGCACCTTTCGCCGCGCTTGCCGCGATCTGGATCCTCACACTCCCGAGAAGTCGACGCACTTTCGCGATCGTCGGTCGCAGGTACCGCAATTTTTGGCTCGGTAGTTGGTGATCGCTTCGGTCGCTTTGGTGTCGGCGGTTGGTGCTGGGTGGTGTTCGCGGTGTTGTTGGAGGTCGCTCCGATGGTGGGTCCAGACTCGGTCACAAAAAAAAACTACCATACGCGTTTGGTTGGTGTCGGGGCTACACTCACGGATGGCTGTTGGATTCTTTATCCCACTTCTGAATTGTAAAAGGCAAACGACACGGGGACCGAAGGAAAACAACGAAAGTGTTGAGTTCATTGACTTTATTGTTTACCAATTCACTGCTGGTTCACAACTCCCCGACGCAATCGCTAGCGCCGGCTTTTATAGGCCGCGATGATAGCGTTACATTATCAACAACTTTTTAAAAGAGACAAGTCTCGCATTTCTTGCCAACGTTTGCAAATGCACCCTGTTTCTCTAATTATTTACCATCCACAATCCAGGATAAGACCCCGACTTCCAGCAATCAAAAACAACCTTAATCTGGCCCCTCGGGAAGTCACTAAGTGCATTCGATTTTCTGACGATTTCCTTGCCATTATGTATGCATGGTTGTGCACTTTCACGGATATCACCAGTAAATCAGAGATGATCCTTTAAATTTAATTATCAATCAGAGTAAGCGTCTCCATTAAACCGCTGTCGCAGTAAAAGTCATCAATTTTTCATCACCGCCTTAGGTCCACTCGATGAGCAATTTGTCTGAAGGACAGGATAAATCAGAAGCCTTTACGATCCTGATGCAACAAAAGCTGATGATGATACATGAACATTCTTTGTTCAAAACTGGTGTCTGTGATATACCTCCTGCAGCGGGAATGTGATTCTGCGAGTGACTTTATGACCAAGCTGCTGTGATGGTTTGGATGACTTTTACTGCTTTGAATGGACAAATATATAGAATCTGGAGCGGGAGCGGGCAGACTTAATCTATTCCTTAGCAGATGTCGTTCAACTGCAAGGACACTCCCACCCGCAGATGCATTGCGGTGAATAGATGTGAACGAGGTCATGCCTGTGAGGGATGCATATTTCCTTTATGTACTGCTTTGTGTTTTCTTTGAAAGGATCATTGAATCTTTTAGGGTGCGATTTGCATTTTAAACATGTAATGGTTTGTCCTCGATATTATGGCATTGCGGTTTCGCTTTAGCTATGAGAAGAGTTTTACATGCTGATACCCATTCAACGCTCATGGGTGAGTTCATGTGACGGTCAAATGTGACTTTCAAATGTGTCCCAACTTAAGAGGCGATTTACTGAATTTCATGATAGGAACTGTTATATTTGAGGCTTCTTCATGCCTGATTAAAAAAAGAAGCTAATTAAAAAAAAAGTAATCAACTTAACAAAGTGCAGCGAAGCAGCTTGAGGTGGCGGCTGGTGGTGAGAAAAGAACTCAAGAAGCCATCAAAGAGAAAAAGAAAACCTGCAATGACTGGATTGTCTTAGGGAACTGCGCTTCTCGTGGCACTGCCAGAGTGACTGTGAGAGCAGTTGGAAGTGTAATTCTTTTCACTGTCTCCACCAGTGAATTAATTTGCTCCATGCAATACCTGATCCCGTACGCAGACGATTGGATCGCGTATAGGACTGCGCCGAAAATTCGGCCTCTTTCAGCGTGGCTTTGAGAAAATTCAGCAAGTTTGTGACGACTGGAAGTTGAAAGTCAACTACCAGAAGTGTGACACCATCCTGTTCCGAACTCCGTTGTACAATCCTTGAAGGGATACGAATAAAAACTGGTATAAGTTCGGCATCTTCGACCCACAAGGGCGGCCATTAGCAGTGAGGAGTTTGGTGAGATATAATAACAAACAATAAGAAATATCTCCCTTCCGCTTTTTTGCTCTTCAATCAATGCTTCATAGAAAGTGATGCTTTGCTAGATTATTGATGTTACGACGTCAAACAGCATCCGTGAGGCAAGAAATAACTTCAAACAAGAACCTCCGGTCTTCGCGCTCTCGGTGATTAAATGTAACCTTTAACTTATGAACCCATGAAAACATTAGCTTTATGTCCAGGACTAGGGGATAGAAAGGGACTTTTTTTAAATTTGCACAAAACCGATTTAGAAATCAGTAAAAGATTAATGTTTCAGGAACATTAGGTAGCATGACCAGCTCGCAGACGTTCGCAGAAATCCAGCCCTTGAAGCCAATTTTTTACCAGTATTGTGCATATGTTGGTCGAAGTAAACCTCAAGTTTAAGATTGGGTACAAGTTGGTTCGTCACCAGCTCCTTGGTGTGCACCAATAACTCCGCGTAGCCCTTATAGTCGCAAAAGCCTTAAATAACATGAATTAGGCTCCCAAGTTTAATTCCATTTCTTGAAAACAGTTTTTTTTTTTGGAATGTAATGGTGCCTTTTGAAGTAATTGTAGTTTCTTGTTTTCAAAAAGAGCATATTTTGCTTCTGGATAAATCCGCTCAGCCAGAACTGAGCCTCACTACTAGCTGTGAGCTTTGCCCTGAAATTTAGGGTGAGTAAGTTTACGTTTTCCGTTTCTTATGTGTAGCGTTGGACCTGGACCTTAACCAAAATGCTCCTTCAAGCAGCATGACATCTAGCCAGCTGCCTCCAATTGCGCTCTCCAATTGAGGTGCTTCTCCATGAGTTTTTTCCCTCAGTGTCGCACTCATGTCAGGGATTGGATCATGTCGTTTGCCACACAGCAACTTTATGCACTATTGCTTATCAAACAATCTTTCAAATTGTCTTTGGGTGGATAGCTCCTTGAAAAGATACACATCTACAGATGGATTACAAATTACACAACAAGTGATCTCTCGAATCAACAGATACTGCTTAACGAAAGCCTAAGAAACCGTTCAGTGCAGAATTTATGGTCGAACAAACCTACTTCAGCAATTTTTTTATATTACACGAGGGTTGCCTTTTATATTCCGGGATTAGAGAACAAAAACAAATTTTAATCATCGAATATAGCTTTACTGTTTTTCAAGATATTCCCCGTTAAGGTCTATTCACTTTTGCATGCGTTTGAACCAATTGTCGAAGCACTTTTGCCACTCTGATTAAAGCATGCATTCTGAACGCATCTTCAGGTGTCGAAAAACGTTGACCTCTCATTTTATTTTTTACGTACGGGAATAAAAAGAAGTCATTCGGTGCCAAATCGGGACCATACGGCGGATTGCTCATCAAATTGTTTTGAGTGCTCAAAAATGCAGTTGTTTGAGCCGTGTGTGAGCGCTCTCATTGTTGTGGTGAAGAGTGATCCGTCTGCGGCGGTTGGTTTACCTGATTTCTTGGAAGACAACTGGCAAACAAATGGTTGTGTACCACTCTTACCACTCAGAATTGACTGTTCTGCGTTGCCCTAGTGACACGGTTGCGACATGTCCAATTTTTCCAAAAAAAACAGGCGACCATTTGCTTGGAAGTGCTTCGTGCGCGAGCAACTTTTGTTGGATTTGGCTCAATTTGAAACACCCATACAGTCGACTGCTGTTTACTTTCGGGCTCATACGCGTAAATCCACGATTTACAACCTGTCACGATGTCATAGACGTGTTTCGAAGCACCGCGATCGTATTTTTGGAGCATTTCTTTCGACCAATCGACACGATCTTTTTTTGAGCGATTGACAAATTGTGTGGGGAGCAACTCGAACAACGGTCAAATGTTAATGCAATATTGAATGTATGCTGGTCCCACTAATGCCTGAAATTGTCTCAATCTCACGATAGGTCACATGACGATCTTGCAATATCAGTTAGGGCACAGCATCAATGTTTTCCGCAACAACAACTGATTTTGGACGACCTTCACGAAATTCGTCTTGGAGTGAACTACGACCTCGGTTGAGTTCACCAACCATCGATAAACACTGGCCCTTGATGGAGCTTCATCGCCAAAAATTGAATTAAGTTCATCGATGCACTGTTGTCAACTAGAATCGCACGAAAATTTTCACGATTTAATTCCATTTTTTAGGCGAGATTAATCGGATCGAATTTAGTTCAAATATGCGCCGTTTTGTTCTATAACCTGTTTTCCAAAAGGAAAGGAGACATAAGGGAATTCTCCAATAACAGGTACATATCTCTTTTAAGCCTCCACGGTAAGGTCTACGTTGAGGTGATAAAGACCCGTACTAGAACTATGCTTGATTCTATTGATGATGTGATAGGAGAAAGCAAGACCGTTGCACTTGATATTTCAAAAACATCAAAAGCAACAGAGTCTGGCATCAGTCGAAAATGTGTACTTTTGGCATCGATGCATCTTGCAACCGTTCAATACAAGGTGTGTTGGTTGGTTTCAAGTCTGATATTCACCACATTAACGCTGGTGTTCCCCAGGGCTCCGTTTTGTCTTCTTCATTTGTATAAATGATCTCCTGTCTGTCACTTCTAATCCAATTCACTCCTTCGCTGATGGCTGTACCCTCACCTTTTCATATTCGTTCCTCGGCTCGCTATTCCCCTCTTCTGCCATTGATGTGGAACCGCAGCGTATGTTATGCCTATTAAATTCCGATTTTGACTGCATAATTGAAAGGGGTAAAAAGAATAGAGTGGAATTTAATGCTTCCAAAACTCAGTACCACCTACTGTCAATCGAGTGATAAGTAGGTAAAAGGTAAAGGTAAAATAACCAGCCATTGTCTATGAATGGCTTCTGCATTGTTGAAACCGAATGGTTTTTCATCCTCGATACCTGTATCCATTCAACACAAAGTTGAAACGACCGCATGTTTAAGAACACCAAAAATTAACTGAACTGTCCTGGTTTCTTAAAGGGATGCATAGAATTTCATCCCTTTTAACCTGGCAACAATATATAAGGCGTAAATCCGCCCAAGGCTTGAGCACTAAGACCTCCTTGCACCTTCTAGATAGAATCCAACAGCAAGCGATGAAACTTATTGATGATAACTTTGCGAAGTCAATCGACTCGCTTGAACATCGCCTAAATATTGCGTCTCTATAACTTTTTTATCACTAATTCAACAAATTACTCGAAATAGGTAGCCAGCTGCATTCCTTCCCTTCAAGAATTCACGCGCACTACCCGCCTCGCAAGAAATTCTCACCCGTTCACCCTTAAGCCCACCTTCGGACGTACAGTTAAAGTTAGAGACTCGTTCTTCAGCCGCACTACTCGAATATGGAATGCTCTTCCCAGCCCCCTTTTTGCGCCCATTACAATTTACAGACATTAAAAACCAATGTGCATCCGTACCTCATTTCCCTCTCTTCCTTCTCTCGGCCACTGCTGTGATTTAATTCCGGTCAATTAAAGTTATAAAAAATCCCTTTAGAGTGCGCCAATTATAAAAAAAAACTCAGATTGAGGGATGAACAGTGCGGCTTTCATTCCAGTAGAAGTTCAACCGACCAATTTTTCGATGGGAGTGCTACTTGAGAAGGCTTGAAAGTATGCATAAGACCGAGGCCTCCGAGTTAAACTTTAGAGTGTAGCTGCATGAGATTGATGGTCTCTTCTTAAGTGCTTTTCAATATCTTTACATCAACTGTAGCAGCTGTGTTCAGGCGTGGGCTTTGGGCTCCGCTAAGGGTGAGTCCTGTCACCTCTTCTTTTTATTATGAATATGGGTTGGACGTTGCAGTGCAGCCAAGGCGAGGAATGTTTCATATTAGGACCGCTTTGAGCAAGTCGTCTTCTTTTCGCAGTTGCCTTTGTTGTCTCCTCATCCTCCCAGACGGAGCTCCAGAGAACACTGGGAAGGCTTGTGACCGTATGTGCGGATGCTGAAATTAAGGTTAACGAAGACAAGTTCGAAGTAATGGCAATTTTCAAAACGCCTATTCATGATATTGGAGTCCCATTGAAACAGGTGGAGAAGTTTAAGTATCTAAGGTCCTTTTCCGCGAGTTATGAAAAGAACAACACTAAGTTTTCTTGTATTATTGGCCAGGCTGAATCAATTTTTAAACAGCTTGGTAGATCTAAAATAAGGAAGGAAGAGCTTGGTGGCCCGTTACAGATTTTTAACTCAGTGTTTGTTCCAACTCTCACCTATAATCATAAAATTTGATAAATGACCGAAGGAATAAGATCCTGAATACAGGCTGCTGATATGATTTTTCCGTGCTCTTGTTTGAGTTATTCGCCGTGATAAGCTAAACAAAGCGAAGATGCGAGGGGAACTCAATATTGAGCACAATTTCTTTGGGCGAAAAAGGCTCTAACTCGCCGTGATCTCTTGGCACGCGCGGAACAAACAAGTCTGGTTGCGAGAAAAGATTTCTTCCGATTTTTGGTCCTGTTTGCGTTGAATGCATTTGGAGGAGAAGATTTATCGACTAACTCTATGGGCGGTACAGCGACATGCGCCTGGTCAATCGTCTTCGAATACGACACTTAAGATGGCTAGGCCATGGAGAGCGTATGAAGACCACGGCTCCGGAGCAAAAAGTCTTCAAATTAGAACCATTTGGACAACGTAACAGAGGACGGTCTAGGCTAAGGTGGAAAAGGATGTCAACCAACTTGGAGTCCGGAACTGGAAGCAGCGGACGAAAGATCGTGCTGGCTGGAGAGGTATGTTGGTTGAAGCACAGGTTCACTCCAGACTGTAGCGCAAAAAGAAGAGAAGTCTGGTTGCCCTTGGAAATAGCTCCTGATGATTTGGAATTTATGGCGGAGGATCGAGCGGCTTGGAGTACTCTCATGCTTGCATTGCCCTTGCTACTTCCATATTGGAGCATGCGGAGTAGAGAACACGATAATAATGATAATAACAACTTTTACCGCGTAACTAAAACTCACAAAATTCAGTTTTTTCAGTACTCCTTTACATGAAAAAGTGGCTGCCGTGTCGTAAAGGGTAAGTGCGACACTCATCCCCGAAGTTTCAGTTTCCGATTCCCGTCTAAACACCTCGAATTTTTCACAGCACCATTTCCTTCGAGCTGCTGGTAACAATCAAAGAATAGTTACTAATAATAATAATACTTGTTCACGCTACAGTCCAGAGGGGGACCAGGGCCTAGCTTGCTCATCAACTACTCGTACAGTTTTTTGGAGACTCCAAACGGAGATGTTTGAGAAGCTTTCTAAGAAAGTTATTACTCTTTGAGTGTTGTCAGCAGTTCGAAAGAGGTGGTGCCGTGAAATATTCAAAAAATTGGTGTTGAGCAAAGAATAGTAACTGTATAAGAAAAAAGCTTTCCAAAATTTGACATTCAGATTCGGCAAGAAACTGTAGGCCCCTTCTACTCGTGAAAGAACAGAAGTACGCACAAGACGCGTAGTTGATGAGCAAGCTACGCCCTGGTTTAACTGTGAACTGTAGCGCCGTCGAATTCTTATTATAAGAACAAAGTTCAATTATTTCGTCAACCGTAAAGAAGAAGCATTAAAAAAAAGGAAAGTTAAATGGTTTTCGTTAATTCATTTTGAGTTTCCTGCCATCCTTTTCCCATGATTAAAAAATTTGTCACTGAATTTCTCATGACTCACTTAATCATGTTCAATTCAAAATCTTCCGAAAATGTACCTCGAACAAATGTTATGTACGGCTGAAGTCATTTTACAAGCCGGAGTGGAAGCGTCTCCATACTTTAACACGCGTTTATCCAAAGGAGCATCATTACCGTAGTCCCAATCAAAACGCTATCTTACATTGCCCTAGTCATTAGCATCCCGTAGAAGAGCTTCCATTAAACGCTGCGTGCTGTTACAGACACTTTTCTGGGCTCGACATCGCTCCGCAAACAAATATCTCGCACAGTATTATCCTTTGAAATTGCAGTTTAAAATATTGCCATTTGTGCGTCGCAAATGGCGTCTAAATCGTCCACCAAGAGCCCGTCCTCCTGCAAACACCCCACAGTGGCTGTCGAAAAATGCTTCTACACAAATACGATCCAATCATCCTTCGGAGAGTTTTATTAAATTTTCCCCCGAACAGTGAGGGTGTCAGATCTAATTAAAATCTAATTAATCCTCGAATTAGCGCCATTATAAGCATCCTTTCAATGGGCGTTCTCGGAGTTTTGAACTTAGGAGGATGAAGGCCTTCATGCTACACATCATTCACAAATGTTGCTCCTTCGAAGGGAAATTCAATGCGTTCAAGGGCCTATAGTTGAAGTGTGTGGGTGTGTATTTCTTCAAAGGCGACTGATTTTGAATTTTTCACCCGCATTCACTGCCCGCCGTGAACACAAATGCCAAAGCATAGGAGACTATAAAAACGAAACATTTCCCCCAGTATTAAATACGCCCTAGGCTGCGAAATTCGATTTCTGCTCCGACAGTCGGGACGTAACTCAGATCGAACGCGGGAAAGGGAAATGATTGTCGTAAACATCGTATGCACTCGAGGGTGGAACATAAAAATTCTTAAGAATTTTAAGGTGATTCCGATGATTTTACGATTTCTTTTATTTCTCTCAAAAAGGGGGTTGAAGGAGACTGTGCTTCAGTTTTTGATTTTCTTTGTCGCCAGCCTTGGATTTGCGATGGATCAGGCGGATTAGCGTGCATACTTTACTGGGCTGTTTGGGGTGTAAGTGGTACTGACTTCTGTTTTTTATATAATTCGGACGCAGGCTTGTGGCTCTCATAAATCGCTTGATTTTAAGGGGATCGCCTATTTGTATATTGCTAATTTAACTTGATGTCGATTGATAGCGAAATGATTTTGCCGGTCTGACACAAACGGCTGTACAAATCCGTCAGAACTTTGATGAAATTTCGCATTACAATTTATTGCTGCAAACGACCCCAGGACACATCAGCAAGACTGCATATAACTCCATCAAAAATGGAATAGTTCTTTCAAGCCACGATCGTTAAAATTGTAAAATACACTGCAGTGGTTTTTAAATTCGGTCAAGCTTGAGTATCATGTTTTATTTCGTATAAGTTTACAAGGCAGTCCACCGCACAATTTACAATTAATAGGTTTAATATAATGATTCATGTAATATCTTTCTACTAGAAATATTAAAAAAAAAACATAGATATTAAATAATTGCTCAGGGAAGCGAAGTGAAATAACAACAAAACCCTTCATTGCAAAACAAAAAAAAAATAAAAAATTATCGAGAAATAAATAAATAAGTAAACAAATTTGTTTGTAAATGAATTAACAGACAAAGGAACAAAATAAATAAAGAAGTAAATAGACAAAAAAATAAGAAAATACGTTAGTAAATAAATAATTAAATAAAAACATAACTAAATAAATCAATAAATATATAATAAAATATAAAAATTAAAAAATATATAAATAAAGTCTTAAATAAATAAATAAATAATAAATAATAAGATAATAGATAAGAACTGGAATATATAAAGATCTATATAGGTAACAGTCAGCGAGCTAAATACGTGTATAACTAAGAAGTAATATAAGATCAGTCTTTAATTAATAAGTTCATTTGATAATAATAATAGTTGTTGACAGTATACAGGGGGACCAGGGCCTACCTTGCTCGTCAGCTACTCATGTTGTGCGCGCTACTGTTCTCTCACGAGAAGAAGGGACCTACAGTTTTCTGCCGACGGCGAAAATTTGAGAAGCTTTCTTAGACAGTTATTATTCTTTGAATGTTGTCAGCAGCTCGAAAGAGATGGTGCCGTGAAAAATTCGAGCCTAGACCCTGTCGTCGTCGCATTTTACCCACTACGCCACGGCGACCACAATAAAATAAATAAGTTCATTTACGAGAGGACTATCGGCTAAAATACATCTGGTAAAACATCTTTCGGTAAGCGCATGACAGAGACCAATTCAACATTAGCTTTGTTGTGCAAATCACGGGCAGAGTGATGCCAGGGGAGGTTAAGCATCACTTTCAGTATTTTGTTTTGCTGTACCAGGTATATCTGTATGAAGTTAGCGTCAAGATACAAATGTTTCGATAGGAAACATTTGTTGTGAATGAGCCCTTATTTTTATTTTGTTTGTTTGCTATGACATCTGTGAAAAATATTTAGTATACATCAAGTCATTGAACATGGTCGCCGTGGCGTAGTGGGTAGAGTTCGACGCTCACACGCCGAAGGGTCTAGGTTCGACTCCCAGTTCAACACCAATTTTTCTAATATTTCACGGCACCACCTCTTTCGAGCTGCTGACAACACTCAAAGAGTAATAACTGTCTAAGAAAGCTTCTCAAATTTCGCCGTTCGGAGTCGGCAAAAAACTGTAGGTCCCTTCTACTCGTGAGAGAGCAGTAGCGCGCACAACACGAGTAGTTGATGAGCAAGCTAGGCCCTGGTTCCCCTTTGGACTGTAGCGCCAACAATTATTATTATTATTAAGTCATTGAACAGACAACATCATATTTTTTCATCGTATTTCAAATGTCGAATTTCGTACCAAAAAGTGATGATTATCGGAAAGCATTAATTTTTTGTTTTCATTTGAAGGAAAGTGCTGCAGAGTTGCATCGAATGCTTGTCGAGGCATATGGTGATCATGCTCTATCAGAAGCAACATGCAAAAGATGGTTTCAATGGTTCAGAAATAATGATTTTGATGTGAGCAGGTTTCAACGGTTCAGAAATAATGAGTTTGATGTGAAAAATGAAGAACGTGGAAGACCACCAAAAAAGTTTGAAGACGCAGAATTGCAAACGACATTGGATAAAGATGACACTTTGATCAAAAGCAAATAGCAGCAATGTTAAATGTTGCACAACAAACAATTTCTAACCGTTTAAAAGCTATGGGAAGGATCTAAAAGTGTGACAAATGGGTGCCACATGAATTGAATGAAATACGGATGGAAAACCATAGAAACACTTGTGAAATTCTGCTTCAAAGACACGAAAGAAAATCGATTTTGCACCGGATTGTTACTGGCGATGAAAAATGGATTTATTTTAAGAATCCTAAACGGAAAAAATCATGCGTTAATCTGGGACAACCATCAACATCGACTGCAAAACCAGATCGATTCGGCAAGAAGACAATGCTGTGTGTTTGGTGGACCCAGAAAGGTGTGCTGTACCACGAGCTCCTAAAACCTGATGAAACCGTTAATACTGATCGCTACCGACAACAAATGATCAATTTGAACCATGCATTGATCGAGGAACGACCAGAATGGGCCAGAAGACACGGCAAGGTAATTTTGCTCCATAAGAATGCACCTGCACAAAGCAAAACCGGTTCAGGATACAACCAAAACACTTGGCTGGGAGCAGCTACCCCACCCGCCGTATTCACCAGACTTCTCTCCTTCTTACTAGCATTTGTTTTCATCGATGGCACACGCATTGGCGGAGCAGCACTTTGATTCCTACGAGGAGGTCGAAAATTGGATGTCTCATTGGTTTGCTTTAAAAGACGAACAATTTTATTGGCGTGGTATACACAAATTGCCAGAAAGGTGGTCAAAATGTGTAGACAACAATGGCCAATACTTTGAATAAAATGTTTTTTCTTTCCCATTAATAATTAGTGTTTTATTTAAAAAAAAACGCTCATTTCTTTACGGTATACCTGGTACAGTGGCATGTCTAGTTTCGGCATTCCTACTAAACTCGTCAGGTTGCGTAGAATGACGATGTAGAGCTTTCGCTGTTCCTTCAAGGTCGGTATCGAACTCACTGAGACCTTCAATGTCAAAAAAATTTTTGTACAAGGCGATGCACTGTCATGTAACTTTTTCAACATCATCCTCGAGAAGATCTTGCGTAACTCACAAATCAAGACCAGAGGCACGATCTTCTGAGAGTCAATTCAGTTGCTATGTACACTGATGATACTGACGATATTGGACGTACACAGCGAGCAGTCAATGAGGCGTTTGCTGGCATTGAAGTCGAAGCGGATAAAATGGGTCTGGCGGTAAATGAGGGCAAAGCAAAGTACACGCTGTTATCAATAAAGGACACACAACATCAACGTCTTGGACAGAGCGTCACACTAGGCAGCAGGAACTTCGAGGTAGTCAAGGACTTCATCTACCTGGTCTCCGCAGTAAACAGGGAAAACAACATCAATACCGAAATCAAGCGCAGAATCACTCTTGCCAATAGCTGTTTCTTTGGGTTCAAGAGAAAATTGAGTAATAAAGGCCTCTCTCGGTGGACTAAGCTCGCCTTATATTCGTATACCAGCTTCACCATTCCAATCCTACCTTATGGCGAGGAAACCTGGACGTTACCAAAGGCAGATGTGGATCTCCTTAGTCTTTACGAGAGAAAAGTTTTGCGTGTGATTTTTGGTACAGTTTGCATTTTATGGTATCTGGAGGAGTAGATTTAATGACGAACTCTATGGGCTGTACAGCGACATTCGCCTGGTCAAGCGTCTACGGATACAACGCTTAAGAGCGCTCGAACATATAGAGCGTATGGACAGCAGTATCTGCGACACAAAAGTTTTTCGAATCCACGCCATTGGGACACTGGAAGAGAAGACGGGCTAGGCTGAGATGGCGCAAGCTCGTTGAGGAGAACCGCAGTCAACTTTGAGTGCGAAATTTAAAGCTGGAGAAGCGTGTTGCTTGTGGCCCAGGTCCACACTGGACTGCAGCGCCACACAAAGAATAAGAGAAAAATCTTTGATGTATGCCACACGAACCCTCAACGCCCAGACTCGATTATTTCTCCTTACTTAAAAAGCGACATTTTCATATTTCTATTCCCTCGGTCTACTGTTAAGTTAAAATACAGTCAATTACGGAAAGGGCCAAAAATCGGTAGTCGTTGCAAGCATTTTGTCTTGCACAACCACTGAAGAGGGAAGATTGATTTTAAGTGATGCAGTTTTAGAAAGTTTTCCAAGACACTCTTTCAATAGTGAACAGTTACATTCCGCAGAAAACAAAATCACTTATCAAGCATATGAATACACTCTTACCGCCTGAAGTGATTATCGAACCCCCGTAAATCTCAAGTGAGGCATGGTATTCCCAAGAGTACTCATCATCGAAATTTACACAGATGGCTGTGTGAACTTTTGCATAAATTCTTTTTATTATGATCCCCGGCCATCCGACCATGAAGCGTTTCATCCCGAAAAAGCCCCTTCCAGACCTGAGTTCAATTTCTTGGGTCATCGCACCCGACTGCGTATTATTCGTCGAGTCATCAATGGAACGTCATCAGCAAAAGATTTCAGCAGATTCCCGCTGTCAGGAAGTTGCATGAATGTCGCTCTCTCACCGGAAAAATCACAGTATCGATTTTGCTCCCACCACAGCCACCGCTAAGTACGTGCTTCAGCTGCACACACATGAAACGCAATCACTTTGATGTGGATTGACGCTCTTACGCCATAAAATGTTTATTGTAGCAGAATGCGAGATTTTCATTTTTCGCCAAAACACACTAAGGATCTTCAGCAAATCCACGAAGCAGTTTTAAAAATAAATCCATCGAAATTCGATGATTCCTCTGTCGTGGCATTTTTGAAACTGTCTGTATCGTGACCCACATCGGGCTGATGCGCCCTGAAACTGGCAACAAAAACAACAAAAACCCATCTGTCAAAACCGTCGTCCTTGACAACTTCATGAATCCTTTATTTTGTCTCACTGAACGAACTGCCGTTGTGTGTGTTTTAACAGCGCCTTCCAACCCATCCGTCAGATCCTTGCTGAGTTGAAATTGGTGCTGAAGACATTTTCTTTAATGCCTTCATGCCGTTGGAATGCCTTCCCCCCTCTCGTTCTGCTTCACCCACCCAAACCACCTTTAATTTGTTTTTTTGCGGATTGTCGTCAATTGAAATCCCTTGACGTGCTCCCGGGATTACATTGGATTTTAACTCAAGAACGAGTGGCGGGTGTGCTGTGTGGTGAGACGCAAGGACGATGGCTGAAGGCTTCTTTTCCACCACCGATGGAAAAGTTTTCCTCACTCGACGTTTGTCCCGACGAGTTCTGTCTTGCCAAAGCAAGGGTGAGATCTCAATTAACAAGCTTATTTAGATTTTCTTTTTGTTTTGTGTTTTTTTGTTTGGTTTCACAGGGGAAGTTTTTTCTCTTTAATCCAAATTTATAAGGAGTGCAGGAATCAGGGATTTATTCATAAGAAGCCTTTGTTGAAGGGACGGAATTACTGCTAGTGGGTAAAGCACTTGCTCAGTGATATGCTTTCACATGATGATGACTTCAAATCAGTTATTTTCTTTATTACGCAACGATGGAAATATTGCCGTTTTGGTCATTTGTGCTACAGACGTTTTCGAAGTTCCTTTATTTTATTCTTTGAAAAGGTGCAATAACAAAGACGATAATAATGAGTACAACTTTCTGAAATCGTTTGCAATAATAATTTAATACCACTTACAAGTTCTACCTAGAAGGTTCTCCCGCCATGCTTAGTATTTTTGGATAGAACCCCGAAACTCATTGTCCAAGAAATCCAAACTCCAAATATGCCCAAAAAACGCCGTCAAAAGTTTTAAGATCTCAAACTTTAAAAACTGTTGAAAATTTCTTTACATGAAATTTTCTGGATAGAAGAAAATATATTATAGACGTTTTTCAAGCATCGACCAGTACGGTATCGAATGTTTCTAAGGGTATCTTCGGTGTCGAAGCAGCAGCGTGGTTATGGAGGAAGAATGGAATTTCGGCACCATCGGAGTAAGAAAAAGCAGGAAGTTCGGCGAGCACAAAGCAATCCGGCGTACAAGAACAAGTTCGGCGAACAAGAGCAAGTTCAGCGAGCAGGAGCAAGTTTGGCGAGACGAAATCCTGGCACAAGCATGTTCCAGGAAGATGAAATAGTTCGTCAAGCACGACCTCATTCGACCAAGACGACCAAGTTCAGCGAGCATGAGCGACTTCGATGAGCACGAGCAAGTTCAACGAGCACGAGCAAGTTCGCCGAGCACGAGCATGTTCGGCGAGCACGATCAAATTCGCCGAGCACGAGCCTGTTCGGGGAGCACGAGCAAATTCGCCGAGCACGAGCACCAGCAGCACCAGCAAATGTATTGACTACGAGGAAGTTTAGCGATTACAGCCAAGTTCGACTAGCACGAGTAGGTTCGCTAAGTACGAGCAAATTTGGCGAGCATGAGCAAGTTTTGCGAACAAGACTAAATGCGGCGAGCGCAAGCAAATTCAGTGACTACGAAGAAGTTCGTCGAGCAGGATCTAGCTACTAGCACATCTAGAACTAGCACGAGTAAGTTCGGTGAGCATGAGCAAGTTCCATGTTCCAAGATCCATTCCAGAATGATAAAACTCGATGATTTCGAGCAAGTTTGGCAAGCACGAAAACCTTCTGTGAGCATGGTCAAGTCAAGCAAGTGTTCTCACTAAGAGCAGGTTCAGCTAGCAGGAGCAAGTTCGGCGAGAACATTTAGAGAGCAACACGAGCAAGCTCGACAAGCATGAAAAAGGTGGTCGTGCTCGACGACCAAGATGACCAAGTTCAGCGAGCACGAGCGAGTTCGATGATTACGGGCAAGTTTGGCGAGCACTAGCAAGTTCCACAAGCACGAGCAATTTCGACGAGAACGAGTAAGTACGGCGAACACGACAAATTTCAACTATCACGAGTCAGTTCGGCAAGCATAAGCAAGTTCAACGAGCATGACCAAGTTCGGCGATCAGAAGCAAGTTTGGCGAGCACCAGAAACTTCGGTGAGCATAACCAAGTTTGGCAAGCACCAGCAAGTGTATTGACTACTAAGTTTAGCGAGCAAGAGCAAGTTCGGCGAGAACATTTAGCGAGGGGCACAAAAATATTCCGCGAACATGAAAAAGAAAGACGACCAAGTTCAGCGAGCATGAGCGACTTCGATGAGAACGGGCAAGTTCAACTAGCACGAGCATATTCGGCGACCATGATCATATTCGCCAAGCACGAGCATGTTCGGCGAGCACGAGCAAATTCGCCGAGCACGAGAATCAGCAGCACCAGCAAGTGTATTGACTACGAGGAAGCTTAGCGATTACAGCCAAGTTCGACTAGCACGAATAGGTTCGGTAAGCACTAGCAAATTTGGCGAGCATGAGCAAGTTTGGCGAGCAAGACTAAATGCGGCGAGCGCAAGCAAATTCAGTGATCAAGAAAATTTTTTGTTTCAAGCTAGGACGAACTAGAAAGTAAGAAAACCCTAGCCCCTGAACAATCGAAATCCTCCAAAGTCACAGCTGTGCCAATTAGGGGCCAGCAGCTTGAGTTGGGCTTGAAGATTGCTCGTACCTCAATTTACCATCCCCCAGAATGAAAAATGGATCCCCGAAAACAACATTGGTCCTTATACTATTTTAATCAAAATATCGAATTCGTTTCTCCAAATAAGTGTACGGGTATATTCACAACAATCTCAATTTCGTTGCATTGCTCGACTTGTGCACATGTCTGGTCATGGGAACTATAACCATCAATAGTTACAGAATCAATTTTTTTAGTAACCTCCAATAATTATTGTTCATTAAAAAAGGATCAAACTCATGTTCATTAAGAATGGCTTAAAAGGCACATGCTTTGCGTATTCATCACTTTTTTTTACCTTTTTCTACTTCTTTCAAGGCACGTCTATCAAGATGTCCCACAGAAAATTAATAATCTGCCACACATGAAGATAGACTTAACAAGCCACAATCGGGTGGCTTGAGCGGGTCAGAGTTTGCCTCTCAATTTGGGTTTGTCCTCAACAAATTGGATAACTGCACGAAACTAATCAGGCAGTGTTTCGTTGGAGCCCTGCCTCTAAATTGATGATTGAGCCATATTATGTCACTAGTCCTGTTGACTAAATTGAATCATAAAAAGGGGAACTGCAAGCATTTCGTTGTTGTCCCTGATTAGTGTTCATTATGGCACATTTTTCTTTGACAGTCGAATGTTGAACTGATTGGGTGCTTTTTGAGAAATAATTTTGATTGATTACTATTTGGATAAATTGGAACGGGCACATCGTTCACATGCAGCTTCGGTAAGAGGATTCATTTGCGCAGTGACAGGGAACAGTGAAGGACAGTTCAGAGTGCTAAATGAATAATGGGATATTTGGCAACTGCTGTGAAATACGAACAGGTGGTAGAATGAGCACTGATAAGTAATACACGTCGTTAAAAAAATGAATTTGTTGTTATCTCCAGGATAGGTAGTCACATCAATATATCTTCTGGGAGAATGTTCCACAGAAGCCGACTGATAGACAACAGGCGAAAACAGTTTGAGGGTGTTACTCTTTGAAGGTTCCGTTTGCATACAACGTTGAGCAAAAATGTTCATATTATAAGGACTACAACAATTGACGTACTTGTATGTAGGATTTTAAAGTATTAGAGTTTAATTTTCCATAAGGAAAACGGGAGATCGTTAAGATATTTTAGTTTAAATTTCCACAAGGAGAACGGGAGACCCCTCTCTTGTGTTCGCAATTTAAAACATTCATACTTGCTTGTGAAAGCCAATAGAAAATTGAAGTTATCCAAACTTTTGTACACAATAGACCCCATGAGTCCCAAATTTGTCCCCAGGGTGAAGCTTCCTCATCACTTTCACGTGGACCTCCAGGTCGCTACCGAATTTCGCCGATTCCAAACGGCGAAATTTCAGAAACTTCCGTAAGCGCTCTTTGATTGTTGTCCGCAGCTTGAAAGAGGTGTTCAGATCGGGACTAAAAACTGGAACTTCCGACGTGTTCCACGGCCGCACCTTGTGTGAAGATGCGTCCATTTTCTCCAGGCGTTCGATAACGTAGATCAGCAGAAGACATGAGCTGTTTTGTGTGTGAGTGCGGTTTGCAATTTCTTTGAGCCTGGAAGACTTGTTGCCCATGTAAGGGAACATTTGCTATCCGGCTGTTTGATTGCCACTAACGCGTGCAAATATTTAAGAAATCGTGCGTGCTGAGGTAAAGTCGCCTTTTATTTTAGCCCGATAAGCACACAAAGTCTGTAATGCGTCGCGATTCCACTGCAATTTATTCATGCCTACTAAGAAGTGTTGGCTTAAGGAGTTATTATTTATTTGCTAAAGATGCAGTAAAATAGCCATTTTCAGACGAACGTTTTCGTAAAAGAATTACCATGGATCATTTTTTTCAATGATTGTCCTATACGTAAATTGTTATTTATGTAATGAGGCGATACAATACATTTGCTAAACATGGCAAAACGGAAATAAACCACCATTTCGTTCCTCAAACTCAGAAATAAACCTCAAAGAGAAAACCAGTCAGTGATGGCGCAATAAAGGGGAATTAATCACATTTTATGTTTCTTCTTCTTCTTGTTATAGCGCTACAGTCCGGGGTGGACCTGGGCTACAACAAAAATGCCTCTCCAGCCACTACGATCTTTCGCCATCTGTCTCCAGCTGCGAGCTTCAAGTTGGTTGAGGTCCTTCTCCACTTGTGTACGCCACTTTAGTCTAGGTCGTCCTCTATTGTATTGTCCTGATGACACAGATCCAATGCCTTTTCGGACCGGAGAAGTGGTGTCCATACGCTCTACATGGCCGAGTCATCTTAAGCGTTGTATTCGTAGACGCTTGACCAGGCGCATGTCCATGTACAGTCCATAGAGTTCGTGTTTCGCTCTCTGTAAATAAGATTTCGTGAGTTACCGGGATTCTTTAGTATCAAAGCTTCTCTGTAAGAAGATTGAGGCAGCTCTGATCTCTGTTATGGAATTTCTTTCATCATACCAGTTAGATCGGTATGAAGTGAGCGTCAAGATACAAATGTCTCGATAGGGAACATTTGTTGTGAACAAGCCCTTATTTTTTTTTATTTGTTTGCTATGGCATCTGTGAAAAATATTTAGTATACATCAAGTCATTGAACATACAACATCATATTTTTTCATCGTTTCAAAAATGTCGAATTTTGTACCAGAAAGTGATGATTTGCGGAAAGCATTAATTTCTTGTTTTCATTTGAAGAAAAGTGCTGCAGAGTCGCATCGAATGCTTGTCGATGGTGATGATGGTGATCATGCGCTATCAGAAACAACATGCAAAAGATGGTTTCAACGGTTCAGAAATAATGATTTTGATGTGAGAAATGAAGAACGTGGACCACCAAAAAAGTTTGAAGACGCCGAATTGCAAACGATATTGGATGGAGATGACACTTTCAGTCAAAAGCAAATAGCAGCAATGTTAAATGTTACACAACAAACAATTTCTGACCGTCTACAAGCTATGAGAAAGATCCAAAAGTGTGGAAAATGGGTGCCACATGAATTGAATGAAAGACAGATGGAAAACCGAAAAAGCACTTGTGAAATTTTGCTTCAAAAATACAAAAGAAAATCGGTTTTGCATCGAATTGTTACCGGCGATGAAAAATGCATATATTTAAAGAATCCTTAACGGAAAAAATCATGGGTTAATCTGGGACAACCATCAACATCGACTGCAAAACCAGATCGATTCGTCAAGAAGACAATGCTGTGTGTTTGGTGGACCCAGAAAGGTGTGCTGTACCACGAGCTCCTAAGACCTGATGAAACCATTAATACTAATCGCTACGAACAAAAAATGCTCAATTTAAACCACGCATTGATCGAAAAACGACCAGAATGGGCCAGAAGGCACGGCGAGGTAATTTTGCTCCATAACAATGCACCTGCACACAAACCACAACCGGTTCAGGATACAATCAAAACACTTGGCTGGGAGCAGCTACCCCACCCGCCGTATTCACCAGACTTGGCTCCTTCCGGCTACCATTTGTTTTCATGGATGGGACACGTAGTGGCTGAGCAGCACTTTGATTCCTACGAGGAGGTCGTAAATTCAGTGTCTGATTGGTTTGCTTTAAAAGACGAACAATTTTATTGGCGTGGTATACACAAATTGCCAGAAAGGTGGTCAAAATGTGTAGACAACAATGGCCAATACTTTGAATAAAATGTTTTTTAATTTCCCATAAAAAATTAGTGTTTTGTTTAAAAAAAACAGTGTCTTGTGCCCAAGCAAAAGCATTTTACACCTCACTTTTGGGTCAGCATTAAACTGTGGGTTTTAAGAAAAATCTTCAAGAGCACCGTTTTCTTCTTGTGGCCGCCGTGGTGTAATGGGTAGAGTGCGACAATCAAATGTTAAGACTCGAGGTTCGATTCCCGGCTGAACATCTCGAATTATTCACGGCACCACCTCTTTCGAGTTGCACTCAGACAGAGCTTATTAAATTTCGCCGTTTGGAGTAGGTCTCTTTAGATTGTGAGACAACAGTAGCGCGCACAACATGAGTTGTTGATGAGCAAGCTAAGCCCTGGTTCCCCTTTGGACTGTAGCGCCACCAATTGTTTATTAAAATTTAGTTTTCCGTCGGAGCCACCACCAAACGTGGAAGAACATCTTGCAAAAGGTGGTTTTGACCAAAAGCTTAGTGTAGAAAACTAGTAGTCAAAAGAAAAAAAAATTCAATGCATTTTAAAGATTCAATATATGCTCTTTGAATTATATGAAATATTATGTTCTAAAGTGGCTTACTTTCAAAAATATATCACATCGAATTTTCTTGAAAAAAAAAGCGTTAAATTTGTAAAATTTCAAAGTCCCCACTTTGAGATAATCTTATACCGAAACGGCTCACTTGAAACCAACAAACTTTTGGCCAAATGTGAGGAACTTAAACCAATACCACTTGGCCGAGGAAATTATTTCACCTTACGCATTTTTTCCGGTCGAGCACCATTGTGCCCCGTTGAGTTATAGACTAAAAGTAGGTTTTGGCATCCTTGAATATGATTCCATTGCATAATTTACAACTGTCAAATCTACCAATTCGCTTACTCTTTCACGCAGTAGTTATGACTTAACTAAGACCCGCTGTCTACCTTCATGTGTCCGAGAAATCAAATTTTACTATCGCCGCTACAATGTCCGGACAATTAAAAGACAGTGTCTAGTAATTAGACGCAGTATGAATGTTTTGAGCAACTGTCAATTTTAACAATTCACTCACTCTTTCACGCAGAAGTCATGACTTAAATAAGACCCCGCTGTCTACTTTGTTTGGTCCCGGGAATCAGATAATCAAACCATCGCCGGTATAATGACCAGACTATGTCTTGCGATTAGACACACCTAACCGTTTGCTCGTTGTAAAGCAACGATGTTCCTGGCACCCAGCTGATAAATGACACAGTATATGACACGCGGCAAGCAATACCTCCATGCTGGCGTCACAGGCATGTAATTTGTCACTGTTTGTACACCATAGGGTGCCGTATGATTTCTCTGAAATGCCAACCAGATGTCAATTCACTCTCCATCCTCGGAGATCAATAAATGTCAGAACTTCTGTGTTGTTTGATCCAACAATGATTGCGTTTATGGATTGAACAGAAATCATTCGACTTCGTCAACATACAAAATTACCAAAACCTGCCTCCCACTGAAAGTTCTTTTGTCTCAGAGAACCTCCATTGTATTGGGAGCAGGTATTGAAAAAAGTTACGTATACGCCAGCGCTCCCCGGTAGGAATCGATTAACTTCTCCTGATATCAGGCACGTTGGCGGAATGGAAACGACAGGGGTACGGTGAGCTACAGGGAGAGGGGGTGGGGAGTGTGATGCCAGAGGGAAGCCAATGACGTTCCTTTTTGTAGGCCATATAACTCTATGAGTTATTCACTGATTCCGGTCACGGCTGCCGGCATAACAGACTCCAATCGAATAATAAAGTCTCAGTCCGATGAGAGGGGAGGAAATCCGGGGGCCTTGAAATCAGCACAGGCACGGTTGCTATGCTCCCGAGCATAATCACAAAACAGTCCGGATATTAGGCAATCATGTGATTATATGTTAACTTGATTGCGTCCGTAGATGACTCCGGATGTTAGTTGCTTTTTGGGGACTCCCATAATTGCTGGGGCTTGAAAAAGACGATCTGCCTGGAGCGAAGATAGTTGTCGAGGCAACGGCCATTCGAAGAGGAAGACGTTTATTAAAGGGTACCTCTGGGTCTGGGTTTATGACGAAAGCTGTCAAACTACAGTTTTAGATGAGAAGTAAGAGGGGTTGCTGTGAACTGAATAAACGTGCAAAGAGACACATGTCAAATTAAAGTTTATGGGTGCGAATCTAAATGCACCAAATTTTAAAAAGTTTTAATTGTCAGTCATAAAACATGTTCTAGAATTTTTTAACGATCTGAAATGATTTCCCTTTTTGATCAAGAGCTCTGTGCATGCCACATCCTTCACTCCGTCGGTAAATGAACGCCAGAGCTTCAATTTGCTCTTAAACAGTTTTTTGGTTTTGGTAAATATACTCTTTCTTTTGCCAAATGCAAAATGTTTTACTCTAGTGGAAAAGAATCACCGGATGTCCTACCCTGAACATGGCATTTAATACGAAACCTTGTGAGCAGCTACTAATTCTTAACTCCGTTGACAACGATACTATATCAGGAGTCGCTCATATTTGACTTTGAATTTTATCGCATGAAACCTGACCCTATTGAGATAAATTGAATTTTCGCTGCTCACACAAATTTGTAAAGGACACTGTTTTATTATCAGGGGTAGGGCACGTTTCCTCCTTTGAACATATTTAATGGAAACGGATATTGTTTTTGAGGAAGTAGTGGGAGGAAATTCTTTAACTCAAAATGTTGCTTCGTTTTTTTTTGTTTGTGAAATGACAAAATTATCATATGTATTGCTCGGGGGGAGGCAGTTGCAAGTAATACATGCATGACTCTGACTCATTTGCCGTCAAACCCATTCCAGCCGCTTCCGATTCAATGGCAGTAAACGCTTCACAGACAGCCCGCTGTGTTCCATGAATCCCATCAATATCATCTTCGCAAGCTAGCTTCTTCTTCTTGTCGCACTACAGTCCGGGGTGGACCTGTGCCTCAACCAATGTGCCTCTCCAGCCAGCACGATATTTCGCAAGCCGCCTTCAATTGCACATTCCAAGTTGGTTGAGGTCATTCTCAACTTGTGTGCACCACCTTGGCCTAGGCCGCCCTCTGTTGTGTTGTCCCAATGACTCGGATGACTCTTTGGGTTGGAGCAGTGGTGTCCATACGCTCTACATGGCATTGCTATCTTAAGCGTTATATTAGCAGACGCTTAACCAGGCGCATGTCGCTGTACAGTCCATAGAGTTCGTCGTTGAATTTTCTTCCCAAAATGTCTTCGACGTAAATAGGACCAAAAATCGCATCGAAAAAAACTAAGGCCTTTCTCGTCCGTGATCATGCTGTTATATAAAGCGAGCTTAGTCCTTCGAGAAAGGGGTTTTGTACTCAATTGCCTATTAAGTGCAAACAAGAAGGGATTAGTAAGAGTGACTCTGCGTTTGCTTCCAGTACTGATGATTTTGTCCCTATTTACCGCGGAGCCGAGGTAGACGAAGTCCTCAACTACCTCGAAGTTTGTGCTGCCTAGTGTGACGCTCTGTTCGAGACATCGATGTTGTGTACCCTTTCTTGATGACAGTGTGTACATTGTTTTGCCCTCATTTACCGCAAGAACCATTTTATCCGCTTCGACTTCAATGCCAGCAAAAGCCTCATTGACGGCTCGCTGTGTTCGTCCAATCACGTCAATGTCATCAGTGTAAGCTAGCAATTGAACTGGCTTATGGAAGATCATGCCTCTGGAGTTGGCTTGCGGGTTACGCACGGTGTTCTTGAAGATGATGTTGAAGTTATATGACAGTGCGTCGCCTTGTCTAAAACCTTTTTCGACATTTAAGGTCTCGGGGAGTTCGTTACTGACTTTGACGGAGCAGCGAGAGTCCTCCATCGTCATCGTACACAGTCTGACGAGTTTGATAGGAATGTCAAATCTAGACATGGCACTGTATAGCTCGTCTCAATGCACACTGTCATAATAATTGTTTGGCGCGACAGTCCACAGGGAGACCAGGGCCTAGCTTGCTCATCAACTAGTCGTGATGTGCGCGCTACTGTTCTCCCACGAGTAGATGTGGGATTTGGTTTTACGTGATCACCTGTCTTAACGGCTTATATCACGGGGAATCTTTTTCCCAAGAGTCGTAAGTAACGCAAGACTAAACGCCTTAGTTACCCAAGTACCAAACTGAGATCATGCTTGAGGGGCAATCACCCCACCTTGGTTTGATGCGAAGCCTTCCTAAAACCTCTTCCGCTCTTTGGGTCGCTGCGCCCGGTTGAGAATGCAACTCCACACTGAGAAGGGATAGTCCCCTAACCGACTTGCCTAGTTTTGCTTAAACAATGGGCTCGACAAGTCAGCACTGTACACTATCCTCGACTCTACCCGCGATGTTAGGTGGTAAACCACAGCCACCACGAAACTCCCACAAGGGGGCCTACCGCAATGGTCAGGCTGGAACCGAAGTTCCAGGGACCCCTGACCTCCCGTGGCACTAGAATATAGCCTCTGGTTAAGCTGTCACTATCAGTCAGGTTCCCTCTAAGCCTGGGTCTGTTAGCCGCCATCCCGCCACAGATGGTCTTTCCTCCATCAGTGTTTCCGTTGTCACTATAAATAGTGATACGGATGTGATTTTGAATCATGTGATTCATAAATCCAGTCACATCATCTGGAGTCCCACGAGTAGAGTGGAACTAAAGTTGTTTGCTGACCCCGAGCGACGATGTGAAAGAAGCTTTTTCTTAGACAGTTATTATTCTTAAAGTTTTGTCAGCCGCTCGAAAGAGGTGGGGCCGTGAAAAATGGGAGGTGTTCAGCCGGCAATCAAACTTGAACCTTCTGCGTGTGAGCATTGCACTCTACCCACTACACCATAGAGGCCATTTTCTAACGGTATGCTGAGCATACATTCTCAACGGTTGACGATATTGAGATATCAGCCTTTAAATCGTTGTTTTCTGCTCATTTCCAATCACGATTCGGTACAAAAGTCCCTTCCTTGGAGTCCCTCCCACCGAATCTTCTTCTCTATTCAATAAAACCCCCAGTTCCTCATCTTCATTTCTGACTTTCTTAGTCTTACACAATTAAGCAACAATTTTTGAAGCACCGAAACTACATACATGATTCTTCGTTCAGAGCAGATTCACCATGAACTTGTACAAGCATTCGATGGACGTCACCTGTACTCTCCTTCGAATTTAAAAGAAAATGGAAAGTTCCCGCAAATGCTGTTTGTTTAAGACGAATTCGGACATCAATGTTGATATCTTAAACAGATGCTGATGTACACTAATGCCATACTTTTCCAATGTAGTAGGTAATCGCTTCCAAGATCATCCACATACTGCAAATGGCGCCATCTTTTGAAAACGGACACCTAATGTTGAAATAAAATCTCAGTATGTCACTCCAACGGGTGTTATGGAATGAATATGCAGGGTGGACAATGAACAGGTTTTTTTTAAAAACAATAAATCGTATAAAATTCAAGAAAGAAAGGAAACGTTGACTTCATTATTTCAATTCAATTTGGCAGAACCTACTACATTATATCGCGAAATGCTCGGAAGATATTAACTTTGTGTGCTTTAGTTTTCTTTTGAAATGATGACCGTATCAGTCTTGTACGAGTGCGCACAAAAAAGATCAGATAGATCAAAATGATCAGATCATGAGAAAAGTTGACAGTTGACGTCATGAAAACAGCTTTAAGTAAGCTGACATAAGCATCATAGATTGTCACATCAAGCGTGAATGCTAAGCATTTCTGGAATGGTGGAATGGGTTAAGCATGAGTCTGACATCTAATTATACATCAGACAAAAACGACTCAACAACGCGACCACTTCGAACCTAGCACCAAACTCCCAAATCTCTCTGCTTTCTTTTCGAACCTCAGATGAAGCAAATGTGGCCTGCTGAAATGAAATTTGAGATTTGTCAAGTTTGTCGCACAGTTCACCCTACCACTCAGGCTGTGATAGAAATGCATTCCCAGCAAAAGTCGCATTCTTCTTCTGTGAAAAATGAATAAGAAATAATGTGATTTCTTTAGTGAATCGAGGGCTTCCGTCATCAATGGGTATTAAGTGTTCCTTATTTGATTCGCACACACTTGGACATTTAAATTAACGGGGACGACCATCAACTTGCTTCATTTCACAAACATTTATCCCACGTTACTCAACCTTGTAAATGCTGTAATTGTCAGAAAACTTAAGAAAACCAACAGCCTGCCCTCCTTTCATATTTTAACAAGTTCTGCAGTTCTATACAAAGACGAGAAATGAGTTTGCTTAACAAATGTCTAATAATAATTGTTGGCGCTACAGTCACCAGGGCCTAGCTTACTCATCAACTACTCATGTTGTGCGCGTTACTGTTCTCTCACGAGTAGAAGGGGCCTACAGTTTTTTACCGACTCCGAACGTCGAAGTTTGAGAAGCTTTCTTCGACAGTTACTACTCTTTGAGTGTTGTCAGCAGCTCGAAAGAGGTGGTGCCGTGAAAAATTCGAGGTGTTCAGCCGGTAATCGAACATAGAACCTTAGGCGTGTGAGCGTCGCACTCTACCCACTACGCCACGGCGGCCACTTAATTAACAAATGTCTGCTTTAATAAATTTGCACTGACATCTCGTCGATTTGATTTCAAATCAAAGTCAGGCACATAAAGGAATTCTACCTCCCAACAGTGGCTTCATAAATCAATCGATCTCATTCCCTGAAACGCCCACAAAACTGGCGAAACAAGTATAGGCATCTCATGTTGAGGTGACCTTTTCAAATCACCTCTGAAACGTTGTCCGTCTCCCAAGACTCTCATTCCGTTTGCTACACATATCATTTACACCTACAAGCTACTTTTCATCGATGAATCCAAACAGTCCACCCTCTCCGTCACTCTTCATTCGTTTTCTGTTCCAGGTTTCAAAGCAAAACCAAATCAAGAAGTAAGTAGTCTCTCAGAACCCATTAAAACGGTCATTGATTCCGGGCACTAGCCATAGAATGTGGTCAACCACAGAGATGAATAAATTTCAGCCGATCAGAAACAGCAAGAAAATGGGAATCCGGTCCAACGAACACATCTTAGGGTGCAAAGAAATGAACCATCAAGAACCTGTGGAGGTTGGCCCTGCCCTACTTGAATTCGACCGAAGAACCCAGAGAGGGAAAGATGAACGAATACGTTTCAGTGACCCGACTCAGTGCCGCAGCATTAGTTCACCATAAGAAAACGGAAAGTTGTCTCCCCACCCCGTTGAAGCGGACGAAACAAAGCTTAAATCGATTCACTGCCGATTCGTTGCACAGATTGAATATCCTGCGGGAAAAAAATGAACATCTTCATGCGGACAGAGGACTTTCTGGCCAAATTCGATATTGATTCGCCCCATGAATTATTAACTTGCCCGGATCGGGAGGTTTCAATTTGTGTAGGCCACGCCACTAGGTCACGGGGCGGCTGTGTGCGAGAAATTCAATCTCAACGTTGCGATTTACAGACATCGAAGATGTGGCAGCCAATTTATTGGAGCAAGAGCTCGAGCTTCAAGCCTAAACCAGATGTGTGGAGGACAACATATGATTTGGATCAAGCGCTGAATGCCCTCAGAGGAGCTCCAACTTTTGTCACGCCTTTGGTGACAGAATTGAATTTTTCCATGCGAGAAATTCGCCTCTCACATTCGATTCCTAGTTTGATTGGGACATCGACACAAATCGAAGCTGCCATAAATTCCAGGGTCACCTGAGAGTGCTCCATTTGTACCAGATTCCCTGCGGATTCAAAGCGCAGATAGATACATGAGCACAACCCTTCAGAATATTTCCACGTCATGACCTCGCTTGGATGAAATATGAAACCCATTCACACTTGTGCGGTCCTTTTGTCTAGTATTTGCAACTGAAAGTACTACACACACTTCACTGCAGATATTGCATCCTCCGACTTGGACGATGATACCATCATCACCATTAGCTGCAATCACATGGCCTCGTCATTCGTCCCCACCACCCTGCTTCTCGTTTCTGAACACAACAGGCAAACAAACCTACAGCCACCGCCTTTCAGGGCCTCCGTATAAATGAGACTTTTTCAATTTAAAGTTGAATAGGGTTTTAGAATATTTCTCCGACGAGGGGCGCCCTCACGTAGGGTGCGCTCGAGAAGTTTATGTACCGAGCATTGTCAGGTGGAGTGTGCTCGGAATGCGAAGAAGAACCTGTCGTCACGTGTGTGCTACATTTAATTTGAAAGAGTGTGTCAGAAACGAAGAACGAAGTCGAATTGGGTAGGTTCACTGAAGCAGTTCACCACCATGGTCGTCCCAAGACCGGAACGTTTTATGATGTAAATTGCGACGAATTTTAACATTTTTACAACCCTCTGCTGCATCTTTGAAAAAAAGTATTCGTCGTCCAGGGTTTGCTCGTTTACCTCGTGTGCTCTTCAGAGAATCGACGAGGGTAAGGCAGAGTACTGAACTTCTCAGTATTAAGGAATCCTCGGAAACGTGAGCTTACCACGGACGAGGCTTATTTAGCATGTCGCATAAAATTTCTGTCGGCTGACCTCAATTCCTTTTTTGGACACTGTATATTTTTGCAAGGATGCGGATTGTGCGAAGAAGGGTGGTGAGGAAGTCCATAAAGCGCCGTCCCATCTAAGTTTGAATGTGACATTCCCAAAGGATATCTCTTCTTCTTCTGGGACCTGGATTTCTCCAATCAATGGATTTCTTTACTCCCTCGGGTATTCAAGAATAAACTGCCTTTCTTCTTCTTCTTCTTCTTTGAATGGCGATACAATCCGTTGTGGACCTGGACCTCAACCCACATGCCTCTTCAGCTAGCACGATCTCTTGCCAGCTGCCTCCAATTACGCACTCCAAGTTGGTTGAGGTCCTTTTCCACTTGTGTGCGCCTTCTCAGTCTAGGACGTCCTCTGTTGCGTTGTCCCTGTTGTTCGGATTCCAAAACTTAAGAATTAACTGTCATCCATATCGGAATACGGTGGCAGAGCAATTTGAACTTCTGCCTGGGCAGTTTATGGAGAAACCCTAGAAAATTGCAAGAATGAGGAATTAGCTCTAAACTCCTGCCACAGGAACAGGACACTGGAGGTAATTTTCGGTAAAAATTGAAATTCAAATGGGCCAGACACACCTCCTACAGTATAGGCTGACAGATATTTTCCCACAGGACTAGTGGGAAAGTAATTCCAGGAATGGAATTGGAAGTAATACTAGGCATGGACTATGAATGCGCTGCCCTCATTTAGTTTTATCACTGTCTCTAAAGGATTCATCGCCGTCTCTAAAGGATTCTAATGGTTCACTCAGGTCACAAGTTAACCCACTTTACGTGAGCTTTGCATACCCCATGCAGGCGTCAATGAGGTTAATTGAATGAAGATTTTATTTTGAGTGTGTTTAATGTGATAAGTGAGTTTATTCTGAGTACATACGCGCCAGATATGTATCGAATTAAAATCCTTTGACTTTATTAATGTATCATGTGACTATCCCCTTGGATCCTGATATTACTTAAAAACTTTAAAACTTTTCTTCGGTCTCATTATGCGTCACCCGTTATGGCCCCCTGCTGCAAACTTCGATCATCGCGAATAGAGTTCGACCGCTTTTCGGTCTTAAAGGGGCAATTCTTGTGAGACCTTTGCTGTGAACCATCTCATACTCAAAAATGACTGATAACAATGGAATAGGAGGAGCTAATTGATATTAAGCTCCTCCTCCTTTGACATTTCGTAGAGGTAACGAAAACAGTGTAGAAAATCTTAATACAAGGACGCAAGCTGGCCAATTGAATGCTCCCAAATGTCAGTAACAAATCGGTGGCATTTCTGTTATTGCCAGACAGAAGAGAGACGGTGACATGCGCATGGGCTAAGTTAATTTTACCAAATCCTGCGACCCATAAAGAGAAGTTGAAGGCACTGTAGAGCACATCTTCTGTGATCGATCCACTTGTTTGAATCAGGTGGCCGCTGTTTTGCGGCTGATGGGGAAAGAGCTTCAACCTTCGGCTCCTCATCACTGATGTACTTGCTAATACCCCTCTCCAAGGCCAAGAAAGTGCACAAAATATATTATTGCCTGGTTGTGTACGGAGTACGATTTTGCTGCCTCTTCAAAAGATGGCGCCACCTGCAAGCTGTGGGCGATCTTGGAAGCGATTGCCTACCTCACTGGAAAGGTGTGACATTTGTCAGCAATAATCAATGTGCAGAAGCATTGGTTTCAGACAACAACAGTGTTTTGGACCTCTTCGAAAATGTCCGCATTTGTTCTAAATTTTGCGGAAGATATGAGTTTCTTTTTTAATTGGAAGAAAAGCAGAACTTAAGCCCATTGAATTCTTTAAAAATAATAATTGTCTGGCGCGACAGTCCACAGGGGGACCAGAACCTAGCTTGCTTCTCAACTACTTGTGTTGAGCGCGCTAATGTTCTCTCGCGAGTAGAAGCAACCTACAGTTTTCTGCCGGCTCCGACCAGCGAAGTCTTAGAAACGTTTCCTAAGACAACTAATACCCTTTGAGTGTTATCAACTCGAAAGAGGTGGTGCCGTGCAAAATTTAAGATGTTAAGGCGGTAATCGAACCTAGGCCTTCTGCATGTGAGCGTCGCACTTTACCCACAATGCCACGCAGGTCACGGTTTTTAAAAGTTCATGGTAAATCTACTTCGACCGATGGATGATGCATGTACATTCGGTGCTTCAAAAATGGTGACTCAAGCGTCGAAGACAAAGAGCATTTTGGCCAACCCAGAATGTGTGAAGATAGGAAGTTGGAAGTTTTACTGAATTAAGATCTATGCCAAGCGCAAAGTGACTTAGCAAATAATTTCCGTTCTGTTAAAAAAATTTGGATTGGTGTAGATTGGAACCAAATCTAACGCGTCTCAGGACAACTCAAACAAAATGGAGATGAAAACAAAAGAAGAAGATGGGGTACCGTACAATTTGAAACTGAGAAATGTCGAAAGGCGATTTTGAGACTAGCAACTGCTTTCTAAAAAAAAAAAAAAAAAGAACTCTTTCTTTGATGGCTGTTTTTTGCATTGAATCGTGGCTGGAGATAACCTCATAAAGGAAATACTATTCAAGGCCTTGTCAAGCCGCTTTTTCAACGACTGCCAGATCACTCAATCAGGCCCGGGACATATAGGAGGCGCCACTTACAAATATTATTAATTTAATAATCGACAATGGCCACGGTTCAAAAGGATCACACCCGTGTGGTGTACTGTGGACTGCTAAAACCAGGCGAAGGCATTGGTGGGAAACTTTATCGGCTACAACTAGTGCGTCTGAGCTGTGCGTTGCGTGAAAAATTACCAAAAGGCATGGCGAAGTAATTTTGCAACTTGATAACGCACGTGGTTATGTCAATCAAAACTGCCTGGAAATGCCGACTACTTGCTTCTTCTGACTACTTGCTCCTTTGATGGATGCAAAACGATTTGGAGTATCATTGGTGTGAGTCTTTTGAAAATGTCGAAGAAGAAGATTGAATCAATGCCAAAGTGGACTCATTGTTTAGAGATGATATTCGAGAGATGGGGAAGAGTATAGGTTTCCGACGAAGTGTAGTGAAGAAGTAGTGTAGTTATTTCTAAAATAGGAACAATAATACTAGTACCGAAATCAAACGCAGAATCACTCTTACCAGTCGCTGTTTCTTTTGGCTCAAGAGGCAATTGAGTAATAAAGCCCTCTCTCGAAGGAGTAAGCCCGCTTTATAAAACAGCTTAATCATCCCAGTCTTACTTTATGGCGCTTAAACGTAGACAGTCTTTACCTAGTCTTTTCGGGAGAAAAGTTTTGCGTCGAATTTTGTTCCTGTTTTCATTGATGGCATCTAAATTAGAAGATTTAACAACGAACTCTACAAGCTGTACAGCGGCATACGATTGGTCAAGCATCTTGGGATACAACGCTTAAGATGGCTAGGCCATCACACACAGTATTAGTAAGGCTTTTAATTTCGCCTTTAGACTCGTCAGACCACTGGGTATTTTCAGCCAATTTCCAATACTTGTCCCAATAAGTAAGAGAACAAATTCCTAAAAGAACTGTTTTGCTCTACGAGAAAACCATCTGGAGCTGCCTAAATAACTTTTTAGGGATTTTAAGTGGTCAATATGCTTCCCTGATAGTAACGTTTATGACGCAGCTGATATGATTACACAAATAATTTTGTGGGGTATGAAATGCTTCTTTCCCCACAAAGTGAAGAGTATAAAACCGAAGTCAAAGGTGTGGTACGACTCGAGCTGCAAAGAGACTATCAGGTTGAGTGAAATAAGCTTCCGGACTTTCAGAGCCAACTTTTCTGAGGAAAACCGAAAGAAATTCAAAAGGGCCCGTAATGATTGGAATGCATTCATAAGACGTGTTAAGTTCCCCTATGATCAAAAGTTGAGGCAAAAAGTGCTGCAATGTCCCAATGGTAGCAAACACTTTTGGTCATTCGTAAGAAACGTAAAGAATTCCGCCTCGTTTTCACTTCCAACGCTCATTTCCAATGACATTCCAGCTATCAGCTCTTTGGACAAAGCAACTCTACTAGTTGCACATTTTGCAGCCAGCTCAACGTTTCCAGGTTGCGCTTTGTTTGCGCCTGTACTCCATAGCGTAATTTTTTTTATGGGGCAATTACATTTTTCGCTCGAACAGTTGCAAGATTCCTTAAAGATCTAAATGTGCACAAATCCGCTGGCCCGGATGGTATCCACTCCACCCCCCTTCTTCTGAAGAGGTGTTCTTCTACGCTGGCAAAACCACTTCGTAAGTTTTCCCATGTGTGCTACTCTTTATAGCTCTTTCCGAGTAATTGGAGTACAGCATTTATCCAGCCCGTCCCTTAAAAGGGTGAATCATCATCACCCTCCTCCTACCGACTTATACGACTTACGTCTCTACTTTCCATGGTCATAGAAACGCTGATAAATCGTCAGCTAATGAAATACATTGAAACCCGGAAGCTTCTAAATGACTGGTAATACGGCTCCCGCAGCAACAGGTCCACCGGTGATTTGATGGCATATCTCACCGAAAAATGGCACCAATCTTTGCACAATGTAGGAGAAAGCAAGAACGTTGCACTTGATATTTCAAACGTATTTGACAGAGTCTGGCATTAGGATCTCTTATCAAAAATGCCTGCTTTTGGCGTCAATGGATCTCTTCTTCAATAGATTAGAAACTTCCTTTCAAGCCGTTCAATACAATCGGAATTGTCAGGTTCAAGTCTAATTCTCACCATATTACTACTGTTGTTCCACAGGGCTCCGTATTGTCTCCATCAGTCTTTCTTGTTAAATAAATAACCTCCTGTCTGTCACTTCCGATTCAATTCACTCCTTCGCTGATGACTGTACCCTCATCTTTTTATATTCTTTTCTTGGCTCTCGACCCTCCCCTTCGGCCATAAAATTTAAACAAAAGCGTATGCTTAGCTCATTAAAATCCGATCCCGACACAATAATTGATTGGGGTGGATTTAAATGCTTCAAAAACTCAGTGCTGTCTACTGTCTTTCAAGCGATCTCAATTAACTCAACACTAAGTTGAAATGACCACATATTCGAGATCGCCTAAAATGCAGCGAAATGTCTAGGTTTCTTAAAGCGATCCAAGAAATATTTCACTCTCTCTGACCTGGCAACAATATATAAGGCGTACATCCGCCCAAAGCTTGGGTATAACGCTTTATCTGGTCTGGTGCTTCTAAGACCTCTCTGCACCTACTAGATAGAATCCAACAGTGACGAATGACACTTATTGATGATAATAATGATGCGAACTCATTCGACTAGCTTTAACATCGATGAAAAGTTGCATCTCTATCACTATTTCATCGCTACTTCAACAATAAATGCTCTTACGAGTTAGGCAGCTGCATTCCTCCCCTTCAAGAATTCACCCGCAATATCCGCATTTTTCGGAGTGGTCACCCGTTCATCCTTAAGCCCACCTTCGGACGTACAGTTAGTTAAGTTTAGAAACTCGTTCTTCAGCCGCACCACACTAATATGGAATGCTCTTCCCAGCCCAACTTTTCTCTCCCATTATAATCCACACGCATTTAAAACCAACGTGCATCTGTACCTCATATCCTTCTCTTCCTCTATATATTCAGCCCCCGTTGTGACTTAATTCCTTTCATTTAAGGGTATAAACAATCCCTTCAGTCTGCTGCAATTATAAAAAAAAGGCCGTGTAGAGCGCATGAACACCACTGCTTTGGTCTGAAAAGTGTTCGAATCAGAGCCATTGGGACAACGCAACAGAGAACAGCCTAGGGTAAGGTTGCACGCACAAGTGGAGAAGAACCTCAACCAACTTGGAGTGCGGAACTGGAGACAGCTGGCAAAAGATTATGCTGGCTGATTGAAGCCCAGGTCCACGTCGGACTGTAGAGCCACAAGGAAAGGAGGAAGAAGTGAAGTTGTTTCGTTTTTTCATTATAAAATTTTTTTTGAAAACCAAAAAGGGGCCGAAAAATTTGTAGCCCCAGGTTTGAAGTCTGACTGATCCAGTGTAGACGAATTTGAATAAATGAATACTTTTGTACACCACTATTTTGTTCCAGTCAGTTATTTGCTGTATGACTGTAATCGAACATCTGATTAGGTGAACGATCTGAGAACTCCCCACTCTTTTGTACTAGAAATATATAAATTCTCTGCCTACCAAGAAACGGTGCTTAGTAACCACACCTCGATTGTTTTCTTCTTTAAAGACTCCTACACCAGTCTAGTGTTTGAAAATCTCCAGCAAAGCAAAGAGAAACAAAAATAACAAAAGCTTATAAGTGTCAACTGTTCAAGCATTGTCTGAGGAAAGACTTCAAATAGTGAATAAGGAATCAAGAACAAAAGGGAGAGCCTTCCAGAGATATTCTATACAGGATAGTTTTCGAAGTTTCAACAGTTACAATTTCACCTTTATAGTCGCAGGGCAAGTGTCTCTATCCCACGTCTTTTTAAAAGTTCAGGTTCTCTGCATGTTCTTCATTTTTGATCCAACGTTGAACCACATTTCTTACATTCGTTTTTTTACCATCCTGCGGTCAAATCTTTTCGACCTCCTGAGAACCTGCGGAACACCAATATAAGCCCCTCCAGTCGAAGATCACCAAATGCTACATTAAACCTTCGGCAAGCCCTTCCACACAAAGTTCATTAATTGACTATTTCGAATACACCAGAATCCAAGACCAGCCAAAACCCTTGTGAGCGATGAAGTTTTCAAAAGTCAACAAACACGAACTTGCTAGCCATTTAAAATCGAACACATCGCAAATCTAAAAGACTTCAAGACATATTTCACTGAGTTAAGAAAACAAAAAACTCCCACTGAATCCATGTCCAACAGAGAGAAGAAAACTTTACTACTGCACAGAATACCAAGAAGAAATCCAACTAAAGTTACGCACAGCTGTGCTCCCTACACACATATGAAGAAAAGACGAGGTTAGCACACGTTCCGAAGTATTTATCACGTTCAGTGAATAATGCCCCAAACGTTCGTACGGGGAAATCTGTACGAGATTTGAAATAATTGCTATATCATCGAGCAACCAGTGCCAGCTGAGATTTATAGCCTTCCCAGAAAGTTTGAAAACTCACACACTCCCCATGAAATATGAACAGAACGGGCACATATCAGAATTTGCAGCCACAAAGCCTCACAGCACACACATCCTCCATTCTGCCATCCATGCAAATCACCCGTTTACACAGTCGATTACATGCCTATCGCCCGTAAGACATCTGAGAAATGAAATTGCCGTCATATCAAATAAAACCCTAAGCGGCTTTGTGTAGGAAGGAAAACAGATTTTGACAATGCCTACCTGGCGCACGCACACGCCTCATTTGCTGTCGCCTCAAGTGCGTGCGCTAAGAGGATTGCTGCCGACGTGTGCTTGTATCTTCTTCGGTCAATCTGGGATTCAAAATTTAATCCATCATTCCACGTCGTCGACGCCATCGACTGGGCCAACAGATGTTGACTTTGGACTGCCAGTGAAGCGCATAGGAACGTCTGGAGGTGTGGATATGTGAACAACGTTAAATCAGAGATCTCCATTAGCCGGAGGTCGCGGTGAAAAAACACAAAATCAATAATGGGACAGGGTTCCTGCTGCCGGTGCAGCAAATCTCATAAAATCCGAGGAAGGTAGCTACTACAAGCTACTTAATGGCAGATAACACATGTACCCTAATGGGGGTTGTTTCCGGAGGAGAAACTCCTTAACATTACGGTCTGAAATCATCAAGCATCAATTTAAGGGCGTTTTTGTAGGAAAAAATCAACTTACACGTTAAGTTGGTCTTGAACGTTTTGAATACCGTACTCAAAGCCGATTTCTGAGAGGCCAGAGGATGTGGACCCGAAGGAGCCTGCCAACGGGGCCCTTTTTATCTGTGTCTGATGGACTTGAGAAGATTTTCAAACTTCAAGGAAGAATTAAGCCTAAAGTTCAAACATGCCAACTTCAGCCTATTTTCAGAACATATGCGTATTGTTAGCGCCTTCGGACGACATTCTGATCTTTTGTCATGAATGGCCGAAATTTCTCTAGATTGATAACATTGGGTTGCTACTCTAAAATTCCTTGACCTTATGGCACCAGTACGGGTGTCATAAATGGTGTCGTGCTGATCCCTCTTGTGGGGCACTACAGCGCGGAAGCCTCAATCAACAATTATCCTTACCAGCTGCAGCCAATTTTAAAAATCAGTTGGTTTTGGCAAGAGTTCACTTGTAAGCGACCTTTCCAACTAGAAGTCCTCCGTTTTGTTGTTTGAAAACTCTTCCGTAAGGAGCTGTATTCTTCAGAAGATTTGCAAAGATGAACCATTTTAAGTGTCCATGTCCGATTCTCTAGGACGGTAAGCTGCAATATACAGACCGTAGCACATTCATCACCATATACACTTAGCAGAGGATGACTGCCTTAGATCACTTAAACAATTGTTTGATGTGTTCAAGCACACAAACGGCTGGATGTTTTTTAAAAAGTACAGTCAGAAACAATAAAGAAAAGAACTCATAACAAGAATTGTATTGGTTTTCTATGAACACATGTCCGGCAGTTTTTAACTGCAACAGTTAAAAAGGAAGCGGAAAAAGTCTGCATTCACTCCACGCAGCTGCCCTTTGCCGCTATACATAGACTTTCTCCTGCAATAAAAAGGATATTCAACAAATCTTACACCACTCTTGAGTTTTAAAAAGACTCGAACACCCAAATAACACATCAATCAGTATATCCCGAAACTGACATGTATGTATGTATGACAGGTATACCGGTATGAAATGAGGTTTTTTTTAAATAAAACACTAATTATTAATGGGAATGTAAAAACATTTTATTTTGTATTGGCCATTGTTTTCTTCACATTTTGACCACCTTTCTGGCAATTTGTGAATACCACGCAAATAAAATTGTTCGTCTTTTAAAGCAAACCAATCAAACACCCAATTTTCCTCCTCCAATCACCTCCTCGTAGGAATCAAAGTGCTGCTCCGCCAATGCGTGTGCCATCGATGAAAACAAATGCTAGTCAGAAGGAGAGAAGTCTGGTGAATACGGCGGGTGGGGTAGCTGCTCCCAGCCAAGTGTTTTGGTTGTATCCTGAACCGGTTTTGCTTTGGGTGCAGGTACATTGTCATGGAGCAAAATTACCTTGCAGTGTCTTCTGGCCCATTCTGTTCGTTTTTCGATCAATGCATGGTTCAAATTGATCATTTGTTGTCGGTAGCGATCAGTATTAACGGTTTCACCATGTTTTAGGAGCACGTGGTACAGCACACCTTTCTGGTCCCACCAAACACACAGCATTGTCTTCTGGCCCAATCGATCTGGTTCTGCAGTCGGTTTTGATGGTTGTCCCAGATTAACCCATGATTTTTTCCGTTTAATAAAAATAATTGTTGGCGCTACAGTCCAAAGGGGGATCAGGGCCTAGCTTGCTCATCAACTACTACGTAGGAATCAAAGTGCTGCTCCGCCAATGCGTGTGCCATCGATGAAAACAAATGCTAGTCAGAAGGAGAGAAGTCTGGTGAATACGGCGGGTGGGGTAGCTGCTCCCAGCCAAGTGTTTTGGTTGTATCCTGAACCGGTTTTGCTTTGGGTGCAGGTACATTGTCATGGAGCAAAATTACCTTGCAGTGTCTTCTGGCCCATTCTGTTCGTTTTTCGATCAATGCATGGTTCAAATTGATCATTTGTTGTCGGTAGCGATCAGTATTAACGGTTTCACCATGTTTTAGGAGCACGTGGTACAGCACACCTTTCTGGTCCCACCAAACACACAGCATTGTCTTCTGGCCCAATCGATCTGGTTCTGCAGTCGGTTTTGATGGTTGTCCCAGATTAACCCATGATTTTTTCCGTTTAATAAAAATAATTGTTGGCGCTACAGTCCAAAGGGGGATCAGGGCCTAGCTTGCTCATCAACTACTCGTGTTGTGCGCGCTACTGTTCTCTCACGAGTAGAAGGCACCTACAGTTTTTTGCCGACTCCGAACGGCGAAATTTGAGAAGCTTTCTTAGACAGTTATTACTCTTTGAGTGTTGTCAGCAGCTCGAAAGAGGTGGTGCCGTGAAATATTAGAAAAATTGGTGTTGAACTGGGAGTCGAACCTAGACCCTTCGGCGTGTGAGAGTCGCACTCTACCCACTACGCCACGGCGACCACTTTTTCCATTTAGGGTTCTTAAAATAAATCCATTTTTCATCGCCAGCAACAATCCGATGCAAAACCGATTTTATTTAGTGTCGTTGAAGCAAAATGTCAAGTCTTTTTTCAGTTTTCCATTTGTCTTTCATTCAATTCCTGTGGCACCCATTTTCCACTCTTTTGGATCTTTGCCATAACTTTTAAACGGTCAGAAATTGCAGCATTTAACATTGCTGCCATTTGCTTTTGACTCAAAGTGTCATCTCCATCCAATATCGTTTGCAATTCGGCGTCTTCAAACTTTTTTGGTGGTCTTCCACGTTCTTCATTTCTCACATCAAAATCATTTTTTTTTATAATTGACGCGTGCAAAAGGGGTTGCGAGTACCCTTAAGTGACCGGATCAAGTCACAGAACGGGCCGAAGGTATAGAGGAAGAGAGGGAGAGGAGGTACCGATGCACATTTGTTTTAAATGCCTGTGGATTGTAATGAGGAGGAAAAATCGAGCTGGAAAGAGCATTCCAGATTCGTGTAGTGCGGCTAAAAAACGAGTCTCTGAATTTGACTGTACGTCCGAAAGAGGGCTTGAGGGTGGATTGGTGGACATTCCTAGCGAGGCGTGTATTGCGGGTGAATTCTTGAAGGGGAGGAATGCAACTGGCTAATTCATCTGAGCATTTCTTGCTCAAATAGCGATAAAAGAGTGACAACGACGCGACATTACGTCGGTGTTCTAACGAGTCAATCGACTTCGCAATATTACTGTCACCTATAAGTCTTATCGCTCGCTTTTGAATTCTATCCAGCAGGTGCAGGGAGGTCTTAGAAGCACCTGACCAGATGGGAGCGTTATACTCAAGTTTTGGGAGTATGTATGCCTTGTATATTATAGCCAGATCAGAGGGGGTGAAGTACTTCTTGCATCGTTTAAGGAAACCTAGACATTTCGCAGCATTTTTGGCGACCTCAAATATGTGATCGTTCCAACTAATTGTTGGGTTCATACACATACCGAGGATGGAAAGTCTTTCGGTTTCAACAACGCAAATGCCGTTCATGGACAACGGCTGATTTGTGATCGCTTTATCGACAGTAGACAGCACTGTGTTTTGGAAGCATTAAATCCCACTCTATTCTTATTTCCCCAATCGATTATGCTGTCAAGGTCGGAATTTAATGTGCTTAACATACGCCGCCGTTCCGAGTCTATGGCCGAAGTGGAGGGACGTGATCCAAGGAACGAATATGAGAAGCTGAGGGTACTGTCATCAGCGAAGGAATGAATAGGATTAGAAGTAGCAGACAAGAGAGCATTTATAAAAATGAGGAAGAGTTTCGGAGACAAAACAGAGCCCTGGGGAACACCAGCATTAATATGGTGAATACCAAACGAAAAAACGACTTGAATTGAACGATTCGAAAGGTAGTTTCTAATCCATTGAAGAAGAGACTCATCGATCCCAAAAGCATGCATTTTCGACAAGCGAGCCTGATGCCAGACCCTGTCAAATGCCTTTGAAATATCAAGCGCAACAATCTTGCTTTCTCCTACATTGTGCAAGGATTGGTTCCACTTTTCAGTGAGATATGCCATCAGATCACCAGTGGAACGGTTGCTTCGGAAGCCGTACTGCCGATCATTAAGAAGCTTCCGGGACTCAAGATATTTTATACAATGATGGTTTATCAGCGTTTCCATGACCTTGGAGAGAAGGGACGTTAGTGCTATCGGTCGGTAGGAGGTGGGTGACGAACCTTCACCCTTTTTAGGGACGGGCTGGACAAATGCAGTTTTCCACTTACTCGGAAAGAGCCCTGAAGAGTAAGACAGATGGAAAAGCTTCCGCAGTAGTTTTGCCAGCTTCCTTAGTTGGGGCCTCTGTCGACGGCTGGGTCTCACTACAACACAAGCGGAGATGGCATGACTGTCTAGGATGCCGGATGACCAAGTTCATGCTCCCGAACGTTAGCAAGAAATCCGACATTTTTCCGCAATCATTAAACAGAAATGGTCGGCGTACAAATAGGACACTTCCCTTAACTTCCGAGGTGCAAACATCGACTCGGATCATCACCTTGTTGTAGCCAAGGTAAGAACCCGGATATCGAGAAATCAACGGAGTCGAGACAGGCCAATACGGTTTGACGTCAGAAAGCTACAATCGCACTTGATCGCTGGGAACTTTATCGACCGACTCTTTCTGAAACTCACCCAGTTTCTAGTTCGACAACTAGCCATAAAAGAAAACTGGAAACGTTATCAAAAAACCATCAAAGAAGCTGCCACTCTTGTGCAGTTTCAAGACACCACCCAGAACGAGCCCATGGCTTGACAACGAGTACTGGAACGGTTGCTTCTGAACTTTTGAACCGTTGAAACCATCTTTTGCATGTTGCTTCTGATACAGCATGATCACCATATGCCTCGACAAGCATTCGATGCGACTCTGCAGCACTTTTCTTCGAATGAAAACAAAAAATTAATGCATTCCGCAAATCATCACTTTCTGGTAAATTCGATAAATTCGACATTTTTAACACGATGAAAAAATATGATGTTGTCTGTTCAATGACTTGATGTATACTAAATATTTTTCACACATGTAATAGCAAACAAACAAAAACGAATAAGGGCTCGTTCACAACAAATGTTCCCTATCGAGACATTTGTATCTTGACGCTCACTCCATACCGGTATAATCTATACATACTAACAAAAAACCCATATTTCTACAATCTGATTATTAGGTTACAATTTACAGTGCTTCAAGTGCGGTCTTAAAACAATAGAAAAAATAGAATTTTGTGTATTGATTAAACACTGCTTATTGATAAAAAAAAAACTAACGTGTAAGCTCAGCAATGGCTTTTAAAGTGTTACAGGGACTCTGCTTTATCAAAAACAAATATTTGTCGGTAGTATAATAATAATTGTATGGCGCGACAGTCCATGGGGGCCAGACCCTAGCTTGCCCATCAACTAATCGTGTGTGCACACTCCTGTTCTCTCACGAGTAGAACGGACCTACAGTTTTTTGTCGGCAACGAACGGCGAGGTTTTAGAAACTTTCTTAGACAGTTATTACTCTTTGATTGTTATCAGCAGCTCAAAAGAGGTGGTGCCGTGAAAAATTCGAGGTGTTCAGCCAGGAATCGAACCTAGACCCTTCGGCGTGTGAGCGTCACACTCTGCCCACTACGCCGTGGCGGCCACTTGTCGGAAGACTTTAAGCTTGGCCGTACACCAACGATGCTAAACGCTCTGGAATGCCAATTGAGGTGGTTACACCTGAAAATGTCAAAAAAGTACACAAAGTCGTTTCGGAAAATCACAAAGTGAATAAGCGTAAGGCAGTTTTGCAGATGAGTCGCCATTTTTGAACAACATGTCAACAATCAAATTGATCGAGTTTACTTGACAAAGAGGTCTTTCGAAATTATACATCCTCGGGCGTGTACCAGAAAGCAGATAGAATCAATGGTGATAGTCAGGGCTACTTTAGCCGTCCATGACCGCTCTCCGCGAATTTCTGAGTGCCATCCTAAACGATGAACCTATTTTAGAGAACTTATATTTCTGTCCGAGACCAATGACATTGCAACAAGTAGCATCAACGTCCCCTTAAGGGCGCGTTGGCGATTGGTTAGAAAGCAATCTTCAACTCTTCAGTTCTTCTACACAATAGATCAAAAATGTTTAGATGCAAATCGTAATTGATTTCCTCTGTTTGGAGTATTCCTGGATCCAACCACCTCAGACTGGGCCGCCGTGGCGTAGTGGGTAGAGTGCGACACTTAGACGCTGAAAGTCCGGATTTGTTTTTCGGCTGAACAACTAGAATTTTCGTGGTCGCCGTGGCGTAGTGGGTAGAGTGCGACGCTCACACGCCGAATGATATAGGTTCGACTCCCAGCTCAACACCAATTTTTCGAATTTTTCACGGAACCACCTCTTTCGAGCTGCTGACAACACTCAAAGAGTAATAACTGTCTAAGAAAGCTTCTCAAATTTCGCCCTTCGAAGTCGGCAAAAAAACTGTAGGTCCCTTGTACTCGTGAGAGAACAGGAGTGCGCACAACACGAGTAGTTGATAAGCAAGCTAGGCCCTGGTCCCTCTGTGGAATGCAGCGCTAACAATTATTATTATTACTTTCTTTCTCGCCACAAAACTCAGAATTTGTTACGTCCAAATACCATTTGTTCCTGGACAGGTTGGACAGTGGTTCCCGGCGTAGGATGATGGCAAAAATTGGACTCCTTCGATGCCGGTGTCATAAGTAGTTTAAAATAGTGGTGAACAAAATGTGTGTATTTGGATTTACGTGATTACCTGCCGTTAAAGCTTAATATCATGGCGTCCATACACCAATAGTCAGAAGAACGCTGACTTACGCCTTGAGAGATCTCAAGTACCAATCTGAGTTCTTGTCTTCAGGGACAATCACTCCTCCTTGGTAATTTGCGAGGCCTTTCTAGCACCTCAGCTGTTCTGTGGGTCACAGCACCCGATTGAATACAACTCCACATCAAATCAGACAACCACCAAGGCTACAAGGACGCCAACCGCACGGTCAGGCTGAAACCAAGTTTCAGGGGCTCCTGACCTCCCGTGCTACCAGAATATACACTGAAGAGAAAAAGTGTAACAATGTAACAGTATTCAAATAAAACACTCATAGTGCTCATAGTTTGTTGAAAAAATATCTAATACTTATGTTTTTAAATAACTAGAGTAGGTAGAATTTTAAACCTAGTCGAGTCGGTTATTTGCGTTTACCTAACTATAGAAAAATAATCAAGTAAATAGTTCAAAAGATGCGTTGTTACAGTTTTGCACCCGTGCAACGGGTATACAAATAAGCTTATCTTTTTGCGTTTGTCTGTCGCCTGTTGATCATTTTGTGGTGTAATTTTGAAGTGATCGGGAGTGTGCAATATTTTACTAAAATGAGAATTTTAAATAATGATATTTAAAAAAAAGCTCTGGATTTGGTGAAGGACGGAAAAACTACTAAGCAAATCGCCAAGGCATTGAAAATAAGCCACATATCTGTGTCGAGAACAAAAAAAAGTCAAGCAATCTCGATGAATGTCACACAAACAAAGGAGGAAGACCAAAAAAAGTTGAAGATAGGGAGACAAGACACATTGGGAAGCTATTGATGACAGGAAAAATATCTGTGACATGGGATGGCCTTCCATTGATGACCCAGAATGCAAGTATTTGGATTCTTCATCGGGCGCTAAGTAGAGTTGGTTACAAGGCTAAGAAAAAGAAAAAGAAGCCAAAAAAGTCAACCAAAAATGTTTCGGCGAGAAAAGCCTTTTTGCAAACACACAAAAACGGAACTTCTGATGACTGGAAAGGAGTAATATTCAGTTTGTGATTGTTTTTAGGTTTTTCCTGTAATCCTATTCTTGTTTTCTAGGTGATTTGGTGTAATAATAATTGTTGGCGCGACAGTCCACAGGGGGACCAGGGTGTAGCTTGCTCATCAACTACTCGTATTGTGCACGCTACTGTTCTCTCACGAGTAGAAGGGGCCTACAGTTTTTTGCCGACTTCGAACGGCGTAAGCTTGAGAAGCTTTCTTAGACAGTTATTTCTCTTTGAGTGTTGTCAGCAGCTCGAAAGAGGTGGTGCCGTGAAAAATTAGAAAAATTGGTGTTGAGTTGGGAATCGAACCTACACCCTTCGGCATGTGAGCGTCGCACACTACCCACTACGCCACGGCAGCCGTTTTGGTGTGATAAGACTAAAATTAACCGTTTCCAATCAGATGGGCGTTCATGGTATTGGACAAACTCCTCAGGCCCTTTAAGACCTCAAAATGTTAAACAAACTGTTATACATGAAGTAGGTTCTTTGATGATTTGAGGGTGTATTACGCCTAATGGCATCGGCCCAATGGTAAAAATTGAAGGCGTAATAAAAAAGGAGTAGTATCTGAGTATCTTCCAAGAGAATTTGCCTGTTGCAGTGGACATCATAGGAATGGAGGAAGATCGGATAATGTTCTAATGTTCTAAAGATCCGAAAAATTGTCAAAAATTGGCTCAATAATCAACTTTTTGACACTATTCAGTGGCCTGCACAGAGTCCAGACATGAATCCCATCGAAAACCTTTGGGCTTATTTGAAAAGGAGGCTGGCAGGATATGACGATGCGCCTAAAGGAATGAAGGAGTTATGGGATCGAGTGCAAGAAGAATGGTATGCTATCCCACCGGAAATCGTACTAAAATTATACAATGGTATGCGACGAAGACGTAATACGTTGAAAAAGTTTAAAGATTATTAAACATTTAATTAATTAATTTAATTTAATTTAAAGATTATTACAAATTTAATTTTTATTTGTTTCTTTGCCATGGTGCAAAACTGTAACAATTCATCTTTTTTTATTATTTTATTTATTATTTTTGTACAGTTAGCTGTAAATGCAAAAAACCCACTTGACTAGGTAGATAATTCTTTGCACTTTGTTTAAAAAAATAAATAATAGATATTTTTTTAACAAACTATGAGCATTATGCGTGTTTTATTTGAATCCTGTAACATGGTTACACTTTTGCTCTTCAGTGTAGCTTGCGCTCAAGCTTCGCAACTGTGTTGCTCTCAATAGAATTCCTTGACATCCAGGACCGATGGCCTTGTATTCCTATTCTAACTAACTGCAACCAATTAACAGCCGTAAGGACAGCCATTCTATTTATTCATCTGCTGAAAACTTCCCGGTGAACAAAACTGTAGTATTCGATTCAATGTTTTGTTTATGCATACAACTAACGATAACTGGTTAATTTTAGGAAAGCTGAAAGGACTTTGGTGGCTGCCGTGGCGTGGTGGGTAGAGTGCGACACTCAGACGCCGAAGGTCCGAGTTTGATTTCCGGCTGAACACCTCTTTCGAGCTGCTGGCAACACTCGAAGAGTAATAGCTGTCTTGGAAAAACTTCTCAAACGTCTCCGTTCGGAGTCGGCAAAAAACTGTAGGTTTCTTCTACTCGTGAAAGAATAGTAGCGTGCACAGCACTAGTCGTTAATGAGCAAGCTAAGCCCTGGTCCCCCAATGGACTGTCGCGCCACCCAGTTCTTATTATCCACCTCAGACAAGCACTCCACCGGGAATGGACCAAAGTACCGCCAAACCAAGTGTGCAGCGTGCGAAACTTCCTTTCATCGTCTTCAAAGCCAAAGTCAAGTCGACTTAGAACTACTGATACAACTTAAAATTGAAGGCATTTCCATTGTTCTTTGCTTTGGCACAATTAAATTTATCAAAAATTAAAATAAAAATTAACCTCAGTTCGAATCGTTCACCCTGTATATAAAACATCGGTTTCTAGCAAAACGCAATTCAACATACGCGGTGTTCTTTGAAATGTCTTCCTGTTGTACGCAGGTGGTGTTCAAAATTTTGGAAAAATAGCAAAAATTTTCAAAAAACTGAAACAAAGGCAACTGGGTTTGTTACGGTTTTAGGAGGTTCCGAATTTCGGAAAACTTAAGGAGATCCTTTTCTTGAAATTCAACCCTCCAATAAAATCACAATAAGCCTACTAAATCAGGGGACATCGAATCCTATCACATTTCAGTTTACTGCTGCCGCAACAATCCGCTCACTTCACACTCCGCAACTTTATCAACATTGAACACACTTGTGGCAAAATTGAGATGAGTAAACACAAACAACAGCGAACACGTCCCTGCCAGGAGACACAACAGCCATCAAACATAAGAATATGAAAATATATCCGTGCGTGCTGCTATGACCCAGCTGCCAGCTCATTACATCAACCTGGCCGAACGAACGCGACGGCAATAGAAGACAAACCTGTCAGTTCCCTCACATCATCCCACCATCCTGGCCTAGTTCTTTTGTTGTGTTCCTCATTCAAAGACAACTCCATTACATAACAAGCCAAATGGGTGATTCGCATGCAATGAGCTCCCTTTTGCTCTCTGATTATCTGTGTTTTCATTTTGTTATCATGTTGTTTGATATCCTTTCTGGGAGGGCAATTTCTGGAGTGTTGCAAGTTGTCCCCAATGGAATTCACGCCGAAATCGATTTTCATTTTAAGCGAAAAACTTCGCCAGCGCCTTCAAGGACACCACCGTCTTCGTGGAAAGAACAATGGATGTCTCGGCCTGGTTTTGCATTACTCAACGGCATCCTTCAAGAAACTCTGTGCTGAGATTTGACCTTGGACGCGGCTCAACTTACCAACTTTCAAAATCCATTGATACTCCAAAGTTTCATATCCTTGAGGAATTTCTACATCACTCCGCCAGCACTTTGTGACACGTTCAACCGAATAGGATACGAATGCACACCGAGCACAGCCGAATGACAGCCTGATGAGAGTTCCTGACGTGACTTTTGAACTTTAAAAGACTCCCGCGGCACGCGTTCTATTTTTCAAAACCCCACAATCGGCTCGATAGTGACTCTTGTACGAAATAAACGCGACTACAAAGGACACCAGAATGAACCGAATGGAATGACCCACTATGTATGCCAAGGACAGTGCACTCAGAATGCACTCAACCAGGCAGTCAAATATACACACGCCACTGTTACCCTAGAAGATTTTCATAAAAACACTCCAGCGAGCACAATTTCTTCACTAGTTTCGGTTTCCTTTGTCCATCCGCTATTGGTTTGTAGAACGCACGACACAAATTCACGCTTCATACAACTCACAGGACAGGAGAGACGACGAGGATATGCGAATAGCGCGTTTTCTAATCACCGACTGTGTGTGTCAGAGGAACCGTAACAGTTTTTTCGGCCACGGATGAAGCTTTTGCCACCCAGCACCACTGTTAGCGTTCCTTTTGCACAAGAACGAACACCAAAAAAGGGCCGACAACAAAAAAAAGTTATACGAGTATGTTTCTTCGTGTCCCTCTCCCATACACATATTCGCAATCATCCCGACTCAGCACACAGGCACAGCAACACACGCCTCTCCCTTGCCGTCCATACGTTCGTTTGGAGCCTGAGCAAATGTTTACCCACGCTATTGACGCTAATGCTGCTGCTTTCCGAAGATAATTCACCTTGCGGTTGTAGATTCTTGTGTCGTCGGTCACCAGTGACAGTGGCAGATTAGAGGGATTCCTCAACACCAACACACCCTAACAAGAAGCACGCTACAGAATCCGTGCGTACCCATGCTCATTCTCTCCGCACGCCATCGGTGGGTGAGTCAGATTCTTGTGCAAAGCTTCCATGCCCAGCAGCGCTGTTTTCATTGAAATTTCACTTTTATTCCTGTGAATGTCCATGTATCCCTTTTAGGTTACGTAATGAGAGCGCTAAACGAGTGAAAAGCCAACGTGGACGAGAGCAGGAGAGTAAATGTGCCACATGGTGCTTTGAACTAGTAACCCAGAAATGTCGAAAGCGTGGGGGGAAAGAATGAAATTTTGGCGGGAAACTTGCCCACGCAGAGCTTTTCCAAGTCACACACTGTGTTTGACATTTCATTGGTGCGCTTCGGTGTGCTCTCACCCATTTGGTGTGATGTGAGAAGAACGGGTGGATTTTTCTTGACGTTTTCTTTAACTGGAAAAAAAGCTTAGCCCTTGAGTCCGTTGGACGGAGGGAAAGATTCTCTTTAGCACATTGTGCTGACATCTGTGGGAATGCAACACTTGTTCGTAGCCAGGACAAACTCTTGTGAATTCTGGTTGTTTTGTGACCGTTAACCGTCACATGATGCGTGAAATTTGAAAAGGGTTTGAAGGCATTGATGGGGGCACGTTTGTGGATTATCCTTCTTTGGGAATACATCAGATCGAGGTATTCACAAATAAATAATAAGCAAGAAATGGTGAAGATGGGGAGGATAAGGAGAATGCAGCCTCCTACCACGGTATAGCACATAAATCAAAGGGGTGAATTAAAATTAAGGAGGAAAAGGGAAAGGGATGCGATAATGGAGAATCCGAAGAGGTGCGGAGAAACGGGAAAATAAGACTTTTATAATTCAACCTTTCCAGGAGGCAAATCTTCTGAACAAATGTTCAAGAAAATCTAGAAGAACAAGTTACGAAATATTAGATGAACATATGTAGATCAAAATGGCACGTGTTTTCTTATGAAGTGCCGCTATAAGTCATGTTTGAAAAACACATTTACTCAGATATGAGACATACAGTCTCATTTTAACTGTAACCAATTTGATTTCGAATACAGAAAATTTACATATGAGCAGATTTTCACATTAGAATATTACAGGGGCAAATCTGAAGCATGATTCTGAAAGGACCCAAGGTGTACAGATCCCTACTCACTACCTGCTCGATGATCTTGAGGCCACGTATGACAGTATGCATAGGGACGAGCTATACAGTGCCATATCTAGGTTTGGCATTCCTAACAAAATCGTCACATAGCGAAGATTGACGATGGAGAACTCTCGCTTTTCCGTCAAGATCGGTAACAAACTCACCGACGCCTTCAATGTGAAAAAAGGTTTTAGTCAAGGCGCCGTCATATGACTTTTTTAACTCCATTTCTGAGAACTCACAAATTAACACCAGAGGCACGATCTTCCAAAAGCAAGTCCAACTGCAAGCTTATGCCGATGACATTGACGTGATTGGACGAAGGCAGCCAGCCTTTTAGAAGGCGTTTGTTGGCATTGAAGAGGAAGCGGCTAAAATGGATCTGAAATTGGATGAAAGCAAGACAAAGTACATGCTGTCATCAAGACAGGACACGGAACACCGCCATCTTGGACATAGCGTCACATTAGAGAGCAGACATTTTGAGGTAGATGGAGCCTTCGTCTACCTTGACTCCGCGGACAACAACATCAGAACCGAAATCAAACGCAGGATCACTCTTACGAAGCGCCGTTCTTTGAGCTCAAGGGGCAAGATTCTGTAATAGAGCTTTCCCACGAAAGACTAAACTTGCTTTATGGAGCGGTAACTTGGTCATTAATAAGAGCGGAAGACCGAGCCCTTCATCGACCTTCTGCGTGCGATTGTTGAAGACGAGAGAAGATTCCACTACGAGCCTTATTTCGGCATATGCTTAGTTAAGCCTCTTCGAATATAACGCATAAGATGACTAGGTCATGTAGAGCGTATGGACACAACTGCTCCAGCCCGATAAGTCTTCAAGTCTGAGCCATTCGGACAACGTAACAGAGGACGGCCTAGGAGGTGGTGCAGACAAGTGTAGAAGGACTCCAAGCAACTTGGATTGCGCAACTAGAAGGAGTTGGCGAAAGAAAGAAGCATGTTGGTGGACGACCCAGTTCCACCCCGAACTGCAGCGCCACAAGAAATGAAGAAGACGCCTGAAGCGTGTTTCAACGCTAGCTTGTGATATGATTATTTATTGCGTCGTTTTCTTTTTTTTGGACTTCAACACTTCTCTCTGGGTATAGTCCTTGAACTTATAACAATAATATTAATAATTGTTTGTTCCGGCGAACATCTTTTTAAGGTCTGAAACGAGGTAGAAGTCACTGGGGCCAGATCTGGAGAATATTGTAGGTGCGGAGGCAATTCAAAGACCAATTCGTTCAATTTGGCCAAGATAACCAGCGACTTGAGACACGGTATCTTGACAAACTAAGCACCTTACATCATAATAATAATTATAATAATTGTTGGCGCGACAGTCCAAAGGGGGGTCAGGGCCTAGCTTGCTCATCAACTACTCGTGTTGTGCGCGCTACTGTCCTCTCACGAGTAGAAGGGACCTACAGTTTTTTACCGACTCCGAACGGCGAAGTTTGAGAAGCTTTCTTAGACAGTAATTACTCTTTAAATGTTGTCAGCAGTTCGAAAGAGGTGGTGCCATGGAAAATTCGAAAAATTGATGTTGAGCTGGGAATCGAACCTAGACTTTCGGCGTGTGAACGGCGGCCACAATCTGGGAACTTAGTCAACCAAAAAAATCTATTTATTTTTGATGGCCCGGAGCAATTAGCTTACGGGAAGAAAAACATTTTCGAAACTCTTTGAAATCCATTCCAAAAACATATCACCCAGGAGAAAAAGTCACAGAACTCTCTCTCTCCTCCTTTCTTTGATTAATGTGAACTTAAAACCATAACTAAACGGAGCGTTAATAAATGATTCACGATTTTGTACAAACTTACGATTATATCCACTTCTGCCTCAAACTCACCTGAAAGTACAGAAAGAAAATGAGTTATTAAGGGTTTTCCAATAGAGACAACTTTAAATCATATCAAATCAAAACATAAATTATTCAAAGAGGGTCAACTTAAATTTTCGATCATAATTTTCGCCCTTGTAGACAGGCAATAAAAAGTTAAGTGCAAAAATGTTAGTTTACATATCGGTTGTGTTATGTTGCCCCGTTAGTGAGGCCACGATATCATTCGAAGGAGATGCCCTAACATGATGACTTTCATCACAAAACCATTCTGTGACGAAACTTACTTTGACTCACCAGTTAAAAGCTAAGATGTGTTTTATGGGTGACCACTTAAGCTACAAAATATAATTTTTGTTGCGGTTTGCACGCCAGAAAAGTAATTTTAAGATATACTGTCAGCGTCAAAAGTGAGTAAACAAATGTCTGATTATTGTTTAAAGATGAAAATTGGGTCAAAACAACAATAAAACTCAAATTCCATTGATACACAAAAACAGCTTTATTCAATGTGATCAATTATTCAAAAAATAAAGTACAGTGAAAACAAAAACAAATACATGAATAAATGAAAATTATAATTACTTCATATATTACGAGTCAAAAGTCAGTAAACAGTATACATTTCTATCAACAAATGTACTTATTTATTGCTTAAAAAATTAAATTTAGTACTTTGTTGGCCCTCCTTTAGACTTTATTATTTCCTTGAGTCTACGTGACATAGACATTACCAGCTAATTGGTAACATTGGGGGATTTTTTTTACCATTCCTTTGTTTTGAGCTTTTATAGGTCTTCCTTGTTGTTAATAGTACTCTGTCGAATTCTTATATCCGAATGCTCCCATAAGTGTTCTATTGAGTTAAGGTCCGGTGATTGCGGAGGATGATCAAGCTGGTTTAAGGTCCTATAAAGCAACCATTCCTTAACAAGACGTGAGGTATGCTTAGGATCAATGTGTTGCTGAAAGATCCAATTTCTAGCTAAACCTAATTTGTCTACGCTCGGTTGCAAGTTGGTCCTGAGAATATTTAGATAATCTTCCTTCCTCATTGTACTATCAATGATGACAAGATTACCGACCTCAGATGCTGCTGCACACCCCCACACTATCACTGAACCTCTCCCATGTTTTACGAACGGCATAATATTTTTTTCAGTAAATTCTTCATTTTGTGCTCTCCAAATTTTTTTATTCATATGGTTCTCAAAAATTTTGAATTTTCTTTCATTACTTAATAAAATGTTTTTCCAAAACAAAATGTCATTGTTTATATATTTTTTTTGCAAATTTTAAAAGCTTTTGAGTAGGGGATGTAGTATTCATACAAACATATTTTATAAACCAATTTAAAATGTTTACCCCTAGATCTGCATACGTATATATTTGCATAGTACATAATGCATCATTAGAAATTAAGTAATAAACTTTCCACAATGAAGGATCGTGTCATGTTACCGGTGTTTAGAAATAAGAAATCATTACAGCTTGTCAAAATGTGTCAGTATAGTTTCAGTTGTAATAAAGCCCTCGCAGAAATAACATCATCTCGTCTTTTATTTGCCTCCCACACATGCCCTACATTTGTTTATTAATTTTTTTAAGCATTGGCTTTTTTCTTGCACTTCTGCCATGTAAGCCCGCTTTACTTAACACGTGACGAATGGTACTCGTGCTTACACTTTTTCGAGATGTTATTGAAATGTTTTCTGAAATTTTGACGGCGCTTGAACTTGGATTATTTTTTACTTCATTCAAAATTTGTCTTGTTTCTCTTTGTGTTAATTTTTTCGGTCTACCCTTCCGTGGAAAATTTCCCAATGTTTTAAATTTTTCAAATTTGTCAATAATTTTTTTGCACGACGCGTAATGCCTGTTCACATTTTCTCCAATTTCCCGAAATGTTTTTCTTTTTTTCTCAACTCCACGATCATTTTCCTAGTTTCCAAAGATTAACATTAACACATATATTTTTAAAATTAAACACATTTATATTTAATTAGCGTCCACTCTGAACAAAGGCAAATGCAAAAACTTGTCATCGTAAAAATAGTACTCACAAATTTTAGCGGTAAAATAACTGATTCACAAGAAAGGAAAAATGATTGCATGTTGTTTACTCAATTTTGACTCGTAATATATGAAGTAGCTATAATTTTTAGTAATAAATGTATTTGTTTTTGTTTTTACCGTACTTTATCTTTTGAATAATTGATCACATTGAATAAAGCTGTTTTTGCGTATCAATGAAATTTGAGTTTTGTTGGTGTTTTGACCCAATTTTCATCTTTATCCAGCAATCAGATATTTGCTTACTCACTTTTGACGTTCACAGTATATTCTCGGAATTGATATGAACAAAAATGAGAATTCAATTTAAATTGTTCTTACTTTTCAATGTAATCTCTCCATCAATGCATTTGTTACATCTTCAGATACGCATTTTTGAACCCTTAAAAACCCCTTTAAACAAAATACCCATTAATAGCCAACTTCAGTTCTTCATCATCTGAAAATCTTTTTCCACGAAGACATTTTTTGCAAATCCGGAAACAGAAAATAATCACTAGGGTCATGGTCTGGTATATTGGGGGGGAGGGGGTGTTGGATTTCTTCGAAATCACAATTTCGAGCAGAAGTCTTGGAACCTCCGCCGTGTGAATAGGAGCGTTGTCATGAAGAATCAACGCAGCCAATGTTAGTTTACTCCGTCTTTTCTTTTTAATTTCCTCCCGCGAATTATGCAAAGTGGAAGCGTAGGATGTGGCGTTGGTGGTTTCACCTATTTTTTTGTACTCAATGGGCAAGATTCCCTTTGAGTCCCAAAACACTGTGGCCATGAGCTTCCCTGCAGACGGAGTGACTTTGAACTTCTTCGGGGGGTATGTTCCTTTTTTATGCCACTACATGGACTCTTGTTTGCTTTCAGGGTCATAGCGGTGAGCCCATGTTACATTCCCAGTAACAATTCGATCCATAATACCGTCCGCGTTCTCACTACACATCTCCAAAAGCTCTCGACAGCATGCGATTCTCACTTTTTTCTGATTCACTGTAAGCATTCGTGGCACCCATCTAGCACTGACCTTTGAAAGGTTAAGATGGTCACGAAGAATGGTGTCAATGGTACCTGTTGGAGGCTTGGTGATCTCTGCCATCATTTTCACTTTTATACGGGCATCCTCAAGAACACGTTTTTCGACTTCTTTAATGCTTTCTCCCTTACAAGCAGTAGCCGGAGCGTCGGAGTGGGTGCCCTCGTCAATGCTCTCTCTGCCTCTCTTGAACTCACTTGACCACTTTTGCACAGTTGATAATGAAGGTGCGGAACCGGACACCATCTCTCATGAATCATGAATAGTTTTTTGACTTTTTTCTTCCTTAGTGAAAAATTTAATTACAGCACGATGCTCAATTTTCACCATCATCGTCTCAGTTGCCATTATGATTCTGTGTAACTAGAGATAAAACGCGAATTAATGATCACATTTATGGTATATGGAATTTCGCAATAAATCGCGAATATATTGAACACCCCTCTTATGTCAACTGAGTATTCTCAGGATGAGATGTGAGAAATAGGTCCAAGGTGTTGGCGTTATGATCTGCAATGTCAGGTGTTCGTACTGGCTCATTCACAAGCTGGGTCGAATTGTTTACCTCAGCAAAGATTTCAACACACCTTCCTTCGGGTGTTTTCTGGTCTGAATGTCGAAGCCAAGATGAATTGTGTACACAAAAATCGCCCGCAGTCACGATTTCAGTGCGAGGATACAGGGATACAATTCTTGTGATGGAGTCGGACAGCGCATCAAACTCATTGAAAGTGCAGTTGCTATCCAGGATTGGGCTTCTAAAAATAAAGCAATAGTGGATTAACTGCTTACGGGCATGGAGTTTTAACCACAAAAAATTAAATTCCGGATTGGAACAGTAGCCGTATTGTGGCTGAAGTTGGTAAGCAACATCACTACGCACGTAACTAGCGATGGCGCGATGCGGGAAAAACAAAGGCACTAAGTTATATCCAGTAAGTTCAAACCTGACAAGTCGATATTCTCACCTCCCTGTGTTTCACTTAGCGCCAAGTGAGCTGGTTTATAGCGGGAGAGGTGAACGTACACGGCAAAGTGATTTGCTCTTAGCCCACGAATGTTGTTCACATTAACCCGGAATTGCCCTCTCATATCTATTACAGACATTAAGTAACCAACTCCGACTACGCAGTTGGTGAAAGCAGATTTAGGAAGTGTAAATCTTTCCTACAGCTTCACAACAAAACCAATGTAGGTGTTATGCACTTACCTTGATTTGAATTGATCCACTAACAAAAATTCACACTTCATAATCCGCTGCGTCAGATGCTAAGCAAACTCACTCATCGCCCTAGCCCGTGTGGAAAACAATCGGGACTTGCGACCGAGAATGCATAGCAGCGGCTTGTGAAGGCAGACGAGGGGAAAGGACTGGACCGCGCGTGCTAAACCAAATCACCACTGCACTACACAACACTATTGGACTTTGATGCTTGTTTTAATTACTTATTAAATAAATAAATATTTTTTTTACTGTCCAAGATGTCTGACTCGCGACGAGGTGGAGTCGCATTTTGTTTCCGGCGCGAGGTATTGTTTTTTCTATTTTCGTCTAGAGGTTTTTTTTTTGTGGTGCATGCGGCGGCGGAACGTATGCACGCGTCGGAGGATGAGTCGGCACTCGAAGTTAAATTGGACAAAAATGTTTCGCCATATATATTCGTTTTATTTGTATTGCTTTTATTTTGATTGCACGAAATGCGTTCAATATTTATTTTAGGGTGAAGTTTCCTTACTTTTATTAATTATACGATCTTTCTAAAGGAATGAATGGAATTTGAACAGTAAAAATAACATTTTGTAATTAATCTGGAAACACCATACGAACTTTCATTCCTTTAGAGCGAATGTTGGGAGCGCAGTAGAAATTCAACATCTTAATACCAGAGATTAATAAGGAGACAGTCGACTCCCTCGTATCCCGCCCTTGATTCATTTGACAGTGTCTTATCCTAATATTCGAGTTTTGAGCATGCGTTACTTTCTCGTTTTTCTACATATTTCATAAGTTATTATAAATATAAACGCTATCAAAATATCCACTTATTAGAAATAAATTTTAGATAAAGTTTCGATTACACTAACTTGCGCAAACAATTTGCAGTCGATTTTTCGAACGCGTAGTGTTGAATGTACACGAAATGGCTGACGAATTCACGAACAATGGGCAATTAACGTGCGTTTGAGCTATACCCGTATGAAGTGGGCGTCAAGATACAAATGTCTCCATAGGGAACATTTATTGTGAACGAGAACTTCTTTCTTTTTGTTTGTTTGCCAAGACATCTGTGAAAAATATTTAGTATACATCAAGTCATTGAACAGACAACATCATATTTTCTCATCGTGTTAAAAATATAGAATTTTATACCAGAAAGTGATGATTTGCGGAATGCAATAATTTTTTGTTTTCATTTGAAGAATAGTGCTGCAGAGTCGCATCGAATGCTTATCGAGGCGTATGGTGATCATGCGCTATCAGAAGCAACATGCAAAAGATGGTTTCAGCTGTTCAGAAATAATGATTTTGATGTGAGAAATGAAGAAAGTGGAAGACCACCAAAAAAGTTTGAAGACGCTAAATTGCAAACGATATTGGATGGAGATGACACTTTTAGTCAAAAGAAAATGGCGGCAATGTTAACTGTTGCACAACAAACAATTTCTGACCGTTTAAAAGCTATGGGAAAGATCCAAAAGTGTGGAAAATGGATGACACATGAATTGAATGAAAGACAGATGGAAAACCGAAAAAGCACTTGTGAAATTTTGCTTCAAAGACACGAAAGAAAATCGGTTTTGCATCGGATTGTTACTGGCGATGAAAAATGGATCCTAAACGGAAAAAATCATGGGTTAATCTGGGACAACCATCAACATCGACTGCAAAACCAGATCGACTCAGCAAGAAGACAATGCTGTGTATTTGGTGGGACCAGAAAGGTGTGCTGTACCACGAGCTCCTAAAACCTGGTGAAACCGTTAATACAGATCGCTACGGACAATAAATGATCAATTTGAACCATGCATTGATTGATAAACGACCATAATGGGCCAGAAGACACGGCAGGGTAATTTTGCTCCATGACAATGTACCTGCACACAAAGCAAAACCGGTTCAGGATACAATCAAAACACTTGGCTGGGAGCAGCTACCCCACCCTCCGTATTCACCAGGCTTGGCTCCTTCCGACTAACATTTGTTTTCATCGATGGGACGCGCATTGGCTGAGCAGCACTTTGATACTACGTGGATGTCGAAAATTGGGTGTCTGATTGGTTTGCTTTAAAAGACGAACAATTTTATTGGCGTGGTATTCAAAAATTGCCAGAAAGGTGGTCAAAATGTGTAGAAAACAATGGCCAATACTTTGAATAAAATGTTTTTACTTTCCCATTAATAATTAGTGTCTTATTTTCAAAAAAAAACTCATTTTATACCGGTATACCTGGTATTTCATAATTTATTATAAATATAAATGATATCACAATAGCCACTTATTAGAAATGAATTCTAGATAAAGTTTCGATTACACTTACTTGCGCAAACAATTTGCAGTAGATTTTTCAAAGGTGTTGTGTTGAATGTACACAAAGTGGCTGACGTATTCACAAACAGTGTATTTGACACTATTGAGGGCAAAAATTGACGAATTAGTCGCCATTTTGCCAATATTGGAGGGGAAAGGTTAAGATGTGTGAGCAAGATGGGACAATGTTCGATGTCACTTCCAGAAATTGGGGGTTTTTCTACAAGAACACGTAAGTAACAGTCAAACGGTCGATAGACAAAGGGGAATCAGCTGCATGATCTGCTGTTCAGTTGACCATCTCCTTGCTTAATGGTTTCTGGTTCATATTTTAAAGATAAACTTAGAATCGGTTCTGAACAAAAGTTCATTATGTGCGTGTTTTTCTTATAAGCGTCATCTACTGCAGTTGCATTTTTATTTTTGTAAAATTATTTCTTTGAAGCTTTTTTTGTGGTTTGATGTCAAAAGAGTTTGAATGTCAAATGTTTTTTTTTAATTATTGTATTTAGTTTGTCTCCTTCGTAATAATAATTTAAACTCAATCATTTGGCTTAGTTACGAAACCAGAAATCAGGATCATTAATTAAATCTTCTCCAGCTTGGGATAGTCGTCGAAAGTTAAGTCTCTCGGGTTACATTCTCTAAGGCATGAAGTGGCATACCGTGGTTCCTTAAATAGAAATTTATCTAACCTCAGAAAAGTTTATTCAGAACTCCCAAATTATCCATTTCCAAGCAACGTTGCCCGCGGTTCTCCCAATCGTAGCCCACCGTTCCTTGTATCAATTAACATTTTCCGAGTTAAATGCTGTTCACTCGAAGATACTCCAGAAACTAATTACTCCCAGCACGGCTTCGCAGAATAAGCAACAATGTGCGTAAATGAAATTAAAGAACTTTTTTAAAGATGCCGGCAGTTTAAGAGATTTAATTAATTTCCAGCAAAGGCGAAGGACGTTCCGTGTGGCTGTGTAACCTTTCTAGTGGCAGAGTGATTTCCACGAAGGATATCTTGCATTGACTTTTGCCTTTGTGAAGATAGATTTATTGGTGGTGGAGTGATGGATTACGCTTCATTGAAACTTGTCAAACATGATTTTCTTGTGGTGGTCTTAGTAGAAAGCGATGGCTAACTTGAAACCACTTAGAATCGAAGTTGTTCTTATATTTTGAACGTTTTGCATCATGATGCTACTTTTTCTTTGCGGGATTTTGTTCTACCTGCGATATAGTACCTTTTAAAAAAGTGTGTTACGTATTCGCCACCGAAGTTAAGTCGGTTTCCCGGTTGTAACAGAAAAAATACAGAAGAAGATATCTGTACACAATAATCCTACAAAAACAAAAACCCACCTTTTAGAAAGAGGCCGATGTATTTATCAACATAAACTCCATTTACATCAACAACAGTTAATACGATGCAATGCCTACCCGGCGGAAAAGAGAGCTGTCACATGCAATTTTTCAACTGTTCGTGTGTGCAATGCGACACCCTGCGGCTCGCGAACAAACAAACAACACGAAAACGTTTCCAAGTCGGAGGACGCTGATACAGATGTCCTCTCACACATGCTGCTCAGCGATGGATAGTTGATGAAAAATAACTTTCTCTTTTGGACCTGTGTACGTTGATGGCATTTGGATGAGAAGTTTCAACGAGGAAATTTATGGGTTGTACGGCGAGATGCGCCTGATCAAACGTCATCAAATACAGAGCTTAAGATGGCTTGCCCATGTGAAGTGCATGGACACCACAGCCCCAGATCGAAAAGTCTTCGAGGAAGACGCTGAGGTAGGACACACAAGTGGATAAGGACTTCAACTCGTTTGGTATGGGAATTTTTTCGAACTTTCCTTGGATAATGCAACGACTGTAGTATAACGCGTTAAGAGTATATCCCATCCTTGTGCATCGTTCAGTATGCCTATCGTCTTCTCTAGCTCGAGTTCCTGTGATCCAAAGAACATAATGCGGGAATCTGTTCGCATGGGATGCATCCCGGCCATGTGAGCTTCATCCTCTCGTCTCCTAAGATTAAAGGGGATGTAGATTAAACCTGTGTGGTCGCCGTGGCGTAGTGAGTCGAGTGCGACGCTCAAACGCCGAAGGGTCTAGGTTCGACTCCCAGCTCAACACCAATTTTTCGAATTTTTCACGGTACCACCTCTTTCGAGCTGCTGACAACACTCAAAGAGTTATAACTGTCTAAGAAAGCTTCTCTCAAATCTCGCCGTTCGGAGTCGGCATAAAACTGTCAGTCCCTTCTACTCGTGAGAGAACAGTAGCGCTCACAACACGAGTAGTTGATGAGCAAGCTAGGCCCTGGTCCCCCTTTTACTGTAGCGCCAACAATTATTGTTATATTAAATTAAACCTGATTCACTGTCCCCTCATTTTTGAAATGTGTCTAATTTTGGTTCATAAGTCAAGGTATCAGTGCAAGGTATCCAAAGTCTCGAATGTCATTGTTCAGATGACTTCGCACAACACGTGCAACCAACTCTTGGAAGTGAACTCGGTGAAGAAGGCCTTTGCGATTGCTAAGAATTAACCCTGTTGGGAAGTATCATTCCTAACAGCTCTTGGTGTGAGGTTACCTTTTCTCGTGGTGAAAAGACAAAGTGTTTGTGTTTTTTTCTTGCGAAACTCTGCTAAATATTTGGTTGAAAGTCAACTACTTTCTTCTTCTGCCAACTTAAAGTCCTGATATAAGATTCTTGCTTTCAACCAACTGCGTTATGTGATTGAAAGTTATTTCCGGGAACAGTTTTGGGGACCACCGGGGTGTAGTGGGTAGAGTGTGACGCTTACACGCAGAAGCTCTAGATTCGATTCTCGGCTGAACACCTCGAAGTTCTCACGGCTGCTGACAACATTTGAAGTGTAATAACTGTCTAAGAAAGCTTCTCAAACTTCGACGTTCGGTGTTGGCATAAAACTCTAGGTCCCTTCTATTTGTGAGAGAACAGTACCGCGCTCAGCAAGTGTTGCTTCATGAGCAAGCTAGGCCCTGGTCTCTTGGTCCCCCTACCATACAATTATTAACCACAACGGCAATGTTTACTGTTTCCTTTTCAAAGACACTTTTTATGAAACTTAAACATATTTTGTCTTAAGTTGCAAATGTTTTGGACACCACTGTATAAGCTACTCATGTCCAAATTTTCAATGTTTCACTTGTTATTATGACTGAACTATGTCCCACAATAAAAAATCAAAGACGTACGCAAACGACACCGCTTTAAGTGACATTGAAATAATTTCAATTGACTGAATATCCATCAAAGACATTAGCGTCGTGTAACTCACTTAATTCAATCGATGCCCAAACACTCTGCTTTCCCTCAGTCCCCATCGAAAGTGATATTTCTGCGCTAGAATCTCCCAACTGGGCTAATTTTAATCCGATTCAGGGCATCTGCCGCCTTCCCCACAATGAAAAACTACAGCGCCAATAAAAAAAATGAACACAGAACCCCATTTTAGGGTGTAATTAGATTTAACAACTTCGTAATGACTTCTGTTATTGTTGGCCGCTGTGCCCACTGAGATCTGTCCCTTTTCTACGAATTGGACTTGTTGGTTTAATCTGAGGGGGAAAATGCCAACCGAAATCCAACCGCAATTTTCCTTAATTTGAATTTTAAATTCTTTCGCTATAATTAATATGACATGCGACTGGCGGTTTGGTGTTGTGGCACAGTTAAGTTTGAGTTGTGCGGAGGCATTTAGCTTGTAGATGACCACCAAGCCGGCATTTAAATTTGGCGTGAGATGGTTTGAATGTTATTGAATTTAAACGTAGGGCAAGCGGGGGGCAGCGGGGCACCAAGAGTAAAATTACATTGTTCGATTTATTTGTTTAAATTCATAACAGGTCTCTTCAATCTAGTGAGTCAAAACGGCGTTCATTTTGGCCAACAAATTACGAACAAGCAATGACGAAAGACTAGTGCAAAAGCCGTGAATTGATTTTCCACAAAACGGCGTTCATTTTGGCCAACAAATTGCGAACAAGCAATGACGAGCGACTAGTGCAAAAGCCGTGAATTGATTTTCCACAATTTCGGACATTTTCTTCGAGTTGCTACTCGCAAGCGGAGCATAACGTCAAGACAAGACTCCTTACTGACCGTACCACCATGTGGTAATATCTTCCGATGCACTTTGCTATGGTAATAAAAAGGGCAACGGTCACCAAAACCTTCACATAACACCGAACTTGGCGTGCTTTTTTGGGCTCTCCTGGAGACGATTGGATTTTGTTTTCGATGTCATAACCATATTCCCATGATTCGTCATCATTTGTGACCCTTTTAAGCAGATCTACATCGCCTTTCAAAGACATACAATAATGTCTGAGCGATGCTCATGCGACACTCTTTTGTCAAAATTCAGCAATTTTGGATCGGACTTCGCTGCCACATGATTCATGCCCAAAAATTTCAGAAAAAATTGCATGACATGAGAAACCCAATATGCCGACATCTTTAGCAACTCCTCTAATACGAGAGTTATAATAATAATAATAATAATTGTTGGCGCTACAGTCCAAAGGGGGCCCAGGGCCTAGCTTGCTCATCAACTACTCGTGTTGTGCGAGCTACTGTTCTCTCACGAGTAGAAGGGACCTACAGTTTTTTGCCGACGACGAAATTCGAGAAGCTTTCTTAGACAATTATTACTCTTTGAATGTTGTCAGCAGCTCGAAAGTGGTGGTGCCGTGAAAAATTCGAAAAATTGGTGTTGAGCTTTGAGTCGAACCTAGATCCTTCGTCGTGTGAGCGTCGCACTCTACCCACTACGCCACGGCGACCACAATACGAGAGTTACCTTTTATATTTCAGTATTAGAGAACAAAAACAAATATTAATCATCGAAAATAGCTTTATTGTTTTCCAAAATATTCCCCATTAAGATCTATACACTTTTGGATGCGTTTGAACAAATTGTCGAAGCACTTTTGCCACTCTGATTGAAGCATCTCCAAAACATGCATTCTAAACGCATCAACCCCTTCTTCAGGTATCGAAAAACGTTGACCTCTCATTTAATTTTTAAAGTACGTGAACAAAAAGAAGTCATTCGGTGCCAATTCAGGACTATCCCATACAGCGGATGACTCATCAAATCGATGTTTTGAGTGCTCAAAAATGCAGTTGTTTGATCCGATTTGTGAGAGCTCGCATTGTCCCGGTGAAGAGTGATCCGTCTTCGGCGGTTGGTTCTCCTGATTTCTTGGAAGACAACTGGCAAACAATTGATTGTGTACCACTAAGAATTGACTGTTCTGCGTTGTTCTAGTGGTACGGTTGCGACATGTTCAGTTTTTCCGAAAAAACAGGCAACCACTTGCTTGGAAGTGCTTCGTGCATGAGCAACTTCTGTTGGATTTGGCTCAATTTGAAACACCCATACAGTGTTTATTTTCGGATTCATACGCATAAATCAACGATTCATAACCTGTGACGGTGTCATAGACGTGTGTCGAAGCACTGCGATCGTATTTTTGGAGCATTTTTTTCGATCAATCGACACGAGCCTTTTTTTGAGCGATTGACAAATTATGTGTGATCCAACGCAAACAAATTTTTTTGACGGTCAAATGTTCATGCAATGTCCCACTAATGCCTAAGGTTGTCTCAATCTCACTATAGGTCACGTGGCGATCTTGCAATATCAGTTGGCTCACAGCATCAGTGGCTTCCGGAACAACAACTGATTTTGGACGACTTTCACAAAATTTGTCTTGGAGTGAACTACGACCTCGGTTGAATTCATTCATCGATAAACACTGGTCATTGATTGAGCTTCATCGCAAAAGCTTGAATTAAGTTCATCGATGCACTGTTGTTGAGTTAATCCACGTCGAAAGTTGTAAGAAATAATCGCACGAAAATTTTCACGACTTAATTCCATTTTTTGGGCGAGATGAATCTTTTAAGTTACTGTAAACTACACAAATAGCGCTCGTATGTCAAAACGTTCTGGGTATGTATAACCTCAAAAATGTCAAGCTTAAGTATAGAGTTGACAGTTGCCAGATTGCAGCACTAGGGTTACCCAATCCCGAAATATAAAAGACAACGTAGATATAAAAGGTTTCGTACTGATTCGACGACACTCCATAAAAACTTTCTTCACTTTCTCAACATTTTCATCGGCTGATGGAAGACACTTGGTCTTCAGTGAAAAGCTTTCATCACTTGTAGACATATTTTTGGCACAGAGTACACGCACCAGGAGCCACTTTAAATATTTCAAGTGCTTTTGAGCACTTAATTTCATTTTTTACACAAATTGACTGCAAAATTTTTTAACCGCTTTTTCGAGAGCAGGAAATTGCCGAGCACGCAAAACACGTCTAACAACATAACGAAATAAAAAAATCGATGATCTAATGAACGTAGCCCGCGAATTTGAACAGACCTTGTAATTGATAATGTAAAATAAAATATGGAAAAATAGAAAAGTAATTTTGGGCGGAAACCAAATCGGAATCGTTTAACATGGGTTTTAAACTTATCCAACATGGTGGGGTTTTTCGCATGTGGTGTTGAATCGCAATAAAAAGCGGAGCAATCGACTGGCCCATACTTTCCCTAAAATAAATGAACCATAACTTCTGTCTTCTGTGTAGTTTGTGTCACCACCGTGTTCAAACCACATGTCTCCCAAGTCCATAACTTCCGGCTCGAGCCAAAAATAATGGGTAATCATGGCACGACATCCCTGAACATACATAGTAACGTGAGGATCGTTATCGGTGATGTACGAGGGGCGTTCAATATATTTTCGGTATCGGGGTGAAGCTGTAGTTACATATATAAATTGATTTATTTATCACGTAATACTATGGTATTATCTTGGTGCATTCATTTAAAATATCATATAAATGTGATCATTACTTCGCGTTTTATCTCTAGTTAAACAGAATCATAATGGCAACTAAGACGATGATGGTGAAAATTGAGCATCGCGCTTTAATTAAATTTCTCACTAAGGAAGAAACAAGTCAAAAAACTATTAATGATTCATGAAACATGGTGTCTGTTTACCAGGGTTCGGCACCTTCATTTTCAACTGTGCGAAAGTGGTCAAGTGAGTTCAAGAAAGGCAGAGAGAGCATTGAAGACGACCCCCGCTTCGGCTCCCCGGCTACTTGTACGGGAGGAAGCACCAAAAAAGTCGAAAATATTGTTCTTGATGATGCCCGAATAAAGGTGAAAATGATGGCAGAGATCATCAAACCGTCAACTGGTACCGTTCACACCATTCTTCGTGGCCATCTTAACCTTTCAAAGGTCAGTGCAAGGTGGGTGCCACGAATGCTCACAGCGCCTTAGAGAAAAGTTAGAATCGCATGCTCTCGAGAGCTTTTGGAGATGTGTAGTGAGAACGCGGATGGTATTATGGATCAAATTGTTACTGGGAATGAAACATGGGTTCACCATTATGACCCTAAAAAGCAAACAAGAGTCTATGTAGTGGCATAAAAAAGGAACAGACCCCCCGAAGAAGCTCAAAGTCACTCCATCTGCCGGGAAGCTCATGGCCACAGTTTTTTTTGGACTCAAAGAGAATCTTGCCCATTGAGTACAAAAAAATAGGTGAAACCACCAACGCCACATCCTACGCTTCCACTTTGCATAATTCGCAGGAGGAAATTAAAAAGAAAAGATGGAGTAAACTAACAGCGGCTGAGTTGCTTCTTCATGACAACGCTCCTATTCACACGGCGGAGTTTCCAAGGCTTCTGCGCGAGATTGTGATTTCGAAGAAATCCAATACACCCCTCCCCCCTATAGACCAGACCTTGCCCTTAGTGATTATTCCCTGTTTCCGGATTTGCAAAAATGTCTTCGTGGAAAAAGATTTTCGGATGATGAAGAACTCAAGTCGGCAATAAATGGGTATTTTGCAAAAAAAGAGGAAATTTATTTTGTTGAGGGCTGAAAAAAGCTTATCTCAAGATGTAACAAATGCATTGGTGTTAGGGGAGATTATAAAGAAAAATAAAACAATTTCATTTAACTTCGCATTTTCCTTCATATCGATACCGAGGCCATCAGGTTGAGAGGAACAAACTTCCAGACTTTCAAAGACAACGCTTCCAAGGAAAACCGGAAGAAATTCAAAAGGGCAAACATTGTCGCACCAACAATTAATTACACAAAAAAAAAATTAATAAGTTCTTACATAAGGCCGTATTGTCGTGTTTTTATTCATGGTGCATTGTTTGACAGGCTTTCGTCCACTTTCTGAAGCCATCTTATAAGAGTTTCGATGGCGTCACAACTGAATCTGCTGTTTCAAGGTCTTGAAAAATGTGCCTAGTTCTTTAAACTTTGATAAACTACGGACTTATCGACTGCATTTGAAGCCTCTTCCTCCTTGTTCACCATCTCATAATACTTTGAGGACAGATTACATTGTTTCGCTTGCATTTGTGGAGAGCCTGGCAACTGGCAGGCTCTTAACTTCCACCTTAAGTCACAAATGTGATAAAGATTAACTTGCAGCAAAATAAGGGTCAAGTGTGGCGGACTTTTCGATCTTCGTTAAGCTTCAGGATGTTCTGTCTGTTTCCGTAGTGATTGCAATGCATTGACGTGTTAAATTTTTTTATTATCAAAACTTGAGGCAAAAAGTGCTGCAATGTCCCAAAGGTAGCAAACACTTTTGGTCATCCGTAAGAAACGTAAAGATTTCCGCCTCGATTTCAATTCCAACGCTCATTTGCAATAACATTCCAGCTATTAGCTCTTTGGACAAAGCAAATCTGCTAGTTGCACATTTTGCAGCCAGCTCAACACTTGCAGATTGCGCTTTGCCCGCGCCTGTACTCGAGAGCGTTAAGTTTTCCATGGGACAAATCCATTTTCGCACTCGCACATTTGCAAGAGTACTTAAAGATCTAAACGTGCACAAATCTGTTGGCCCGGATGGTATCCCCCCCGTTCTTCTGAAGAGGTGCTTTTCTACTCTGGCAAAACCACTGTGTAAGCTATTCCATGTGTGCTCCTCTTTAAAGCTCTTTCCGAGTAAGTGAAAAAGAGCATTTGTCCAGCCCGTTACTAAAAAGGGCGAACCATCAGCAGCCACCTCCTACCGACCCATAGCACTTACGTACCTATTTTTCGAGGTAATATCAGACATAATTTTTCCTAAAACAAAAAGTTATACGAATTATATAAATTTATAGAATACAAGTTTTAGAATTTCAAATCAGCAGCAGTTTTGTATTGTTTATTAGTGCTTTGTATTATTTATTAGTTCATTAGTATTATTCAGTAAGTTATTGCGTTCAAACTAAGTTTCCTAATTTTGGTTTTTGAAATAATCATTAAGTTTTAAGGAAATTGATATTCTGATGCAACTACTGCCTTACAAACATCATTTCTGAACGCGGCTAACGGCAACCTTTACTTTGTGGTGGAAAAAACAAGTATTTCTCTCTTTCAATTGATTAATATGCCCTCTCCTTCTAATAGTTTGAAGAGTGAGGAGATCCACCTTGTAGGCAGTTCACACGTATTCTCATTTAAAAACAAAAAAAGACCTGTCTGTGAATCAGCTGTTCAGGAGGGGAAATGTTATAAAAAAAACGCTGTAAAAATGAATTCAAGTGCGGGGACGAGGGAGTTAACTATCTCCCTTTTGGTCTCAGATTTGAACTTTATGAGAAACTTTCGTATGATACTAAAAAAATGCGCATCGAAATGTCAATTGTGTACGAACACGTTCCATGGATTTCTGAACTCTTACAGAAAAGTCAACAAGTAAGATCAGTTAATAAGTGTTCATTTGTTAAATTACTTATGTTTTAAGCCTACTAGAACTTCACGACTCTATTGTAGAGATGACAAGTAGTATCAGTGCAGTAAAAAATTCGAACCTTCTGCACCTGGACTTTCAGCGCGTGAGTATCGCACTCTACCCACTGTGCCACGCCGGCTACTGAAGTGGCCATTTACAAATATTTATTTATTCTAAAAATCCACAGAAACCGATCATTTTATGAGGAAGTATCACTCGCGCTGTAACTTTCGTCTTCGCCTTAATTGTCCGTGAGACCAATGGGCGACAAGACTCAATAAAAGCATCCTGAATGCAATTTGCCCTTTTACCATGAGTTGGCATCTTAGCTGAAATTTTTTATGTATCTAAATTGGTCGTAGTATTAAAAGACATCTCCGTCTTACGTCTCATTGAAATATTTAGCTGACGAGAGCCGTAATTTTGGTCTGAGGATATTGCTCTCCACATCAGCTATTTTCCAGCAATTTGGAATTAACAGACCGAAGTTACTTTCCTAGAACAGGAATCCAGACCAATCAGACACACAAATTAGTAAACACTTAAGGAAGTTCTTTTCTCAAGGCTAACGTTTCAGCGTCATGAGAAATGAAGAATGAACTTAGATTCCGTTTAGTAATGAAGTTTAGATCGTTGTCTGTGTCGGAGTACTAGCACCCTGCAAGAACGTAAATGCTTATATTTGGTAATTAACTAAATTCGTGCGGCTTGCTAAGAGATGGCGTTACTTGTATTGTTCCATTGTTACTATTCCATTGGAACGTGCATTGGACAGCTATTATCACTGTACGCTTTCATTTCAGTATTCAGTATTCAAGTATATGTCATTAATTTGAAGCGTAAATAACAATAGTTTGGTTTTTCTCTCAAATGTGTCGAACGTTGTGCCTAAAAAAAGTGTTTTTGCAGGGCGTTCTTCTTCATTACTTTAACTGCAGCCGCAAGTGATCGTATTTGGATGGAAGTTTATAGTTAACAAAAAATGGTTTGCACGATTTAAAAGTGGTGATTTTGGCTTGGACGACGATGAACATACTGGGCACAATAAAGCTTAAAGACACAGAACAAGTAGCATTACTCTATGAAGATTGTTGCCATACACAAGGAGAACTCGCAGAATATGAAGGTGTTACTGAAGCAGTCATTTCAAAGCTTTTAACAGCAGGTCGATATAATAATAAGGAAGTCCAAATAAAAACAAACACGATGTTAGCTTAATACCCAATATTTTGAAGATGTTCTAGTACATGTTTCACGTGGTAGCGGTGGCAGAGTTAGTTAATGCTGACAAACATACGCCGTAGGTCCAGGGTTGGATTCCAGGACTGAACATGTCACATTTTTTCACAGGGCCCCCTCTTTCGAGTAACTGACAACCCTTAAAATGTTCAAAAAAGTGTAGGTTACTTCCATTCGTGATGAAATAAAAACGACTTGTTGCTGAAGAAGCTACGAAGGTTGCCTTTTATATTTCGGGATTGGGCAACACTATTGTTGCAACCTGGCAACTGCCAGACCTATCGACAGATTTGACATTTTTTGGGTTATATGTACGTACTCAGAACGTTTTGACATACGAGCGCCATTTGTGTTGTTTACAGTAACTTAAAAGATTCATCTCGCCCAAAAAATGCAATTAAATGGTGAAAATTTTCGTGCGTTAATTTTTTACAACTTTCGACGTGGATTATCTCAACAACAGTGCATCGATGAACTTAATTCAATTTTTGGCGATGAAGATCCATCAAGGACCAGTGTTTATCGATGAATGAATTCAACCGAGGTCGTAGTTCACTCCAAGACAAATTTCGTGAAAGTCGTCCAAAATCAGTTGTTGTTCCGGAAGCCACTGATGCTGTGAGCCAACTGATATTGCCAGATCGTCATGTGACCTATCGTGAGATTGAGACAACCTTAAGCATTAGTGGGACCAGCATACATTCAATATTGTATGAACATGAACATTTGACCGTCAAAAAATTTGTTCGCGTTGGATCACACATAATTTGTCAATCGCTCAAAAAAAGGCTCGTGTCGATCGAAAAAAATGCTCCAAAAATACGATCGTAGTGCTTCGAAACACGTCTATAACATCGTGACAGGTGGTGAATCGTGGATTTATGCGTATGAGCCCGAAAGTACACAGCAGTCGACTGTATGGGTGTTTCAAGTTGAGCCAAATCCAACAGAAGTTGCTCATGCACGAAGCACTTCCAAGCAAGTGGTCGCCTATTTTTTCGGAAAAACTGGACATGTTGCAACCGTTACACTACAACAACGCAGAACAGTGAATTCTAAGTAGTAGACAACCATTTGTTTGCCAGTTGTCTTCCAAGAAATCAGAGAAACCAAACCGAAGAAAACGGATCACTCTTCACCACTACAATGCGAGCTCTCACACATCGGCTCAAACCTCAGCATTTTTGAGCACTCAAAACATCGATTTGATGAGTCATCCGCTGTATGGGATAGTCCTGACTTGGCACCAAATGACTTCTTTTTGTTCACGTACGTAAAAAATCAAGTGAGAGGTCAACGTTTTTCGACACCTGAAGGAGCGGTTGATGCGTTCAGAATGCATGTTTTGGAGATACCTCAATCAGAGTGGCAAAGGTGCTTCGACAATTGGTTCAAACGCATGCAAATGTGTATAAATCTTAATGGGAAATATTTTGAAAAAGAATAAAGCTATTTTCGATGATGAATATTTCTTTTTGTTCTCTAATTCCAAAACATAAAAGGCAATCCTCGTAGACCCAGACCCCTTGAGGACTTTTGCGCCATTTAATGTAGATTTTGTGGTAGCCCTTGATACTCTTCACGTCCATGCTGAGCAGTTGGAATCAGACAGAAATCGGTTTCACAAAGGAAAAAACATCAGATTTAATCACAAATCCACACAACACATCTTTGTGTACGAGTAATAGTCCGATATGTAAGAAAATGCGTCACCATGAGCTTCCGAAATTAAAAAAATGCACATGAACCATACTCGACAGTGAAGGAGCCCATGCATAGGCATTTCACAAAATTTTAGGAATTGTTAGAATCGAAAGCAGAACTAACGAAAATCCTTTAGAGTTTCAGCGAAACAAATAATCGAAAAAGACGTATGGTGTGGCTGAGGTGTGCCAACCAACACTTGACAGGCGTTATCATTCACACATCCTTTGTGAGTTGGGAGACGCTCTGATAAGGGTTCAGAACAGAGGTTAACTGCGATTTTTAATTTCAAAGGAGGAAGAAATTCTTTTATTTTTTTTAGATCAACCGCAAACCGGTTGATCTGGGGTGAATCTTAATCCCTAGACGCTCACTGACAGCGGTTTTCCAAAATTAATCAAAATGGGATTTGCTTTATTCACAGGCACTACATAAAGAGGATCAGGTAGCACACACGGAAATTCCGTTTCCGGGAACTCACAGTTGAGGCGCATAATTACGATTTCAGTTTCCGAATCGATGTTCCGGCTCTCTTTCCCGCCCATTGTCTCGCCCGGTGTGATAAGCAGCGGCAAGTTATTAATGAGTCTCGTTAGAGGCTTTTGTTTTCAACTGGTTTCATGCAGGCTCCCACTTGCTCTGCTATTAATCAATGAAATGAAAACGTTCATGACGCGGAGCTCCCGCCACACACTCTGGCGATTTATTATTCACGGAACTGGCTGCTCCGCTCCCTTCCATCCGGTGCCCGATGCAACGACCGCCTGTATCCACTTGAGACTATCTGCGCACGTGAAGAGTTCATAGGCAGGGGCAAACCTCGAAACGACGCCATAAATCAATTGCCAAGTGGGTTGCTAATGGATTCACGGTAATTGATCCTTGTCTGATGCCGCTATAGCAGTGGACTTGGACTCATTGTTTGAAGTTGGACGAGTTAACCCGGAGGGGAAGCTGTTGGTTTGATTAAGCACGCTCCGCTTGTTGCTGGAGCCAGACGGAGTCAGCGGGCATTAAATAAACTTTTAACGATTCCTGGTTCATTCAAAGGTATTACGAGGGCTTTCTAAAGGAAAGTATTCTTTGAGAGCCCTCTTGAAAAAAGTTCCGGGGCACAAAGAAAAGGGTAAACTCGCTTTTCCAACAAATTCCCCAAGTAAACTGCCGAAAGTTGAAGGCGACCCAGAAAGTTGTTTTGGTTTCACAGCAAAAATTATAACAAGTACCAACAATTCACAGTGCCACCAGTCACAGCCCCCTTGCCCTGTCAGACTGTAGGAAATGATACTTAGTGCGATGATAAGCCTCTTATGCAACACGAACTCACTTGCGCCGAGGACATCACATCCTTCAGTTGACACTCGCTCCCCAACAGTTGACACAGAACCGTGACAAGGAATTGCATCGTGCGCGCAACGTACCTGACAGGTTGACATCATCACGGGTGGCATCCTTTCACAATTACTCTTGGAAAAGTCGCGACGGGCCACACAGGTGCCAAACATTCCTTGATGCGAGTGCTCAATTCCATTCATGCGGAGCGTGTGTCTCGACTGCAAATAAATTTATGAATTTTCCTCTCGTCCCTGGCGCACTCGTCGCCAAAAGATAAATGGACGATGGGAACATTGAGCTGTCTGGGTATATGTCTGAGTTTCATCATTTTCTCTGATGAAGCGAAAATTAAACAAATTTAATAGCAGAAAATAGATGCTGCCTTTTAAGCAAAATTAGAAGAGAATTTCCTCACGCCCAACAATTGATGGTGCTGCCGGCTCTGCACACCATCTGCCGTGCGAGTGACAGGCCCTTGCCAGAGGCATGCTTCCACCCCCACTCTGAAGAAACAAGAGTTTCGCTGAAGGATGAGAATCTGAATATTTGTTTGTTATGACGCCGAAGGATAATTGTAGCTGCTGCCGTGTTTGTTGTTGGGCGGTTGGCCGTGAGTTGAGTGCGCACGGAAAAGTTTTTCCGCAAAAGGGACGTCCTTTGATGATGTGCTTGTACCTTCGGAGTGACACAATTAAAAAATTTCTGCGTAAATTATTCTGTGAGTGACCTTGGGCGCTCAAGTATGTACAAAGTTTGTGGTAAAAACTGCAAAAAGGAAAATTGGAGGAAGCTAAGTTTAAAACGATTGAAATTCGGCTTGGCAGCATCCGTGAAAATTCGCAGGGAATCCGCATCGTCACCAGAAAAAATCAATGACACATTTAAAACGGTCAAACGAACTGCACAAAGTATTCTATATATTTGACACTGATTACAAAGGGACCAAAGGCTAACTTCATCAGCAACTGCTCGTATTGTGGGTCATGCTGCGCTGTAGGTCAAATTTTTACTGACTGTGAGTCAGTTTATTGTCGACTCCGAACGGCAAAGTTTTAGGAGTTAATCGACAGTTATAGCCCTTTACATGTTGTCAGCAGCTCGAAAGATTCGACGTGTTCAGCCGGGAATCGAACCTGGACTTTCGATGTGTGGTTGTCGCACTCTACGCACTATGCCACGACGGCAATAAACCGTTTGTGGTATAATATGAGTTGCTTTATCCAATCGAAATAATTGAAAAGAAAGGTCATCGGCTGCAACTAATGCGTTTGAATTTGGTTATAAACGGCCAGAAAAGACCGACAGACATCTGATGGTGATGTTGCAACACGATGATGGTCGGCTCCGCATGGCTCGACATGCTCCAAAGCTACTCGTCGTGCACTCCACAAATATCTCTCTTCGAATACTGGCCATTTCGACAGATGCAATATAATATGGTTTGGGTGGTTACCGGCTTGAGTCTTCTGTAGATATCGAAGAAGGGCCTTATGATCGGATGGAGGGGGCTAATATTTTCTTTTAAATGTTAACGTTTATTATTCAAAATATTGGCCATCTGAAGCAATGATTTTTTCCATCTTTCTGGCAATTTGTGGAACTGGCTTGTCTTGGCAGCCAAGAATGGATCAAACCAATTTCCGATATTCTGCTCTGATGGGAACCGTTTTTCAGTCATGGTAGTTTGGTTTTTCATGGTAGTCAGAAGGGGCAATAAGGCGGGTGAAGAAAAACTTCCCATCCACTGTTTTCCAAAAAGTTCTTAAGCGGAATGTAATAATAATAATTGTTGGCGCTACAGTCCAAAGGGGGACCAGGGCCTAGCTTGCTCATCAACTACTCGTGTTGTGCGCGCTACTGTTCTCTCACGAGTAGAAGGGACCTACAGTTTTTTGCCGATTCCGAACGGCGAAATTTAAGAAGCTTTCTTAGACAGTTATTACTCTTTGAGTGTTGTCAGCAGCTCGAAAGAGGTGGTGCCGTGAAATATTAGAAAAATTGGTGTTGAACTGGGAGTCGAACCTAAACCCTTCGGCGTGTGAGCGTCGCACTCTACCCAGTAAGAGGTAGAGATAGAGCATTAATGTCTTTGGCAACTTTATTCAGAATTCTGTCAAAAGTGTTTGGGAACCAACTTTTGTTTGGGGGGATAGCTCCCCATGGAGATGAAGTTGGGGACTATGTTCAAAGTTCGGCTGATCTTTGCGAATTATATATTAATCAAAAGGTCTTTGAAAATAAGATTGAGTTTGTTTTCACAGTTTTTCGGTGGAGAGTACCGTTAGAAAGATATGAAGCTTTAAAAAGTTTGACCGCCTCTAATTTCCACACAGTTGTGCCTACAAATCTGGAAAAATCATGGAAAATCCGTATCAATGAATACTTTTAACTAAAATTAGTTCAAGCATTCAGGCTTAGACACTTTGGGAGTTATTGGTCAAAATCTTTAAAACATCAATATGCAAATTTTGGAAAATTAAAAACGCAGTATTGAAGATCTGGGTCAACGCGCTAAGGGAACATAATTATCCAACCATCGTTTCGAATAATAAATTGAAGATATCGCAGGTTAAATGCTTTTTGTTTCCCATATATTTTTCTCGCTGTAGCCAATGAATCGTCACGAGCCTCTGTGGAGTCACGCACATTGTACAATTCAACCCTTAAATACCCACACAACGCACACAAGAAGAAGTTATTATATGTTATTATTTATTTAAAAAAAAAAATTATTTTATTAACAAATGGGCATTATAACCCCTTACACGTCTACTTACAATCTGCCCATTAGAAAATCTTACGCTACCTTAAATACTACTTGTTTGCCGGCTTATCTCCCACAGGTGAACTTGATCCCTCCTGCCGTACCTGATGGAATGCGGTGACAATGCTGATGAATTGAGTGGCCCAGCCGCTAGGTCAGCGGTTCTTTGGGAATTTACTTGTTGTCAGGAGATACCGTTTATGGTGATGTGTTTGTGGAATTTGATCGGGAATGTGTCGCGAACATTTCTTGTGTTAACTTGTATGCCCGTGCATAGATTTACCGCTGGCCGAAATCTGAATTTGGATTTGTAAATTCGAATAGATATGTATACGGTATTTGAATGTACATTACAGTGTAATTATTTCGTATCACCTCTGAATGTTAATACCGAATATGAAACTACTCTAACGTACATAGTTACGTAAGTGAGGTTAAGAACAAGAACAAATCAGAAATCCAAGTTTTTATAGTTTTCTTGGAGGAATTCAAATATATATGTATAGATTTAAGCACTGAATTGAAATACATATATGAGAACCCGAAAGGCACAAAAAAAAACTATAGATTAGCTTAGAGTACTCGGGAAGAGTCAGTAAGTCAGTATTAAGATCAGTAGATTATATATGTAAGCTAGATTTAAGTATTTTTGTCTAGAAACTAAGAAAATGGATTAATAAGAATTAAAATGCATAAAAAACAAAACAAACAAAACTACTCTAACAATTAGCAAATCAATGTCAATATACAATGGCGTACAAAAAATTATTGGAAGCGCTCATTGCACACTAAAGGACTTAAGAGGAAACGAATGTGTTTTCGGAGGTCGCTAATTTCATAGTTTCGGGTTTTTGAACAAACATTTCCCGTTATTCCGCGTTCAACGTTGGCTGACGAACTGAATGCATATTTAAAATTATCGGTGCAGAAACTATACTTATAAACCCAAATTGCAACTTGATGGATCCGCTAAACGTTTTGCAAAACAACAATTGGATAATGGAAATGGTAAATTGACTGTCGATAAGGTCACACAATGTATGTATCTTATTGCCACCAGACTTCTGCATATTCGCCTCAAATGTAGACGAGCCAATACATAATACATGGTTCAGTGAACGTGCTATAAGTTAAACTAAATGATTTTTAGTTTTGTTAAACAAATGTTTTTATTCATTTCAGAGGTTCATCCTCTCAGCTAGAGTACAAAAATGAGACTGACTTAAAACTATTCTAATAACTATGTCTCTAACCCTAATGTGTTACTGGCTCCGATATTTCTTTCGCAGCGTCAGTGAATTTGATCCAGCATCAAGTGGCTCTTGCAAGGGATCTCGCTTGGGATCATTTCTTAGAATCACTTTGGTGACTGCACATGGTTTGTTTACAGCATGTGGGATTTGGTGACGGCAAGTGGTTTGTTTACATCATGTGGGTGCTATCAAGTGGATGGTCGTTTGGTGGTCTCGGTATCTTCGATGTATTTCACGTTAACTTATATTAGCAGGAGAAAGCAACGATGTCAACTCAATTAATTTCAACATTCAAGGTGAAATACCTGGAAAAGCGAAAACATATAAATCCGTTGATACTGTGATGAACCAAGACGAAGTTGTCAACTATCCAACTGAGTTCTTGAATACACTTGACTTACCTGGCATGCCTCCGCACGTTTTAACATTAAAAATTGGCGTGCCTATCATTTTGCTTCGAAACATTAATTCACCACGACTTTGCAACGGCACTAGGCTTTCAGTTAAAAAAAATGATGGCGAATATCATCGAAGGTACAATAATGAATGGAAAATTCGAAGGAGCAGATGTCCTATTGTCTCGCATTCCAATGATCTGAACTGATTTACCATTCCAATTCAAACGCTTGCAGTTTCCAGTGCGACTCGCCTATGCCATTACCATCAACAAGGCATAAGGACAATCATTACAAGTGTGTGGCCTGAATTTAGAAAATCCGTGCTTCTCTCATGGGCAACTGTATGTGGCCTTTTCACGCGTCGGAAAGCCTTCTAATTTAGTCGTTTATGCCCCAAATAGAAAAACAAAAAATTTTGTATATCCAACAGCACTTCAATAATAATAATAATTCTTGGCACTACAATCCATAGGGGGACCAGGGCGTAGCTTGCTCATCAACCACTCGTGTTGTGCGCGCTACTGTTCTCTCACAAGTTGAAGGGACCTACAGTTTTTTGCTGACTCCGAACGGCGAAGTTTGAGAAGCTTTATCGTAGACTGTTAATACTCTTTAAGTGTTGTCAGAAGATCGAAAGAGGTGGTACCGTGAAAAATTCAAAAAATTGGTTTTGAGCTGAGAATCGAACCTAGACCCTTCGGCGTGTGAGCGTCGCATGCTACCCACTACGCCACGGCGACCACAGCACTTCAATAAACAAAATAAAAAATAAAAATCTTCTTTTTAGTATATGTATAAACATTAACTGTTTTTAAATTTGATTTATTTTATGCGTAGCAAAGCGTGCCGGGTATAGCTAGTGTATTCATAATAAACACGATTTAGTTCAAGGCGATTGCAATAAAAATAGTCTTAAACACTTTGGACATATGTGGCTGTAGAAGAACGGAACCCTCAGCGAGCCAGTTCTTCTCGCACTTGTCCTATACTTTTGATTGCATAAGTTTCCGTGTGGTGTAGCTGATAGTATATCTCTTTCGATGATGTGTCTTACTCTTTAGTAAGTCCAGAAGGATATTTTCTTGTAATTAGTTTGTTTTTACGCGAAACAAATTATGCCCTTAAAATTATTGCAGCTCCCACACTGAACACAAAAGAAATCTATAAGAAACGCCCTCACCCTAAACCTTGTAAACACAAATTCCACAACAAATTATAAGTCTCTTCCATTTACTTTCATTCGCACTAAGGTTTGGCAACTTCACATCATTTTGCAAGGAATATGGTTACAATTATGTGATTTTCACAACTTAACTGCATAACCTCATTAAAAGCATGGCCAACGGCCACGTGAACAATCCAATTAAAAACAACAAAGCCGACCTGGCACTTATGAGTGGGAAAAGCTGCAATTAATGCACTTAACCAACGCAATTTATTTTCCAATTAATTTATTCACCGCAACACGTATCGCGAAATATTAAACACGCGTTGAAGCGACCACCCGGCGTCGTCAGGATAAACTTTCATTACTTCCGCCCGCCATAAGTGCAGGGTATGGGTGACCGACTCCTGGTTATCATCGTTTAATTCAAATGGATTACAGTTTAGCATGACAATGAAATTCAATAGGATATCCCCTTGCCGGGACGGTTTGCATTTGAATGACATCAAGCATTGCCCCGCCAATTGGCATTCAGAATGCATCTCGTCCATCTTGTCGAATCCAATCAACCACTTATGAAACTAGATCCGAAGCCAGAATCAAATGCAGATTCTCCCGCAGGCATAAGTTTAAATTCAAAACATCACCCACACGTAATCGAAGTCAGATCCTAACCATGAATGGCCGGTAGAGGAAATTTCAATTTCGTTGATAGCTCTTTCTGTTTGGGTGAGTTAGAACAGTGGGGTAAGAAAGCTTGGCCTTGGACAAATCGTATGCTTACTTAATTGAAATCAACTCATGTTAAAAATTTGTCTTTTAATTTCAAATGCTATAATTTCAAATTTTTGAGAAATCCATGGAGCTTGGCTGCAGCACTGTGGATAGAATGGCCAAAAGAACAAAGAGAAAATGTCTTTCTCAAGAACGATGGATCGTATTGATTTAGTACAGTTTCATTCAATTCTGAATTTAAAAACAAATTAAACAACAAACAAATAAGTCGCTGCCGGAGGTTTTCCTTATTATTTGTGCCCTCTTAAGAGATTATTTAGTATCCTTATGTGACCGGGAATAGGCCACAGTATAGGCTGAAGTTATAGAGGAAGAGAGAAATCTGTGCACAGTGGTTTTAAAAGCCTGTGGAGTGCAATTAAGTGTTGAGTTGGAAAGAGCATTCCTAAGGCTAAAGAACGAGTCTCAAAACTTAACTCTACGTCTGAAGGTGGGGTTTGAGAGTGAAAGCGTTGAAGAAGATTGCAACTAGATAATTTATTTCAGAATTTTTTGTTAAAATAGCGACAAAAGAGAGAGACGCAACATTGCATTGATGTTCTAGCGAGTTCTAGCGAGATAGAGACGCAATATTCCATTGATGTTCTAGCGAGTCAATCGACTTCGTCACTCGCCGTTTAATTTTTTCTAGCAGGTCTTGTGAACTCCAGACCAAAATTCTGCAACGCTGCCGTTCCAAGACCACTCCCGAAAAGGAAGGACTTGAGCTGAGGAATGTATAAAATAGTTCTGTAATCAGCAAAGAAGTGAATTTGATTAAAAGTGTCAGTTCTATAGGTGCAAGACCATCAACACTGCCTCTGCAAGAGTACTCCCGAAGGAGAGAGACGTGAGCAAATACGAAAAGCAAAGTGTACTGTCATCAGTGAAGAAGTGGAATAGAAGTCACACACAGAGATCAGGAAGAAAGGAAGAAAGAGTGTCAGAGACAAAACGGAACCCTGGGGAACACCAGCAGTGATATGGTGTAACACATAACTCAATAAGTCCCCAATATATGTCATAAGCTTTTCCATCTGTCCTACTCTTCAGGACTCTTTCCGAGTAAGTGGAAAACTGCATTTGTCCAGCCCGTCCCTAAAAAGGGCGAATGTTCGTCACCCACCTCCTACCGACCCATAGCACTAACGTCTTTTCTCTCCAAGGTCATGGAAACGCGGATAAATCGTCAGCTTATGAAATATCTTGAGTCCCGGAAGCCTCTTAATGACCGGCAGTACGGCTTCCGAAGCAACCGTTCCACTGGTGATCTGATGGCATATCTCACTGAAAAGTGGAACCAATCTTTGCACAATGCAGGAGAAAGCAAGATTGTTGCGATTGATATTTCAAAGGCATTTGACAGGGTCTGGCATCAGACTCGCTTGTCGAAAATGCGTGCTTTTGGGATCGATGAGTCTCGTCTTCAATGGATTAGAAACTACCTTTCGAATCGTTGAATTCAAGTCGTTTTGGATGAATTTAAGTCTGGTATTCACCATATTAATGCTGGTGTTCCCCAAGGCTCTGATTTGTCTCCGACACTCTTCCTCATTTTTATAAATGCTCTCTTGTCTGCTACTTCTAATCCTATTCATTCCTTCGCTGATGACAGTACCCTCAGCTTTTCATATTCGTTCCTTGGCTCACGTCCCTCCACTTCGGCCTTAGACTCGGAACGGCAGCGTATGTTAAGCACATTAAATTCCGACCTTGACAGCATAATGGATTGGGGAAATAAGAATAGAATGGAATTTAATGCTTCCAAAACACAGTGCTGTCTACTGTCGATAAAGCGATCACAAATCAGCCGTTGTCCATGAACGGCATTTGCGTTGTTGAAACCGAAAGACTTTCCATCCTCGGTATGTGTATGAACCCAACAATTAGTTGGAACGATCACATATTTGAGGTCGCCAAAAATGCTGCGAAATGTCTAGGTTTCCTTAAACGATGCAAGAAGTACTTCACCCCCTCTGATCTGGCTACAATATACAAGGTATACATACGCCCAAAACTTGAGTACAACGCTCCTATCTGGTCAGGTGCTTCTAAGACCTCCCTGCACCTGCTGGATGGAATTCAAAAGCGAGCGATAAGACTTATAGGTGACAGTAATATTGCGAAGTCGATTGACTCGTTAGAACACCGACGTAATGTCGCGTCGTTGTCACTTTTTTACCGCTATTTCAACAAGAAATGCTCAGATGAATTAGCCAGTTGCATTCCTCCCCTTCAAGAATTAACCCGCAATACACGCCTCGCTAGAAATGCCCATCAATTCACCCCCAAGCCCTCTTTCGGACGTACAGTCAAATTCATAGACTCGTTCTTTAGCCGCACTACACGAATCTGGAATGCTCTTCCCAGCTCGATTTTTCCTCCTCATTACAATCCACAGGCATTTAAAACCAATGTGCATCAGTACCTCCTCTCCCTCTCTTCCTCTATACCTTCGGCCCGTGCTGTGACTTGATCCGGTCACTTAAGGGTACCCTTTTACACGTGTCAATTATAAAAAAAAAAAATATATGTCCCGGGATTTATTGTATCTGACTCGAACCCATCCAACACAGCTTGTATTGGATTGTTCTAAAGCTAATTCGTAATCCATTAAAGAGAGATGCATCGAAAACCTGCATTTTTGAGAAGAGAGCCTAGTGCCAGTCTCTGTATAATCCCTTTAAGATATCAAACGCAACAATTTTGCTTTCTCCTACATTGCGCAAAAATTATTTCCACTTTTCTACAGATCACCAGTAGACCTGTTGCTGCGAAGACCCTACTTTCGGTCATTAAGAAGCTTCCGGAATTCAAGATTTTTCATAATTCGGCGGCTTATCAGCGTTTCTGTGATTTAGGGACGAAGAGTTACATCCCTTCTGTGCTAGGTTTAGACTTTAAGGTAGATCGTGAACATTTCTTTTTAATGATTTACAGCCAAAGAAATCCCATATGTCAGTGGACCATTCACAAAAAAACAACTGCAAAAGATAAATATAAAAAGCATACGAATATTCAAAAAGGAACCTTTTATGTCAGCTGAAGACATGAAACATTGTCTTCAGGTGCCTATGGGAACACCATCTATTCGGAAAAAGCCCCCACGATAAACAATTGCAGTTAATTTCCCAGAAATCCAAAATCGAAAAATGTTGCGCAATTTACGTTCAACATAAAGCTGGAATTCATACATACATAGAAAAATTCCATTGAATACTGTTTACTAACACACTTTCGTTGAACAAAATTATAAATCAGAATTTAGTGTAATATGCATTGCGCTTTACTACGTAGTGGTTCATGCCCATGATATTTGCGCAATACAAGCATTAGAAGGGAAATCGTAGAAAAACTTTAAAAAAATGCCCGAAATTCCCCCACTCGTTCTCCGAAAGTGCAACAAAGTGAATAAACATGGAAGTACATCACGAAAAACCTGGTGTTACTTCAAGGCACGGTAGTAGCTTCCAATAAATAAAAAATAATCATCAGGTTCTCACGGATAATAGAAAAAGAAAAATTTCCAAATAATTCAAATTCGTTTAATTTTATTTCCTACAAAGGAAATCTGTAACTACAACAATTCAACAATGATTAGACAATTCTTACAGATTGGTACAATTCTCCCACTAATTGCCTTGAGCAAATATTAATTAGCAACTGAATGAATAAAAATAATTCTAGAACTCATGTCGGCTCCACAAAACCTCTCACACTGAAAAGAGACATGCGACCCGCTCGGACATGAACTCTTTACAAAATGGCTGCGAGGGAATGAGACGACTGAATATGTGTATGATTTTCAAGGCTTGATGACATCTATATGTTTAGGGACTCGATGACAGCTAATCTTAACCAAAAGTCTGGTCTAGAAAAATTGCTGGTCAAAATTTAAAAAACCATTGATTCAGTGTGAAGGTTAAATGCACATTTTTTCAAATAAACTTAACATCATGTTCAAAGGTAACTCATTATAGACAATATGCCACATCGAGTTTTCTTAAAAAAGCACTTCAATTTTTAAAATGTCAAAGTCCCAACTTTGAGCTATTCCTTCGCCGAAACTGCTCATTGGAAGTCAATGAAATTTGACTTTCTATGTTCTCAAATATGTACGAAGGTTGCCTTTTATATTTTGGGATTGGGCAACTCTAGTGTTGCAATCTGGCAACTGGCAGCTCTATTGTAAAGTTTGACATTTTTGAGGTTGAGTACGTTTTGACATACGAGCGCTATTTGTGTTGGAACTTAAAAGATTCATCTCGCGCCACAAATGGGATTAAATCGTGAAAACTTTCGTGCGATTATTTTTTACAACTTTCGACGTGGATTAATTCAACAACAGTGCATCGATGAACTTAATTAAATTTTTGGCGATGAAGCTCCATCAAGGACCAGTGCTTATCGATGGTATGGTGAATTCAACCGAGGTCGTAGTTCACTCCACGACGAATTTCGTGAAAGTCGTCCAAAATCAGTTGTTGTTCCGGAAACCATTGATGCTGTGCGCCAACTGATATTGCAAGATCGTCATGTGACCTATCGTGAGATTGAGACAACCTTAGGCATTAGTGGGACCAGCATACATTCAATATTGCATGAACATTTGAACGTCAAAAAAAATTGTTCGCGTTGGATCCCACACAATTTGTCAATCGCACAAAAAGACTCGTGCCGATTGGTCGAAAGAAATGCTCCAAAAGTACGATCGCGGTGCTTCGAAACAAGTCTATGTCATCGTGACAGGTGATGAATCGTGGATTTACCTGTATGACACCGAAAGTAGACAGCAGTCGACTGTATGGGTGTTTCAAATTGAGCCAAATCCAAGAAAAGTTGCTCGCGCACGAAGCACTTCCAAGCAAGTGGTCGCCTGTTTTTTCGGAAAAACTGGACATGTCGCAACCGTACTACTAGAACAACGCAGAACAGTCAATTCTAAGTGGTATACAACCATTTGCTTGTGAGTTGTCTTTCAAGAAATGGGGAAAACCAACCGCTGATGACGGATCACTCTTCACCACGACAATGCGAGATCTCACAAATCGGATCAAACAACTGCATTTTTGAGCACTCAAAACATCGATTTGATGAGTCATCCGCCGTATAGTCCTGACTTGGCACCGAATGACTTTTTTTATTCCCGTATGTAAAACATACGACACCTAAAGACACCTAAAGAAGCGGCCGATGCGTTCAGAATGCATGTTTTGGAGATACCTCAATTAGATTGGCAAAAGTGCTTCGGCAGTTGGTTCAAACGCGTGCAAAAGTGTATAGATCTTAATGCGGAATATTTTGAAAAACAATAAATCTGTTTTCGATGATCAATATTTGTTTTTGTTCTCTAATCCCGAAATATTAAAGAGGAAGGATATTTACTCTTAGTCCACGAACGTTGCTCTGTACGGAATAAAAATTATTTGTTTGGCGGGCTACACGCGTTATTGTTCTGCAATCTACAGATTATCACCGTCTCCAAATGAGAAAGTAAAGGTGCTAAGCTCGGAAATCGAACCTGGCACCTTCGGCGTACGATTGGATGCACTGATCTCAAATTCCTTGATGGCCACAACAATCCCTATCCTCCTTTTTCTTCTTCTTCGAATCGATGTATTTCTAACATTAATTTCCTCATTTCCTCTAGAACTCCGCAAAAATGGCATTCCTTTTATATGATAAAAGACTAATTTTGTGAGCCTCTTTAGCCATAACAAAATTTAAAAAGGTAAACAACGGAAACATCGATTCAAAGTCCGCAAACATTCTCTTCATTCTCTGCAGTAAATTATAAGGTCAGCGAAGAATTCTTACCCCTCAAATAAATTAGTCTCTGTTTCGTGTTTTTCCATTAAGTCTCAATGCCGCCCATCGCCAGCATCGGAAGTGCTTTCTGTCATACGAAGATGGACGCCATGGAGAGCAATCGTCCCCCACTCACTCGAAAGAGAAATATTTGCTGTGCAGGTGATTTCCAATCTTATTCAGAGCATTGCCTACGCCCCTATGAAAGTCTTTACTCGAAGAATCCCTCTTTGTATTGAGTTGAGAGCCCCCATTAATTCATCAAAAGTGGTCAATGGACGCCACGCTGCATCACAATGCGAAGAACCCGCATAGTTAGGTCGTCCAACACGCCCTTCCTCACACGCTCCATCAGTAAAGTCCCCCATTCAGCCTGCAATCAAGCACTTTGTACGCCTACCTCCAATCGTACACACTGCCGGTGCAGAAAATTAGAAACCAGACATCCTCAGGATGCCGCCTTCCCCCAGGGGGCAGATCCATCCGATCCGAATGTGTATCACGTACTGCTGTGTGCATTACAATTTGTGTTGATTTGCTTATTCTACTTTTATTTCCAATGCTGCCTTGCCCCGCCCGCACACACGCCAGCATCGACAAGTCACGACCAGCGGTGATGAGTGCTGCCCCATCAAATGATGTTTTCATTTCGAATTCGAACTCGCATCGCAGCCGGCCGCTACGACAAGCCTTGGCAAATTAGAAGTCAGGGCTCCGCTGCCCGCTCATGTCCCCCGTCTATTTGGTACAAACGACGCTCTACCAAATAGACAAGCCGACGAAGGGTCACGAGAGGTGTGATGTGAAGTGACAGAGATTACGTTGACCAGGCCATTGAGTTCGATTGCGCCAGGATGTGTAATCGAATTGATGTTGGCGCTCCTGATGAAGATAGGGGGGAGCGATGCCATCTCGAACTGATTTCCGTGCCGTTGAATGGGCGATAACAACTGTGGAATGAGTTGACCGTGTTGGAGTGGGTTGGTGGTGTTTGTCGAGTTGTGATGTAGGATGAAGAGCTCCTGGGGGAAGAACGATGTGTCGTGATCTAGCACCTCGGCCTCCCTTGGCTGACCACTGACGCCTGCCTCTGGGGCAGTGTTCGGTGTGTCCGGGCATTTAATTGCGTCCATATTCATTGAATGCTTCCGAGGGGGTTGATGGGCTCAGTTGAAGTTGTACAGGACGGTTGTTGGGGGCTCATTTTGAGCATAATCACATCGGTTGGGGTAGGAAACTACTCATTGGTTGTTTATACCCGCAAAATGGGCATTGCGATGTTATTCAAGTTATTTATTATAAATGGAAGTATTTAAGCTATGCAGGAGAAGGGGTGAATCGATGGACAGGGTACACACAAATCGACTTCATACGCGCCTTGAACACGACCTAGTTTTGAAATTGCTCGCAATGCTTTGGAGCTGTTGCGAGTCTGACAGTCAATGCAGCAGGAATGGCTTCACTTTTGGTTGTAGTAGTAGTACGTTTATTCATTTAATTTCTTTTTACAATAAAAATAGTTTATCTTGACTTGCAGGTGATAATATCTGAATTCAAAAGAGTTGACTTTAAAATAATTCAAATAATTTATCGAGCAAAAAGAGGAAAGAAATTGAATTTGAGAACGAAGTTAACCCATTTTCTACCACTGTACCCGCTGTACAGGTCCCTTCTACTCGTGAGAGAACAGTAGCGCGCACAACACGAGTAGTTGATGAGCAAGCTAGGCCCTGGTCCCCCTTTGAACTGTAGCGCCAACAATTATTATTATTACCCGCTTGGGTACAGAAAATTCATCAACTTTATGGTTTTACCGTTGTCCTCCTTCAAATTTGTTTGCATGAAATTTGATTTTTTTTGGTTCGATAACATGTGTTCAACAAGTAGGCGTTGAGTTTATTGTAAAAACAAGAACGGATTTGCTTTTTTATTATTCCGCGTTGTGTGCGATTGCGATTTTCTTGGTTTTTCGGAGGCTGTGTTGTGTTTAGAAATAGAAAAAATATTCGTATATCAATTTTCTTTTTATTTCTTGAATATAGTTAAAAGAAATGATAATAAAGTCAGAAAAAAAGTGAAAATTTAAGTGTTCATTATTTTTACGATAGGTAAGTACGCGTAAAGTTAGGTGTACCCGCCTGGGTACAATGGGAAAAACTGAGCAACTTTATTTTTAGAATGGATTTCAAAGCTTCCTCAACATCATTATTTTATGGAAGGATATTCGATAATCTTCCAGATGCAATAAATGCAATCGAAGAAAATGACCAAAACGCTGCATTGCATTTATACCACCAGATGCAGATTACAAAACAGACGACGATGAAATAGACACAGAAAATTTGGATTACAATCACATACCCAAAGATGTTCCAGGTAACATTGAGCTTTTCATGAGCGATGATGATTTCGATAGCGAAGACGAAGTTCCTTTATCATCGATAAGAGCCTCAATACTTGAGCAATGTCAAGGCAAACCACGCTGGTCTAAAAGAGGTACTGATATGACGATGAACCGATCTAATAAATGTGAGGTTAGCCAGATGATTTATTATTGTGGCCGCCGTGGCGTAGTGGGTAGAGTGCGACGCTCACACGCCGAAGGGTCTAGGTTCGATTCCCAGCTCAACACCAATTTTTCGAATTTTTCACGGCACCACCTCTTTCGAGCTGCTGACAACACTTAAAGAGTTCCGTTCGGAGTCGGCAAAAAACTGTAGTTCCCTTCTACTCGTGAGAGAACAGTAGCGCGCACAACACGAGTAGTTGATGAGCAAGCTAGGCCCTGGTCCCCCTCTGGACTGTAGCGCCAACAATTATTATTACTAAGCCAGATGATTATGAAATGTGCTTTAGACAATAAGTCGCCAGTCGAAATATTTGAAACACTTTTTGTTAGTGAACTAATGAATTTGATCTTGAATCAAACTAGAATTTATGCTTCCCAACATAATTACCATAACCTCAATTTCCAAAAAGAAAAGTTGGACATTTTCATAGGCAGCGGTTACCACTCAATGCCCAGGGAGTCCATGTATTGGAAATTAGATGAGGATACAAGAACCGCATTGATAGCAAACAACATGTCGCGAAATCGTTTTTATGAGATCAAAAAATATATTCAGGTAAGATAATAATCAATTAGATAATAATATTTTAGATGATAATAATCAATTAGATGCTCGAGACAAGGTGGCAAAGCTCAGACCGCTTATGAATCTCTTGTGCCAAAAATACCAGCAGTGGGGCTTCATGCACGAGAAATTATCCATTGATGAAGCAATGATCAAGTATTTTGGTCACCATTCTTCGAAACAGTTCTTCGAAACAGTTCTTGGAAACAGTGTTCGTTTTGGTTTCAAGAACTGGATGCTGTCGAGTTGTTGTGGCTATCTATATAACTTTGATACTTATTGTGGCGCAAAAGATGTGATGTGAACGCTGATGTATCACAAATCCCACTGGGATCTTGAGTTGTACTTGAGCTTCTTCTCTTAATTTTTACCCTGTTGCATATACTATACATAAATACATACATATTGTGAATACATTAAAAACAGTATTGTTAATAAATTATTTTGTGATGTTAGTTTTATAAGGGATCGCTTTTATTATTGACTCTAGGAGAATATTGAAACAATTAGTGTAAAAAGCAAAAAAATGAAAACGAAGCAACGAATATGAAAACTCTTAATTTTGTAAAACAGAAAGAAATTGTATTAGGCGTTGAATAACAAATTTAAATAAATATGTTTTTCCTTCTCAGTGTAGACATGTGTTTTCTTTTCTTTCATAACAGCTCTTCAACGGACAATTCGACACATATTTTGACGTACTCATTTTTTTTTGCATTCATTTGCTTGAATAAATTCGTATACGTTTTGTTCGTGTACCGAAAATATGTCCAAAATGACTGGAAGTTTGCTTGAACCCAGATTTCGTACGGTATTCAGTTGCAATTTTTTCAAAACTATTTGAAAAACGCAATAACGATCAGAAGTGGTTGCCATTTTCTGTTTTGTTCTTCAGAAACGCTGTTCATCAAGGGGACTTATCTTTTTTTTTTGAGATATAAATAAAATTAGGAATATAAAATTAGGAAAAGATTCCATTTCCTTCTGACCACATAGTATATTTTGACAACTTTTTTACTTCTCATGAGCTTTTGCGATTGTTGAGAAAGAAGGGATTCAAAGCTACAGGAACAACAAGAGAAAATCGAACAAAAAAATGCCAATTAAAGCCCAAAAAAGAATTCAAGAAGCATAAAAGAGGATATTTTGAGCACGTATACGACGTAAACAATAAAATTCTTTTTGTAAAAATGGACTGATAATAGTGTTGTCACTATGGGCACAAACTTCGATTCTATCCTGCCCATGCATTATGTCCAACGTTGGCCATCAACAGAAAAAAGAAAAGTTTTCATTCAGCAGCCACGACTTATGCGAACTATAATAATGGTATGGGCGGCGTTGACTTACACGACCAGTGTGTAAATGCCTATAAAATCAAAATTCGAGACAAAAAGTGGTGGTGGCCCCTTTTTACATCAATGCTAAGCTCAACATTAGTGAACGCTTGGAAACTACATAAAGTCATAACTAATTCTCAAGATGACTTGCTATCGTTTCAAAGAGATATTGCACGGTATTATCTTAGAAGATATACAATTCTCAAACCGTCGACATCAAAACGCTTCATATCTGCAAGCGTTGCTTTATCGGAAGGTCACCACTTTCCAAAGAGAATCGAAAAGCCTCTTAGAAGCAGAGTATGCCATATGCGAGTCAGATGGGTTTGTGAGTTCTGTGACATAGCTATGTGTGTCGAAAAAGAATGCTTTAAGAAATTTCATCTACAAAATTAGCAACCATATTTTACCATTGTACCTGCTTGGGTACAGCTTCAAAACCACACTTTGTACTTTTTTCAAAAAAATTAAAAAATAATTATTGTATTCCTTTGACACTATTTAATAAAGTTATGTTACCAAAAATTTGAATTTTTCGTTTTAAATGTCTTTGGTAATAAATGGGTTGAATTAACCCGAACTGTGCCAACGTGACCGTATGGTTACACACAGTAGGCCTACGGGATAATGTCATGTGTCTTCGACCCAAACAATTAAAATCATTAACGGCACATATTTTTGACGTGTGACAATTGTCGCTTCAAAATAAAGCAGAATTTTCATCAGTACCGTCGTACATATAGGCACAGCAAGCTGTTAATTTTTTGGTTCATATTTGAAGTGTAAAAAATGTGAATTATGGCAAACATGAAAAAGTAACTAATAACATATTTCTAATATTTTTCGAGTTATTTCTATAATATGCATATCAATAGAAAGCGAATTACATATTGTTTATGCTTATTACTTGGTTCATAATGAAAAAACATTTTCGACTAGTTTTGAGTGTTTGTTTGAAGTCGTGACCGTATAATCACGTAAGCACCGCTAGGTTACGTGTGGAATATTTTTATCGATGTGACTGTACGGTGACGTTGGCACTTAAAGAGTTCTAGTTTTGAGAAAATTTTACTTTATTTCTTCAGAAAACTGCCACTTCCAGGAACTTTAGACAATCTTCAGCAATTTAATGAAGAAGATAATGCATTTGGTGACTTGGTGGATCGTATTTACATTGAATCATCCGATGAAGATGGAAATATAAGGTTGTCAAATATCTCCCTTCTGGTTTTTTGCTCTTCATTCAATGTTTCATACAAAATGTTACAGTGATCGGATTTAGTTCAAATATACGCCGTTTTATTCGATAATCTGTTTCCATCTAGACGGCAACTTCATAATACCCCCTCGTAGAAGCCCCCTCGAAGGGAAAATTCTTCGAACTTTTCACGGCATTACCTCTTTCGAGTTGTTGACAACACTCAAAGAGTAATAACCAAGAATGATAGAAAAAGCGCAATAGAGTGTTCAATTTTCTTTCGTTCTGCACAGCTTACGTCACGCGAGACTTCTGATTTGACAGCTCTTTGTTATTGTTTAATGTCTTCATACAAATTGAAGCAAGAAAAGTTATTAGTTGATTTTTTCTAATATTATTCACGTTTTAAGAATATTTTAACATAAAATACGTTTTAAGTGTATATCCAATTGAGTTAATATAACTATCCAATTACTTTCCGAGCTATTGAGTCAAGCATTTTGCATGCAGAGAGTTTCATATTGCCATTGAGAAATCAATTTAACTAAATTTTATCATTTCATGTTTTATTTCCAAAAGAGTAATGTAACAACCAGGTTATTAAAATAAAACTTCTTCTTCTTCTTGTGGCGCTACAGTCCGGGGTGGACCTGGGCCTCAACCAACATGCCTCTCCAGCCAGCACGATCTTTCGCCAGCTGTCCTCCGGATAGCTGTTTTACCTTTCGGTAAGACTTTCGGACTTCATTCCTGCCAAAGCACCTTTCCATTTCCTCGACCGCGCGCTTCTCATGTTCCTTCTTCTTTCTTCTGAGAAGCCGGTGCTCTTCCCTTCTTCTCTGTTCGTAGAGTTCACGAACAGCTCGCGTTGTTCGATGCAGCGTCGCCTTATAGGCGTCTTGTTTAGCTGCGTGCGCTTGCCTGCACTCGTCGTCAAACCATGGGTTCCTTCTGGGTGGTTGACGTGAAACCCAGCACATCAGTGGCAGCATCTTTGATGGCTTCTTGACAACGTTTCCATTCTTCTTCTATGCTTAGTGCAGGAAGCGTCGAACTCTGGGCGAGTTTCCGGGAGACTCGGTCGGCAAAGTTCCCAGCAATCAGCTGCGATTGTAGCTTTTCGACGTCAAACCGTTTTGGCCTTTCTCGACTCCGTTGCTCTCTCAATATCCGGGTTCTTACCTTGGCTACAACAAGGTGATGATCCGAGTCAATGTTTGCACCTCGGAAGGTTCGGACATCGAGAATACTGGAGGGGTGTCTGACGTCGATCTGAACGTGATCAATCTGGTTGACGGTTGATTGATCAGGAGATCGCCAGGTCCCTTTGTGAATGTCCAGGTGTGGAAACCGCGTGCTAGCCACAGAGAGGTTTCGCCCCAAGGCGAAGTCCAACAGCCTGAGTCCGTTTCCGGATGTGTTGTCGTGCAGGCTGTGTTTACCGATGACTCCCGCAAAGACGTCCTCCTTTTCCAGCCGAGCGTTGAAATCTCCTAGAACGATCTTGGTGCCATAGCTGGGGCATCGATCGTATGTTCTTTCTAGGAGATCATAGAAGTCATCCTTGATGTTGTCATCCTTCTCCTCTGTCTGGGCGTGAGCGCATATTAGGCTGATGTTCCCGAATTTAGCCTTGATGCGGATTGTCATGAGGCGTTCGCTGACTGGGTCGTAGCTCAAGACTTTTTGCCTAAGTCTGCCTCGAACAACAAATCCGCATCCGAATAAGCGCTGCCTTCTCTATCTATAGCAATTGCTGTAGTAGATATCGCAGTTCTTCATCGCTTTTATGCCAGGCCCATCCCATCGCACTTCCTGGATGGCGGTTATGTCAGCTTTGTAGCTGTCAAGGGCCTCCGCAAGTTGTTCGGCTGCACGTGGCCTGTTAAGGGACCTCACATTCCACGTGCAAAACCGAAAATCGTTGTCCTTTAAACGTTTGCTGGGGTCGTCAACAGTTAATCCGTCCTTATCCGAGGCATATCGGTTTTTCTGAACTATTTTATTTTTACGTGGTAAGGAAGTTACCCTCACGCACAACCCACAGACTGGTAGGCCAGGCCCATTATTTAAATCCTCGGGCATTGGGGGTCGCTGCATACATTAGTTCACCATACAACGAGTGTTGTGATGGCAATCCAGGGGGCGCCACGTGGAGGCTGTATGTCAACTTGACCTGTGCACTAACGAGGATTGCCTTGGCAGCTCGCCATGTTGAGCGCAATCAACGACGTTACCTCGCGTGCATAGGCCCATGCCCCCTTAAAATAAAACACGAGATTTAAATTTTGAACGAGTGGACAATTATATTATATTTTCTTTTTTTCTGAATTGAAACTCTGTAATTTCTTTGTTTAGTTTCCTTATCCTATTAAGTTTTTATTTTTATTTTCTCCCCACAGTTCACATTTTCGGTTAATTCCAAATGTGTCTTAAGATATTCGAGGAAAATCAAGAGGTTATCCCCATTCACACTTTCGAGAACTTCTTCGAATTGCTTCATGTTTATTATCATTTAAAGTTAAACTCTTAGGTATCGTACCTTAAAGTAAAAAGAATATTAACATATTTATATAATTCAGATATGTATGTTGACAAAACATTACTCGTAAGAGTACATTCGGAAACTAAGTCAGGCGTCTCATCCGAAGCAACTGTTTGGTCACCTAAATGACGTAAGCCGGTGGCTCTTGTTATTGCCTGAGCTATAGTGTGAGAAAAAAGTTTTGTAGCCATTTGAACTTTCTGTCTTTCAGTTCCAAAAACATTTAAATGGCCTGCCGATATCTTATGGGTGACTGACATTCAGACGCTGTGCACGTTAGAAGCGTAAGGATTATGTTTTTTTTTACTTCCTTTCCATTTATTCTAATCTAATTCTAAAATTATTCCGAAGGGGTTTAATCAAATGTCAATGCCACTGGTTTATTCGCTAGTAGCTCTGCAATCATTTCATGTATTGACTTTGATTACATTCTGATGTCGCGGGATGAAGGAGCGACTATTGCTCGGTTGGATTGTTGGAATTGTTCCCGCCTTCAACTTATATCCATTATTCTTGCAAAGGCCTGTAATAAAATCGTGACTTAATATGTAAGTAAATAAACAAATCATCTTGCCCATTTCAAATTGTAAGTTTCTTTCAAAACTATCCGCAGTGAAATGTGCAGTTATCCTTTCTCCTGCATAAGTGAATCCACTGCTTCCGTAGGATGTTCTGTTTTGGAACCGAATAAAACCGTACATTCGGTTTTCCCTAGTTGTTGTTTGCATTGCAGCCAAACACAGCACACCTCATTGTCAAAAATTTCTCTTTATTTAATTGTTACTAAATTACAAATTTTTTTTCTTTTAATTTAATGTCAAACCTGACATCCGTATATAGAAAGTAAACATCCGTTGTCTCAGCCTACGTCATCAAAAATTGACAGAAGGTGACAGACATGCGCAATAATCTGTATTTCTATCATTCTTGGTAATAACTGTCTAAGAAAGTTTCTCAAATTTCGCCGTTCGGAGTCGGCAAAAAACTGTAGGTCCCTTCTACTCGTGAGAGAACAGCAGCGTGCACAACACGAGCAGTTGATGAGCAAGCTAGGCCCTGGTCCCTCTTTGGACTGTAGCGCCGACAATTATTATTGTTTAACAATAATTTATAAATAAACGTGAAGTTCGTGAAATGTCAAGAGGAATCAAGCTGATCGATTAGCTTCTCTTTCTTTTCTCATTTCTGCATTTAAAATATGAGTGGAGCGCGAACACTATCATCACCTCATCATGACTTCGTGTTGACTTGGTATCTCCAGGTTTAGCCCTCATCACTTCTCGCAACAGCAGGTTCATACTCAAAAACCCCTTTGGAAAAAGCGGAGTTTCCCTCCGTACCACGTGGTTCAGACGTGGCTGCGGCTTCTGTTGGTTGTTGTGGCGAGATGGCGCTACGATCGACAAACGGGGAATCGATAGAAAAAAAACACTTTTAATAGCACTCGCGGATATGGTATCGACATAAAAATAAAGCTTAAAAGTTACACTATATTGTGTCAAAATTTTGGCGCAAAGGGTTCTGATCTTTCAAAGTCCAACGGATACAACATTTTTATCAAGATAAAGAAGATTTAAAAAATAAAAAAACTCGTGTTCAAATTTCACTTAAAAAACGAGAATACAAAGTGAACGACTTCTAAAACAAGTAGCGAAGAAATATTGCCAAATTTTAAATTCCTAATTCAGTCCCCCAAGGGACGTTTTATTTCTTGCTTTCAATGACACGGAAATCCCAAAACAAAACGTCCTCCGATTGTCAAACAATTTCAAAGTTGCCAGCTTGACAGCAAGAAAAAAAATAATCCATAAATCGACTGAAATCATCAATCAATTTTGTTCGCACACGTGTTTGTAGACAAGTCACATCGCCCTCATCTCCCCACACGAGGTGCCCATCATCTCGTCCGTCGTCAGACACAGTGGTACTATTGTGCAAGCTCTGGGCTGGCATTATTTCCAGGTTCTTGCACCATCTCTGCTCTGCGTCGCATATTTTTAGAATCAACCACTGCTGACAAGGGGGCATTCAGCTAGACTGCGTTTGACACCTTGCGCCGTTAACCCGATGTGCTGTGATGTCATTTTTCATTGTTACTCGATACGAGTCGTTGAGTTTAAACATCGTTATTGTGAGTTGACGAGCCGCAATTTGGCCGTCACCCCGCGGAGGCGGTTTACTATTTTACGCGCATTAACCAGAACAAAGGGCCGAAGGCCTGTTGTTTCGCCTGTCATGGTTTTGTTTGTGTAAAGAGGCTTGATTGAATCATATCATAAATTCGGCTATCAGTGGACGAATAATCGATGGATGGTCGATTTGTTGAATGTTTTCTTGTTGACTGTTCTTCTATTGATTTGTTGCTCAAGGAATGGATTTGAATTTGTGGCTTCTGATGAACTTGATGTTTGATTTTAAGGATGAGATCCGAACTTCATTTACTGACTGAAACTGAAACTGGTCTGAAACTGAATAGATATGAGCCGTGTCCATTATCCGAATTCCCAGCTATTTCGAAAGAAATTAAAATTGCCACAAAACACAATGCACAACTTTCCAGGAAACAACCTGTCAAAGAGTCATTTCAAATGACGACAATGGAATTTATTTTCCATCTGTTTGTCCTTTGCCGAATGGCATACGAAAATATTTGCGCCTACACACATATTTACCTACCAAGGGTTACTTTCCCCACAATCAGCGTAACAATTTTGCGTCAGAGTAATTGAATTAATAAACGACTCCACTTTGACCCAGTTCCAGTCCATAGTAATCGCGTCACTGCGTCGCGACAGTTGACAACCGCCCCGTTTCCAACCTGCGACCCACCCACGCACGAAAATAAACTGAACACATGAAATTTTATCAACTGGCTGAACTAACTCACCAACCAACCGCACATGTATTATACAGGACCTTCTAAATCCATAACTGATGAGAGTTGTTCATATATTGTGTCGTCTTCCAACAGCGAAAGGGTTTGTTGGATGTACCATGGAATCTAAGGACATAATCCTTGCGAAGATATGATACACAACTTGTGTAAATCTGAAAATTGGATCGGAAGGAACGTCCTCAAATGTATAACTACTCAGCGGAGACAGTTCCTGAAGTGAACGGAACAGGAATCGTAATTAATTCCGATTTTATTGCTCTGCTCTCTGAGACAGTTGTTGTGTGAAGAAGGAGTGAAGCGAAGTGAAGAGTTCCCTTCGGAGAATGAATGAAATTGATGCTGTTCTGAAATTGATTTTTTTCAGGGCAACAGTGGAATGAATAATAAACAGCTTCCACTGAAGGATAACATGGAATTTGAAGCGATTCCCAAGCCACTCATAAAGTCAAAATGTCCGTCTTCATCGTTTTGAGACTTAAAGGCGTCCTTGTATTAAAGATAGTGGCAATGAACTTTGTTTTCTTGACAAAATGAAACATTGTACATAATTTTGCTCTTCACACGTAACTAAGTTAAATTTTCAAAACAACACACAAACTCATTCCAAAGCCATCACAAGTTGCAACAGCAAGGAATTTGTAAAGGGAGAGAAATAAATTCCTCACCGAGCGCATCGTGCATTATACCACAAAATTTGTGAATTAAAGTCACTTTCAAGTTCCTCCATTTGCATGTACCACTTCAGTGTAGCGGACGAAGGTTGGCGGAAATTCGCCCCGCACCATAAAACACTACCTCACTCCCACATTCCACTGCAGGAGTTTCCATTTAAAATTTTAATTCCGCCAGCACTTCCACACCATCCTTAAGGACAAAGTTTCACGGGCCACACACGCCAACAGTCGTTACTGCTTTAAATTTCCTGTAAGCGGCTGACATCAAATTAAGTTTGAAATGATATCCATCGGAATTCCGATCTGGCGACAGACGACAATGCGTAACAAACCTACACACACACATCCACCACACACCAGATAAGCAAAGCAGACGCAGCAAAGTATCCTGCTCCCGTTCAATAAAGCACTTGTTTGTTAAATATGTTCGCACTTTGCATATCCACACACGGAGGAGCCTGGTGCGAGCGTAATTTCAGCTAATTTCGACGAAAAAAGGAAAATAAAACAAGAATCTGCTGTTATCTCGGTGAGAATAATTTTCGATAAATATCACAAGCGGCGTGGGGACAGACGAAAGATAGAACCGCTGCGGCAGCGTTTCGGATATTACATTTCCAGTGGGTGAGGTATACTTCCTGCAAACAAGTCCTGCACACACGTGCGTGTCTTATATGGTTTCCTGCCGGGGCGGGAAATTAATATTTCAATCTTGCTTATTTCCAAGGAACGACAGCCCCAGTTGCTGAACGATTTGATATCTTCAAGCGTGTAAGCACAGGGCAGGCAGTTTCTGTTGACTGAGCACGAGGAGTTTCCTGCAATTGTCTGAATTTCCAAACAAGAAATCTCTCTCCCTGAGCCACACATTTCTCAGCAGCTGGTAACCCTGTAGATTAAACAGAGTCATGCAGTGTGTGGGAAATTGGCGGACTGTCCATCATGCTCCATCAATCCCCTTCCCCACCACACATCAGGACAGCAGTCACTTCACTGACTTTAACGACATTGAGTGGCCAAAAAATTGTCTTTTTGTTTTTCTGAACGACCCCTCTGAGGTTGACAAAAGATAACCTTGACAGACCGACGGGGAGAGTAGAGAATTTTTAATTCATATTCAAAGTTTCCAAGCTCCAGTCGGGTCTGTGATCTTTTAATGGAAAGAATTCCATTACTTTGCACAACGAGACACCCACACCATGACCTATCCACTCCCGGCCCACTTATGCCCACCAAAAAGCAGATCAAACCAATTCAAATTTGCCAGTTTCTCCCACACCGTACCGGCGCCCCATCAAAGAATTACATTGAACGTGGTCCCAGCCACTCTTGTTGAGAGACGCGAATTATCTGATAAATGGCAGTTTCACCTTATCTCCTGCCTTTGCCTGTGTGCCACTTCGCCCTATTCAATGACAAAGCCAATTAAGTCGTTGAGATCGCTTAGCTTTGAAGAGGATTTTTTCCTCTTTTATCCGTTTCTCTGAGGATGCTGGTATTCACAGCATTTCTGAAGAGTCACCGGCAGTAGTCATGTCGGCACATCCTCCACTCACCTACAATACTGAAGGCGACAAGAACGCCGCCAGCAGCCGCACTGGCACCCTGCAGTCGCCCAAAGAAAGTGGAATTACGTGATGTTTTCCTTTTTAAATTGAGAATCAAGTGTTCTGCGGATGTTGAGGACTTCTGTTTACAATCCACTGCTGAGGATGTGCACGACGACAGTACTGCTATTGTTTGAGGCAGACCCAGTGGAGCGAACTCTGCGGCCTTCGGTAATTAGGTACGCTGGTGAGCTGCGCAAAGTGGGAAAATTGGCAAATTTATGTGGGTGTGGAACTCCGATTTATTTGACAGCTGTCACGACTCCATGCATAACCAGTTCTTGAATTGTTTTGACGCCCGAACCAGCGACGCTCTAAATCGTTTTGCATCTGACAATTTCATCAGTAGTAAAAAGGATCAATATTGCATTGCTGTTTCAACATAAAATGCATGCAAATTCAACATGCCAACTGCATTCCCCCCCTTCAAGAGTACACCCGTAATACGCGACTCGCTAGGAATGCTCACCCGCTCACCCGCTCACCCGCTCACCCGCTCACCCGCTCACCCGCTCACCCGCTCACCCGCTCACCCGCTCACTCTTAAGCCCACCTTCGAACGTACAGTTAAGATTAGAGATTCGTTCTTCAGCTGCACCACATAAATATGGAATGCTCTTCCCAGCCGCCATTACAATCCACAGGCATTTAAGACCAATGTGAATCAGTACCTCTTTTCCCTGCCTTCCTTTATACCTTCGGCCCGTGCTGTAACTTATTTAGTGCGTGCCAATTATAAAAAATTAAAACAAAAAGGTCCGAGAAATACGGCGGGTCGGGTAAGCCTTCCGTGTGTTAACAATGTCGAATTTGGTACCAGAATGTGTTGATTTGCGGAAGCATTCATTTTTTGTTTTCATTTGAAGAAAAGTGCTGCAGAGTCGCATCGAATGCTTGTCGAGGCATATGGTGACCATGCTCTATCAGAAACAACATGCAAAAGATGGTTTCAACGGTTCAGAAATAATGATTTTGATGTGAGAAATGAAGAACGTGGAAGACCACCAAAAAAGTTCGAAGACGCCGAATTGCAAACAATATTGGACGGCGATGACACTTTGAGTCAAAAGCAAATGGCAGCAATGTTAACTGTTGCACAACAAACAATTTCTGACCGTTTAAAAGCTATGGGAAAGATCCAAATGTATGGAAAATGAGTGTCACATGAATTGAGCTACAAGTAAGCGAAGGAAGAAACTTTTATAAATAATTTTGTTCCCCTATCTGACACAACGCAGAACGAAATGACGACGATAGTCAATAATTATAACTCGACTTTCGTAGTTGTTGGATGTATGTGAGTACCTCATTTTGATTGTGGATATTCTGGAAAATAGATCACATATTCTTTTCCATATGATATCCACTTATGTAACAGGGACGCTTACCGTTTTATGTGATTGTTTTGACTGCAAATAAATGAAATAATTGTTTCAAGAGGCTCTTGATCCAAAACCCTCACCGCCTTGAGTGATGAAGAAATTTCAGCAAAATGCTGATGGGCATTTTTCCACTTTTCGCAGTTGTCATTCAGATCGAAGTTTAGTCGAAAATACTTGTGAAGAATTTCGTTATAAAACTTTTTGTTGGGTTTTAGAACATGCCTTGTATGAAACTTCTTCAGGTATCTGATGTAGTTCCCAAAAGCAATCGTAAGCTACTCCTTGCAATTTTAAGGCACCTTTGTCATTGCCTTGTTTTTCCCATCTAGGTGATTTGTATTGTTAATTTAAATAAATGATATATTGCTTTATTTTTACAAAACACATTGAAAAATAAAACCATATGAAAAATAAATCTTATCACTAGAATTAGAAAATTATGAAGAAGTTTGTTTGACGATTAACTGAAATTCTATGCTGATACCAAATGCAGACCCAAATATTACTGTCTGTATTACTGTGGGATTCAGGAATTAGTCTCTTTGACTTCGAAGTACGAACTTTTAGGAAACCTCTTCCTGCATTGTCCTCCCCCTTTTTTCTGTTCCCCATTGCAACTTCTGATCACAGAAGTAGTACCTTGGTGTATGATCACAGAAAGCTTCAAGCCCTCGCTAAGTTTATATCTCTATATATTTGATCAACAAGCTGCTTGTCAAGTTTCTTTCAGCTCAAGCAGTAGGTAGTTTAATGCATATGTATCACCCCAATATGGGGTTGTTAACTGTTAGTCGTCAGCTAGAGAAAGGATATTTTTTGTCACATGTCAAAATGTAATGAAAAAGCAAAATGTAATAACTGGTGCACTCAATAACGATTAGTACACAAATAAACAACGTGTCTCCTACCAATATTTATGAAAATTGTAACAAAGTATAATGGCAAACCACTGTGTTGTTAACTCGTCTCCACTCTGCATTGAACTCGAATGAAAATAATTGACAGCAAAAGAAATTCTGAGTAAACTCATCTAATGAAAAACTGAATTTCTGAATAGACTTTATTTACCGGAAGCTCTGACCACCTAAAAGTGAGAAATCCAAGTTGAGTTCTCTTCTGGATACTGAGACTTTCCCTTCAACCCATGTAGACATAGCAAGTGACCGTCGTGCAAAACTGTGTTTGTACATTCAACAGGCCTCCAAAAAAAAAGAAACAAAACTGCTAAATTGTTTTTATGTGCAAAAATCCTTCAAAACAAAAGTCTGTCAAAACAAAATCCTCAATGACAGCGGTCTGAAAGAGTTCAGCCCGTCACTTTGATCACCTTACGTTCCGCGAGTGCTGTTTTACGCTACCGGAAAGCCATTTGCCAATTATTCGAACCGTCAAAATATAAACAGCAGTCTAGGAAAAGATACAGAGCAAATTAATTTAATCCTCTGCCTATTTTCCAAATAAAATTAAAGAAAAATGTCTCATAAAAAGTCACGGACGTCTAGTGAGCAAACAAATTTAGTGAATTTTTCATTTTGCGATCACAAGGCATCATTCGAATACATTTTGCATTCACATTCACACAAAGAACTTATCGTCGAAGATATCAGAGAGAGAGAAAAACACTTCTGAAATTTTGCTTCAAAGACACGAAAGAAAATCGGTTTTGCATCGGATTGCTACTGGCGATGATGAAAAATGGATTTATTTTTAATTATCCTAAACGGAAAAAATCATGGGTTAATCTAGGACAAGCATCAACATCGACTGTAAAACTAGATCGCTTCGGCAAGAAGACAATGCTGTGTGTTTGGTGGGATCAGAAAGGTGTGCTGTACCACGAGCTCCTAAAACCTGGTGAAACCGTTAATACTGATAGCTACCGACAACAAATGATCAATTTGAACCATGCATTGATCGAGAACCGACCAGAATGGGCCAGAAGACACGGTAAGGTAATTTTGCTCGATGACAATGCACCTGCACACAAAGCAAAACCGGTTCAGGATACAATCAAAACACCTGGCTGGGAGCAGCTACCCCACCCGCCGCATTCACCAGACTTGGCTCCTTCCAACTACCATTTGTTTTCATCGATGGGACACGCATTGGCTGAGCAGCACTTTGATTCCTACGAGGAGGTCGAAAATTGGGTGTCTGATTGGTGTGCTTTAAAAGACGAACAATTTTATTGGCGTGGTATTCACAAATTGCCAAAAAGGTGGTCAAAATGTATAGAAAACAATGGCCAATACTTTGAATAAAATGTTTTTGCTTTCCCATTGATAATTTGTGTTTTATTTTCAAAAAAAACGCGCATTTCACACTGGTATACCTGGTATATAACCGCAGTTTCACACCGATACCCTCGTATGTCTTCCATTTTTTTGTTACTGCCTACTAGGAACAAAGCAAGTTCTCAGGGGCAAATATTGTGCTGTGAAGTATGCTCTGTCCGCAGAACTATTTAAAGCAGCTGGAGATGACCTGGTTGGGCGCATGCACCAGCTCATCTGTAAGATATGGTCGGAGGAAAGCATGCCCGATGAGTGGAATCTCAGCGTCGTTTGCCCGGTCCACAAGAAAGGAGACCCCTTTGACTGCGCCAACTACAGAGGGATTAGTCTCCTGATCATCGCATACAAGATCCTCTCTGCCGTATTGTGTGAGCGTCTGAAACCATTTGTCCATGACCTGATAGGTCCCTATCAGTGTGGTTTCAGACCAGGGAAGTCCACAATAGACCAGATCTTCACATTACGGCAGATCCTGGAAAAGACCCAAGAAATGCAAATTGACACTCACCACCTATTCGTCGATTTCAAGGCTGCATATGACAGTGTGCATAGAGACGAGCTATACAGTGCCATGTCTAGTTTTGGCATTCCTACCAAACTCGTCAAATTGTGTAGGATGACGATGGAGAACTCTCGCTGCTCCGTCAAGGTCGGTACCGAACTCACCGAGACCTTCAATGTCAAAAAAGGTTTTAGACAAGGCGACGCACTGTCATGTGACTTCTTTAACATCATCCTCGAGAAGATCGTGCGTAACTCACAAGTCAACACCAGAGGCACGATCTTCCAGAAGTCAGTTCAACTGTTAGCTTACGCTGATGACATTGACGTGATTGGACGAACACAGCGAGCCGTCAATGAGGCGTTTGCTGGCATTGAAGCGGAAGCGGCTAAAATGGGTCTTGCGGTAAATGAGGGCAAAACGAAGCACATGCTGTCATCAAAGAAGGACACACAACATCGACGTCTCGGACGGAGCGTCATACTAGGCAGCAGAAATTTCGAGGTAGTTAAGGACTTCGTCTACCTCGGCTCCGCGGTAAATAGGGACAACAACATCAGTACCGAAATCAAAAGCAGAATCACTCTTGCCTATCGCTGTTTCTTTGGGCTCAAGAGGCAATTGAGTAATAAAGCCCTCTCTCGAAGGACTAAGCTCGCTTTATATAACAGCTTGATCATTACCGTCCTTCTATATGGCGCAGAATCTTGGACGTTAGCAAAGGCGGATGAGGAAACCCTTAGCCTTTTCGAGAGAAAAGTTTTGCGTGCGATTTTTGGTCCTGTTTGCGTTGATGGCATCTGGAGGAGAAGATTTAATGACGAACTCTATGGGCTGTACAGCGACATGCGCCTGGTTAAGCGTCTACGGATACAACGCTTAAGATGGCTAGGCCATGTAGAGCGTATGGACACCACTGCTCCGGCCCGAAAATTTTTTGAATCCGATCTATTGGGACAACGCAACAGAGGACGACCTAGACTGAAGTGGCGCACACAAGTGGAGAAGGACCTCAACCAACTTGGAGTGCGCAACTGGAGACAGCTGGCGAAAGATCGTGCTGGCTGGAGAGGCATGTTGGTTGAGGCCCAGGTCCACCCCGGACTGTAGCGCCACAAGAAGAAGAAGAAGTATGCTTTGAGATTTTTTCTTTTAAAACTTTTCCATATATATTTTACTAAAAGTGCTCAATGCTTATTGGCCTATAACTATCGGGCCTATTGTGAGGTTTACCTGCTCTCAAAATAGAAATCACTTTTGCAATTTTCCATACAAACTCACATAGACTTTCAGTGCCAAAAAAGGTTTCAGACAAGGCGAAGCGCATGTCATGTGTCATGTGACTTCTTTGACATCACCGTCGAGATCGCGCGTAACTCACAAATCAACGCCAGAGGCACCATCTTCCAAGAGTTAGCTCAGTTGCTAGCTTCCGTTGACAACATTGACGTGACCGAAGACAGCAAGCCGTCAATGAGGCGTTCACTGGCATTGAAAGGGAAGCGACTAAATGAGTCTGGCGGTTAATAAAGGCAAAAAAAAGCATGTGCTGTCATCAAAAAAGGACACAACACCTACATCTCGGCAGCGTTACACTAGGCAGCAGAGACATAAAGGTACTCAAAGACTTCGTCTACCTCGGCTTCGCGATAAATAGGGACAACAGCACCGGTACAGAAATCAAACGCAGAATCACTCTTCCCAGCCGTTACTTTGAGCTCATGGGGAAATTAAATAATAGAGCTCTCTCTCTCTCTCTCTCGAAAGACGAAGTTTGCTTTAAATAACAACTTAATCATCACAGTCTTGCTTGATGACGCGAAGACTTAGAGGTTACTGAAAGCGGATGAGAAAGCCCTTAGTCTTTTCAAGAAAAAAATTTTGCGTGCAAATTTTGCTTCTGTTTGCGATAATGCCATTTGGCGCAGACGAACTTAATGGGATGTACAGCGGCGTGCGCCTGGTTAGACTTCTTCATATTCAACGCTCAGGTGGCTAAGCCACGTAGAGCGTATGGACTCCACAGCTCCGGTCCAGTTAGTCTTCGAATCCCTGCCATTAGGGCAACTTGAGAGAGGATGGCAGAGGCTGAAATGGAGTTCATAAATGGAAAAGGGCCTCAGCCAACTTGGAGTGCGCAATTGAAGGCAGGATCGTGCTGGCTGGAAAGGCATGTTGGTTGAGGTTCAGGTTCACCCTGGATTGTAGCGCAACATGAGGAAAAGGAATTGATTTTTTTTTATTGTCTACTATCGATATACAAGTTTCGAATAATAATAATTGGAAGGCGCGACAAGCCACAGTGGAACCGAGCTTGCTCATCGAATACTCGTGCTGTGCGCGCTATTGTTCTCTCATGAGTAGAAGGCACCAACAGTTTTTTGTCGACTCCGAACGGCTAAGTTTGAGAAACTTTCTTAGACAGTTATTACTCTTTGAGTGTTGTCAGCAGCTCAAAAGAGTGTGCCCTGAAAAATTCGAGGTCTTCAGCCGAAAATCGAAACACGTCCATCGGCGAGTGAGTGTCGCATTTGACCCACTAAGCATCAAATATCCCTTTCAAAAAACAAAAAAATTGATTCTACTTAATGCAAGAAGCTAGGAAGTACAAGCACATCTCTGAAGAACGTTACTTACAAGACCCAGCAAACTGCCTTAGAATGCGCTTGCTCCAAACTGATCGCCTCATGAATGATGACACTTAGGCGGATTCTCTAAGAGAACAGGGAGTTAAAAAAAAATTCCTAGGCATAAGTACAGCACCGAGTACAGTATTAGTGGACAACTGATACGATAACGCAAATTTATTTTTCAAAAATCGTAGATTTCTGATTTTGCGAAAGTCTTTGAACACAAACACTGGTCGCGAAAGACACTGGTCTTTGTATACTTAAACGACATTCAATCCATTCAAATGCACACACTTTCAATGCTTCTCAAACAAACAAAAAACCAACGTTCCTAGCTGTCGGGCACACATTCACAGCAATAATAGAGAACAAAACGACGACAAACGATAAAAAAAGTCAATCATACCAACATCCTCTGGCACAAAACTGCATTTCTGCTTCAAACGAAATTCACTTGACAATAATTTGCCACAGCCCCAAAAGTAAAATCCATTTAAGTCCCCAACTCTCTGAAATGCAAAGAAAATGAAATTTTCCCAAATATCTTCGAGAAAGGATTCATTTGAGTCACACTTCCGCAACTTCCTGCAGATAAGTATGTTTCGCCCTGCGGTTCCTTTTTGCTTCGTCGCAGCTGCAGGATGTGTACCGTCCTCGATTTCTCTGAAACCCAACGCCTGTTCCCTTCCGACGTCTGGAGCAGCAAGGAGAACCCAAACGCTTCATTTTTGCATCTATAGGCGTTCGCCTTTTTTTGTTTTTGTTCTTTTCTGTCTAAATTTATCTTCAAGACTTTTTTCTTTGTGGCGCCGCCGTGTGGGCGAGCAAGACGATAGATTTCACCTCCTCGAAAGAGCAACGTTACGCGACACCCTAAACGAACGACGAACGAAACGAATTTCATTCATTTGGAGTTGTCATGTTGCATTTTGGGCTGACTTGAGTTCGCGGTTTTTCCTCATTAAACGCGTGGCGCGATTTGGGGGACGGTAACATTATTCGAAACATTCATTTCGCAAATGTGTCTTCTAGATTATTCATAATTTATTACTTCTGACATGGTTGCAGGCGAATGTGTGTTGGATGTACTTTCGGTTTCGCGAAGAAGTGAAGGAAGTGTAGGTGTGACAGGTAGAGAGTACTGTTTCAGTCGGGGAATAGGCTGACTTAAAGGGAGGAATCGGTTGTTGAGAAGGTGGGTTAGCGCGAGAATGTTTAGGCGATTTGTCTTCTATCTTCTATTCTGCTTACCATGTTGAGTTGATAGTAAGGGTTAATGTAGAAGACCAATCAGCTCAACTTTCTTTTAAAAATTGATTTTCAAAGGTGGGATATAGTCCTATGTAACTGACAGCTTAACTTGACAACACCTAGGACTCAAACGCTTTTAAATAGGTTATGTTAATCCATTAGAGCTCAGCATCTGTCACGCCAGTAGACAAATCAAAAAACCAAAAAGAAAAATGAGCAAGGAGTCCCGAAGAATTAGTTACCTCAAATTTTTCGAAGAGGTGTACTGAAGGCCTTGCTTTTGCTTGGTTTTAAATTTCTACGGAATACAAGAAGTTTGGCCTGAATGGCCACGAGTTGATTATTGCCGCTTATGAACTGTAGTCTTATTTCAATTTTTCAGTCTTCTTACGAGGGTTGTCTTTTCTATTTCGGGATTAGAGAACAAAAATAAATATTTATCATCGAAAACAGATTTATTGTGTTTCAAAATATTACCAATTAAGATCTATACAATTTTGCATGCGCTTGAACCAATTGTCGAAGCACTTTTGGCACTCTGATTGAGGTATCTCCAAAACATGCATTCTGAACGCATCAACCACTTCTTCAGGTGTCGAAAAACGTTGACCCCTCATTTTATGTTTTACGTACGGGAATAAAAGAAGTCATTCGGTCCCAAATCAGGGCTATACGGCGGATGACTCATCAAATCGATGTTTTGAGTACTCAAAAATGCAGTTGTTTCAGCCGATGTGTGAGAGTTCGCATTGTCGTGGTGAAGAGTGATCCGTTTTCTTCGGTTTGGTTTTCTGATTTCTTGGAAGACAAATGGCAAACAAATGGTTGTGTACTACTTAGAATTGACTGTTCTGCGTTGTTCTAGTGGTACGGTTGCGACATGTCCAGTTTTTTTTTTCGAAAAAACAGGCGACCACTTGCTTGAAAGTGCTTCGTGCCCGAGCAACTTTTGATGGATTTGGCTGAATTTGAAGCACGCATAAAGTCGACTGCCGTTTCGGGCTCATACGAGTAAATCCACGATTTATAACCTGTCACGGTGTCATAGACGTGTGTCGAAGCACTGCGATCGTATTTTTGGGAGCAATTTTTTCAACCAATCGACACGAGCCTTTTTTTGAGCGATTGATAAATTGTGTGTGATCCAACGCGAACAATTTTTTTTGACTTTCAAATGTTCATGCAATATTGAATGTATGCTGGTCCCACTAATGCCTAAGGTTGTCTCAATCTCATTATAGGTCACATGACGATCTTGCAATATCAGTTGGCGCACAGCATCAATGCTTTCCGGAACAACAACTGATTTTGTACGACCTTTAAGAAATTCGTCTTGGAGTGAACTACGATCTGGGTTGAATTCACCATACCATCGATAAACACTGGTCCTCGATGGAGCTTCATCGCCAAAAATTGAATTAAGTTCATCGATGCACTGTTGTTGAGTTAATGCACGTCGAAAGTTGTAAAAACTAATCGCATGAAAGTTTTCACGATTTAATTCCATTTTTGGGGCGAGATGAATCTTTTAAGTTACTGTAAACAATACAAATAGCGCTCGTTGGTGTGATTTGATGGCGAAGATTCAACGACAAACTTTATGGGCTGTACGTCGACGTGCGTCTGGTCTTTGTATACAAAGCTTAGAATGGCTAGGTTATGCAGAGCGTATTGATACCACAGCTCCAGCCCGAAAAGTCTTCAAATCCGAGCCGTAGGGAAAACTTAACAGAGGACGGTTAAGACTGAGATGTCGTACACAAGTGGCGAAGTTCCTTAACCAACTCGGGTCTGTGGATGGATGTTAAAGAAGAAAATTAATAACGCAAGGAATGCGTTATTGACTATTTAAATTGATGACGTCTAGGGTTTTCTTCTTCTAAGTTCTTGTATACCCTTACAAAGCATAGGTTCTCTACGACTTCTAGCTAGTTAGTTAGTTAGTTAGTTTGACTTTTATTTTCAATAAATGCTTTACAATGTAAAGTTTAACCTAAGTCATTTATGGTTTGTCCTATGGTCGTCTACCAGGTTGACCAAATACATACATACGTTTTACATTAAAAATCTCCATCTATGATACGTTTTCTATAACAAAGTGCTGCTACTAAATAATCGTATAAGGCCCTCCATCCCTTTTCTCCATTTAAGATGCATGTTACTTCATATTCGTCTAAAACAGGTTTTTCGAAAATTGTTAATCGAAGTTCTTTTAGAACCGGACAAACACCAATAAAATGTAAGATGTCTCCTCTCTTCCTCATGTTACATAGGTTACAAAGAATTGGTAAATCTGGTCTGTGGGGGATAAAGTTTAACTGAACAAGTTCTCCTCTCAGTTTAAAAATTATGCTTATTTTTCCGATTGAGTGACTGTCAAGGAAGTATGTTTTTTCATATAAAAAATGGTTTAGTTTGCTGTAGTAGTTCCTAAACGGATAAGATTCAGCTTCTTCGACATATTTGTCATATGTATGTCTACCGAAATTCTCCAAAACTGAGTTAAATTTTTTTCTTAAAAGATGAGGAGGCTCATCCGCCTCAATAGACAGATTTAAACTGCATTCAGAAGCTGTTTTTTCCATTCCTCGCAAATGTATCCGTTTGTTCTAATTATACTTCTTAAAACTACGTTTGGTAATCTGCATTCGCTCATCTGTAGTATTTTTAAAATATAGTTGTGTGTATTTAGTGTATTTTGATGGTATACAAGAGCAACGGAGGAGTTTCCGTTTCAATATGTAGCATATAGTTGGGGGTTTTTTTGGTAACCGAAAGATCTTCTTCGAAAAGTAGCGAAGGAACTTTTCCACACCATCATAGCCTTCGTAACCCCATACCTGAGCTCCGTAGAGCATTATAGAAGCTGCGGTTGAGTGGAATAAAGGTTGTTTTGCACTTTTCGATACATATTTATTTTTGAAACAACGTTCCCAAATCGAACAGATAGCTCTTATAGCAACAGCTAATTTTTCCTCAAAGTGTGGTTTCAAATTTAAAGAGGACGATACTACCTCAATCTCTTCCCCATCCAACTTCCACTTTTCCAAAGATGAGACGCGTCCCAGTGCGTTTCTGAATATCATCATTTCTGACTTACCATGGTTTATAGTCAGATTCCAATTTTTACAGAAATCGTTAATCCTGTCTATCATTAATTGCATACCTTGGATAGTGTCACACAGAAAGACGATATCATCAGCATACATCAGCGCGGGAATGGATACATCGTTGAATCTTATTCCACCTTTGACATCATCTGTTATATCATTGATGTATAGTATAAAAAGTAGTGCACTTAGAGTTCAGCCTTGTTTAACACCCATTAAAGTTTCAAACTCGTCGGAAATTAAGTCTCCATCCCATACATGTGCAGTATTGTTCTAATACAAGGCTCTCAGAATTCTTATAATTTTGCTCGATACGCCGATTTTTGAAAGCTTGTAAAAGAGTGCTTCACGTGGTATTGAATCAGACGCTGCTTGAAAATCCACGAAAAAGGCGTACAACTTTTTTTTCTTTCTCTTATATGTTTCGGCAATGTTTGTTAAGCAGAATATCTGGTCAATTGTAGAATAATAATTGTTGGCGCTACAGTCCAAAGGGGACCAGGGCCTAGCTTGCTCATCAACTACTCGTGTTGTGCGCGCTACTGTTCTCTCACGAGTAGAAGGGACCTACAGTTTCTTGCCAACTCCGAACGGCGAGATTTGAGAAGCTTTCTTAGACAGTTATTACTCTTTGAGTGTTGTCAGCAGCTCGAAAGAGGTGGTGCCGTGAAATATTAGAAAAATTGGTGTTGAAAAATTGAGCGTCGCACTCTACCCACTACGCCACGGCGACCACGATTGTAGAATAACTTCCGCTAAATCCACCTTGAAATTCTTTAAGGATGTTATGTTCTTGAACCCAATCATGCAATCTTTTGTAAATTAATGAGGCAAACTGCTTGGCTTGGTTTTGCAAACAAATGGTTGTGTACAACTCAGAATTAAATGTTCTGCGTTGTTCTAGTGGTACTGTTGCGACATGTCCAGTTTTTCCGAAAAAACAGGCGACCACTTGCTTGGAAGTGCTTCGTGCGCGAGCAACTTTTCTTGGATTTGGCTCAATTTGAAACACCCATACAGTCGACTGCTGTCTACTTTCGGGTAAATCCACGATTCATCATCATTGGCCCCAAAAATGGAATTTTTTCAAATAATTTTTCATCCACCGCTTCTTTAGGTGTCGAAAAACGTTGACCTCTCATTTTATGTTTTACGTACGGGAATAAAAGAAGTCATTCGGTGCCAAGTCAGGACTATACGGCGGATGACTGATGAAATCGATGTTCTGAGTGCTCAAAAATGCTGTTGTTTCAGCCTATGTTTGAGAGCTCGCATTGTCGTGGTGAAGAGTGATCCGTTTTCTTCGGTTTGGTTTTTCTGATTTCTTGGAAGACAACTGGGAAACAAATGGTTGTGTTCTACTTAGAATTGACAATTCTATGTTGTTCTAGTGGTACGGTTGCGACATGTCCAGTTTTTTTCGAAAAAACAGGCGACCACTTGCTTGGAAGTGCTTCGTGCCCGAGCAACTTTTGATGGATTTGGCTGAATTTGAAGCACTCATAAAGTCGACTGCCGTTTACTTTCGGGCTCATACGCATAAATCCACGATTCATCACCTGTCACGACGTCACAGACTTGTTTCGAAGCACCGCGATCGTACTTTTGGAGCATTTCTTTCGACCAATCGACACGAGTCTCTTTTTGAGCGATTGACAAATTGTGTGGGATCCAACGCGAACAAATTTTTTAAACGGTCAAATGTTCATACAATATTGAATATATGCTGGTCCCACTAATGCTTAGGGTTGTCTCAATCTCACGATAGGTTACATGACGATCTTGCAATATCAGTTGGCGCACAGCGTCAATGGTTTCCAGAACAAGAACTGATTTTGGACGACCTTCAGGAAATTCGTCTTGGAGTGAACTACGACCTCGGTTGAATTCACCATACCATCGATAAACACTGGTCCTCGATGGAGCTTAATCGCCAAAAATTGAATTAAGTTCATCGATGCACTGTTGTTGAGTTAATACACGTCGAAAGTTGTAAAAAATAGTCGCACGAAAGAAAAAATTCCATTTTTGGGGCCAATGATGATGAATCGTGGATTTGCCCGAAAGTAGACAGCAGTCGACTGTATGGGTATTTCAAATTGAGCCGAATCCAACAAAAGTTGCTCGCGCACGAAGCACTTCCAAGCAAGTGGTCGCCGGTTTTTTCGGAAAAACTGGGCATGTCGCAACTGTACCACTAGAACAACGCAGAACAGTCAATTCTGAGTGGTACACAACCATTTGTTTGCCAGTTGTCTTCCAAGAAATCAGGAAAACCAACCGCCGAATACGGATCACTCTTCACCACTACAATGCGAGCTCTCACAAATCGGCTCAAACAACTGCATTTTTGAGCACTCAAAACAGCAATTTGATGAGTCATCCGCCGTATAGTCCTGACTTGTCACCGAATTACTTCTTTTATTTCCGTACGTAAAACATAAAATGAGAGGTCAACGTTTTTCGACCACTGAAGAAGCGGTTGATGCGTTTAGAATGCATGTTTTAGTGATGAATCTTTTAAGTTACTGTAAACAACACAAATCTTATGTTCGTATGTTAAAACGTTTTGAGTACGTATAACCTCAAAAATGTCAAATTTTACGATAGAGCTGGCAGTTGCCAGTTTGCAACACTATATCATCAAGAAGCTTCCGAGATTCGAAATGTAAAATAAGCAGACGGTTTATCAGCGACCTTAGAAAGAAGGAACATAAGTGCTATGGGTCGGTATGAAATGGGTGATTACGATTCGTCTTCCGTTTGTGAGGTTGAAAAACTTGTCAAAGCGTTCACTAAATAGCAATTTCACTACCTATTTATTAGTGCCATTCCCGCATTTTCATAGGCTCAATTTGTACTGAATTAAAAAAGGAGTCCTTCAACCCTTCAACCTTTCGACCGCAACCCTTCCTTTCGCAACATCCCAACTTTCATCAATTCATTGAAATTCTATTTACACCTCCCACCTCCTACTCTCCTTCCAATCGGTGTTCATTGAAATTTTATTATGAAATACAACAACAACAAAATTTGCCCACTCCATCCACTTTCAATCGTTGTCCGGAACTTGACCTGGAACAATAGAGAGTACCAAAAGGAACGATATTTGGTTAACCCAGTTTGTCTATCGCAAGAAGAAGAATTATCTCCACTATGAAGCAACAAAAGACACAAGCTGTGCCGTGAAGAGCGTAGTCCGCAAGTGAAAAGTTCAAATCTAAGACACTCACCTTTGTCACCGCCGTCGGCTGTACCCACCTCATTCTCGAAGCCAATATTAACTCCCAAGCATTTTCACTGCCATACCTCGTGGCCTAGTCGACAGAGAAATGGGACTAGATCGGTTTTACCGCCCACTTATACCACTTTCCCATGGAATGTCCTTCTTTTCTCATTTTTTTTCTCTCTCTCTTTCAAGTACCCACTCAATCTGCGGAAAAAATCTAAATTGAGACTGTGATTTGGGTTGCTTTCATTCTGTTGTCTCTTCCCCTTTTGGTCTGTTCCTTTTCAATTATGTTTTTATGCTCCAGCGGAAGAGCAGAGAGGGCAGGCAAATACTCGTATAATTTTGGAGAATGAAGGAACGGAAATTATTTCATTTTATTTAATCAAAACTGCCCCGCTCCTGGCGCCGTCATCGCTGTCATTAAAGTGGAAAACTTGAAACTGAATTGTGGGCAGTTTGTGGAAACATTCTGTCCATATCCATGGCGGTGACTATGTGTGGTCGGAGTTCAATAAGTTGCAGAATCGATTTTCCTGTCCCGTTGTTAATGATCAATCAGTAAATTAAGGTGAAGGGAACAGCAGATGAAGCCGCGCCTGCTGAAGCCGACGGGGATGCCTTCACCATCCAGCTGTTGTTCTATATTTGGATTGTGAAAGCGTGTGATGAGTGGAAGAGTGGGAGACTGCCAGGAATACTTCACGTGTACGAAATGACTTTCGAATTAAATCTTTGGGTTTCCTGGAATTCGGTGTTTTGTGAATCGTCTCAATCGGCTTTCCCAGCTGATGGTATGTTATTCCCTTTTCGGGTCGATTGTAATGGTGGCCTAAATGTTTTCGCAAGAAGCACTTAAGTGATTCGGGTGATGTGTGTGGTGGTAACCATGACATCGTTGACTTAATTCGAAATTGCCGGAAAATTGGTTGCTCTGACGTGCCTTTGATCAGCGCAAAAGATAATAACAGATTCGAACAAAGTCGGTCAGCGAGGTATGCATAATAATTATGTTTATAAATCCATGACGCCTATAGCGGGAAAAAATTTTTCCCGATATCCTTGATAGAAGGAGGAGACTTACACATGAGCTGTATGTGGATTTGGCGACCTAACTTAAGATGTTCCAACAGCCTGTGACAATGATTGACACAAAAGTAAAGAAGGACTTGGGACCTGCAACTACAGGGACTGATTGTGAACTGGCAATAAGTGATTAAATAATGGTCAAGACAGGAAAAGCAAAAGTCTTACAAAAGAAGAACATAAGAATTCTAACATTCTTCCAGTAGAGATAACATGTTTCCAAGACCATTCTCTGACTGCTCAGTTAGAAATAATAGATCAGACAATAAGTCCGGGGGCTAACATGTAGGGGGCGCCACAAACGAAAAATCCATATTATTTTTAGGAAGTACAACATTCAAATGATGCCTGTCAAATGTTCATGACAATCTACCATTTCAATACATTTTTTATGGAACGATTTATGTTTGGCATCAAAATAGGCTCCAGTTTCGGCGATCTCCTCCTCATTTGAGCCATATTTTGTTCCGGCGAACAACTTTTTTAGATCTGAAAAGAGGTAGAAGTCACTGGAGCCAGATCTGGAGAATACGGTAGGTGCTGAGGCATTTCAAAGACCAATTCGTGCAATTTGGCCAAGGTAGCCAACGACTTGTGACACTGTGCATTGTCTTGGTGGGAGAAATTTTTTTCCTCTTCATATGTGACCTTCGCTGTTGATCCTTTTACCTTTCTCAAGATAGTCGATGAATAAAATTCCGTGCGCATCCGAAATACCAAATACCGAAATACGAAATACGGATACCATAATTTTGCCAGCCGGTCCTTGTGCTTCTGGACGTCTTGGGCGTGGTTCACGGTTTGGCTCTGGAGTGTAGTGGTGGACCCATGTGTCACCCATTGTGACAAACCGATGCAAAAAGTCCTTCCGAAACAACTCCAAACGGCTCCGAAAATCATCGATGCGTCTTTTTTTTGTTTTGTCCGTTGTGAGCTAAAGCGGCACCCATTTCGAACAGCTTTCTAATGGGCAAATGTTCATGCAAAACAGTGTACACACTGCCTTTTGATATCTCTAAGGCGTCAGCTTAAATACTAATTGTTGGCGCCACAGTCCAAAAGGGGATCAGGGCCTAGCTTGCTCATCAACTGCTCGTGTTGTGCGCGCTACTGTTCTCTCACGAGTAGAAGGGACCTACAGTTTTTTGCCGACTCCGAACGGCAAAATTGAGAAGCTTTCTTAGACAGTTATTACTCTTTGAGTGTTGTCAGCAGGTCGAAAGAGGTGGCGCCGTGAAAAATTCTAAAAATTGGTTTTGAGCTGGGTATCGAACCAGCACCCTTCGGCGTGTGAGCGTCGCACTCTACCCACTACGCCAAGGCGGCCACAGGCGTCAGCTATCTCATACAATTTCATTTTGCGGTTTTCCGAAACGATTTTGTGTAGTTTTTTGAAGTTTTAAGGTGTAACCGCCTTAATTGGCCTTTCAGAGCGCTCAGCATCGTTGCTGTCTGTACGGCCACGTCAGCATGATAATATAATAATTGTTGGCGCGATAAGCCAAAGGGGAACCGAGGTTGCTCATCAAATACTCGTGCTGTGCGCGCTATTGTTCTCTCACGAGTAGAAGGCCCCTACAGTTTTTAGTCGACTCCGAACGGCTAGGTTTGAGAAGCTTTCTTATACAGTTATTACTCTTTGAATGTTGCTAGCGGCTCGAAAAAGGTGGTGACGTGAAAAATTCGAAAAATTGGGGTTGAGCTGGAAATCGAACCTAAACCCTTCGGCGTGTGAGCGTCGCACTCTACCCACTAAGTCACAGCAGCCACACAATTAAAAAAAATATTAATATGTACGCCTAACTAATAGTTTATTCGAAATGCGAACCGATCCCAATAAAATTGTTGTCTACCAGGTATACCGGTATCGAAAATAAAACACTAATTATTTATGGAAAACATTTTATTCAAAGTGGTCGCCGTGGCGTAGTGGGTAGAGTGCGACGCTCACACGCCGAAGGGTCTAGGTTCGACTCCCAGTTCAACACCAATTTTTCTAATATTTCACGGCACCACCTCTTTCGAGCTGCTGACAACACTCAAAGAGTAATAACTGTCTAAGAAAGCTTCTCAAATTTCGCCGTTCGGAGTCGACAAAAAACTGTAGGTCCCTTCTACTCGTGAGAGAACAGTAGCGCGCACAACACGAGTAGTTGATGAGCAAGCTAGGCCCTGGTCCCCCTTTGGACTGTAGCGCCAACAATTATTATTATTATTATTTTATTCAAAGTATTAACCATTGTTTTCTACACATTTTGACCATCTTTCTGGCAATTTCTGAATACGCAAATAAAATTGTTCGTCTTTTAAAGCACACCAATCAGACACCCAATTTTCGACCTCCTCGTAGGAATCAAAGTGCTGCTCAGCCAATGCGTGTCCCATCGATGAAAACAAATGGTAGTCAGAAGGAGCCAAGTTTGGTGAATACGGCGGGTAGGGTAGCTGCTCCCAGCTAAGTTTTTTTGATTGTATCCTGAACCGATTTTGCTTTGTGTGCAGGTGCATTGTCATGGAACAAAATTACCTTGCCGTGTCTTCTGGCCCATTCTGGTCGGTTCTCGATCAATGCATGGTTCAAATTGATCATTTGTCGTCGGTAGCAGTCAGTATTAACGGTTTCACCAGGTTTTATGAGCTCTTGGTACAGCACAACTTTCTGGTCCCACCAAACACACAGCATTGACTTCTTGACGAATCGATCTGGTTCTGCAGTCGATGTTGATGGTTGTCGCAGATTAACACATTTTTCCGTTTAGGATTCTTAAAATAAATCCATTTTTCATCGCCAGTAACAATCCGATGCAAAGCGATTTTCTTTCGTGTCTTTGAAGCAAAATTTCACAAGTGTTTTTTCGGTTTTCCATCTGTCTTTCATTCAATTCATGTGGCACCCATTTTCCATACTTTTGGATCTTTCCCATAGCTTTTAAACGGTCAGAAATTGTTTGTTGTGCAACATTTAACATTGCTGCCATTTACTTTTGACTCAAAGTGTCATCTCCATCCGATATAGTTAGCAATTCGGCGTCTTCAAACTTTTTTGGTGGTCTTCCACGTTCTTCATTTCTCACATCAAAATCATTATTTCTGAACCGTTGAAACCATCCTTTGCATGTTGCTTCTGATAGAGCATGATCACCATATGCCTCGACAAGCATTCGATGCGACTCTGCAGCACTTTTCTTTAAATGAAAACAAAAAATGAATGCTTTTCGCAAATCATCACTTTCTGGTACAAAATTCGACATTTTCAACACGATAAAAAAATATGATGTAGTCTGTTCAATGACTTGATGTATACTAAAAATTTTTTACAGATGTCATAGCAAACAAACAAACAAACAGAAAAATAAGGCCTCGTTCAAAACAAATGTTCCCTATCGAGACATTTGTTTCTTGACGCTCACTTCATACGGGTATACCGGTACTGTTTTTTTCTGGTTGAGTTGTGTTTGAGTAAAGGTTGCGTATAGTGGACGGGGTAGTTTTTGTTACTACCGTGTTTCTGCTATTCAGTGCACTTAACGGTTTTTAAGGGCATTGTACAGTTTTGGTAAGTTTGATTTTATTGTCTCTTCGCAATTTGAAATACAGTACTCCCCGGATATAGGCAACCCCCTTAAAAAAGCAGAACCTTTTTAATTTTTATCAGGAACAGATTACATTCAGTTGAGATTTACCAACGCCTTTCTGTACAATTGCACCCACTTTAGGACAACCCGGTTTAAAGCAACCTGCCGCTTTCAAATAAAAATCTGAAAAAAAAATGTGCTTTACCTGGTATTTTATCCCTTTATAAGCACATTGCATTTTTTTGCTTTGCAATTTGTGTCCTTGTGTGTAGCCAATTCAATGGTACTAGTTACTCATGTACATGTGCTATTATCCGGGGAGCACTACATTTACATCGAACACTGCATTAATACTATATCAACTTCATATTTATGATAGGCTCATTTCACGGAATTTTAAAATGAAACCAGGGGGCAAAACATCAATAGTATGGTATTTTTTTCAGAAGAATAAAAATGCAAAATCTGTGAATGGAGAGATCTCAAAGGAACACTGAGATTTTTTGGTAATACTACGAATTTCAAGTGTCATCTTGAGCGAGTTCATCCTGTGCTAATGGCAAAATCTAGCAAAAGACCTGAAGAAGTGTATCAAGATGAAACTCCAACTGCAACAGAAACAGATGTACGGAGTTGTTCTAAAAGATTTGCTGAAGATGCAGAAGACGGATTGGATAAGTCTGAAAAAGATAAAACAAATGCGGCTGCATACGGAAAAGAGCAAAGAGTTAATCCAAAACGAGAAGGATCAAATCGACAATTCGCTGATAAAAATGATAGCAACCGACTATCAACCTCTTGTAGAAAACTCAGGACTTCTTGAATATTCATTTAACACGTTCTCTGCCAAGCTGTTTTTCACTAGGTGTCATTTCTACGCTGCATGTACCGAAAACAGTACACGGTAAGCGCTTTAATAATATTGTATAAATTCTTAATGCTTTGCTTTGCTTTGCTATCATGACTAATCACCACGCCGCGTGTACCGTTATCAGTACACAATGCAAAAATTCCTCTAAACATCACTAAATAACATAAAACAATCATAACGAGAATTAAAATTTAGAAAAAAAATTTTAATTTGAAAAAAACACGTTGGCGTAGAAATGAAGCTAAGCGTGTACTGTTTTCGGTACACGCGGCAGGGAACGTGTTAAGCTTCAACCTTTGTATAAGCCACCAAATAGAAAAAATTTAACAACAAAACTTCTTCCAAATACTAATGCCGAAGTGGCGGAAAAAATCAAGTTAATGCTGTCATCTATGAATTTTTTTTCAGTCACTACTGATAGATGGAATTTTGATAGCAATAAGTCTTACTATACAGTCACCAGTCATTTTATTTTCAATGACAAGTTCTGACTCAGAACGTTGCAATCAATAGCGACCGCTATGTAGAAACGATCACAACAACCCTCATGTATGAGCTGTTTTAACATAACGTCACAATATTTTACACATAGTGCCATAAAATATGGTAACTGTCTAAGAAAGCTTTTCAAATTTCGCCATTCGGAGTCGGTAAAAAAAAAACTGTAGGTTCCTTCTCGTGAGAGAACAGTAGTGTGTACGACACAAGTAGTTGATGAGCAAGCTAGGCCCTGGTCCCCCTGTGGACTGTAGCGCCAACAATTATTATTATAAGTTAGTTAATGAAGGGAGTGTTGTAAGCGCGTATTGTATTCTTCGTATACTAAGGTCTCCGTGAACGGATCTAGTCGCGATTTTAGGTCCGGAAACCAATAAGAAGGGAAGAGGGTAATCGCGTGGCGCCTAAAATCATCCCGCGACCTTTCTTCAAGCTGGTCGGCAAACCTCCCCCTCTTTCTCGGAGTATCTTCGTGAGAAAAAAGAAAGGTAAAACACTGCATGTATACATTTCAAATTCCGAAGTTAACCTGGTTTTCAAAAAGTGCTTCCCTCTCTTCTGGTCCATCTGCAATCAATTTCGTATGCCAAGCAGTATGAGCTCCTTTTGCCACTTGTCTGTTTCATTTTAGACAATATGGGTCTCTGTTGTCTTTACTCTGGTTAAAAAAAACCCACAGGCTGAAGTTTTGTTGTCCGTACCCTCCACAAGTTATAGATTTCTTTTGTTGCTTACATTCTATAAAGTATACAGGACACATACAAGGAGGTATATCTGTAAATTATATACCAAAACGAAACCATTTTTGTGCAAGACTTACGTTTATTTTCTTAAAGCCTTTGACTTGCGTTCTATTGTTTGGAATGTGAAAGGCTTAGGAAGGTTATTCGTGAATCTAAAACTTCTGATGAAGAAACTTGGAAAAATAAGGAAGAATTTTTGAAATGTTCAAGTGGATTCCAGTCACTACAGATTTTCAATTGACTTTGTCTTTGGTTTCTCTTCTTGTACACAAACTTCAAGTCACGAAACATTACTAAAGGAACATAGTCATAAATTCTTTCACTCTCTCTGGTAATTTATTTGAGCGCTTTTAGCTCCATCCACTAATTAACTTGTAAGTCGCAACTTGCCTTTTGCTCGTCAGTTAAATAAGCAATCCATACACATGTCAACTTAGCATAGCTTCCGCCCTAATCCAACGTCTAAGCATTTAAACCACCTCCACTCTCGGATGTCGCCCGTCCGACAAAAATATGAGAAGAAAACATTTCTAATTAACGTAGTCTCCTTAGAACTCGTATACATGTCAGTTTCATATAACGACGCCTAAGGACACGCTCAGCTCTTCAGAGACACATCCAATTTCATTCGCTAAAGACAACAACTGTCTTGGAAAACACGCTTTCATAGATTCGCTCAATAAGTGCATGCATACGAATCTAAAAATAGATGAATGACAATCCACTCGTCTCCTAGTGCCACAGGACAGTTGACATTTGTGAGAACTCTTGCCGTGAGTTACACGCGAGTGTGGAACAATGTGTTGGTGGGTTCTATTTTTAACCATCGATTGGACAAAAATACGGGTGCACAAAAGTAATCAAATTGAAATTTCTGGTAACACATGTGCATCCCTGAGTTGAAGATGTGGGCAAGGTGTTTTTTTTTTAATCCTTGAACTGAAGCTAAAAGAATTTTAGCATAAATTTGGGGGTGTGAGGTGCTTAGAATTTTTATTTCTATACATGCTTATTTTAAAAAATCGAAAGAAGGGAAAGAAAAAATGTTGTGAAATCCAAAAATTCGTTTCTTTGTGTTGTTTGGACAACTTTTTTTAATCAAGAGAAGAAAACGGAAACGACTACTTATTTCCATCTCTCTAGAAATTTTCTAATACCATTTTTATGAATCCTTTCTGGCATAAATCTAAACAATGAGCCACATACTTTAATTTCTTCACAAGAACCGAACTGTTGACCCCCAAATGAGGCTTTGCTCGGCCCGGCCGTATTGGGTGTCCTTCCTCGATGATAGCATTTACATCATTTTGCCTCATTTTGCTCTCATTTACCCCCAGACTTATTTTAGCGGCTTCCTCTTCAATGCAAGCAAACGGCCCAGTGACGGCTCGCTGTGTTCGTCCAATCACGTCAATATGGTCAGCGGAAGCTAGCAATTGAGCTGACTTTTTGAAGATCGTTACTCTGGTATAGTACAATTTAAGGATGTGCGGCAGTTCATGACCATCTGGTAAGACGGTCATGAACTGCCGCACATCCTTAAGTGAGGTGGCTGAGCAGTTCAATATATGCCTGTGCTGGGTGCCAGGTCACAGAGACATTCCGGGTAACTGTCAAGCAGACGAATTGGGCAGGCTTGCCACAACGCAACCACTACTTCAGGAACACGAACACCTCGGTATCCTTTTCGCCACATGCAAGTCAGAACTGCACTTGAACGCGGTCCATCAGGCTAATCAAAGGTGGTCTAACCATAATCTTTGTTGCGTCTCCAAGGAGGTGTGGCTCTCTCTTGAACCCAAACACTCCAGACTGCTACTATCGCTCAAGAGATCAGACATAAGCCTGGTTATGGGAGCCATAACCGGGCACTGTCTAATCGGTAAGCATGCTAGCAGGCTAAGGGCTTCCTCAAACGATTTTTGCAGAAGCTGCAGGGATGAGGGAGAATCAGAAATTCTCCTACACCTGTTATGCACATGCCCGGCGCTCTCACGCCTAAGACATAAGCACTTTGGAAGCTACTTCCTCAACGGCCTACATGACCTCAAAAAAATCCCTCCCGCCGACATTTTAAACTTTATTATCGGCTCCAGCTGGTTTTAGGTTCTTCCCACACGGTGTGGTAGCACAATGGTCCTGTATGGGACTAAGTGCATTCATTAGCCACCTTAACCTACCTACCTACCTACTCTGGTATTGACTTGTGAGTTGTTTTTTTGATGGAGGTTGGCGTATACTGCACGGGAGAGCTCAGACTCAGAGGAAGTGCTCTGAAGTGTCTTCACCTTCTCCACAGGCGTCGCAAAGGGTACCATCACTAAGCCCAAGTCAACCTAGGTGCTTAGCAAAGGTAAAGTGTCCTGTTAATAATAATAATTGTTGGCGGTACAGTCCAGAGGGAGACCAGGGCCTAGCTTGCTCATCAACTACTCGTGTTGTGCGCACTACTGTTCTCTCACGAGTAGAAGAGACCTGCAGTTTTTTGCCTATTCCGAACGGCTAAATTTGAGAATCTTTTTTAGACAGTTATTACTCTTCGAGTGCTGTCAGCAGCTCGAAAAAGGTGGTGCCGTGAAAAATTCGAAAAACTGGTGTTGAGCTGGGAATCTAACCTAGACCCTTCGGCGTGTGAGCGTCGCATTCTACCTACTCAGTCACATCGGCCACACAATTAAAAAAAATATTAATATGTACGCCCAATTAATAGTTTATTTGAAATGCGAACCGCTCACAATAAAATTGTTGTCTACCAGATATACCGGTATCAAAAATAAAACACTGATTATTAATGGGAAAGTAAACACATTTTATTTTAAGTATTGGCCATTGTTTTCTACACATTTTGACCACCTTTCTGGAAATTTGTGAATACCAAGCCAATAAAATTGTTCGGCTTTTAAAGCAAACCAATCAGATACCCAATTTTCGACCTCCTCGTAGGAATCAAAGTGCTGCTCAGCCAATGCGTGTTCAATCGATGAAAACAAATGCTGGTCAGAAGGAGCCAAGTTTGGTGAATACGGCGCGGGTGGGGTAGCTGCTCCCATCTAAGTATTTTGATTGTATCCTGAACCGGTTTTGCTTTGTGTGCAGGTGCAATGTCATGGAGCAAAATTAAATTGTTGTCTTCTGGCCCATTCTGGTCGTTTCTCGATCAATGCATGGTTCAAATTGATCATGTGTTGTCGGTAGCGATCAGTATTAATGGTTTCACTAGGTTTTCGGAGCTCATGGTACAGCACACCTTTCTGGTCCCACCAAACACACAGCATTGTCTTCTTGCCGAATCGATCTGGTTCTGCAGTCGATGTTGATGGTTGTCCCAGATTAACCCATGTTTAGGATTCTTTACATAAATACATTTTTCATTGCCAGTAACAATCCAATGAAAAACCGCAAAGAGTTTCTCATTTCAAAATTTCACAAGTGCTTTTTTGGGTTTTCCATCTGTATTTCATTCAATCCATGTGGCACCCATTTTCCACACTTTTTTCCCGTAGCTTTCAAACGGTTAAAAATTGTTTGTTGTGCAACATTTTACATTGCTGCCATTTGCTTTTGACTCAAAGTGTCATCTCCATTGTTTGGTGGTCTTCGAGGTTCTTCATTTCTTACACCAAAACCATTATTTCTGAACCGTTGAAACCATCCTTTGCATGTTGCTTCTGATAAAGCATGATCACCATATGCCTCGACAAGAATTCGATGCGATTCTGCAGCACTTTTCTTCAAATGAAAACAAAACATTAATGCTTTCCGCAAATCATCACTTTCTGGTACAAAATTCGAAATTTTCAACACGATGAAAAAATATGATGTTGTCTGTTCCATGATTTGATGTATGCTAAATATTTTTCACAGATGTCATAGGAAACAAACAAAAAAAAATAATGGCTCGTTCACAACAAATGTTCCCTATCGAGTCATTTGTATCTTGACGCACTTCATACCGGTATACCTGGTATTTGGTTTACGTTATCGAGATTTATATTGTCCACGCTACGGAGTAATTTTTATAAAAAAAAAAAGAAGGGTGTTCTCGGAGTCAAGCGTTCACGCTATACAGACAGTTCTTTACTTACTTACAACAAAATTACCATTTAACAGAAAATAACGTGAAATCCATAACTCCTTAATTGTTCTTAAGTTTTATTTGCATAGGCAATGCAATGTTTCTTAAGGTTGTCAAAATCAAAATATGGCGGGCTCGGTCTGAATAATGCCTTATAAAACAAAGCGCTTACCGCAACTGTAGCAAGTGAAGCAAGAGAAAATCTCATCTCCTTCGATTTTTTTTGGGATATTTCGTCATTGCAGTTTAATGTTAATAAAAATAATTTAATGTTAATCACCGTTTGATGTCGGCAAGAAACTAAAGGTTATTTCTACTCGTGAGAGAACAGTAGCGCGCACAACATGAGTAGTTGATGTTGTGGCGCCAACAATTATATAGTTTAATGTTAATGTCTTATTTAAATTTTGACTTCCCGGAACACTGACTTAATAATTGCTTACTTTTTCAAACGTATTTATCTAAACATTGGATGGCCTATATCCCTCATCAAATACTCGTGTTTTACGTGCTGCTGTTTTCTCATGACTGTTTTTTTTGCATACTCCGAGCAACGAAGTTAAAGAATATATTTCATAGACAATTATTACTGTTTGAGTGTTGTTGGAGGTGGCCACGTTAACGTTCTATCCGGAATTTGAACTTGGAACCTTCGATGTGTGAATGTTGCACTTTAACTACTTCACCACGGCGGCCAAATCTTTGGAATAACATCTTCAATTAAATCAATTTGAATTTAAAAGTAATTGTGGAATTGTCACTGAATATTAGTCTTCTTAACTAGCTAGTTCATGACTTCCTTTTCTTTTTTTTGTATTGCAACTGTGGCTTATTATCAAACCCACTGACAAACGTTTCACAGTTTTGTGCATAATACTCAATATCCTTCAGTCAAGTTCCCAATTTTGTAACAACTGACTAAGAGGAGTCAAAGTATATTTTTCTTTAAAATTTGCTTATGGTACCTTCAAAATATTTGTTGCCTTTTAAATTTAATACAACTCTTGAGCTTCGTGTTCAGCGACATAAGAAGGATCACAGTCTAACGCGCAGACTTTTATTCTGTGCCTAAGACTGCATAGCAATAATGACCACTTTCCTTAATATTAAATTTCTGTCCCTGCATATTTTTCCACCTGCGTATAACTGCTGTTGTCTGCGTCTTCACTAAACCCATCAAAACTATCAAGGCCAGAAGAGCACAGAAATATGGTAACGCTTATTATCCTAAAGTGATGAGATTTATAATACCTTCCAAAAAAGAAATACGTTTATTTTAACAACAAGAGACCGAATGCAACACAACTATTCAACGCACCTTTATGCCCTCAATCTCCTAACATTTAACTTCATTTCGCTTTTCATCACTCTTTGTTCTCCATTATAAATGTTTTCTATTCTCTGGCAAGAAACAAAAAACTTTACGTTTTCAATTAAGACACATCCCACGCTGCCCTTTTAAGTGAAACACTGTAGTTCATTGCTATCTTTCCGCTTCTTTGTACCTCTACCCACATCTGCAGATTTTAGTTCGAAAGCAATTAAAGAGATCCAGGAGTATACAAAAGAAAACAATAACAAGTTAAGAGGTGCCCTCATTCTACGAAGCAACAACTAAACATGCTCCTATCTCAATTACGACTAAAAGTTGAATGGACAACAACCCAGGGAAAGATAAATACCAACTGACATCTCGACTGCCACACTGAGAGGCTATCCACTACAGACCAGATGTCCATCTGTTGGAGTTTGAGTTTATTCGCCCCTTAAGTGAAGGAGAATCAATCAAATTGAGGATCTGAACGCATTCACTCTGATTGCCTCGTAAATACTTAATGCGTTGAAAATTTTAGTTTTACAACAGAACCTTTGAAGTTTCGTTGTACTTGGCATTCTTCTGGTTTAAGAGAATAAATGTGACCTGCAGCAAACATTCTACGGTTGACCTCAGGGGAGAACTATGATTGAATGTATTCACAACTTCTTCTACGGTTCGCAATAAAACTTGGCCGAATTTTAAAGCATTTCATGTAATGAGTTGGTCCTTGCTTAAGAGTTTCTTTGAAACAACTTTGTTTATGATATGTGGAGGGTACTGCAGGAAAATAAATGAAAATACTCAATTTTGACAGAATCATATTTCAAACAAATTCAGTTTCCTGGCATTCAAACCTTCTTTGAATATAATCATTTATAAGGCAGACACTTCTTTATAAAGGATTTCGCTTCATGCGAGGTGACACCAATATTACCGAAGAAGAAAATGTACAACGTTCTTTGAGCAGACTTCCATCCATTCCATCCATTCCATCCATTCCATCCATTCCATCCATTCCATCCATTCCATCCATTCCATCCATTCCATCCATTCCATCCATTCCATCCATTCCATCCATTCCATCCATTCCATCCATTCCATCCATTCCATCCATTCCATCCATTCCATCCATTCCATCCATTCCATCCGTTCCATCCATTCCATCCATTCCATCCATTCCATCCATTCCATCCATTCCATCCATTCCATCCATTCCATCCATTCCATCCATTCCATCCATTCCATCCATTCCATCCATTCCATGCATTGCATGCATTGCATTCTATGTATTGCATACATTTCGTCCACTCTATTTTCCTTCACTCCATTCTCCACGCCTATTTTCAATTAATTTCAAGCATCAACCGACCTAAAGAGCATCCGAACATCGAGAAGATGAAACACGTGACAATGGCAAATTAAGATTCAGACAATCTCGTTCACAGATCATTTTATTATCTCGCAGATGCAATCGGATATCACAATTAGCTAATTACAGACTCTTATGGGTTAAACAATACGCGTCATGTGATTAACTTGCGGCTGGTCGCCAGAGAGAATTGACTTCGAGCAGGGGCGTGAGGTGATAAATTGGATTGTGACGTGCAGCTCATTACTCTTGCTGCGTGAGTGGGCGTTGGCGCCAAAAGCTTCTCTGTCTGACGAAGAGCCTCGTATAATTCATGATAATGACTTGCAACGAGTTTTGGTTTTAGCGAGGCAACGATTCCTTGAATTCGTGAATGCCTTCAATGTCTAGAAGAGAAGAGTAGTTGCGGATTCATTGTTTTCGGAAGCAATGCGGAAAGGTCATGCGTAGGCAAGTTGACCAAATAATCACTTATGGATATGCTTACGGTAATAACGTAATCCTTAAGAAAAATCACGTAAGCCACCAGATGGATTTTGAGGTGCTTTGTCTTTCGCGATCATTGTTTGAAATGAGCTTGCTTTAAGCAGAAGGTCTATCTGAGTAGGTAAAACTTTAACAGCTGTAAAACTCGAATACTTTCGCTATCTTTTGCCTCGAAAGTGTCATTTAAGCCCACAGTGTACCGGGTATATCGGTATGCAGTGAGCGTCAAGATACAAATGGGTCGGTAGGGAACATTTGTTGTGAACGAGCCCTTATTTTTTTTTTGTTTGTTTGCTATGACATCTGTGAAAAATTTTTAGTATACATCAAGTCATTAAACAGACAACATCATACTTTTTCATCGTGTTAAAAATGTCGAAGTTTGTACCAGAAAGTGATGATTTGCGGAAAGCATTAATGTTTTCTTTTCATTTGAAGAAAAGCTCTGCAGAGTCGCATCGAATGCTTGTCGAGGCATATGGAGATCATGCTATATCAGAAGCAACATGCAAAAGATGGTTTCAACGGTTCAGAAATAATGATTTTGATGAAATGAAGAACGTGGAAGACCACCAAAAAAATTTGAAGACGCCGAATTGCAAGCGAATTTGGATGGAGATGACATTTTGGGTCAAAAGCAAATGGCAGCAATGTTAAATGTTGCACAACAAACAATTTCTGACCGTTTAAAAGCTACGGGAAAGATCCAAAAGTGTGGAAAATGGGTGCCATATGAATTGAATGAAAGACAGAAGGAAAACCGAAAAAAACTTGTGAAATTTTGCTTCAAAGACACGAAAGAAAATCGGTTTTGCATCGGATTGTTACTGGCGATGAAAAATGGATTTATTTTAAGAATCCTAAACATGGGTTAATCTGGGACAACCACCAACATCGACTGCAAAACCAGATCGATTCGGCAAGAAGACAATGCTGTGTGTTTAGTGGGACCAGAAAGGTGTGCTGTACCACGAGCTCCTAAAACCTGGTGAAACCGTTAACACTGATGGCTACCGACAACAAATGATCAATTTGAACCATGCATTGATCGAGAAACGACCAGACTGGGCCAGAAGACATGGCAAGGTAATTTTGCTCAATGACAATGCATCTGCACACAAAGCAAAAACCGGTTTAGGATACAATCAAAAAACTTAGTTGGGAGTAGCTGCCCCACCCGCCGTATTCACTAGACTTGGCTCCTCCCGACTACCATTTGTTTTCATCGATGGCGTGGCATCTTCTGGAATTGTGAATAAAATTGTTCGTCTTTTAAAGCAAACCAATCAGACACCCAACTTTCGACCTCCTCGTAGGAATCAAAGTGCTGCTCAGCCAATGCGTGTTCCATCGATGAAAACAAATGGTAGTCGGAAGGAGCCAAGTCTGGTGAATACGGCGGGTGGGGTAGCTGCTCCCAGCCAAGTGTTTTAATTGTATCCTGAACCGGTTTTGCTTTGTGTGCAGATGCATTGTCATTGAGCAAAATTACCTTTCCGTGTCTTTTGGCCAATTCTGGTCGTTTCTCGATGGATGGTTTAAATTGACCATTTGTTGTCGGTAGCGATCAGTATTAACGGTTTCACCAGGTCTTAGGAGCTCGTGGTACTGCACACCTTTCTGGTCCCACCAAACACACAACATTGTCTTCTTGCCGAATCGATCTGGTTTTGCAGTCGATGTTGATGGTTGTCCCAGATGGATGGTCAAAATGTGTAGAAAACAATGGCCAATACTTTGAATAAAATGTTTTTACTTTCCCATAAATAATTATTGTTTGATTTACTATCGGTATACCTGGTACACCTAAAAACGTAAAATAAATACATAAAATCGTTTAGGAAAACCCCAAAGTGAAAACTAGTTGACTCTATTCCAAATTGACTCTAATATTTAGCAATAACAGTTTATCGACAAAGTATTAGATATGTTAAGAACTGAGTTATTGTAAGTGTGAGCGAATAGGTTTCGACGGCTTAAATTGTAACCTTGTAAATATTGTTGTAGGTTATTTTGTTAAAATTTCTGATATTGTTGTATTCTTTTCTTGAATTGTAGTCAATAGTAAACCCAGAATAAAAATATAAGGTTATCAAATATCTTCCTTCCGCTTTTTTGCTTTTCATTCAGTGCTTTATAAAAAGTGTTAATGTGATCGGATTTAGTTCAAATATGCGGCGTTTTATTCAATAATCTGTTTCCATCTAGACGGCAACTTCATAATACCCCTTTCGTAGAAGGCCCCTCCTTATTTGCGAAGAACATTTCACAAGACTCTTTTGAGTTCAACTTCACACCACCAAGGGCGTTCGCCATGGGCAGGAACAGGTGGTAATCACTTGGCGCTATGTCCGGGCTATATGGGGGATGTGGGATTTGGTTTTACGTGACCACCTACCTTAACGGCTTATATTACGGGGAACCATTTTTCCAAGAGTCGTAAGTAAAGCAAGACTAGACGCCTTACTTACTCAAGTACCAAACTGGGATCATGCTTGAGGGACAATCACCCCACCTTGGTTTGATGCGAAGCCTTTCTAAAACCTCTTCCGCTCTCTGGGTCGCAGCGCCCGGTTGAGAATGCAACTCCACACTGAGAAGGGATAGTCTCCTAACCGTCTTGCCTAGTTGTGCTTAAATAATGAACTAGACAAGTCAGCACAGTACACTATTCTCGACTCTACCCGCGATGTTAGGTGGTAAACCACAGCCATCACGAAACTCCCACAAGGGGACCTACCGCACGTTCAGGCTGGAACCGAAGTTCCAGGGGCTCCTGACCTCCCGTGGCATCAGAATATAGCCTCTGGTCAAGCTGTCACTACCAGTCAGGTTCCCTCAAAGCCTGGGTCTGTTAGCCGCTATCCGTAGATGGTCTTTTCTCCATCAGTGATTCCGTTGACACTATAAATAGTGATATGGATGTGATTTTGAATCATGCGATTCATAAATCCAGTCACATCATCTGGAGGCTATATGGGGGATGTGATAAAACCTCCCATTCGAGCTCCAGTAGCTTCTGACGATTCATCAACGAAGTGTGTGGTCTGGCGTTGTCTTGGAACACTACGCCCTTCCTGTTGGGCAATTCTGGGCGCTTCTGGTCGATCGCCTGCTTCAAGCGGTTCAGTTGTTCGCAGTGGATGGTAGAATTAAGCGTCTGGCCATATGGGAGCAGCTCATGGTGGATGGTTCCCTTCCAATCCCACCAAACCCACAGCAAAACCTTCCTGGCCCCGTCAATCCCGGCTTGGCCACTGTTTGGGACGATTCACCGGTCTTCAACCACGATCGTTTTCACTTGATATTGTCGTATGTGATCCATTTGTGGTCGCCAGTCACCATAAGCTTCAAAAATGGGTCGAGTTCGTTCCGTTTCAGCAGCATATCGCAGGCGATGATTCGCTCCAGAAGGTTTTTTTGCGTCAAATCATGTGGCACCCAAACATCAAGCTTTGTTTTGTAACCAGCCTTCTGCAGATGGTTTAAAGTGGTTTGATGACCTAGAAATGGAAATCATCGAGTTAGACTAGCGTGTTGCATCTCCCATCTCCTGTTATGGCGATGTTACAAGATGCCACATGCCGGTCTAACTCGATGATTTCCATGATTCGATCAGTATTCGTCATCACAGGTCTTCCGCCGGCTGGCTTATCCATGGTGTCGTTTTCACCGCCTCTGAATCGTCGAAAACATTCCTCTGCGGTTCGAAGTTATAGAGTACCATCCCCCAAAACACCATTAATCTCTCGGAACTTTTCTCTAGCGGCTTTGCCTTTAACTAAGGAGAACTTGAAAATAGCGCGAATTTCGGCGTTAGTGATCTCCATGTTTACACGTCTATAACTGTTGAACGCAATATCCAAACTAATCATGCATAGCGTCGTTTTGTAGGTTATATCAAGACCTTTCAAATGATGTATAGAATTACCAGATACGAGCTCTGTAGCACTTTGTACATAGCCGGAAAATTGAAAAGACAAAAAGGCGGAAGGATACTTGACAACCTTATATATTAACCTTAAATTAAGTTTTCCGCACAGCAACATTTAAATTGCCACCAAATGTTCACTAATTCTTAACCCACTGCCACAAGCCGTACCAACACATTTCTCACAACTCGCTAAGTTAAGAGTCTCGTTAGCTGTTAACTTATTCCGCATTTACATCAAGCAACGTTGACATGCATTCAATTAAATCTCCATTTGCCCTTGGGCACATCCAACGCAAGGGCGTCGCAAACTTTGTGCGGATTTGTGACAAAGAATATGCACAGCAATTTACATGAAAAATCAGTTCACTTGCCACATGCGAGGGGAGGGAGTAGGATTTTCTAGTTATGTCGCAAAGCAAACGCATACCAGGAGCATTGTTAATTTTGAATCGCATTGACATTCAAGTGGTAAGAGCCCTGCCATGTAGTCACACCTACTGAAGCACAGACTCAAATGCAAGCCGGGATTCAAACGGAAAAACAGCCGGTGCTGCATAAGATTGTATATTCAATTCAAGCAAGACTACCCCGCCTCCCTTTTACCGAAATTCAGGAGGAAATTTGTTTTTCAAATCAGCTGTCGTGAATGTCATCAATTAGGAATAGTTTGCGTCAGCAGAACACTTTTTCACAGCAAGCCATTCGCTGTTCTATTTTTAGGGAAATGAGGAGGGACGGTTGAATTCGTCTAAGGCCCACACTCGACTCCTGCTTGCGGTTGTAATGCAGCGACACAGAGGCAGGAGAACAAAGGCAGCACATTGGAACGACGACGAAAGGCAAATAGACGCGGTGTCCGATTGGATTCCCTGCAATGTCGTTGAAGTGTAAAAATATAATGAAACGCCATTAGGTTAAAAGCCGTGACCGTCAATCGCACCTCCTCAGACGTGAAGACGATGGCAATTAACTTTTAATGACTCCATAAGCGGGCACATATTGAGTAGGAGCGGAGCGTTCGTGCGATTCACCTGCGGGAGATGCTCAGTCACTCTGGTGGCGCCTCGTTCGTGTTCGAAAGCCACCGCATTTTCATCAACCCCGTCGGTTGCCATACCTACGGCAAATCTCCTATCGTTATAATTACCGAAGGATCTTAGCTGTCCTGCGTGCTTCTTAAGGAGCTTAATAAAACTAAATTTACAAGATGGATACTGCGTGCCGTGCTCATGAATTATGGTCCTCTGCATCCCGCTCAGGAAATGGGGATGCGCGTACAATTTATGATAGGCCATTAAATTTTTAATTTACTGTGACGCAGGAATAACCACGAAGTCCGTGGGAATGAGCGGAAAAGAAATTTGTCGACAATTCGTCCTGCCCCCGAAACTGTATGTCGCTCTAAAGTGGAGCATATCCTTCAGGATAATCAAATAAAAGCAGGGATTTATTAAAAATTTAGGCAACGACCAGTGATATATGACAGCATGCGCTTAAAAAAAGCATACGGAGGCATTTTCGCAATGGGCGACGGTTCATAAAGCGTCATGAGATTTTCACACTCAAATTTTGTATTTGCGTTTTTTGTTTCTCCACGTGGATGGTGGATCGGGGGGACGGCAGACGGGGGTGGTTGCATCACTTGAGAAGTCTTTGAAGGAGTAACGACTCTGATAAATCTTCTTGAGATTATAGAATCTGATTTGTTAAGATTACGCAAAAAGACTTCTACTCATCATATGCCTTGAGTGATAGCCGGATTGCCTTCAGGGTTTATTTTGAGCATATAAAAAACCGTCTGTTGTTTTTATTCTTTTATTTCTTCGAATCAGTTGGAACAGTGAAAATTCTTTCCTTGTGAGCACTGCATCAACCATCGGTGTCTTTTGGCTGCAAGGGCACATTTGTCCATAAAATTAAATTGTTCCTATAATGATTTCTGTTTCGCGTACCCAGTTGGTTACAGTCCTTCTCCAACTATGTGCGTCATCCCAATCCAGGCCTTCCTCTGTTGCATTGTTCCAATAGCTCGGATTCGAAGACTTTTCGGGTCCGAAGCATGGTGTCCATACGCTCTTAGCCAACTAAAGCTAAGAGAAGAAGAAGCTTAACACGCATGCCGTAGTGCAGCCCGTCGTATTCTCGTCATTCTCGTCGTATTCTCGTCATTCTCGTCGTATTCTCCGCCAAATGCAGTGGACGCTAACAGGACCAAAAATCGCACTTCAAATCACTATTTAAGAAGTTGCTGAAGATGTCGGCATATCAGTTGACCCATTATAATAATAATAATTGTTGGCGCTACAGTCCAAAGGGGGACCAGGGCCTAGCTTGCTCATCAACTACTCGTGTTGTGCGCGCTACTGTTCTCTCACGAGTAGAAGGGACCTACAGTTTTTTGCCGACTCCGAACGGCGAAATGCGAGAAGCTTTCTTAGACAGTGTTGTCAGCAGCTCGAAAGAGGTGGTGCCGTGAAAAATTCGAAAAATTGGTGTTGAGCTGGGAATTGAAGCTAGACCCTTCGGCGAGTGAGCGTCGCACTCTACCCACTACGCCACGGCGACCATTTACGTGCACCCATTACATGCACTTTTTTTGGGAAATGAATGAAAGCGTGTGGCAGAGAATTTTTAACAAAAAAATGCCGAATGAATTTTTAAACGACGTCAATGGAGTTCAAGATTTGCTTAAAAGAATGATAACTGGTATTGAATCATGAGTATATTATAATAACATTGACAGGAAAGTCTAATCGTCCCAATGAAAGGGCTTAGAAGAGCCAAGGGCAAAATCGCTGAACACGCAAAACACGTTTCGTATTTTGATTGACATTCCACCTTCAATGGGCCATAAAAAAGAAAACAAAACTCTGGTAATTTTTGGTTCTTGCGTTTTGCGAAGCATAAAACAATTTGTCACATGGTTGGACGCATGCACCAGCTTATCTGTAAAATATGGTTGGAGGAAAGCATGCCTGATGAGTGGAATATAAGCGTCGTTTGTCCGGTTCAAAAGCAAGGAGACCCCTTTGACTGCGCCAATTATCGAGGGATTAGCCCACTTCACATCGCATACAAGATCGTCTCTGACACACTGTGTGAGCGTCTGAAACCTTTTCTCCACGACCTGATAGATCTCTATCAGTGAAGTTACAGACCAGGGAAGTTCATGATACATCAGACATTACGGCAGGTCCTATAAAAGACTCAACAAGTGCAAATCAACATTTACCACCTATTCGTCGATTTTAAGGCCGCGTATGACAGTATGCAGAGAGACGAGCTGTACAGTGCCATGTCTAGTTTCGGCATTCCTACCAAACTCGTCAGATTGTGTAGGATGACGATAAAGAACCCTCGCTGCTCCGGTCGGTAACGAACTCGCCGAAACCTTCAATATCAAGAAACATTTTAGACAAGGAGACGCACTGTCATGTGATTTCTTCAACATCATCCTCGAGAAGATCGTGCGTAACTCACGAGTCGACACCAGAGGCATGATCTTCCAGAAGTCAGTTCAATTGCTAGCTAACGCTGATAACATTGACGTGATTGACTTGCGTTGATGGCATCTGGAGAAGGGCTGTACAGAGACATCCACCTGGTCAACAGTCTTCGAATACATCGCTTAAGGTGGCTAGGCCATGTACAGAGTATGGACACTACGACTCCGACCCGAAAAGTTTTCCAATCTGAGCCATTGTGACAATTCGCCAGAGGACTTCCTAGGCTAACGTGGTGCACACAAGTGGCAAAGGCCCTCAATCAACTTGGAGGCAGAACGGAACTGGAGGCAGCTGGCGATAGATCATGCTGGCTAGAGAGGCATGTTGGTTGAGGCCCAGGTCTACCCCGGACTGTAGCGCCACAAGAAGAACAAGAAGAAGAAAAAGAACTAGAAGAAGAACAAGAACAAGAAGAAGAAGAACAAGAAAAAGAAGAACAAGAAGAAGAAGAACAAGAACAAGAACAAGAAGAAGAACAAGAAGAAGAACAAGAACAAGAAGAAGAACAAGAAGAAGAAAAAGAAAAGATTTAGTTCCAAAAAGCTAAAGGTTCCACACAAGAGGATTAATTCGACAAAGTATGAGTGGACTTCCCAAAGTGAGCGATTGACATATGCGAACAGGTTTCCGTAAACTTTCTGTTTGTTGTTTATTTTCTGTATTGGACCAGACCTTTTAATTAAAAAAATGTATATCCTGGCAGTAATTGCCAAGCCGAAGGCCCTAGAATAACATTTGAACCACTGACAGTGCTCGCAAGCCAACAACTCGCATGTAAGTTCATTTAAAACTACAAGCATTTTAAGCTTTATCTTGTTTGAAAATGTTTAATAAACACAGTGAAACTGTAAACGACACAGCTCTCAACTAAGCATTACCTTCGTTTTGATCGCTTTCAAATTATTGACACCACTGAGAGCGCATAGAGCACAAAATGCAAAAGAAAAGCTTTTACAATTGAAAAAAGGCTCTTTGCGCCCAGCTCAACAATGTCAAAGAATCTAGCGACAAAGAAAGTCTAGTCCAAAGTCTGGTTTCTAGCTTCTGGCTTATGGAAACGCCCAGGCTTACCCGCATGAAGTATTGAATGTATATAAGCAACAATTTCAACTGCTGCTTAACTGGTTTCACAGGGGAAAGTGTTAGGGATTCAGAAAATACCAACTACAGTCGAAAGATTGGTTCTTCCTGCTAGCTATGATGAGCTGATGTCGATACTGCCATTTAATCTCTGAAAAAGAAGAGGACCGCTTATGACTTATGCTTGGAGTTCTTCAAATCTGGTGGCAATCTGCGAAAAGAGAACACGAAAAAGATAATTTTCCAAAATGTTAGCCCCATGTGTCCAATCCACCAAAAAGTGTTCCCACCTCTTACAACAACTACAGACGTACATCTCATCCCTCAAAGATCCTATCAAGCGTTCTTCGTGAACATGTACCTCCATTTTGCACCCGTACGTCCCAATGCAAGTTCCGGCCTGGTATATCGACTTTATTCCAAATCTTCACACTAGCGCAAGTCATAGACAAGATGAGTTGTTTTTAAATCTTTTTTTATCGGTTTCAAAGCGTTATATGAAAGCATTCATGGGATTCCTGCTGAATTCGGGATACCAAGAAAATTGATCCGGTTCTGTTGCACCAAGCTAACATATACCCGGTACCCGTGCAGTGTGGTTCAAGGACCTCTAAACCGGCACCGAATTTGGCTGGTAGTGCTAGAAACATGCCTTAAGTCCAGCTGTTGGAATACGCACATGACAATGGAGCAAGAGTCGTTAGACCTCTTCGCTGTTCTTCTGTTCTTCTGATTAATGAGGATAAGAGCTTGATTAAGAGCAAGAAACAATCCGCAACACACAACTTAGAACAAAGTTCCACGATCGACGGCTAAATTTTTGGGGAAATGAAGCAACTTCTCAGCAACGAAGTATATGCTGTCATCGAAGAAGGACGCAGAACATCGACGTCTCGGACAGAGCGTCACTATGGGCAGCAGACACTTAGAGGTAGTGAAGGACTGCGTCTATCTCGGCTCCGCGGTAAATAGGGACAACAACATCAGTACCGAAATCAAGCGCAGAATCACTCTTGCCAATCGCTACTTCTTTGGGCTTAGGAGGCAATTGAGTAATGAAGCCCTCTCCCGAACGACCAAAGTGACTTACAACACCTTGATCATCCCAGTCTTGCTTTACGGCGCAGAAACCTGGACGCTACTAAAAGCGAATGAGGAAGCCATTGGTCTCTTCGAGAGAAAAGTTCTGCGTTCGATTTTTGGTCCTGTTTGCGTTGATGGCATCTGGAGGAGAAGATTCAACCACGAATTGTATGGGCTGTACGGCGGCATGAGCCTAGTCAAGCGTCTACAGATAAAACGCTTAAGATGGCTGGGCCATGTAGAGCGTATGGACACCAATGCTCCGGCCCGAAAAGTTTTCGAATCCGAACCACAGGGACAACGCAACAGAGGACGTGCTAGACTGAGATGGCGCACACAAGCGGAAAAGGACCTCAACCAACTTGGAGTGCGCAATTGGAGACAGCTGGCAAAAGATCGTGCTGGCTGGAGAGGCATGTTGGTTGAGGCCTAGGTCCACCCCGGACTGTAGCGCCATCCGAAGAAGAAGAAGAAGAAGCAGGTTCTCTAAATCGGAGTGTAGAGATCCAACGTAGAATCACCCAAGAAAATCGATGTCACTTCGGTTTACTGAGGTCGAATCAGCTTACTCGAAGTAACAAAATCATGCTCTGCAAGATTCTGTTCTTGCTAATCGTGCCTTGTGGAGCTCAAAGCTGAATTGTTGTTAGTGCCTGCGCAAGAAAAATTCTACTTCAGATGTATGCTCCCGTCTGAGAGGAGAGAATGGAGACAAAATTGGAAGTTCCAAAAGTGTCAAGATGTGAATACAGTGTGGAAGGCAAAAATCCGACAACACTGGTTCACTCAAATCAAGCACTTGGGCAACGCTGCTCCAGCGTTTGGAACCTTCGATTCCAAAACTCCTCAATCGAGAAGAAGAGGAAAATCGAATTGAATATAAAACAAATTCATCTTGATGACGGGGAGCAGCATGGCTAGGACCTTCAAGGCTCAGTCTTAAACCATTCATGGCTCACCGTCCTGACAAGTGAGTTAGTCTGAGAAAAACTTCTAAAATTTTGCTCCTTCGGGTCCGTACTTGTCTGTAGGGGTCTTCTCGTGGCAGAACTGAAGAAGGTAGACCCGTATTTCCTTTGGGCTGTAACCCAACCTACAACCCAATTTCAATTTTTGGTCACGCATTCTTTTTCTCTGATTAGCAGAGCTTCTTTTAAATAAAAGTGACCTCGCTTTCTAACACGGCTAAAATCAAAACAAGCGGCAATCTAATAATAGAAAAACCTTCCACGTCGCAGCAACCACAACAAACAATGATCGATGACTAATGAGTAATCAAGGACACTTCAGCTATCCTTTTGAGCGGAGAACACGGATAAATAAGTAAAACACATAGATGGCAAAAACACACAGCTCACTAAATTGTGATTGAACCCTTTTGCAATTACCTCACGACTCACACCTAGAAGGGCTTTCAAATAAAATTATCCAACTTGAATGGGCTCTCATTTACAGAGCCATTGCTACGCCTGACACACGAGCCACCGTACATGCTCAGAAATGTTCAGCCATTCATACACCTCTTGCGTGACACGGCGTGATGGGATCTCTGGCACACAATTTGTTGTAAGAGTATCTTTTTAATTAGGGAACTTCCATCGATTGAATTGCCATTTAAGATTTTCCACTTGTTGTTGGAATTCTGCCTCGAACGTATTTCAAAGCATGTTCCTCATCGATTCCCGGCAAGCATACACCAACACTACGTCCGATGTCGTTTTGATGTAACAACAGGAACACACGATATGAAATGAAAAGTCCCACAAAAGTGGTTTTCCGCTTCACTTCCTGAGGTGGGCTGAAATATTGTTAGGACCGGTGAGTGCTGTGGATTTGGCGGGGCCTTTATTTGAAAATTCCGCAATAAATTGATTTTCCTCTGCTCGAGTATCGTTGCAAATTCAAGCATTCACTGGGCGGCAGATTTGAGGCAACAAATCATCGACCAGCTATAACTCCTCGAAATGAATATCAATCGATTTATCAACTTGCTGGCTATCCCACCCCCAGTGCATTCCGAATCTATTGGTTATGGTTTGAATTCTGAAAGGAATGGACGCTCTCTTGGGAGAGCTTGGAGATGGTGAGGTGAGTCTGTGTCCGGTCAGTGGAAGGCATTGTCAAAGTAAATTACCTTCGGCGGGTAATTTTTCTCACGTATGTGCAGAGGATATGGTTATTTATGGGCAACCTATACAGCTAAGTGACTTGTTGAACCGTCCAGTCCTAAAAAAGGCGATGACGTGACCGTTGTGGGGATTACCCCCAGAAATAGTAATTTCTTTCGTTGGGAAGGAAGCAGTGGGAAAAAAATAAATCGCCATAGAAAAGGGCTTTCGGGTCGAATACTAAAATTACATCCGTAGCCGAAACTCTGAAAATAGTGGGAGATGTCCATGTGTAGTTTGAAGATGGATAAGTTGGTCGAATGTCGATGGGAAAGGGGGCTTAGTTCCAAAGAAAGCAACTGACAGCGTTTTTATCGCTCAAGGACAAGCAAAGATTTGATAGAAGACGGATTTTTGTTTTGATTTTATTCGATTTTTATTGACCTGGAAGTTGGTGATGGATTAAATTAGAAATTGTTATTGTCTGATGACTTATATCTGATGCCCAAAATTTTGTTTTGTTTATTTTCGACTTAATCTTTTTGACTTTTGAACAATGAACTTCAAATGTGAATAAGTGTTCTGCTAAGTAAACAAACAAATTAGAAAGTCTAAAGTAAATTCAATTAAAACCAATTTTTTTCCATTTTTACCAAAGACAAAAACCATGTTGTGGCCGTCGTGGCGTAGTGGGTAGTGTGCAACAATTGCTTGCCGAAGGTCCAGGTTCGATTCCCGGCTGAACACCTCGAATTTTTCACGGCACCAACTCTTTGAGCTGCTGACAACACTCAAAGAGTAATAACTGTTGAAGAAAAAGCTTCTCAAACTTCGCCGTTCGGAGCGGACAAAAAACTGCAGGTCCCTTCTACTCGTGAGAGAACAGTAACGCGCACAACACGAGTAGTTGATGAGCAAGCTCGACCCTGGTGGACTGTAGTGCCATCTAATAAAAGATGGACAATGTTGCCAAACCATTTCTCCGCATTAAGAAATGTAATAAAATATGTGAATAAAGAGTGAGATCTGCAGTCTGCATTTAATACGAAGGTTGCGTTTTATATTTCGGGATGGGGCAACCCTAGTGTTGCAATCTGGCAACTGCTGGATCTATCGCAATGTTTTACATTTTTTAGGTTATACGTACTCAGAACATTTTGACATACGAGCACTATTTGTGTTGTTTACAGTAACTTAAAAGATTCATGTGGCCAAAAAAATGGAATTAAATCGTGAAAATTTTCATGGGATTATTTTTTTTACAACTTTCGACGTGGATTAACTCAACAACAGTGCATCGGTGAACTTAATTCAATTTTTGGCGATGAAGCTCCGTCAAGCACCAGTGTTTATCGATGGTATGGTGAATTCAACCGAGGTCGTAGTTCACTCCAAGACGAATTTTGTGAAGGTCGTCCAAAATCAGTTCTTGTTCTGGAAACCATTGATACTGTGCGCCAACTGATATTGGAAGATCGTCATGTGACCTGTCGGAGTTCCACAACTTAATAACATGTATAAAGAATAAACGAGACGAATTTAAATATTTATATCCAGGAATATTAATTTTAACTGTTCTTTCACACCGAGAAAATACTAATTTAGAAGCAAGGTAACTAGATTGTTTTAAAGTTATTAGCTTATGTAGAAATATACAGAAAAAATGCAGAAGTATTGCGTTAACGAACAGCCATGGAATTTTATAGAGAAAGTAGAAATGCTGTCATATCTGCGGCGCATACAAATAATTCTTTGCGCATCATTATAGGCTGTTTGAAAAAAGACAACGAATCCAAAGAATTGTAAACTACTTCAGCATATGTTATAATAGGCATAATAAGTGTTTGAACAAGTTTTCGCCGTGCTTCAAAGGGAGCAATACTTGCAGATGTTTATAGCTTTCGCAGACAGTCATATATACGGCTAATTGTAACATTCACTCTGACACGATAAGTTTCAACAAATGACAAAACCCAGGCTAGTTGCTGATTCAACAGGTTTAAATCGTGTCCCAGAAATGAAGATATCAGGAATATGTTCAAACTCAAATGATCTATTAGCGATAGGATCGGCCTGACACTGATTTAGTAAATTCCATTTCTGAAGTCCCATTCACATATCGCCGATAGGTCCTCGTTAAATCGGCAAGTGAGTACATTGACTTTACCAAATGGAAGCGGTCAATAGAGTTGAACATCATCCACGTAGAGGTGTTCTACGCGGATGATGTTCAACTATATGTTACTTACCATATATATGTTACTTACATGTTAACATATAGATGGCAGGTCGTTAACATACAAGCAGAAAAGTATTGGACCCAAAATAGAACCCTGCGGAACACCGTTTATAACAGACCTAGGACTGGAGTTAATGGTTTCAAATCTCTGGGATCTGCCACACAAAAAACTTTTTATCAACTAAGTAGCTGTATTGCTAAGACTAAAATAATGTCTAAGCTTACATCGTAAAATTACATAGTTAACTTTTTCAAATTCCTTGGAAAAGTCACGCAGACAAAGAATAGTAAGCACACCTTCATCGTATCCCTTTCGTATATCATCTAAGACTTTTACTATAGCTAAAGCACAGCTATGTTTTTGTCTAAAACCCGATTGGCAGAGATTCAACAACGAGTTTCCTTTGAGGGACATGGTACTATACTAATCGGGCAGAAATCCTTTGGAGAAGAAAGTTGCATTAGTTTTTTTGACAACAGGTATTACCTTGGCACATTTCCAAGCGTCTGGAGAGGTTAATGTAATGATGCAATTATTTGTAACTTGTGCAAGGTGGCCGCCATGGCGTAGTGAATAGAGAGCGACGCTCACACGCCGAAAGGCCTAGGTTCGATTCGCGGCTGAACACCTCGAATTTTCACGGCACCAACTCTTTCGAGCTGCTAACAACACTCAAAGAGTAATAACCGTCTAAGAAAGCTTCTCAAACTTCGCCATTCGGAGTCGGCAAAAAACTGTAGGTCCCTTCTTCTCGTGAGAGAACAGTTGCGCGACAACCCGAGTAATTGATGAGCAAGCTAGGCCCTGGTCCCCCTGTGGACTGTCGCGCCAACAATAAATTAATTCAACAAATCAACAATCATCTGCTTTGAATAATAAAATCGATAATTTTTGTAATTACCGATCAATTTGACGGCGCGCGGTAGGAATAGGTATACAAGAATTGTCGGTATTAAGTTAATGGGTACCATTGTCTAGAAGTTCGAACAATGTTTCTTCAAGAGAATGGTTCTTAATGTTTGCATTGTTTTTGGTTTTCTACTACAGGCCACATCTAGAAAGTAAGGAATTTCATCTACTTAACTCGCCACTCGATTACCATCGAAATGAGTACGTACTAGTAATTAAGACAAAATTTCCCCACAAATCAATCGCCACTATTTGTTTATTTGCCTCCTTTCATATCGAACGGCGCCACGGAGTCTTTGTTGTATTGATTGCCCGTAATGTTTCCATTCATTTGGCGCAAATTGGATGGAAATTATCTCGTATCCATACACCAAAATGAAAGTATTCCAATTTATCGATCGATTTCTTTTTCATTAAATCCAAGCACTTATTTATCACTCCGAAGGAGCGAACGACGAACGTGTTGCGGAAGATAGATAATCATATGCTGTAAATGATTGCGGTAACTATGTGGCGCCTGACTGAAGCGGCAGCATCTGTCTTCCGAGTTGCTCCTGCCGACACAAAACCACTCGTGATGAGAATAAAATCCTTCAACTTAAAGCTAACAATGGTCCATAATTAACACCTTGATCCGCATGTAAATTGGCAAACTTTCTCATTAAGACATTCAGTGTTGGGTTCAAACAAAGACGCCGTACTAAGAGGCCCCCGTCGGTCGGATTTGATTTGTGGGCATGCGGAGGGCACGGCGAAACACCTTCAAGAAGTTTTGAGAGAGGTGTTGAGATGCTTTGTATAAATTTAAATGAAACCCGATTAATTCCGCCGATACACAGAATAAACGCGTGGCTGTAGTGAGAGATGGTGGATATTTTCGTAACTGCGGTCGTGGGAAGGATTAATGTGGTTGGTGTGCCTGTGTGGTGGCGGATTTTGGGTCTGATAGACAAATGGTATTTTAAATAGCTGGTAATCTGATGAGCAAATAATCCTGTTTGAAGCATACAAAGCTAGGTTGTGATTGAGGGGAAAATAGACTGATGTACGAACTAAGCATTCTTCCGTATTCTTAAACTGAAAACAGATCTTATAAATATAGCATTTGGCAAAAATATGATAAAACAACAAAAGGCGCGGTGAGAAATACACAAGAAACGAAAATTTTATGGCCGCCCGACGTTGTTAGGAAATGCTTCTTTAAAAAAAAGGATTTCACGCTGCGCTCATGGTCCATGTTTCGACCATCTGATGTTGCAACCGTTAGTTCCATAACCCCACTGTTCACGTAATTTTTGTAGTTCCTAACACTTCGGATATAATAATAATAATTGTTGGCCCGACAGTCCACCAGGGCCTAGCTTGCTCATCAACTACTCGTGTTGTGCCCGCTACTGTTCTCTCACGAGTAGAAGAGACCTACAGTTTTTTGCTGACTCCGAACGGTGAAGTTTGAGAAGCTTTCTTTCTTTCTTTGAGTGTTGTCAGCAGCTCGAAAGAGGTGGTGCCGTGAAAAATTCGAGGTGTTCAGCCGGGAATCGAACTTAGACCCTTCGGCGTGTGAGCGCTGCACTGTACCCACTTCACCACGGCGGCCACCTTAGGATATAAATAGACCTTTTACTTTCCTGGGAACTTATGCATAGCACTACGCACAGCTTTAATAATTTGATCCCAGTAAAGATAACTACATACGACAAACATGATTTGCTGGTCGATGTGCAGACGCGTAACAGGTCCCTGATTCAAGACAAATGAAGTTCTCATTTCCGTTTCGAGTCTATCAATGCGAAAAATGTGGATTGGATGTCACAATGTTTCATCTATTTGTAGCAGCAAATAATTTCAGCTTCAAGGGCTTCACTTCTGTCAAAGATCAAATTAACGCAGAGTGGGGTGTCCTCTACGATCACCTTCTTTGTCGAAGGTTTCAAGGTTTGATTCCTGGGCTGAACAATCTTCATTTTCCCGCGATACTTCTTTTTAAAAATGCTCACATCACTCCTGGAGTATTACGAGGGAAGTTCAATATATTCTTGGAAGCTGTGGTTACATACTGTGAGCATCAAAAGCGAGTAAAAAAAATACCTGATTACTGTATAAAGATGAAAATTGGGTCAAAACAACAACAAAACTCAAATTTCATTGATACACAAAAACAGCTTTATTCAATGTGTTCAATTATTCAAAACATTTTATTTAGTGATGAAAGCAAATTCGAAATTTTTAAGAGCCATATGAATAAAAAAAAATTGGAGAGCAAAAAATAAAGAATTTACTGAAAAAAATATTAGGCCCGTCGTGAAACATGGGGTAGGTTCAGTGATGGTGTGGGGGCGTGTAGCAGCATCTGGGGTTGGGAACCTTGTCTTCATTGATAGTACAATGAGGAAGGAAGATTATCTAAATATTCTCAGGACCAACTTAAAACCGGGCGTAGACAAATTAGGTTTAGCTAGAAATTGGATCTTTCAGCAAGACAATGATCTATGCTTAGGATGCTCACGTCTTGTTAAGGTATGGTTGCTTTATAGGACCCCAAAACAGCTTGATCATCCCCCGCAATCACCGGACGTTAACCCAATAGAACACTTATGGCAGCATTTGAATAGTAGAATTCGACAGAGTACTATTAACAACAAGGAAGATCTTAAAAAAGCTATAACAGAAGAATCGTCAAAAATTTCCCCCGATGTTACCAATAAACTGGTAATATCTATGCCACGTAGACTCAAGGAAGTAATAAAGTCTAAAGGAGGACCAACAAAGTACAAAATTTAATTTTTTAAGCAATAAATAAGTACATTTGTTGATAGAAATTTATACTGCTTACTCACTTTTGACTCGTAATATATAAAGTAGTTACAATTTTCATTAAAAAAATGTATTTGTTTTTGTTTTCACCGTACTTTATTTTTTGAATAATTGATCACATTGAATAAAGCTGTTTTTGTGTATCAATGGAATTTGAGTTTTGTTGTTGTTTTGACCCAATTTTCATCTTTATACAGTAATCAGATATTTGTTTACTCACTTTTGACGGTCACAATTTATAAATTGACTTATTTATCAAGTAATATTATTATTTTAGTGCACTCATGCAAAGTTTCAAATAAATGTGATCATTAATCCGCGCTAATTTTTTATTGCTAGTCAAACTGAATCATAATGGCAACTGAGACGATGATGGTGAATTTTGAGCATCACGCTGTAATTAAATTTCTCACTAAGCAAGGAAAAAGCCAAAAAACTATTCGTGAAGAGATGGTGGCTGTTTACCAGGGTTCCGCACCTTCATTATCAACTGTGCAAAAGTGGTCAAGTGCGTTCAAGAGAGGCAGCGAGAGCATTGCAGAAGACCCCCGCCCCGGCGCCCCGGATTCTAATTGTACGGGGGAAGTCGAAAAACTTGTTCTTAAGGATGCCCAAATAAAGGTGAAAATGATGGCAGAGATCACCAAGCTTTCAACTGTTACCATTCTTTATGACCATCTTAATCTTTCAAAGGTGGGTGCCAAGGTGGGTGCCACGAATGCCCACAGCGCCTCAGAAAAAAGTGAGAATCGCATGCTGTAGAGAGCTTTTGGAGATGTGTAGTGAGAACGCGGACGGTGTTATGGATCAAATTGTTACTGAGGACGAAACATGGGTTCACCACTATGACCCCGAAAGAAAACAAGAGTTCATGCAGTGGTATAAAAAAGGAACAGATCCCCGAAAAAGTTCGAAGTCACTCCGTCTGCCAGGAAGCTCATGGCCACAGTTTTTTGGGACTCAAAGGAAATCTTGCCCATTGAGTACAAAAGAAAAGGTGAAACCATCAACGTCACAAACGTAGGATAACTTTGCCTAATTTGCGGGAGGACATCAAAAAGAAAAGACGGGGTAAGCTCGCTGCGGGTGTGTTGCTTCTTCATGACACCGCTTCTGTTCAAACGGCGCGAGCTTCCAAGGCTGCTGCGCGAGATTGTTGCTTCGAAGAAATCCAACACCCACCCTATAGTCCAGATATTGTCACTAGTGATTATTTCCTGTTTCCGGATTGGGAAAAATGTCTTCGTGGAAAAAGATTTTCATATGATGAAGAACTCAAGTCGGCAATAAATGAGAATTTCGCAGAGAAAGAGGAAATTTATTTTTTTGAGGGTTTAAAAAGGCTTATCCCAAGATGTAATAAATACATTGATGTTAGTGGAGATTATATTGAAGAATAAAAACAATTTAAATTGGATTCGCATTTTCCTTTATATTAAAACCAATAATATATTGAACGCCCCACGTATTATCGCCACTCGACTCACAAGAAAACAACAGCACGCACAACAGAATAAGTGTCTACAAAAACGAAGCCATAGCTGATTCTAGCGGATGTTATACCTCAGAAAGTGTACTAAGTGCGGAATCGATTTGCATCGGGATAATAACGACAATGAGGACCTAAACAAACAAAAACATTTATATTCACCAAATAAGTGCCAAAAAGTATTAGAGTTATATTATTTTATTATTATTTGCTATATATACTATTTACTCTGTGGCCACGGATTATAATCAATATTTCACGGTCATGTGGTCGCCGCGGCGTAGTGGGTAGAGTGCGACGATCACACGCCAAAGGTTCTAGGTTCAATTCCCAGCTCAACACCAATTTTTCGAATTTTTCACTGCACCACCTCTTTCGAGCTGCTGACAACACTCAAAGAGTAACAACTGCCTTAGAAAGCTTCTTAAACTTCGCCGTTCAGAGTCGGCTAAAAACTGTAGGTCCCTTCTACTCGTGTGGGAACAGTAGCGCGCAAGCTAGGCCCTGGTCCCCCTTTGGACTGTAGCGCCAACAATTATTATTTTTATTATTATTTCATGGTCATACATTATTTTTGTTAAAGTTGTTTGTTGAAATTGACCAATTCAATTATTATTATTATGCAGGGGAAACTTTCTTTCCCTCATCGGTTTTTTTGGTCGCTGTTGATTTTCAATGAAACCAATAATCTGGTTGTTATTATCCCAGCGTTTCGGCAGGAACTGCTGACTTTATCAGAGCATGTATGTAAAATGTTATATATAATTATGTTGTGGAAATTGTAGAGTGCATCAAAAACCTTCTTAGCCACTGCACCTAGAAACGCTTGTAAAAACAACACAGGCCATCCAAGCTTAGCTCATAGCTTTTAGCACTGCAGTGACATCAGGCCCTTCTCCCTCATTATCAGTCCATTAGAAAATTTCACCACCAACCCACTCGCTCCCTCATCGTATGATCTTTCAGTCCCCCATCCAGAAAAGTGTATACCCACACAAATACACAGACATACACGTGTGGGATCATGCAATAATGCATATGGTGAAGAGGGATGCTTTGTAGATCGTATTGACATCCCGATGAATCTTAATGGAAGCTGACGATTTCCTGGTAGATGACATGCATACTTAGAAGTTTGGCGTGGAAAATGCAATTTCATGAGTGGTGTTCTTTTTTATTCACATAGCTTCACATAAGTTGCTACAGTAGAAATAAATATTATCGATTTTGATTAAAATGAAAGTTGAAGAAGTGTGCATTCTTTTTTTTTCTTTCAGTGATGAGTTTATTAATCTGTTCATTTTTAAATATTGGCAGCATATATATATATATATATATATCTATATATATATATATATATATATATATATATATATATATATATTCAGATATATATATATATATATATATATATATACCAGGTATACCGGTATACCGGTTTTTTGCAAATAAAGCATTAATTATTAATTGTTTTCTACACATTTTGGCCACCTTTCTGGCAATTTGTGAATACCACGCCAATAAAATTGTTCGTCTTTTAAAGCAAACCAATCAGACAATCAATTTTCGACCTCCTCGTAGGATTAAAAGTGCTGCTCAGCCAATGCGTGTCCCATCGATGAAAACAAATGGTAGTCAGAAGAAGCCAAGTCTGATGAATACAGCGCGTGGGGTAGATGCTCCCAACCAAGTGTTTTGATTGTATCCTGAACCGGTTTTGCTTTGTGTGCAGGTGCATTGTCATGGACCAAATTACCTTGCCGTGTCTTTTGGCCCATTCTGGTAATTTCTCGATCAATGCATAGTTCAAATTGATCATTTGTTGTCGGTAGCGATCAGTATAAACGGTTTCACCAGGTTTTAGAAACTCGTGGTACAGCACACCTTTCTGGTCCCACCAAACACACATCATTGCCTTCTTGCCGAATCGATCTGGTTCTGCAGTCGATGTTCATGGTTGTCCCAGATTAACCTATGTTTAGGATTCTTGAAATAAATTAATTTTTAATCACCAGTAACAATAAGATGCAAAACCGATTTTCTTTCAAGTCTTTGAAACAACATTTCACCAGTTGTTTTTTCGGTTTTCCATCTGTCTTTCATTCAATTCATGTGTCATCCATTTTCCACACTTTTGGATCTTTCCCATAGCTTTTAAACGCTCACAAATTGTTTGTTGTGCAACATTTAACATTGCTGCCAGTTGCTTTTGACTCAAAGTGTCATCTCCGTCCAATATCGTTAGCAATTCGGCGTCTTCAAACTTTTTTGGTGGTCTTCCACGTTCTTCATTTCTCACATCAAAATCATTATTTCTGAACTGCTGAAACCATCTTTTGCATGTTGCTTCTGATAGAGCGTGATCACCATATGCCCCGACAAGCATTCGATGCGACTCTGCAGCACTTTTCTTCAAATGAAAACAAAAAATTAATGCTTTTCGCAAATCATCACTTTCTGGCACAAAATTCGACATTTTTAACACAACTGTTCAATGACAAAATATTTTTCACAGATGTCATAGCAAACAAACAAAAAAAAATAAGGGCTCGTTCAAACAAAAGTTCCCTATCGAGACATTTGTATCTTGACGCTCACTCCATACCGGTATACCTGCTATATATACGTGAAATCCTCAAGTAATCGAAATTAGGTCGCAGCATGGGCCAAAGGTATAGATGAAGAGTGGGAAAGATGGTACCGGTGCACGTTGATCTTAAATGCCTGTAGATTATAATATTCCATTTTCATTTGATGCGGCTAAAGAATGAATCTCTTAACTTAACTGTCCAAGGGTAGGTTTAAGGGTAAACCGGTGAGCATTACTACCGAGACGGAATTGTGGGTAAATTCTTAAAAAGAAGAAGTGCAACCGGCTAACTCACATCAACAATTTTTGTTGAAGTAACACAACACTCAGTGGCCGCCGTGGCGTAGTGGTTAGAGTGCGACGCTCACACGCCGAAGGATCCAAGTTCGACTCCCATCTAAACATCAATTTTTCGAATTTTTCACGGCACCACCTCTTTTGAGCTGCTGACAACACTCAAAGAGTAATAACTGTCTAAGAAGGGTTCTCAAATTTCGCAGTTCGGAGTCGGCAAAAAACTATAGGTCCCTTCTACTCGTGAGAGAACAATAGCGGGCACAACACGAGTAGTTGATGAGCAAGCTAGACCCTGGTGCCCCTTTGGACTGTAGCGCCAACAATTGTTATTTAACACATCACTCAATAAGTCCCGAGACTGACATATAGGGGGCATACTGCTTTTTGATGGGAAAAAACACCGTGCATGCTCAGCAATGTCTTGAAAAGTGTTACAGGGACCCTGCTCAATCAAAAACAACAATTTGTCGGTGGTATGTTGACTTTAAAACAGACACCGATGATGCTGAACGTTCTGGAATGCCAATTGAGATGATTACCCCTGAAAACGTCAAAATCGTCTTGGAAAACCGCAAAGTAAAATTGCGTCAGAGAACTGACGCTTTAAAGATATCAGAAGGCAGTGTGTACACTGTCCATGAGAAGGCTGAGGGCCGGGTTTGCTCACAATGGACTAAAAACAACAACATTTCGATGATTCTGAGAGCTGTTTGGAGCTGTTTCGCCAGAATAAACATGACCTTTTGCATCGGTATATCACAACTGATGAAACATGGATCCACCACAATACTCCAGAATCACATCGGCAGTCAGCTTAGTGGACAGCAGCCGGTGAACCAAGTCCAAACCGTCCAAAAACACAAAAGCCGGCTGGCAAGGTTATGGCATCCGTGTTTTGGGATGCGCACGGAATTTTATTCATCGACATCGATCTTGAGAAAGGCAAACGGATCAACAGCAAATAGTACTTGGTAATACTGATGCATTTGAAGGAAGAAATTACAAAAGGAACGGCCCTATATAAAGAAAAAGAAAATTCTCTTCCACCAAAACAATGCACAGTGTCACAAGGCGTTTGCTACCATGGCCAAATTGCACGGATTGGGCTTTGAATAGCTTCCGCACCCACCGTTTTCTACAGATCTGCCCCCCAACAACTTCTACCTCTTTTCAGACTTCAAACAGGTGCTCGCCGGAAAAAGATATGGCTCGAATGAGGAGGTGACCGCCAAAACTGAAGACTATTTTAAGGCCAAAGATAAATTGTTCTATAAAAAGTTATCGAAATGTTAGAGTGGACTGATTGAAGCACTCTTGAAGAAAATTGTGTTGATGAATAAAGTCGAATTTTGTCTAGAAAATGTTTTTTTATTGGTTAGTTTCAATATTATTGAGTTATGTGCTAGCTATAAAAGAGAGATAGAGACGCAACATTACGTCGATGTTCTAGAGATTTAATTGACTTCACAGCATTAGCATTTCCAATAAGTTGTATCGCTCGCTGATGAATTCTATCGAGTAGGTACAGGGAGGTCTTGGGAACTCCAGACCAATTAGGAGCATAGTACTCAAGCTTATACGTCTTATAGCTATGCCTTTATAGGATTAGAAGTGACAGACAGGAGCTCATTTATGAAAATGGAGAAAAGTGTTGGAGACAACACGGAGCCCTGAGGGACAGCCAGAATTGAACCCATCCAACACAACTTGTATTGAACGGTTCAAAAGGTAATTTCTAATCCATTGAAGAAGAGATTCATGGACACCGAGAGCACGCATTTTCGACAAGAGAGCCTGATACCAGACTATGCCAAATGATATTGCTTTCTCCTCTATTTTGCAAGGATTGCGTCCAATTCTAGCAAATATATGCCATCAGGTCACCAGTGAATCAGTGAAACAAACCGTTTCGCCTGTTATTAAAAAGCTTCTGGGATTCAGAATATTTTGTAAGCTGACTGACTATCAACGTTGACCCTTAAAAGGAGGAATCACTCCGCCCATAAGCAAACAATGCAAGTAGTGGAAACTAACGGCGAATTCACCCACGACGAATCTCTTCTTGATCCTCAAAGAGCTGGGGTAATGACTATTTTAGAAATTTAGAGGTACACATTTTGTACACACGCTAAATGCACTCTATTACAATCGTTTGAGTAATACAGAAAATCTCAATCAAGTCTGTGGGGAACGCAAGCATGGCGTAACTTTTCATTTGTGTAAAATTTATGATTTCAAAACTTTAAAAATCTTGCAAATTTTTCACAAATGGCGAGTAACTGCAAACCCACAGAAAATAAAGAAAGAACTGTTTTGGAATTTAACTGCGAACTCTTTCCAATCTGTGAAGAATTATTCAAACGCGGTTACACAGAACTGTATTCCCTTTTTCACTTCTTGTTATTTTTGGCGATTGCCACTTGTTCTTTTCTCATGTCCCGAGACGTCATGTATGCATGTGTACCACTCTTCATCAAAACAGCGAGACGGCATATTTATTTCATTGATTTCCTCGCAATTTATACACCTGTCAAAGTCCCACGTCGCTTCTTGTGGCATTCTATTGAAAAATTCCATCCACCGACGCAATTCAAAGGCAATCCATTTTGTTGCACAGCTCTCTGACCGCTCATAACGCAATTAGCGTCATCGATTTCTTCCCCCACCCACAACCAAACCAAGTATCATTTCTCAAAAATAATTGCAACAACTGTCGCGGTAAGTGATTACTTCACCGTTTCCCGGGGTAAATTCTCTCAATAATTCAAGCGCACATTTTTCATCCATCCGTACCTGCCACTAATCGGAGCTTATTACACAAAACTAATAGCTTGAGCAAGCGCCCAGCTCAGGGACTCCAGTTCATGATTAAAAATCCATAAAATCTCCTTATTAATTATCCCCATTACAGCACTTGTCTCCGGTGAAGTCCTGCCAACAAAGCCGAAATTAATCAATAAAGATCACGACACCTAGAGTGAGTGGCTGAAACAATGGCTTGTGCGGAGGAAAAATTGCTTTATGTGCTAGGGATCGCAACGTCACTGTCCTCGTCGGGGAATATTGATTCGTTGTCATCGTCAGTCTGTGGCCTGAAGGCGGAGGCAGTGATTTTCATGTATTATACAGAAACCAAGAACAACGCCAAGAGTGTCACGAATGCCATTCGTTTGCTATTTTCGTCGTCTCTGCGTACGAACTTTCATTTTCTACAACTAGCATTCCTCCACAACGAGCGCGCGAGGAAGGTCTGAATTTTCTCCTTCGTCCATGGGAGCACATTAGCGCCGACATTAATTTGTGTTGCATGCTTGTGTGTGTGTTGTCAACCAGTGAATGTTCGTTCTTTTAGAAATATACGAAAATTAACAGGACTCCAAGTTGTCAAGTAGAGCCGTAAAGAGACGTAAACAGAACTTTTCAATTCAAATCGATATTCGATGTGAAAAATTGAGACCAATTTGCATTCGTCCGTGGTGGACGATAGATGGTGGGCGAAACTTTTCAGTTTGTTAACTCATTTCCAAGGTAATAACGAAGTGAATCGATTCTGAAAATCCCTGTGCAAAACGTAACATTGTCGTCAGGCAGGTCTCGGTGGAGACTCGTAGCTGACCTCTAGCCATTTAAAAAGACAAAAAAAAAAAAAAACAATTTCAAGTAATCGTCTATTGTCATTTGTTGCCGTTGGTCATGTCAAAACCGGGAAAAAATGGGTACAAAGTTTTTATTTTATGAAATAAATTCTATAGATCCATTATTGAGCTTTATAAAAAAAAATTTAAGTTTCGCGATATATTAAAGAAACTAAAAAGGTGGCCGCCCTGGCGTTGTGAGTAGAGTGCGATGCTCACACGCCGAAGGGTCTAGGTTCGATTCCCGGCTGAACACCTCGAATTGTTCACAGCACCACCTCTTTCGAGCTGCTGACAACACTCAAAGAGTAGTAACTGTCAAAGAAAACTTCTCAAACTTCGACGTTCAAAACGACGTCGGCAAAAAACTGTAGGCCCCTTCTACTCCTGAGAGAACAGTAGCGCGCGCAACATGAGTAGTTGATGAGTAAGCTAGGCCCTGGTCCTCCTGTGGATTGCCGAGCCAACAATTATTATACTTATTATTATATGACAAGATTGAGACGAGCTCTACAATCCCATGTCTAGTTTTAACGTTCCTACCTATTCCTAGGATGACAATGGAAAACTCTTGCTGCTCCGTCAAGATCGGTAACATACTCAGCGGGACCTTCAATGTCACAAAAGGTTTTGATAAGGTGCTGTCATTTGACTTCTTCGAGGATTAATTTTAATTTTCCAATTTGTTAGATATTTACGCTTGCATTCTAATCCAGATTGCAAATTAGAGTCAATATTCGAGCCTATCGAATTAGACGAAAAAAATGCATGTATCATCTGCAAAAATTGCAGAATTACATTCAGGAAGTTTAGGAAAGTCAGATGTATAGATGTTGTAGAGAATGGGACCCAATACGGTGCCCTGGGGAACTCCGGCAGGAATTCATTGGACATGGAGTCTGGTTCACATATACCTTAAAATTCCTTGCAGTTAGAAAAGATTGGATGATTTTCATAAGGTACAAAAAAAAGAGGAAGAGGAAAAGAAAGAAGTGGTGCCATGAAAAATTCGAGGTGTTCAACCGGGAATCGGACCTAGACCCTTCGGCGTGGGAGCGTTCGACTCTACCCACTACTACCAACCTAGGGCAATTAACGAACGCAAGACTTCTTGGCGGTAAGGGCTGCTCACGGCACATTATTGTTAAGTGTCTGTATTGTCTTAGGTGCCGTTCGGTCGCGTGATCGTTTGCTGTCGTATGCTATGTCTCTTGATTCGTTCGTTATCGAAACCCATTATATACTTTTAATCTCTAGCTCATGTTGACAGTTCCGAATCTGTTGACCACTTAAGAGATAAAATTCACTGCGTTATTGCCGATATACGACCAAAGATGCTGAGAAAAATCATCGATCTTCCAGAGAGAGACCTCCAGACCCGGGTCAGCCTTTGCGATCATACAGCGCTCCACAAAAGTCTAGGTACAGCACATATGATTTGTAAAATTAGACTGCAGTTTGATAGCTAGCAAAAAAGTTTAACCTTTTTTCATTTTTCAATTATTTGATATTTCTAGATTTACGGCAAAAAAAATCTTCAAATTTGTTCTTTTTATAAAAAAAAATAAACAATATAACCTCGAAACTGCAGGAACTGCTTCTACAAAACTCTTGTAACACCTGCGTAAAATTAAAAAAAAATAATAGCAATAGTAAAAAATTACCTAAGAAACTTATACTTCTCAATAATTTGTTGAAAAACCCTTCGAGTACAGACTGAAGTCTCTTTGGCATTGAATCAACAAATCTTTTAGTATGCTCGTTGCTAATATTGTGCCACTCTTCCTGTAAGATTTCTTTTAGTTGGATTTTATTAGAAATCTGTTGCGTTCTTAATTGTTGGTTAAGTTTATCCCAGAGGTGCTCTATAGGGTTCAAATCAGGGCTCTGAGGCGGTGTCGGCAGTGTTTTCGTGTTATAGAGCAACCACATTTGAACCCTATTAACGGTATGCTTCGGGTCGTTGTCTTGCTGGAACAGGAAATCCGCAGGCATTCTTAGTTTAGTGGCACTTTCCTTGAGATCATTCTTTAAAATATCCAAGTACACATGTTGATTGTATTTTCAATGAATACTAAGTTTCCCACTCCAGCAGCTGATATACACCCCAAACCATCAGTCCTCCACCACCATGTTTCACAGTCTTAATCGTGTGTTTCGGATTGAAGGCATCTCCTGTGTTTCTTCACACTCTTAGGCGGTTGTTTAATCCAAATATACAATATTTTGACTCATTGGAGAAAGGGACCTTAATCCAAGACTTCGTAGACCAATGAATATACTCTTTTGCAAACGCACTTCGTTTTTTCCTTGGTTTTTTGGTGTGCGGGAGGATAGTCCGGTTTCTACGATGGCGCGACGAACAGTTTCGGAGTGAACCTGTATTGTGTTGAGATTGTTTAACTTATCCGTAATTTTTCTAGCACTTTCAAATGTTTTTTTTTCACCATGCTGACAATTCGTCTCCTATCTTTGTTGTTTAGCTTCGGGGGACGTCCTGATCTCGCAGCGTTTTCATTCTCATTCTTATATCGCTGAATCACTTTCTGGATAGTAGAACGAGAACGAGATACAGATCACAGCTATTTCAAAGTAGGATTTTGGTATGTAAATCAACGATTAGCTGCCGTTGTTTGATCACCAGCTCTTTTCGGTTCACATTTCAATAAAAACAGGAACAAGAATGCACTAGTACAACAAGGATCTACCGCGAATGATACACGACACCAAGTACAAAGCAAAACAGAATAATTTTATGAATTTGGGGATTCCCCTATTAGAAAATATCTTCTTTTCTATAACTCTATCAAGACGTTTGTGGAAGCAATTTTAGGTGCTTCCAGCTTCTACAGCTTTTTTTATTAAAAAGGACAAATTTGGAGAATTTTTTTTGCCGTAAGTCTAGAAATAACAACTAATTGAAAAATATAAAAAATATGTACAAAATTGAAAAATATAATTTTATAAATCATTTGCGTTGTACCTACCAGCTATACCGGTATGAAGTGAGCGTCAAGATACAAATGGGTCGGTAGGGAACATTTGTTGTGAACAAGCCCTTATTTTTTGTTTTTTTTGTTTGCTATGACATCTGTGAAAAATATTTAGTATACATCAAATCATGGAACAGACAACATCATATTTTTTCATCGTGTTAAAAATGTCGAATTTTGTACCAGAAAGTGATGATTTGCGGAATGCATTAATTTGATGTTTTCATTTGAAGAAACGTGCTTCAGAGTCGCATCGAATGCTTGCCGAGGCATATGGTGATCATGCTCTATCAGAAGCAACATGCAGAATATGGTTTCAACGGTTCAGAAATAATGATTTTGATGTGAGAAATGAAGAACGTTCCACCACCAAAAAAGTTTGAAGACGCCGAATTGCAAACGATATTGGATGGAGATGACACTTTGAGTCAAAAGCAAATGGCAGCAACGTCAAATGTTGCACAACAAACAATTTCTGACCGTTTAAAAGCTACGGGAAAGATCCAAAAGTATGGAAAATGGATGACACATGAATTGAATGAAAGACAGATGGAAAACCGAAAAAGCACTTGTGAAATTTTGCTTCAAAGACACGAAAGAAAATCGGTTTTTTATCGGATTGTTACTGGCGATGAAAAATGGATTTATTTTAAGAATCCTAAACATGGGTTAATCTGTTACAACCATCAACATCGACTGCAGAACCAGATCGATTCGGCAAGAAGACAATGCTGTGTGTTTGGTGGGACCAGAAAGGTGTGCTGTACCACGAGTTCCTAAAACCTGGTAAAACCGTTAATACTGATCGCTACCGACAATAAATGATCAATTTGAACCATGCATTGATCGAGAAACGACCAGAATGGGCCAGAAGACACGACAAGGTAATTTTGCTCCATGACAATACACCTGCACATAAGGCAAAATCGGTTCAGGATACAATCAAAACACTTAGCTGGAAGCAGCTACCAGACCCGCCGTGTTCACCAGACTTAGCTTCTTCCGATTACCATTTGTTTTCATCGATGGGACACGCATTGGCTGAGCAGCACCTTGATTCCTACGAGGTGGTAGAGAATTTGGTGTCTGATTGGTTTACTTTAAAAGACGAACAATTTTATTGGCGTGGTATTCACAACTTGCCAAAACGGTGGTCAAAATGTGTGGAAAACAATCGTGAATACTTTGAATAAAGTGTTTTTACTTTCCCATTAATAATTAGTGTTTTATTTTCAAAAAAAAACTCATTTCATACCGGTAGACCTGGTAAATTTTTGTGGAGGACTATAAATCAAAGTCATAATTGGAACAATGCAAATATAATAAAAATTAGAAAAGCATGTCTTAATTTTGTTCCATTTCGATGTTTGATGCCTCCCAAAATAACACCCTTTATGTACTATAGAATCATGATACAAAGAAATGAGGTTTGCTCGATGAATAGAACCGAAGTTTGAATTCTCGTTGACGCGACGTAGCATTGAATATTTTCTTATTTGCTACAACATGTATTGATTGCATATTTTATTTGATATTCCTGGCTCCGCTTTAATCAGCAGAAAAATCTGTAAAATGATAAAAGAAAAAGACAATGTCTCCTAGTGTTTTTAATTTAATTTCTCACAATCAAACGTATCATGCTGTGGTGAAGAAAGATCGAAAATGTTCAAAAAGACTTCGATTTATGATTGAAATCTGTCATAAGATGCAATCTGAAAATCCAGCAACGTCCAATGGAAGACCACATAATTGCCGCAACTTCAAGAGCTCTGTACGCTCGTCACATTTACGATCCTTTGTAAATGACAACACGAAATCGTTTTCCGCGTATTTTCGCCACGTCTATACGCTCCCAAATGTCATAAAGGGGAACGCTTATCATGACCGTCCGCCCTAAAGATTCCATAGTTATGGAGCTGCAAATGCTCGTTGAGGCCATTTCTATTACCCAAAAGCTTCGTCCACACAGACTTTCGTATTATTCCGCATCCACTGTCCAATAGCCCTAAATGTACATCAGTATAAATGATTATTACCGAAACAAAGACCTTAAGAGACAAATAATAAAATATGACATAATAAGAGAAACGCATGCATACGAAAGGTCACACAAACGAAAACCGTCGTATAATTTTATATATCACAGGAATAACCGACCACACGTGCTTACGTTTATCTGTGCCAGAAGAAGTCCAAATCACTTAATTAAATATCAGCAAGGTGACATTACGAATGACAGTACTTCACCTTAGTTCAAGTTTCTTCCACTCCCAAGCACAAACTTTTCAAAGTGTTAAGTTGGAGGGGAGAGGAAAACCAAAGAAAAACAAAACAAACACGCAAAGGAAAGTATCCACAGGAACTTACCTTTCTCCATCATCGTTAAACGAGAAATCCCCAAGAAGTAGGTCTCGAAACCGATATCGAGGTGCAATCATCTTTGTTGATGTTGTCGTCGATAGTCCATTTAATGAGTCCTTATCGGTGATGTTGATAATGAGCTCATTGGAGCCTGCCGTTTCGAATGCGTCTGAATTGGGTGATAGGATGGACTCGCCACTAGCCCCAGTGGGCCGTGGCGATCGAATGCGCGGCCACAGATTGAAAATTTTGAGGCAAATTTTTTTTGCAATTTTTTAATATCACTAGACAGCTTCTTTATGAATGGAACTGCACTTACTTCATTCTCCAAGAAGAATTTTATTTCTAACAACTGCACTTTCTTCAGGATTTTAAGGAACTTTCACCGTACACTGAAAAAAAGAAAAGAAAAACATAAAAAAATTATTGTAAGGGGAAAACATTTTTGTGTTCTGATGCAAATCTTGTTTGGGAATACTTTGTAAAGGGGCACCAAACGGAATACGATTTCATTGGAAATCAGGGTCATATCAGGAATCCCGCCAAAGTTTTCCGATTTCACTTGAATTTTAAGTAACTCTCTTTGCTGTTTGTTGGTCTTTTTAACATGCTTCTAAAGTTTTCGATAGAGAGCGATTGGAATGATTTAAACTAGTGATGGGTCTGACAGTTCTAAAGCCTTCTTTACATAGTCCAACTTTGGGGCGTTTTAAAATTTCAAAGTTGTCTCTCATAAGCTCATGAATAATAGGTTGTATTAAATTCAGCCATCAAACGAAGGCTGTGAATACTTTAACGGATTAAGAACAATGATATATTGTAGTGAATAAATTAATGTATTGGCCATCAGTAAATAGGGATTTTTTAGATGAAGGTAAAATACATTGTGTATTGTGTAGACAACTTGCAAAAATGTGCTACTTATTTTACGCCTTGTTTCAATTCAATTCAATTTCAAAATTAAATAAGCCGCCTGTAATTTGGTCCCAAGGTTCTTGAAATCTGTTCACTTAATTCTCCCATTCATACCATTCTATTACAGATCATGGAACAGACATTAAGGCGCTCAATAAAAAATACACAACGTACTGAGTGAACTCGTTAGGTGCTGGAACACTTTCTGCTGCAAATTATGAAATTTGTCACTTACAGTCGTGTGCATATTAATTGCGACAAGCAATTTTTTTATATTGCTTGATAGTAGGCTAGTAAGCTGTGGCCGCCGTGGTGTAGTGGGTACAGTACGACGATCACACGCCGAAGGCTCTAGGTTCGATTCCCGGCTGAACACCTCGAATTTTTTACGGCGCCACCTCTTTCGAGCTGCTGACAGCACTCAAAGAGTAATAACTGTCTAAGAAAGCTTTCAAACTTCGCGGTTCGGAGTCGGAAAAAAACTGTAGGTAGCTTCTACTCGTGAACAGAACAGTAGCGCGCACAACACGACTAGTTGATGAGCAAGCTAGGCCCTGGTCCCCCTGTGAATTGCCGCGCCAACAATTATTATTGATAGTAGACGGCGGCTTGTACGTGTTTTTTTTTTTTTTCAAATATTTTGTAAGGCTTAAGTAGGCTATGGATTATATGCTCTACTTTGTGTTAGTTTCTTAAAATAATTTGGCTGTACTAAGAAGTTAGTTGCTGTTTTTCCAGGAAAAAAAATTAAATCATACAATTTCATGAAGTTAAGACTTCATCATCATGGATATTCCAAAAGAAAAGTGGGCACAAGTCATTGCGTTACATGAACACGCTGGAAAAACTATCCGAGAGATTTCAGCTGACTTTGGAATCTCAAAATTCAGTGTTTCAAGGATTATTGTTCAACACAAAAATCGGAAGGGTTATTGCGGGCGGAAACGCAAAACAACAAAACATGAATATAAGGTTTTGATAGGAAATAGTATAATCAACCCTGGCAAGACAAGTTTTGACCTGTAAAGGCAGTGGATAACAGCAGTCCGTAGGCGTCTTCTGGAAGTTGATCGAAAGGCAAAAAAGCTTTGGAAAAACAGCTTTTAACCGAAAAAATGGGGCAAAAATGACTAAATTGTGCTAAGAAACATAAGGAATGGACAGTGGACAATTGGAAGAAAGTTGATTTTTCGGACGAGAGTCACTTTGAAGCGCAAGGATACAGGGCAAATGTCGTGAGAAATTTGCCTATCATTCAAGCGCCAATACACCCTCCCAAAGTCATGTTTTGGGGCTGTGTTACATTTGAAGGCCCTGGAAGCCTTAAGCCAATAGAAAGTATGACGAACAGCACAAAATACGCAGAAGTTTTAACTCAAATGCTGCTTCCAACCATTCAGAAAAGACGTTCCGTAGCAAATTCAATTTTCCAACAGAATCTTCAGTATTTTGCAAACCACAAAATTGATGTTCTCGATTGGCCAGGCAGCTCCTCTGACCTCAATCCAATTGAGAATGTGTAGGCAATTACCAAAGGAAGGCTGCTCCACAAAAACTAAGCTGATTTCTTCTATTATTGATATTTGATTTGATGGCGTAAAAATTAAAATAATATGCGAACGTCTTTTTTCTTCAATGCAAAAAGAGTCAGCGAACTCATAAAAGCCAATGGCCACATAAAGTGATAAAATTGAGCTATGCTATTTTTTTCTCATTTTAATTGAAAGTAAAGTAAGATATATTGAAAATTTCGTTTTTTTTTCAACTACGTTCAACTTTGCACACGACTGTATTGCAGGAGTATGATAAATTCTCTCAGAAAGAGACAAAATCTCCAAAACGTACAAGAACGCTGCTAAACAAAGTGTGTACGTTATGTCATTTATGAAATGTCAAATTATATGTGTTCTGGTACCCGAAATAAGCAACACAAAACAGTACAAAAAACCGCAACCCAACAAAAGTCTGTTTCCGTAAAAAAAAGATCTTATGTTTAATCACACATATGCATATACACACTGATTTGACAAAAAAAAAGTGTGAGGAAATATTTTACTCTCTCGAGAGCGCACATCAAAAGAATTTCGTCCTCAGACACCATTTTTGACCCCTCATAACTTTGCATTTCAATGTTTGAATATAAATTGATGAGGGGTCACTTGACGAAGGTGATCTCAAACTTTTGTCCTGTGTGAACGAAAAACTAATTTTTTTTAATTATTTCCTAAACCTAATTCCAAATTCAGACATAAAGTTACAAAGTGGCTGAGCAACAAGTTTAAGCAGCTGGCCATTAAATAAGCCACAATTCCAAGCCGGCTGAGCGGTTATTTGTGGAAATGTCGTTGTCTTAAGTGAAAATCGCCTTAAAATTTGGGATACTAATTTACGTTTAACAAAAAAGAAAATTGGGTGTTCATCCAATTACCAGAAAAGGCCGAACTAAAAATCTATGTAACGATTATTTTCAAAGGCATTCAATTTGTTTGTAAAAAAAATCCACAAAAATTACCACAAATTGTTGGTAATGTTTTTATTTTTAAAATCCTTAGGCCCGACTTTAAATAATGAATAAGCTTTAAACAGCAGCCACAATTATGCCTTGTCCCATGCCTCGTCGCTCAACTCTACACTAATATAATAGAACAGATTTCAAAAATGAGTGAAAACGCGCGAGAATTTTACCTCCCCACCACTGCCAATGTAGCTTCATGTGTTTAATTTGTTTTTACCGTTCAGCATTTTGCCGCTTGCCGCTCTTCTTCTTCTTTTTATTATGGCGCTACAGTTCGGGGTGGACCTGGGCTTCTACCAACATGCCTCTCCAGCCAGCACGGTCTTTCGCCAGCTGCCTCCAGTTGCGCACTCAAAGTTGGTTGAGGTTCTTCTCCACTTTTGTGCGCCACTTTAGTCTAGGTCGTCCTCTGTTGCGTTGTCCCAATAGCTCTGATTCGAAGACTTTTCCGGCCGGAGCAGTGGTGTCCATACGCTCTACATGGTTCAACCATCTTAAGCATTGTTTCCGAATACGCTTAACCAGGCCCATGTCGCCGTACAGCCTATAGAGCTCGTCATTGTATCTTCAACGCAAACAGGACCAAAAATCAGACTAAGGGCTTCCTCATTCACTTTTAGTAACGTCCATGTTTCCGCGCCATAAAGTAGGACTGGGATGATCAAGCTGTTATATAAAGCGAGCTTAGTCCTTCGAGAGAGGGCTTTATTACTCAATTGCATCTTGAGGTCAAAGAAACAGGGGTTGGCAAGAGTGATTCTGCGTTTAATTTCGGTATTGATGTTGTTACCCCTATTCACCGCAGAGCCGAGGTAGACGAAGTCCCCGACTACCTCGAAGTTTCTGCTGCCTAATGTGACGCTCTGTCTGAGACGTCGATGTTGTGTGTGCTTCCTTGATAACAACATGTACTTGCCGCTCATTATATAAAGAATTTGGAAAAACTGAACACACTTTCAAATACAAACAACAATATGTAGGTACAAGGAGTGTGTGAAGTATCTTGGAGGTTTGTTGGACAACAGGCCCTCCTTCAGGGAACACGTAAATTAGTAAGAAGGCATCACTTTCTTGAATCCTTCCAAATATTGGTGAGCCCTGGTATGCACGCAGAATCCTACTCTCACGAGTAGTCCTTTCAGTTCTCCTGTATGCAGCTCCGATTTGGGCTAAAGCACTCACTTTATTGCGACTGAACCGGATGATAATGTCAGCATACAGCCTCTACGCAATACGAACTATCAGTGACTTCAGGACCATTTCTGATGAGGCGGTGTTCGTCATATAGGGAATGCTACCCTTAGACATTCTTGCAGACAAACGTATAAGGTGTACCACTGAAGAACCTCGGACGGGCAAAAATATTAAAAAATGAGAAGAACTAGCTGTATCCATCCAGCTTGCCACATTGCCAGATAGGACAACTCCACAAAATGTAGATGGACGCATGTGCTCATCCCCGTCATCGAGACCAGGATATCAAGATCCACAGTGGAGTTCAACCACTACCAAATCTCACAGTTTCTTTCACGGCGGCTACCGAAAATATTTGCACAGGTTTGGCACAAAAACTCGCCGATGTGCCCAAAATGCCCAAACTCCGAGGAGGACGCAGAGCACGTAGTTTTTCACTGCAACCACTTTGCGCAGGAGATACAATTAGTAAACCGATAGTATGATCTCTTACATGATGAAATCTGTAGAGCATTGGAATGAGGTATGATCATTCATTGTGAAGGATCATTCAAAACGAAGAGAGGCTGGAGCAGAAAAGGTTTTCCTTCAAAACTTGGCGTGAGTCGCTAACCATCCCTGCGAAGTAACATCTATAGGCAGTGCCAGTGGGCGAGTGGTTTAAGTGTGCAGAGTGCGGATTAATTCATGCTGGCAGCTCGGACTGCTAGTATCTTTGGAAAATTACCACGACCTTAGGCGCATCACAAAAACAAATACATACAACAAATGGAATGCACTTTCAACCTTAAATATCTTGTTAAAATACAACTTCCCTTTTGACATAATATTTCGTAAATATTCAACTAACTGGATGGTCAATAAAACAGAAACAAACTTAAACCAGGACTTAACCTAAGAATGTGGTGGTGGTGACATACCAGGTATACCGGTATGTTTTATTTTTGTTTTAAAAAAAAAACCACAAATTATTAATGGGAAAGTAAAAACATTTTATTCAAAGTATTGGCCATTGTTTTCTACACATTTTGACCATCTTTCTGGCAATTTGTGAATACCACGCCAGAAAAAAATGTTCGTCTTTTAAAGCAAAGCAATCAGACACCCAATTTTCGACCTCCTGGTAGGAATCAAAGTGCTGCTCAGCCAATGCGTGTCCCATCGATGAAAACAAATGGTAGTCGGAAGGAGCCAACTCTGGTGATCATTATTTCTGAACCGTTGAAACCATCCTTTGTATGTTGCTTCTGATAGAGCATGATCACCACATGCCTCGACAAGCATTCGATGCGACTCTGCAGCACTTTTGTTCAAATGAGAACAAAAAATTAATGCTTTCCGTAAATCATCACACGATGAAATAATATGATTTTGTCTGTTCAATGACTTGATGTATACTAAACATTTTTCACAGATGTCATAACAAACAAAAAAAATAAGGGCTTGTTCACAATAAATGTTCCCTATCGAGACATTATCTTGGCGCTCACTTCATACCGGTATACCTGATAACATTGAGGCGTTTTCTTCCATCCAGTGCGACAAGATATCTTTGCATTTATCGAAATTCGAATGAAACGACTGAACAACTTTATATTTATTTAAATTCTAAGATTCTCATTTGAAATTTACCACAAGGAAACAATGTGAAATGGAACGTGACTCTACTTCTGACTATCAACGCAAGCATTTAGGATTTCTTGAAGTAGTACATTTGCCATGCAATTCAAGTGTTAATTTGTCATTTTTGTGATGCCATTCGTGTTCAAAATAAACAAAATTAGGGCATCATTCTTTGATGTTAATCTTTTTCCTTTTCCTCACTGCCCTTTTTCCGTCTTTCTGTGCTTATAAACGTTTTATTTAGGGATCTACATATTGTTTACAGGAACTTTAAATTCTAAAACACATATATCCATGAAACGCATTGACACAAGGTAGAAATCCCCTCCGATTGCACGTGTCGATAAAATCTGTCTTGAACCGAATCGATTTGGATACAAAATGCTTTCATGATTTTACAAAAGCATATTTTTCCCTTCTTGTTGGCTTATTTGTCACAATGGATGTATTTAGCCTGCTTGGGGTGCGTACGAGCCGTGTAAGCATGCGAAAGCATATCCCCTGGATTATGGGGGAGAATCCGTTGACAATGCAAATGGTTTTCAATTTGATAGTTTGAATTTGCACTCGTATTAATGTTATAACTTAAGGAGAGGTCATCTTCTAAAGAAAGAAGAGAAGAGAATATTGCAAAATTTAAAATCTAATTTTCAGAACAAGAAATAAGGGAAGTTAGCTGTTTGTTGGTTTTTGCTATTTTCTTAAGATAACCTAAAATCATTTTAAACTAAAGTACCCGCACTCATTTCTATAACTTCAATTTATTGGAAAATTATTGTGTTTCGCCTTTTACGGCACTTTTTACGTTCCACATAGTTTTGTCTTGCTTTTGAAATGGAACGGATTACATTAGAGCAAATTTATACATACTGTTCCTTTGTTTATATCTTGTATAATTCATATTTTCTTCCTAAATTATCTTGATTTCGCTGACGACGTCCAATCTTGAGTCTGTGCTGTTATGTGAGTGCAGCACTTGGAAAGTGACTGCAGAAGTTACTGAACCAGTCTCTACTCGTATGAAACATTCTAAGGATTTTCTGGTTGAACCGTATTTCAAACGAACAGTTCCACGGGCCAGGAACTCATAGGAACCATTATTGGTGGCAGTGGATTGGTCATATTCATTTAAAAGGTAACGATTCTATATTAAAACATGCGGTGCTTTTTCCATACCAAAGCATGCGGTGCAGTGGAACCCACAAACCCGGTTTGACAGAAAAGCAGGTCGCCCGAGAAGTAGAAACCAGTGAAGAATGAATATTTACAGCTGGGGAAGTGTTAGAGAGAACTGTGAGCAAACGATGGTGCGTAGAAGTCGTAGAGAACCTATGCTTTGTAAGGGTATACAAGAACTTAGAAGAAGAAAACCCTAGACGTTATCAATTTAAATAGTCAATAACGCATTATTATTTTTCTTCTTTAACATCCATCCACAGACCCGAGTTGGTTAAGGAACTTCGCCACTTGTGTACGACATCTCAGTCTTAACCGTCCTCTGTTGTATTTTTCCTATGGCTCGGATTTGAGGACTTTTCGGGCTGGAGGTGTGGTATCAATACGCTCTACATAACCTAGCCATTCTAAGCCTTGTATACAAAGACCAGACGCACGTCGACGTACAGCCCATAAAGTTTGTCGTTGAACCTTCGCCATCATATCCCACCAACGCAAACAGCAGCAAAAATCGGTTGCCGAACTTTTCTCTCGGAAAGACTAAGGGCTTCCTCATCCGCTTTCAAAAATGCCGAAATATCGCATTTTATAATTATGGAATACATTTACTTAAAATAAAAAGTAATTTTCAAAGAATTAATCTGCAATGGGATACGTAGGTTGCCTTTTATATTTCGGGATTGGGTAACCCTAGTGCTGCAATCTGGCAACTGCCAGTTCTATCATAAAGTTTGACATTTTTAAGGTTATACGTACTCAGAACATTTTGACATACGAGCGCTTTACAAGGAATAGAAGGGAAATCGTAGGAAAACCTAAAACAAATGCCAGAAAATGCGCAAAATTGCTCCACTTAAACGACTCGTTCTATGAGCACGTCGCGCAAAAGCTGGTTTTAACAAAAAGTCTGGTCTAGAAAAATTGCTGGTCAAAATTAAAAAACTGTTGATTCAGTTTGAAGGTTAAATTCACTTTCTTTCAAATAAACGTAACATCATGTTCCAAAATAGCTTATTATAGACAATATGCCACATCGAATTTTCTTTAAAAAAAATAACAATTCAATTTTTAAAATGTGAAAGTTCCAACTTTGAGCTAGTCCTTCACCGAAGCTGCTTATTGGAAGTCAATAAAATTTGGCTTTCTATGTTCTCAAATATGTACGAAAGTTGCCTTTTATATTTTGGGATTGAGCAACCTTAGTGTTGCAATCTGGCAACTGCCAGCTCTATCGTAAAGTTTGATATTTTTGGGGTTATACGTACTCAGAACGTTTTGGCATACGAGCGCTATTTGTGTTGTTTACAGTAACTTAAAAGATTCATCTCGCCCCAAAAATGGAATTAAATCGTGAAAACTTTTATGCGATTAATTTTTACAACTTTCGACGTGCATTAACTCAACAACAGTGCATCGATGAACTTAATTCAATTTTTGGCGATGAAGATCCATCAAGGACCAGTGTTTATCAATGGTATGGTGAATTCAACCGAGATCGTAGTTCACTCCAAGACGAATTTCTTGAAGATCGTCCAAAATCAGTTGTTGTTCCGGAAACCATTGATGCTGTGCGCCAACTGATATTGCAAGATCGTCATGTGACCTATAGTGAGATTGAGACAACCTTAGGCATTAGTGGGACCAGCATACATTCAATATTGCATGAACATTTGACAGTCAAAAAAATTTTTTCGCTTTGGATCCCACACAAAAAAGGCTCGTGTCGATTGGTTGAAAAAATTGCTCCAAAAATACGATCGCAGTGCTTCGACACACGTCTATGACACCGTGACAGGTTATAAATCGTGGATTTACGCGTATGAGCCCGAAAGTAAACGGCAGTCGACTGTATGGGTGTTTCAAATTGAGCCAAGTCCAACAAAAGTTACTCGCGCACGAAGCACTTCCCAGCAAATGGTCACCTTTTTTTTCGGAAAAACAGGACAACCGTACCACTAGAACAACGCAGAACAGTCAATTCTAAGTAGTACACAACCATTTGTTTGCCAGTTGTCTTCCAAGAAATCAGAAAAACCAAACCGAAGAAAACGGATCACTCTTCACCACGACAATGCGAGCTCTCAAACATCGGCTGAAACAACAGCATTTTTGAGCACTCAAAACATCGATTTGATGAGTCATCCGCCGTATAGTCCTGACTTTGCACCGAATTACTTCTTTTTATTCACGTACGTAAAAAATAAAATGAGAGGTCAACGTTTTTCGACACCTAAAGAAGCGGTGGATGCGTTCAAAATGCATGTTTCGGAGATAAATCAATCAGAGTGGCAAAAGTGCTTCGACAATTGGTTCAAACGCATGCAAAAGTGTTTAGATCTTCATGGGGAATATTTTGAAAAACAATAAAACTACTTTCGATGATTAATATTTTTTGTTTGTTCTTTAATCCCGAAATACTAAAGGTAACCCTCGTATTAGACATGATGACATCACTGAATCAAATTTTTGTTATTTTCGTTTTACGCAGCAAATATCGTAAAGCGATTTTATCGTAAAATGTAAAAAGAATCATAACCTTGCATGCAAAAACATTTGATGGATCAAAAACTCAATTAAAAACACTATAAAGGGACGGAAATATAGTCGGTTAATGTAAAGCCAAAGGCAATTATTTAAAAGCCATATCACCATCTCATCCATAAAAGCATTAAAAGCCATCAATTCCACAGGCGTCTCTCGCAGGTGCACTACGTACAGCAAAATGAACCAAAGTTTTATGGTGATACACGCTCCAATGAGCAAATTAAACTCAAATCAATGGTTTTGCATCAACCGTTTAATTTACTAATATATCCTGATACTATGACACCAATTGAAACTTAATTCGTTTCAAGAAAAAAACTTCAGGCCACTATATCAATCAGAGAGCCTTAACTGATACGGCGAAAGCTTACTTTTTGATATACATTGAGTATTGATTGATTGAGTATGCATATACGTTAATAGCGAATTCATTTTAGTATTCTTTCTAGGAATCTGAAAATAATACTCAAAGATCTTAAAATTCGCGGTTCAGAGTCGGCAGTAGGCTATATGCTTATTTTCCACGTGACACGCTCAAGGTGAGCAATTGGTTGATTTTAGCAAAATGTTGACAGTAGCTCTTCCCAATTTATATATTGTTTCAGTTTCAATTCAGGGTTACATGTTTTCCCGAGTTTACACAAAGAAAGAAATCAAATACCATTGCATTTTATTTTATCGAGAAACCTCCTTCGCATTATTGACCTCACGGTCCTGAGTCAGAGATCTTCCATTAACTCTCAATGACGACAAACATACGAGAAAGTATAAGTATCCGTCAAAAGTTTTGACAAAGAATCTTCGCAACTCACTCGGAATGTTAAATACTTTCAATGAGTTTGTGAATAGGTGGGGCTAGAGCTACGGCATATATGTTTACCTTAATTGGGTTGTTTTCCATAAATCTCCAGAATTTCAATGTTACTTGTTCTTTTTCTTTGTTGAACAATGGGAGTTGCAAGGAATATGAGAACATCTTAGCATGTAAAAGTTTTGATAATCATCTTTGCAAGGCTTGTATGTGGATGAAAAAAAATGAATGGAATTTTCTTTGCACATTGTTCGGGTCAATAGTGCGCCACGCATTCCATCACACAACACACTCAACCGGGGGATGCCCTTCGTCATTATACTGAATCGCTTGTATACATTCGAAATAATGACAGACAATCATAATTATGTACTTTCTTATAAAATACGCAATTTGCCATCACTTTTAGTGCGGACAAAAGAAAGCTGCAGAAGTTACTATTATTATGTCCTGGAACTAAGAATAGGGTTATTTCCTTTAAGAAAAGTCCTTCAGTAGGAAAATTAAAAACTAAAGACGATAAGTGCGGTATGAATGCTTTTATGAACACAAAAACATGTAAACGTCGAGGTTGACAATTCCGTTCATACATATATATTCAGGTATACCGGTATGAAATGAGTTTTTTTTTTTGAAAATAAAACACTAATTATTAATGGGAAAGTAAAAACATTTTATTCAAAGTATTGGCCATTGTTTTCTACACATTTTGACCACCTTTCTGTCAATTTGTGAATACCAAGCCAATAAAATTGTTCGTCTTTTAAAGCAAACCAATCAGACACCAAATTCTCTACCACCTCGTAGGAATCAAGGTGCTGCTCAGCCAATGCGTGTCCCATCGATGAAAACAAATGGTAATCGGAAGGAGCCAAGTCTGGTGAATACGGCGGATGGGGTAGCTGCTCCCAGCCAAGTGTTTTGATTGTATCCTGAACCGGTTGCATTGTGCATTGTCATGGAGCAAAATTGCCTTGCCGTGTCTTCTGGCCCATTCTGGTCGTTTCTCGATCAATTCATGGTTCAAATTGATCATTTGTTGTCGGTAGCGATCAGTATAAACGGTTTCACCAGGTTTTAGGAGCTCGTGGTACAGCACACCTTTCTGGTCCCACCAAACACACAGCATTGTCTTCTTGCCGAATCGATTTGGTCCTGCAGTCGATGTTGATGGTTGTCCCAGATTAACCCATTTTTCAGCGCCAGTAACAATCCGATGCAAAACCGATTTTCTTTCGTGTCTTTGAAGCAAAATTTCACAAGTGTTTTTTCGGTTTTCCATCAGTCTTTCATTCAATTCATGTGGCACCCATTTTCCATACTTTTGGATCTTTCCCGTAGCTTTCAAACGGTCAGAAATTGTTTGTTGTGCAACATTTGACGTTGCTGCCATTTGCTTTTGACTTAAAGTGTCATCTCCATCCAATATCGTTTGCAATCGTCTTCAAACTTTTTTGGTGGTCTTCCACGTTCTTCATTTCTCACATCAAAATCATTATTTCTGAACCGTTGAAACCATATTCTGCATGTTGCTTCTGATAGAGCATGATCACCATATGCCTCGACATGCATTCGATGCGACTCTGCAGCACTTTTCTTCAAATGAAAACAAAAAACTAATGCTTTCCGCAAATCATCACTTTCTGGCACAAAATTCGACATTTTTAACATAACTGTTCAATGACTTGATGTATACTAAATATTTTTCACAGATGTCATAGCAAACAAAAAAAAAAATAAGGGCTCGTCTACAACAAATATTCCCTACCGAGACATTTGTATCTTGACGCTCACTTCATGCGGGTGTTCCTGAGCCAGAGTTGCAGAGCTGGTATTGGAGGAAAAGGTTTCTCGCAACCTCATGAATACCGGTCCTTAAACACCACACAGTAGACAAAAATAGCCAAGGACAGATATACGGAAATGCAACAACGCTCTTCGCCATTGCATAACTGATCTAAAGTTTTCGCAAAAAATAAAAGGCAGTGAAAAAACAATAAGATAAGTATACAGATGGCTACGAAATGCATATTTCCGAAGCATTAAAGAGATTTTCGAATAATTGAATGCTTATTTACACCCTCTAGCTATTTGCTTTCAACAGGTAAAACTTATCATTTCAAAATTTCATAATTTATGTTGAAAATCGAATAACATACGAGCACTGTTCGCATGTTCTTCAAGTTTGGAAATGTAAACCCTGAGTGTTCCCTTAACAATCAAAAACTAACTCTGATACGAATCCACAAAATAAACAGCATCACAATTGGAAACTTTGTCGATTTGGGAATTATAATGCCACAGATTTGATGATGTAAATATTCTATGTTTTTATTTTGTTTTGTGAATGCTCAAGGAGCAAGGATGAGCTTCAGAGATTGGCAATAATTCCAGAGTAAAGACGATCTTCAAAGAGTGGCATTAGTCGTTGAATTAAGGGATGAATTAAAAGTCATATATGCGAAGGAAAGGAAAAATTCACTTTCAATATTCTAATCAGCTATCTATGAACTTTACCAAAGGGAACATCGTTTTTGCATTTCATTTGTGAAGGTGTGATTTATAAATAAAATATGACAAATTTGAATTGAAAATTAAATTTTGCAGACCTTATCGATTATCGGAAGTTTACTTTTATTCCATCACTCATATTTGCTTGAATATACACTTGCTTCAATTCTACATTAACGAATAAAATTTAAATCGTTGTGGATTTATTGTCATCCTCGCAACAGACGCCTACAGGAGGAAAATGGTTAAATGTCCAAAGATATTTGAAACTCTTCTTGAATTTAAATGCTAAGGAAATTGACATTATCAACATGCAACACCTACTGTAGACCCATGAAATTGTAAACCGAGCTGGAAGTCACACTGCCACAGGCCAATTAATTCTATATAGGTTTCCAAAATTCATTAAGAAAGGTAATCTTCTTGAAGAGGTATTATTTTCGAACCATAGCATAACGAAAGTCACAACACATTTGAAAATGGAAATATTGTTGCCCATAGGATTTAAACAAACTTTTCAACTATTTAGTCTGCATTGTGCTTGCTGCAAGGGATATGGCATCTTGAGAAGAACTACCCGGGCGGTCTTATGGCATACCTAACCGTTAACTAGCTTACTGTTAACAAACACAAAACTTTATGTGGGTACGGACACCACATCTCATGTCCACAGAATTTTGGGAAAACATTGCAACACTCGACATTTTCTTAACCGACTTTGTTGTTTCCACCACTTGATTTTAAGAAATAATTCACAACACACTGTGAAAGAACAGTGTTGTTGTTGTATCGGCTGATATTTTAAGCAACAAGCCCCTCGTAATATTCAAACAAATTCAAAACAGTTTTATTACAACAACCGTATGTATATCAAGGCTCCAAAATATGAGTGTGAATAAATATATAAAACTATATTTCTTTAAAGTTTGTATTTATTTATTTTTTTTTTTTTCATTTCACTTCGAAAAATTTAAGACCCTCAAAAACCTTAATTTTCTTCAGAGCATTCTTAAAGAGTAATCACACCTCTTCGCAAACGAATACTTGCTAGCGTTCACGAACCATAACAACACCCAAATTAAGCGAGCAAATTTCAAGGCAATGAATTTTTTAACAGCCTCTCATTGTAAAGTGGCATTTTCTCAACGAAATTGTGTCAAATATTTAATGATGCCCTTTAACACTCGAATCCCATTCGTGGCAAAAATCGATTATATGTATAATTAATGCACTAACCAAAATTAAGCGCCAAAACTCCACTTCCTGCGTATTGGTCACACGAAACAGCGAGTCGCCCCTTGTGGCTATCACCCAATCCGCAATGAAAACCGTTGATGTTATCCTCAATTGAAAAATGCATTCATACTTTGGGCTGTAAATTTGCGGTGCTTATATTCAATAACACTCAGACAAGATACAATAAAACAAGAAAAGGCTATCACTTGCATAACATCAATCAACTCTTTTTTCTGCTCACAACACAAACCTGTCTGTCACTTTATTGATGGTTGACCCTATTCGAACTGACCCTTCGCGCTTGCATAACGTAACAGCGTACAATAAAGCGAATGGCGCACTCCACGTGAAACTGGACAATTTCTTTCAAAAACTCCACACCGTTACACGGCAGCAACAAAATGCAAATACAAAAAGACCAAAATAACTATTTATACAATTTTGACTAAAAACGGAGGCAAAAATTTCGTTTGCTATCAACCATGTAACACGGGCGTAAATGGAAATGAATTTTATGTATTTTTTATCGATTTCATTACTTCGCGGGAAATTAAGATGGTACGCCACGATATTACTGAGATATCATCACCGACATTGCTAACTGACAACGACACGATAAGAAGCAGCCGAGATTGGTAAACATGAAACCGCGCCGACCTTAGGGATACTACTGAAAGCCTCCCACGATGAGCATGGTCTGCTACCGTGGTTGTATCCTGATAGGACGTCAGCGGTATTTATCGAGGTTGGTATGTGTATTGAAAGTGACAGAGTATGATTTCTGCCCAAGAACATACACTTTGAAACGCTTTGGTACATTGTATTCGCTACGAGATAACCGGCAACAACAGGAGCTCGCAGCAGTGACACGCAAAACTTTCAGGAGCCTTCATCAGCTGTTCTCTGGTAAATAGGGATGATTTGATAACAAATTGTGAGTTTCATAAAGCACCAGTGAATTGAGCTTTCATTGTTTTATATAGATAACAAAAGACATTATCACTTAATTCTGTTGGAGATTGAGAATATGTTTAAATTTAGGAATTTATTTTGACTAATAAACAAAAAATGCTGCTTGAAAACCCCGGTTAAACAATTCATTTAAGGAACCCCAATGTGAACGCTCTCTTTCATCTCATACCAACAACGTAACTTTTGCAGATGCACCCTATAAAAGCTAAATTTATTGAAACCTGTCGTGTAAACGCAGATGAGAGAATTTGACATTTACTGCTTTGTTATGATTTTGTGTACAGCAAAATGTTTTTGTCAACTAAATTTTGTGTGGTGTTTTAGAAGTTTATCATAAGCAACTAATAAACACAAAAATGTCAGAGGAACAACGCATACAAATAATACTAAAAAATCCTAATCCAATTTTCGAGAAGTGGATGGAACGTTGGTTGCAAGAAGCCGAACGCAAAGGTTGTAAGTCACAGTACAAGATACGAGACGCACTAAACTCTCTTCGTAAATTCCCCCTGCCCTTGAGTACCGGCAGAGACTGTGCGATTCTTCACGGCTTCGGCCCGACGCTGTGCAATCTAATAGATCAGGAACTTAAGCAACTACGTGATTCAGAACCAGAAAAAGTCCTCAACACAACCGCCACTGCCTATTCCGAAGATGTAAACACAATGTTGGAATCAGTGCAAAAATCAAAAATGAAGAAAAAGAAAAAGGAGGCAACGGCAAAAGAAAAAGCGAAGCAACAAGCAATTGAAGAGACTAACGAACAAATTATTTTCAGCCCAGGCACTTTTCGTATATTCCTTCTGGTTGATATTCAAGAAACCAATGGCAAGACCAAAAAATCATTCGACCAAACTAGAGATTACATCGAGAAGCTGAAGATTCCTCACGAAGTTCGACGACTAACTGTTGGTGATTTTGTGTGGATATGTCGCGATGAACGTGGGAAGGAACTAGTTCTTCCATACGTAGTCGAAAGAAAGCGGATGGACGATTTCGCAAGCTCCATTCGTGATGGCCGATTTCATGAGCAGAAATTCCGACTAAAAAGCAGCAAGATACAAAATATGATCTATTTAATTGAACACTATGGAAACAATGAGCACGTTGGCTTGCCCTTGCCCACACTAATGCAGTCGGCTGCAAACACCGAAGTTCACGAAGGGTTTCAAATCAAGTTCACCAAGAATCACTGGGAATCAATTGTATATTTAAAGGCATTTACGAGTTGTCTAACACGTCACTACAGTGATAAACTGTTAATAAGCACTGCAAAGGAAGATATTCAACCTTGCAGACCACAGGATTCGACTGTAGGTCTTTTGAAATTTAAAGATTTCTACGGTGATTCAATGAGGAATAGTGGACTAACAGTTAGAGATTTGTTCGTTAAACAACTCTTACAGCTTCGCTCACTTTCACTGGAACGAGCAATAGCAATTGTTGAGAAATATCCCACTCCACAGCTTCTTCTAAGAGCATACGACGCGTGTAATGGGGAAGACGAAGGTAGACAGTTATTAGCTAATATTCCATGCGGACAACTTGGCAGACCTCTAGGTGCAACAATCAGTAAAATTATGTATGACTTTTATAAAAGTGATTTTCGATAGTAACAAAATACCCATAATTTGTAAATAAATACAATTATAAGATTTGGCATCACTTACAAAATGCTTATTATTGACAATCAGCTGACTCTTGACGTTACTTATTTGAGGTTATTTAGTGAAGAGGAATTTTGTAATAATTGCCATCATGTTGAGAATTTATCCTTATTTGCGAAGTCAGCTTACAAAAACTGACAGTAAGTATTTAGCAGTATTTTGTATCTATCTTAACTGTAGATATTTTCCTAGGCTGTGTTAGAAGTTTTTCCATCACATCGGCCCTTCGTGGCGAACAGTGGCGAGAAGAACATGGTCTACCGACAAATCCTAATTCTTTTGGGCCATTAGCCAATTTACCTGATTATACCTATATGGATGGACGTCCAACGCCATTGGGGGTACAATATTGTAGCTTTGCAAGTGCCAATTTATAAAATACTTAATTTTTAGACAAATCAGAAGAAGCGTCTGCTACACCAACAGGAGATTGCCAAAAAAATGGTGGCATCGCTCAAAGAGCTAGACTATGCAAAGAAACGCTTTGCGGAGCTCCAGGCCGAAAAAGTTGCACAGAAAAAGGCAATGTTGGATAACAAACTAAAGCCGAAGGGCGCCTTACTTCTAAAGAAAGACAAATAAATTATAGTTTAAACCAACCAAGCTGTTCTTCATACACATCTTTAATCCATTCAGATGCAAATTATTATAAAAATAAGTCAAGTTATATTCATACTTAAAATAATTGTCATTAAATGTTGGAAATAGTCCTCGTTAGTGGTGGCGCGGATCGCTGCTGTAACATAGTAACGTACCAGTCTGGCAGAATCGTATGTGTAGATTTTCCCAAATAGTACCTATAGCGTATTGATCTTGATCGGGGATCAAAGTAGAACTCATAGACTGTGTAAGGGCAATTTACATCTTTCATAATATTTTTGACTGTATGCAAGAAACGCACAAGAAAATCAGCACATTGAGATGGTGTCCAGTAATTCTACAAAAAAGGAAAAAACCATTAAAAAATAAACTCAAGAATCTGTATGAAACAACTTACCACAGCCATTTTGGGTAGAGATCGGACCTCCATGTGTTTGATTTCATTAACCATCCCCTTATCATTTCTATAACCAACCATAAGGTCTTGAATGCCTACCAAGAAGCTTTGACACCACCAATTTTTACATTTGAACCTAAAGAAATTCTGTTGCTGACGCGTATTACTCGGTCGAAGGGAGCACTTTAGTTCAACAAACTTTAACGTGTTCAATACATCCTTGTTTTCAACGTTTTTATGAATAGTATTGCTCAATACACCATCTACTTCTGCCCCAAAAAGCAATTCCATTCCCTGCAGTTTTGTTTTGTACATACAGCAAAATTCTTGGCATTCGTCCACGGGAAGGCTGGTGTCTGCCTCCTCATTTGGATTACTTGTGAGACAATATTGTTCAAATTTAAAACCATAAGCGCAAAATTTCTTTTGACTTTCAGTTTCATTCGCTTGTTGATTGCGCTTCTGATCGGTTTCTTTTTGACTCATGTAAATATTCCCTTTAAATTTTGTTGCATGGATACACCAATCTTCACGCATTTCATACGGTGTACACATAACAAGCCGTAGAAGTCCACGATAGCAGATAAATTCAAAATCACCAACTCCTCGGTTGTTGGACAGTTCCGTCCTTGGCATCAGCTCATCACTGTGATGGAATATAAACTGTAGTATATTGTCCAAACGCTCATCTTTCAGGAGTTCCTGTTTACTTTTCGCTAAGCCATAACCCTGGTTGAGATCCAAAGGGAATTTCTGTGGCATTCGAAAGTAGCGAAAATTCTCCGCTGACTCTTCATAGTCGCGGTCGCTGTTTATACTGAAACAACCGAGAATATGTGGTTTCTCCATTTTGGGAAAGGGGAGATTCTCATCACGATTCAAGCAGGCTTTTAGGCCTGTTTCTTGTAACATTATGTATTGGGAAATGTAAAGGGCTTTTGCAAACGCAATGGTTTATTTGGATGCAAGAAAATTCTTTAAATACTGCAAACAGTGAAATGCGTTCCTAATGATCAACTGAACAACTTTCGGAATTAAGTATTCACCACAGACGACCACTATACAATACACTCCACTGTATATAGAACAGTCAGGGGCTTTTAAACAGCTGATTTCGCGTGACGTGAATTTGACGTTTATCTGAAGAGGATAGTTCGCTTGATTTTCTTATAATATTCAACATATATACAGCAAACACAAGAGAGATTTTAGGATTGCCGACTGTTTTTACAAAGACTTTAATTTTCATTTTAAGTTAAAACACTATAGCGTAAATGTAATTATTTTTATTGAGCTCATTTGACAATATCCTGCCTAGTACAATCTGAAAGAGAAACTTCACTCTATCAAACATCAAATCAAACAGAACTCTTAGATAAGACTGAGGAATCATGGGAACTAGACACAGAAACCTCATTTCTCGCGTCAAAAATCGTATTTAGTTTTTGAAAATATTATTCGAGTTTTATAAATAAGGACGTGTTTTAAATGAGACTAAGGACCTTCCTGAAGTCCGTCTTAGTCGGGATACCTGTTGGTATTACATTCTTAGATTGCATCGGCTATGTTGCCAGGGTAGAAGGTATGTTGAACGAAGAGGTTGATATCGATGTTGTTCACATGATGTACATACATTAATAGGTATCTCTATGCAACCGGCTTTAAATCCAGACGATACCATAACCGATTACGTCTTCCTATCCCGCTGGGCTGTACGCAATTACGAAGTTGAAAGGGGGGACATTGTATCTCTCATATCCCCAAAAGATCCTGATCAAAAAATAATCAAGCGAATAGTTGGCTTGGAAGGTGACATAATCTCAACGCTGGGATATAAGAACGAAGTTGTGAGAATACCAGATGGCCATTGCTGGGTGGAAGGTGACCATACTGGCAAATCATTGGACAGCAATTCCTTTGGACCTGTCTCACTTGGACTCATGACGGCACGTGCGACTTACATTGTATGGCCACCATCGAGGTGGCAGCAGCTTCCTTCGGAACTACCAAAACCTAGACGACGAACAAACACAAGCCATATTCCCAAACTCATAGCTAATGACTGATCGATAGGACTCACGAACATGTAACCATAAATAAACACCTATAAACACGGAAACAATTACTTTTATCATAGAAGAGGTTTAATGTTGAAACTGTCCATAATACTAAGGGTCTTTTTAAGCGCTACACCTTCGCGAACGACGACATATCTGCCTGGTATTGAAAGGTCTATGACTGTGGAAGCCGATCGGCATTCCTCCGTAAGGCCTATCTGGCCACCGTCGAATATTCCACCCAACTGCGGCCAAAGACATTTGAATTCCCGGATATTCAGACTGCTCATATCTGCCGATCGATTCGCACTAGTCAAAGCCAAAGGCTGGTCGAATTTATCACATACGTTGCGTATAAAATCAAAATCAGGTATTCTTATACCGATCTTAGATGTGGACGGGTTGAGGAACCGGTTACTGAGGTTCTTTGAGCGCTCAATAACTATTGTAATGGGCCCTGGAAGCATTTGCTCAAGTAGCCTATCACTAAGATGCTCCGCGCGTCCCCAGTGTCTTAGGGAAGGGATGTCTTTGACACAAATTGCAACAGGCTTATTGAAGTTCCTTCCTTTGATATGGTACAGCTTTTGGATTGACTCTTCGTTGTTTGCGCTACACGCCAGCCCGTACACAGTGTCTGTTGGAAGTGCTATAACCTCTCCAAGATCCAAAAGTCGTTTCGCTTCATCAACCGCTTGTGCCGATCCAGTGCTGTAGATTTTTTCCATCCTCAATCCGGCGTTATTGTGTAGTTTCATTAGTTGTGAGATTTTAAATATTCGACTTCTAAGCGAACACATTTGTCCGATAACAATTTAATCCCTCCAGTTGTGACAGCAAAGAGGGTTACAACATCTGTAGAATGTGGTCATGGGTTCATCAGCAGATCGTGTCTGCATTTGCATGAAGTAAGCGCGCTTATGGAAGCAGGCGGGGCATTCGGCGTCTGTTGAATCTACGTTCTCCCAGGCAGCTGCACCACCCATAACATGATCCACTTCCTACAAAAATATAGACTCATTTAAGTACAGGATTCTGATACCAGTTTTTTGTTGTCACACCTTTAGTTGTGGATAATTTCTTGTTGAGATTTTTCTTTTTATGTTGGAGATGTATGGACACGTGTTGCAAGAAAACCGCAGACCGTTTGTATCTTCTTCAACCATCAAAATATTACCACATGTAGGGCAAAACAAAAGCATTATATATTTTGAAATTACTCATTAATGAAGTGTTAAAATATAGCGCGGAAAAAGTGGAACTACGAATAAACGTGATGATATTTCCCAAATGCAACGAACCTCACAAAAATTACATCAAATTTCAACAAAATTGCACTTTTGACATTTAAATTGAAGTGTTGCCATTTAAAAAAAATGGGAGTTTAAATGCTTTGTGTCTTTGAATAGGGTGAATCTGATTTAGGCTGCAGGGTTCGCAAAAAATATATATGTCCGATTTATACATACATACAAGAAATTCGCTATTATACTACATTATACTATATTATACCTACTATATTATACCTCCACAATTTCAGCAATCAGTAAACATTACCCAGTATAATGATTTTCCTTAAGCAGTTATTGAACGGAGAATTTCCTGACTTCAACAAGACATGTAAACACCTGAAGTTCCTCTTCAATTTGTGTAAGCGACTCGAAATGACATTTGGTTTGTTTTGCTTACAATTTCAAAAATAAATTCGTATTGTGGTTCACGCTGTTTTTTTTTTTAAAGAAATCCATCTTATTTTTGCAATGGCTCAAATTAATTTAAAAATTGAAGAAGCGATGCAAAGTCTAGTAAAGACAGCAGAGCTTGTCGCACAGTACGGAGACGATGGTGAGTAAACAAGGCATAGAGCACCTATAGGTAGGGGCTTGCGAGCAAAGACAAATTCAAATTTTCTTTGCACAGATCTAAAAAAAGTCGATGTCTTTGCAAAAATGGCAGAGAACCTTATCACCGTGAAGAATGATATAAAAAGGGCAGACAAAGCCGCAGAACTTGCCAAGGATAAGCCTACAATCAGTGAATATGATGCGGTCAGTAAACGTAAATTGCAGTTCGCACTTCTTGAATAATTGTCTGAATTCTTTATTCCAAGGCCTATGAGAACGAATGGAACAAGCCAGTAAAGTTCAAGCCGAAAAACACCGATGAGTACAAGCGATTCATGGAGGAGACAAAAACCCTGCTTTCTCTGAACATGGATTCAGTGGCGTCAACAAGTGTTGTTGAGGAAGATGATTTCATGATGGAGATAGCAGTTTCCGATATAGACCCCCTTACAAAGCGTCGCATGACGCATCCAGTTAAAAACACTGTGTGTGGACATTACTATGAAAAGTCGACGATAATGGAATCAATTCAAGTAAATCCGAGACTAAGATGTCCAGTAGCTGGCTGTGGAAATAATCAATTTATCAAGAAAGCCCATCTGGTCGAAGATCCTGTATTTAGATTGAAGCTGCAAAGAAGAAATGAAGAAAACTAAACATTCAACTTATGCTTACATATAATATATATATTTGATTCTTTGAAAATAAATTCTTAAATTTAACTGTGCCTAAATCCGTTGTTTTAGACAATCCCCCTTCATCAGTCACTCGGCGAGATATTCTGCGCAGCGCTAATAAGGGTATCATGGATGTCCTTTGCAGATTGCACATGACCACGAACAGTGGCTAAGTACTGTGGGTATGACATTGGTACGTTTGCGTTGTCTGTTGGCATGCAAGGATCAACACGCACTGCTGTCACCGCACCCGGAAGGTAATGCTGAGCGGATGTAAGCTGTTGTACACATTGAATAGCCGTCTTCAGATGCAATTCGATCTGATCGCAATATGAGTAGAAATCTTCTAAGTGTTTGTCGAAACGTGGAGGATGATGGTTCTTATCGCTTTTTAAATTATCACTTTTTAAGTTGTCGGCCAAGTTATTCTCTTGTAAAGCTGCTGCACTGTTCATGAACGTGAGGGAAAGCGATTCTCTAAGAGGAATATAGAGGCTCTTGACTTTTGAAATATTGTCAATTTTCTCAGCTTGCTGTGGTTGTTGCTGCTGCGGCGCTGGTTGCGGCATTTGCTGCGGCGGCATTACTCCTTGCATTTGTTGGGGCTGCTGCGGTGAAGGTTGCTGCATCATTACAGGTGAAACTCCGGCGGGAAGCATTGGTCCACCCATTCCGGGTTGAGGCATTCCATGAATATTCATTTTTGCCTGTTTATAAAATTACGTATTATCCGGGCTACTTTTCCAAGGTAAATTAGAAAACGAACTGAATTTAATCAGCTGTCACTTGTCCAAAGTGAAGTGAGTGACAGAATTAAAGCAGACAAGACCAATGCTGCCAAGTCTACAAATAAGGTAAATCGATATTTGCTTAAAATATTTTTTGACACAATTTGGAATATTTCTTTTGTTTTCCATCAAATTCAAAGAGTGTATAATGGTTTTCAAAGTAAACAAAAACTTGGAAAGTAAATTCAAAGAACACATTCGTCAAAATTGCAGATTTAAGAGAATATCAACACACTATGTGAAGTAACGACAAGCAATTAGTGACAATTCGTTACTTTTGTCATTAGTTGTTGTAGAAAGAAACGAGCCCTGCGCGATGAGCCGGCATCTTTCATTTGACGTCGGTGGCTTCGTTGCACCCTCGTCTCTCGACAAAATTTTCTTGGCGATCTCGAGTTGTGGTCCCTTTGTGTGGAATTTAATTTCTTCGATATTTCAGTAAAATTAATTCAAACCACGTCTTAAAATATATGAAATATATTTGTTTTTAGTCATATATTCATATAATTTAATTAAATGGTGAGTGAATATCAATTGAAATTATAAAATTAAGCTTATTCGGATTGAGAAAATGTTATATACCTACTCTGCTAGTGGACGCCATTTTGAGTTTGTTCGGCGTTAACAAATTTTATTATTCTTTTCTTTGTAACAAACATAAAAGTGACTACCTTCTTTTAATCAGAACTTTGTGAATAGAATTTTTTAACTTCTTCGTTTGATTTGAAATTTCCAACTCTGACTATTGCTTTTTTTTTGTTTGATTTTCCTGGAACAAGTTCTAGGCTTGGTGAAGAAAATGAAAAAATGGTGTCCCAATTGAATGTGTATGTGTGCTTTTAAACCATTAATGTACGTATGCAAGCGTTTTTGTGTATCATAAATCCTTGCCCAAAGATACACTTTCATCGATCCGAATTAATTAAGACAAATGCCTATGGTCGTTCATTAATTTGATAAAACATTTTTTGAGTTACGGTTACATATATTCACTATCAGATCTATCGCTATCTTTTTGTCAGTATCAGTGTGTGTTTTATTAAATGTGCATTTGACATGTATTATCCGGCTCCTAAATCATTGTAACAAGTATTGCAGATAAGCATTATGAAGAATTTGCAGTTCATTAGTCGTACCAATAATGAATATAAATGAAAATTACCATTTTGTTCAAGATCTCCATTTGCTTAATTTTTCGGAGCGTTTGTGTTGGTGCACGCATGTATATTCGATGTTCGAAATATGTACACAATTTTACATGAGTTTAATGAACTAGTGTGGATACGTAAATATGTATTTATAAGACTCCTCTAGAAATCTTGAATTCTCTATAGAACAAGCGTGCACTTGATTGTTGACGAGTCGATTTCTTAATGAAAAGTGTTATTTTTCATCGAAGTGATACATGATACATATCTTCCTATTATATCGACGATCACTTACAAATAACTTGCTAAAATAGTGTCTTAAAAAAATGTGAGAAAACTAAAATAAAGCCACACAGCAGCAATAAAATCTCTCTGTCTCTGATACGTTGAAAGAAATTCAATTTCCCGCCTCTTTTAACGTGAATAATATCTACATCGGCCATTAGATAGATAAAAAAGTATCCACCCGCTATTTCCCTATCTCGACCAAAGAGTGTGTACACTCCTTAGTAAAATTGTTCCCTTTGCAGACACAGACTATCCAGAGATAATATTTACTGTGAAATCCGTACCCACAAAGCCATCTCATTAGTTCTGATTCTAGAGTTCGGTTTGGAATGTTTTTTTTTTTCGACCGATTGAAGTTATATTTTTTGTTGTTGGATCAGATATAGTGGCTCGTACATAAAGTTCAAAAATGAATTCATCAACAAATAGATTGTATGTTTCCAACTAACAATTGTGTTTGTGTGTGTTTCCATTTCAGGAATATTCTTCGGTTTTGAAGCGAAGTGTAATACCCAGCAATATCAATTAGAAACTTCATTTATCTTTGCATAGTTTCCAATTCAGCTCATGAGTAATCGAGAGGCTGAACTCGATAGAATCACTGTTAAAATTCATAATATGAAACGTAGCGCATCGCGCGATTCACCAAGAAACAAACGTAGAGGCAGCATGGGGCGTTACGATAATGGAGGTAGTTCTGATGAGCGTATGTCACCCGATCGGTTACGTCGACGCATGGCGCGTTCGCCAAGTCCACGGGCGCGTTACATGTCTCCGCACCGGGAGGACTATGTACGAGTAGCCGCAGATAGACCGACTTATAAAGTACTGTGTGTCAGCGCTCTGCATCCAAAGGCATCGGATGAATTCATTAAGGAGACGCTGTACAGAGAGTACAAGAAGTTCGGCGACTTCAGCATACGAATATCTCATGACCTGGATGAAAGAGTTGCGTATGTTTGTTTTAGAACCCCAGAGGATGCACGTGAGGCGAAGCATCATAAACCCAGGATCATTTTGTACGACAAAATAGCTTTGGTAGAACCAGTGTACGAGTCGTCTTCTCGCAATGAGTACAGGGCACGACCACGATCCATCACTCCGCCACCTGAGTACGATCGGCACTATTATCCTAGATCGCCCGTAGCACCGCCAGGGCCGCCAGAGAGACGTCGTCCTCCCTTGGATCCATATGACCGTTATGGGCCACCACCACCCGGACCAATGCATCACCCCCGAGAATTTCGGCCCGTTGTGCACCATGAGTACTTACCGCCGCGAGGTCCTCCCATGCATCACGTGCCACCACATATGCACCCACCTCCACATCATTACATGCCCAGGCACATGGTGCCTAGACCGCACATCCCATACGAGAAGCCCGAAAGCAAAAAAGACAAGTTCCCTAACTACTTGCATCACGTCCAACCAGAGGACGATCCACTCGCCACAAGGACCTTGTTTGCTGGAAACTTGGAAATTAACATTTCAGATGAGGAACTTCGCCGTATTTTTGGGAAATACGGAATTGTCGAAGATATTGATATTAAACGTCCGCCACCCGGGACGGGGAATGCTTTTGCGTTTGTGCGCTATCAGAATCTAGATATGGCGCATAGAGCAAAATTGGAATTGTCGGGTCAATATATTGGAAAGTTCCAATGCAAGATTGGCTACGGCAAGGCAACGCCAGCCACGAGAATCTGGATTGGCGGTCTTGGAGCGTGGACATCGGCGACTCAACTGGAAAGGGAATTCGATAGGTTCGGCGTCATCAAAAAAATCGAGTATCAGAAGGGAGACACTTGCGCGTACATTCAATATGAATCTGTTGAGGCAGCTACTGCGGCTGTCAAAGAAATGCGAGGTTTCCCTCTCGGCGGCCCAGGAAAACGTCTGCGTACTGATTTCTCCGAAATTGCTGGGCAAATCACAACCGCTTTTAAGCCGAAGTCAACAACCCCCGCACCTTACGAAGAAGGTGCAGAATTTCGTAGAGGAGAGTACGAATACCATGAGCCACACTACGATGAATTGGCAGCGTATCACCACCCAGCAGCCCACTATCATCATCCATATCCGCCTCGTGGTGCGCATAGAGGCAGAGGAGTCTACCGTGGACGCGGAACATACCGCGGCGGATACCACAACGACGTACATAGGCCAGCACCAGCTGGTGCAACTGAGGAAGAATGGCGTCGACCGCCTCCAGGTGAGTTCGACAGAGCCCGTTCGGGCTCTAGAGAGCCGGGAGTTGACAGATCACGCTCTCGTTCACCAAGACGCCGCAGTCCAGACTCGGATTCAGATTCGTCAACTCGTCGCAATGGCGCCCTTAGCGCGGCACGCACTCTCACTGAAATATCGAGAAAATGCAGCACCCTATGGGAAGGGTCTTTAATACTGAAAAGTTCGCTTTTCCCTGCCAAATTTCATCTTACTGACGGAGATTCCGACATTGTTGATTCCCTAATGCGGGATGAGGACGGAAAACACAACCTACGCATAACACAACGATTGCGCTTGGACCCACCCAAGTTGGAGGATGTGCAAAAGCGAATAACATCGTCATCGGCTCATGCTATATTCCTGGGTTTGGCATCATCGACAGCTGTACCGGCCGATGACACAACTGGGGGAGTTCAAACAAGACCGCTTCGTAACTTGGTGTCGTATCTGAAGCAAAAGGAAGCAGCTGGTGTTATTTCACTACTTAATAAAGAAACCGAGGCCACAGGAGTCTTGTATGCATTCCCACCATGTGATTTCTCCACCGAACTGCTGAAGAGAACATGCCATAGCGTCACCGAGGAGGGATTGAAAGAAGACCATCTGGTGATTGTTGTGGTACGGGGAGGAACTGCCTAAAAGAATAAAGGTAATTTCTAATCGATGATGTTGTACTTATCTTTCTGAATCATAATTCTCTTTAACATTTTGCATCTCATGGTAGTAGTTGCTTAGTTAGTAGCTTAAATATTTCATGAAAATCCAACCTTTGAATCTGTGTACAAGAAATATTGATATTGTTTTGCACGCGATCCTGGCATACCCAAATTTTGACTAATAGCGAACAGTTTTCAAATAATTTCCTTGCCTTTTATAAATTTGATAGTTTTATAAAATGATCCTGAGATCCACATAATTTTACGCTAGGAAAGTAAATGCATAAGAGACTTAGCGGATATAAAATCAGTTTTCAGTTTCCAGAACATCTAATAATAATAATAATAATAATTGGAGCGACAGTCCACAGTGGGACCAGGGTCGAGCTTGCTCATGAACTACTGATGTTGTACGCGCTTCTGCTCTCTCACGACGTACACTTTTTTGTCGGCTCCGAACGCGAAGTGTGAGAAGCTTTTTTGCCAATAATTACTCTTTGAGTGTTGTCAGCAGCTCAAAGGGGTGTTGCCGTGAAAAGTTCGAGGTGTTCAGCCGGGACTCGAACCTGAACTTTTGGCGTATGAGTGTCGCACTCTACCCAATACGCCAAGGCGATCACTATAGGAACATCTGATTTTGTCACAAAAAATCTTTGAATGATAAATTGCCTTTTTCCAAAGATCAAAATACACATAAAATTAAACATAGGGTGGAAGGTTAAATGGAACGCTAAAGTAGAAGAAAGTGAACTGAAATATTTAATATGGAGTTGGATCTGCCTCCCGATTGGCTGCCCATAGCCCCTGATTTAAAAAAAAAACTCGTTATCTGCAACATCTCTTATCGATAATAACGCCGCCGGAGTAAAAAAATAAACAAGAACTTTTATATGTAATTGGCATTGAACTTTGTTTTGATATTTTATTGAAAATGTGATCAAATTTACTTACATCTTACTTACTAACTCTGATGAAAGAAAATCCATCCTTAAAATCTTAAGAGAGATACGAATATATTCTCGATATCGATACGAAGAAAAGTGCGAAATCAAATGACATTGTTTTTATTTTTCATTATGATCTCCCCTTATATCAATGCATTTGTTACATCTTGAGATAAAAAAAATGTCCTCTTTCTCTGCAAAATACCCATTTATTGCCGACATGAGTTCTTCATCATCAGAAAATCTTTTTCCACGAAAACATTTTTTCAAATCCGGAAACAGGAAATAATCTCTAGGGGCAAGGTCTGAACTATAGGGTGGGTGTTGAATTTCTTCGAAACCACAATCTCGCCTTGGAATCTCGCACCGTGTGAACAGGAGCGTTTTCATAAAGAAGCAACACACCCGCTGTGAGTTTATCCCGTCTTTTCTTTTTAATTTCCTCGTGGAAGCGTAGGATGTGGCGTTGATAGTTTCACCTTTTTTTGTACTCAATGAGCAAGATTCTCTTTGAGTCCCAAAAAACTGGCCATGAGCTTCCCGGCAGATGGAGTGACTTTGAACTTCTTCGGGGTGTCTGTTCCTTTTTTCTGCCACTGCATGGACTCTTGCTTGCTTTCAGAGTCATAGTAGTGAACCTATGTTTCGTCCCCAGTAACAATTTGATCCATAACACCGTCCGCGTTCTCACTACACATCTCCAAAAGCTCTCTACAGCATGCGATTCTCACTTTTTTTCTAAGGCGCTGTGAGCATTCGTGGCGCCCTCCTTGGCACCCACCTTTAAAAGATTAAGATGGTCATAAAGAATGGTACCGGGGAAAAGCTTGCTGATCTCTGCAAACATTTTCACCTCTATTCGGGCATCCTCAAGAACAAGTTTTTCGACTTCCCCCGTACAAGCAATAGCCGGGGCGCCGGAGCGGTGGTTGTCTTCAATGCTCTCTCTCTGCCTCTCTTGAACTCACTTGACCACTTTTGGACTGATGATAATGAAGGTGCGGAACCCTGGCAAACAACCACCATCTCTTCATTAATAGTTTTTTGATATTTTCATTGCCTAGTGAGAAATTTAATCACAGTGCGATGCTCAATTTTCATCGTCTAAGTTGTCATTATAATTCAGTTTAACTAGAGATAAAATGCGAATTAATAATCACATTTATATGCAATTTTGCATGAATGAATTCAATCAATTTATGTATATAACCACAGCTCCACCCCGATACCGAGAACGCCCCTCGTACATATATTTTGATCTCATACAATGCAGCTGAAGTTCTTCAACATATAAGATAACAAAAATGTATATAAAGTAGGTGGGCTATTAGATTGTTAGGCCTTGAGATGAAGCAAGCAATGTTTTTTTTTTTTTTGTGAAATTGGCATCAGAGTTTGCTATTTGAATAAATTATCACAAGACTAGACAATAATATAAATTTTTAGACGATATAACAAAAAATAACTTTCATGTAGGTGCATGTTTGGCAAATTAAAATAATTTTTTGAACAAAAGTAAAATAATAAGCAGAAGTTTATTTAAAGACAAGAAAAGTAAATTATTCCCCCTAATGTTTTGTTTATTCACAAACATAGTGAATCTCATATCTAAATGTCTTTTTGGATTAAATGCCTACAAAGTGTTAAAACATTTAAATATAAAATGGATGGTGCATGCTTATTGTTTTTTAGAGAATAAGTATTTAGTATTTTTGTAGATAGTCTAGTTTGAAGTGGAAAAAAAATATAGGTCCCCATTTTACTTGCTTAGATGCCTAAAAATGCATTCCTTATTAATATTTTCACATCTTTTTTTCTCTCTTACTCTCCTTCTCAAGTTCTTTTTTATAATGTATATTTTCCTTTTACTTTTCAGATCAATTTCATCCCGGCGCAAGATTGATTTAAAAAAGCAAATATAAACAATATGCATATTTAAATGAACAAAAACTCTTAATTTATTGTGAGAGTAGTAGATGATAGAATAACGTTGTCTTCTCAACGGTACTTTTCATTTATTTTATAAAATTTATAATAGTTTAGCGAGGTTAAACGCTAAATCAGAACATGATATCCATGATGTTAAATGACATCAAGAAGTGAACGTTTGTGGAAAGAAATCTAACGAGTTTATTTAAAAGAAAACATAAACTAAAAGTTCTTAATATTGATTAACTAATAAATATATATAGTGCAGTTTAGTGGTCAATCTTCAAACGAAATTCAATGATTCCTGTTCGAAACCAAACATAATTTCATCAACCTCTGAAGAAGTTCTATCCATTCAATTGCATAAATACAAACTTGTATTCTTTTTATAATTTTTTTCTGTTGTGTTAACGCTTTTTTTTTTTTGTTCAGTTCTGCTCTGAAAATTGGGAAAAGTCTCTAAACCTAAAAAATGATGTGCAAATCATTGAGATGATGGTATGTTAGGTGATGATGATTGTGAACAAAGAAAACAGATCTTTTAACGAAAATTGTTCTTGTGATTTCGATGTTGTGCATAATTTTGACAACGGTTTTGTATTAGTTTTTTTTTAATGTTTAAATCTTCAATCATGCAAACAAAATATTTTTCGGCGAATTTGTTTTATTTTCATAAGGTGATGTGCTTCTCTTCAGTATATGCTTCAAGCCGTTTGAGCGCCTCAAGTTCTCACAGTTAATATTCATGAATGAGTGACGGAATTTAGTACGTATGGAAGATAAATTTAGCAAGAGTTGTGAAAGTTTCAAAAAAGTGGGATCTGGAGTTGAGATGTCTCGCTCCGCACGATCCAGTTGTGAGAAGTTGTTGTGAAAATGCTTTTGCTGTTCAAATTTGTTTGAATTTAAATTCACATTCGAAGTTCATATTTTCACGGTGGTGCAAATTTAGTGCAGCAGAACCGGGAATGGAGTCCATCCATTCGCATATATATATGTATACATATATGTACATTTACAGAGTTCACTCGAACGGGCAATATCAGAACGCCATGTAGCATTTGTTACAAAATTATTTTAGTTCAAAAGGTTTTGCAAATGTTACATTGTTTTCTTAATAGTTGCCAACCATACACAGAGCACATGACGAGAACGGTTTAATTCCCAAAATAGATTCGTATGAGGAAAAGAAAATAATAAGCAATAATTTACAAGAACATATGATTTTCCTTATTTTTCGAAAATATGCTTGACAAAATATTCAAAATATACAATTTTGTAGTTTTTTTTTTACATATTTAATTCATATTGTTTGCAAGAAACAAAACATAAACAAACTATAGTAATAATGTGTAAGTTGATTGTGCATAAAACAAAGAGAATATAAACATTTTGTGCTTCTTATCTTAGGTTAAAATTTAAACGGATACAATTTTATGAATAAAGTTTAAACAAAAAAAAATGAATCTCTTTTCGTTGAGTCTCTCGAAAGTTGTGTTCTTTTGCAATTTTGATTTGAGTTTACAAGCATATGTACTTTTTATCAATAATTATATGGTGATTTGTGTGTGCGTGGAGGAGTTGGAGAGGTTTGGGTTCTTCCATTAAGAACGAAAGTGAGTGGTTCGGCGTAGTGATGAGCAAAGTGTAGTGCTACTCGATTGGTTAGACGAAATTGAAAGAAAAAAAATATAGTTCTCTGTGCGGTTGATAAGTGAACGGCAAGTTTCCTAACGGAAAAATTCAAGCAAAGGTTTGTGGTATATTCTAATGGAAAAGTACAATTTGTTTGTGAATAACATTCGTATTTGGTTTGTTTCAATTAAAATGTTTCATGTCCAAGTAAGAAAGAGAGGGGAGTTTACAAATATCTGCTGCTCACGCATTCTCATTTTTTCCCCTTCATCACCCATTCATTGTCGCACTCACATAAACCTAGGCGCAATACATCACGTGATAATGTTCTGTGGCCTGGTGTAAATTTTATGTAATAAATAAACACATTAACCATATCAAAATGGATGCTTTCAAACGTTTCGAGCACATCTCCGATATGGTGTCTTTATTCACCCATCTTGCACATATTTATTTGAAGTTCTTTTCTTTTGCTAAAAGTTCATTTAACATGTGGATGTTTGTGGCAGTTCGATTAAAAGTTCGCTTGAATTTGTTATTTATTCATAAATTTTTCACTACTTTTATGGTCGTCCTTTTTTCAATTCTGTATATGCTTTTTTAAATATTTCAGACACTACCAGGAAATAAATATTTTAATGAATAAATTAGGTATTGTAAATTTGGTTGCTACAATGTCTCAATTACTTGATACATTAATAAGGATGACAACTGGGGTTAATGACATTCACGACAAAGAGTACAGTTTAAGTAGCCAAATGTGCAATCTGAAACTATAAAAGAACATAAAAATTAAAAGTCGAAACAGTTGAATTTAGTGTGCGTGAACGTAATATCTTTGGGCTGGGAATACTTATACTTAGGACATAAGGCATTCACCACAATAACCGAAATTCACTTTTGGTTTCGAACTGTCGAAATGAACATTTGTTTTCTGATATCCTTAGAGATTAAACATCACTCTTCTGTAATTTATCTCCCCATAATTTTTTCTGGGGATGCATTCACTTACGAAGCTGCAACGATCAGACGAAAGATTCAGTTGTAAATTATCAGTGCATTAATATAATTAATTACATATATATGCAATAACTTAGTATAGAAAGTAAACAAAATAAATACTCCTTGTATCCTCTTTCGGCGTGGCCGCCATGGCGTAGTGGGTAGAGTGCGACACACGCAGAAGGTTTAGGTTCGATTCTCAAACTTCTCCGGTCGGAGTCAATAAAAAACTGTAGGTCCCTTCTACTCGTGAGAGAACAGTAGTGCGCACAACATAAGTAGTTGATGAGCAAGTTAGACCCTGAACCCCTGTGGACTGTCGCGCCATACAATTATTATTATTTTTGTTTTTTTGTTTTTAAACAAGTAGAGAGAACCTAAGGTATTGTTGGTTCGAAATTCGAAAAATTACTTTTGTCAGCCACTTCCAAGGTTATGGTTCAGTGACGTTAATCCTTTCTATTCAGTTCTGAAATCGAACCTTAAACCTTTGGTGGTCCACTAATAAAAGTTATATTTTTCGTCGAGAAGTGTTTTGCAAAAGTATTGCCATCTCTTGTTAGATCATGCCAATAACTAAACGAATGGAAAGACGCTTCGTTCAAATGACATAACATAGTTCTGTAGCGCGAGAAATATGAATTGAATATAAGACGAAGAAAAAACACGCACCGATATACAATTTTGGCATAAACTGACCGAATGACTTGCCTTTAAAAATAATATATTTTCAAAATATTTCCGAAATAAGATTTTATATTAATAGTAAGGCTCAATTTCATGCAATTTAATTTATTTCATTACTAAAAAGGACTTTCGTATCATTAAATTGGCAGACAATCAGGAAAAGAGAATTTTGAGATTGTGGCCGGCGGGAAGTAGTAGAACTTACGTGCGGAAGGTCCCATGTCGGATTCTTGCAACAAACATCTTGTATTTTTCACTGAACCACGTGCCCAACCCTTTGTGCTGCTGACAACACTCGAAGAGTAATAACCACCTACGAAAATGCTTGAGAATTTTCCCTTTAGGAGTCGGGAAAAAAAAACTATGGGTCCCTTCAGCACAACGCACAACACAGGTAGTTGTAGAGGAAGCCAGGTCGTGGTTGCGCAAACGAATATGTAGATATAAAATCATCTACTTACGATTATAATTATTAAAATACAGGCTTAAACGCCATAATGCACCGTTAAGTTTTTGATAAAGTTGCTGTCTATTGTCTTAGCGAAATAGTTCATTTGCTAAAATTTAGAGCATAAAATCTCTCCGAGAAAATACAACAATTAAAACTTAAAATATCGTTAAATATCTCTGTATCAGAAAATCAGATATTTATTTAAAGCTTCGTGTAAAATTGTTTATACTGCAATTTTTTAGTCAATTTCGTTAGGTAGCGCAAATAGGTTAAAAAAACGCACCGGTCTTGTTCCGCAATAACTCAATTCTCGTTTAAGTAATAAAATTATGAAAACTGAAAGCGACTAACAAACAAGAACGGTTGAGGTACTAAGTATTTTAATTATAGTTTCATACGTTCTTATCTCTCTTACATATTCAGGCATATTCATTAATTACTATTACCATTGGGAGTATTGTGTTTGCAGTGGGCAAACCGCGTTCAATAGTAATAATATCATATCTTTAAACTCTCTTAAAAAAATAACCAATACAATCTGAGCAAAAAAAGTATTCATCATCTTCTACATAAGCCTGTAAATCTTCATGAACTTAAGTCAAAATAGAAAATGTGGTTCAATGCAATCCTGGGAGTTATTATTTTGCAATAATTTCATACAATTTTTATATCCTTCATTGCACTATACATTTTTTTGTTTTACATATTACATATTTTACATAAATTGTTATTTTAAAAAGGGAAGCTACGGGCGAGTCTTAATTCAGTACACTTATTGATGATAATTGTCGATTAAAGTCACCAAAGCAATATCTACTTACTAATAATAGAGGGTCGTTTCGATTACTGTTTTATCTGACAATGCTGAGGGTTTTCACTTTGATTTTGTTTGCGTCTTTTCTATCATATAATTTTATTGCTATTCAGCTTTAAAATTGTAAAATATGGTTAAAAATCACGATAACTGTTACATACACGTGTTATTGTAAAAAACGGTTTCTATCTAGAATTTGACTTTTGATGACTGTTTGTAGTAAACGCATGGATTTTTTTTGTTTCTAAAATAAATTCCTTCTGTTTATTGCAAGAAAGTATCATCCTTTCCTTTTAAAATTATCTGTTTTCATTTATTTATACATACCTTAAATGGGACTTCATTTCAGTCATTTCTTCTTGTATTATCTCAAATTGAGAAATTAATGTTTTACAGTGCAATTTAAAATGGCGGATCTATTATTATTTTTACCCGCAGTGCGCTCAAAAGACATGAACCACGTGTTCAAAAAGATAATCATTTATGATGTCTGTTCAAAAAATACGTACGTGCATACGACTTTCAATTTTTTTTTCTTATGTTGGTACACTCGTCTCGAACATTTGTTTACAATTATATATGTATATAGCTATTTAGCGTATTTGTTTTTTGTTTGTGAGAGGCATAAAACTTAGACGTGTTTTGTGTCTTCGTCGATTTCCTGCTGTCTGTTTGTGTGAAGAATGGTACTAAGTGTTCAAAAATACTTGAAACCTTGACAGTGGCTTACAGTGAGTGTACGCTAAGACAAAAAAATGTTTACAACTGGTACAAGCTTTTCAAACAAGGTCGAGGAAATGCGAATGATGACGCTCGCCCTGGACGCCTCGGCACAACACCAATGAAAATGTTATGAAAGTGAAGAAAATTGTTATAGAGGATCGTCGAATCGCTATTTAAAGTTACAGAAGATCTGCAGAGATATTTGTTGGCTCATGTTATGCAAAGTTTTTCGGAAATTTTTTGCATGAAGCGTGTGGCAACGAATCTTGACAAAAAAAATTTTTGCATAAATATATGTAACTCAGGAATTGTTGAATGGCGTCAAAGGCGATTCAGATTTGCTTAAAGAATCATAACTGGTGATAAATCGTGGGTATATGGCTATGACATTGAAACAAAAGTCCAATAGAAGGGCCCAAGATAGCCAAAATCTTCAAACACGCAAAACACGTTTGACTTTTATGCCTCTCTTAGGAACGAAATAATAATGCTATATAAATTAATTTTATATTTACATATTAATATGAAATTCATAATTTTTGTTGATAGGGCTCCCTATATGTCCTGGGACTTATTGAGTGTCCTGTTAGCTGTAACTGTAAACATATGTACGAGACTATTGTTCCGGCATAACAAAAACAAATCGATAATCAAAAAATTCCGTGAAATTCGACGATTCGACAAGTACTTGAGACGAGTTTTTTATTTTTGACACATTCAACAAAAAATGTTCACCATTATAGCTCGAAATCTTAAAAAGCAAAATTGCTTTAAAGACCGAAGTAACCATGTGCCCAAGAAGACTAAAAGCGTTAAGTAAGGAATCAGTTCCGGAATTTTTTGTTCTACCTTAAGCACTTACATATATAAGGTTGCCAAATATCTCCCTTCTCTATCTGGCAATAATTAATAATTGTTGGCGCTACAGTCCAAAGGGGGGCCAGGGCCTAGCTTGGTCATCAACTACTCGTGCTGTGCGCGCTACAGTTCTCTCACGAGTAGAGGTCTTGAAAGGTCTTGACAAAACCTACAAAACGATGCTATGCATGATTAGTTTGGATATTACGTTCAACAGTTATAGACATGTAAACATGGAGTACACTAACACCAAGATGCGCGCTATTTTAAAATTTTCCTTCGTTAAAGGCAAATTCGCTAGAGAAACGTTCCGTGAGGTTAACGGTGTTTTGGGAGATGGTACTCTATCACTTCAAACCGCGGAGGAATGGTTTCGACTATTCAGAGGCGGTGAAAACGACATCATGGATAAGCCAGCCGGCGGAAGACCTGTGATGACGAATACTGATCGAATCATGGAAATCATCGAATTAGACCGTCATGTGGCATCTTGTGACATCGCCATGACAGGAGATGGGAGATGCCACATGCTGCTCTAACTCGATTAATTCCATTTCCAGGTCATCAAACCACTTTAAACCATCTGCAGAAGGCTGGTTACAAAACAAAGCTTGATGTTTGGGTGCCACATGATTTGACGCAAAAAAACCTTCTGTACCGAATCATCGCCTGCGATATGCTGCTGAAACGGAACGAACTCGACCTATTTTTGAAGCGTATGGTGACTGGCGACGAAAAATGGATCACATATGACAATATCAAGTGAAAACGATCGTGGTTGAAGGCCGGTGAATCGTCCCAAACAGTGGCCAAGCCGGGATTGACAAGGCCAGGAAGGTTTTGCTGTGTGTCTGGTGGGATTGGAAGGGAATCATCCACCATGAGCTGCTCCCATGTGGCCAGACGCATAATTCTACCATTAACTGCGAACAACTGAAGCGCTTGAAGCAGGCGATCGACCAGAAGCGTCCAGAATTGCCCAACAGGAAGGGCGTAGTGTTCCAGGACAACGCCAGACCACACACTTCGTTGATGAATCCTCGCTACGGGGGCTCGGATGGGAGTTCTTATCGCATCCCCCATATAGCCCGGACATAGCGCCCAGTGATTACCACCTGCTCCTGTCCATGACGAACGCCCTTGGTGGTGTGAAGTTGAACTCAAAAGAGGCTTGTGAAAAGTGGCTGTCCGAGTTTTTCGCAAATAAGAAGGGGGCTTCTACGGGGGCAGTATTATGAAGTTGCCGTCTAGATGGAAACAGATTATTGAACAAAATGGCGCATATTTAAACTAAATCCGATCACTGTAACACTTTTTATGAAGCATTGAATGAAGAGCAAAAAAGAGGAAGGGAGACATTTGGCAACCTTTTACTACTTTTTTCGCTCCTTGACTAAATTTGTAATTCGACTGAACTTGCAATCCAATCAAATACCATAAATAGATAGGACTTGTCAAAACTACTTGATGAATCGAATCCCAAATAGTTACAGCAAGTACTATCTATTAAGCAACATATATCATTTTTTTTCTCCATCACAAACTTATTGTAAGCATCACTCGCCTACTGCGTCCACGTCAAAATCATTAAGGTAACCATTACTGATTGGGCTCAATTTGCGCAAAGGGCGACGACCTCACATAACTGATTCGCAGACGGTGCAGAAAAAAAAGAGAAAACATAATGGCTTAATCCGATTACTACCAGTATTGAAAGGAACGTACTCAAACGTTAAAATAATTTTAGCAACAACAGCGGACCCAGAAGCGACGCCATCAGATGCTCGCAGTTTCTGTTATGAAATTGACTTAGTAAACAAAGAGGGAAAGTTGAATATTTTCTTACAACACGGCTTTGTAGAATGAATTCATTCTTTCTTCTTCTTTGCAAAGCATATTGAAGGGGTTTTTTGTTGTAAAGTCTTTCATTGAAATTGGCGTATTGGATGAATACAGTAGCACTTTATTTTAATTGATTTCAATTAAAATGAAATAAATTTTGATTAAGTCTTTCGCTCTATTTTATTTAGAAAAGCACAGTAGCAGGTGATTAGCACAGCTTTATGTTTAGCTTTTCTAATGCAGTTTTGTTTTTATCGTTCATTTTATAGACAATCGTATTTCAGATTTCAGAAATGAAATTTAAATTTAACGCCATGCTCACAGTGATTCACTGTCAATTACATTATTTATGATCAATTCCCAAGCTGAACTTTCCCCAAACACCAAAACTATATGCCAATTAGATGCCACTGTGTGTTGTATTTAAAACTTGGGCACGTCTTTTTCTATTTACCCAACCCAGCCAATGTCAATGTTTCGGTGTGGATTTGCTAATAAGTATTTACTTTTGTAATCCACCCTCTTCCTGTGAAACCTGTCCACATGCATATATGTAACGCATTCCAAACGGTATTTACCACCGCTTCATCTATATTGTTTTCCGAGCAAAATCAACTCTTTCGTATTCCGTTTTCTAGGCCAATAACATAAATTTCCAAAACTAGCGGTGTTCTAATTCTGGTATTTTCGCCCGCGTCCCACTGCCTCGTCACAGACAAATCATATTTACAAATGCAAAACGCAAAGCAACGCAACGCCACATCGAATCATTAAATTGCCGTCAACAGGTAATTCAAGAAATATTAATTTTGTCGCATAATTTTGTAGATTTTCCCTGCGACCGCACGATCGGCAATCGTGTTGGTGCCACAAATGTTAAGTCACATTCGAGCACAGATGTCAGGCAGCAACAGCGAGCGTGTTCTGCAATAGAACTTTCTTTTATGCGATGAGAATGTGCAATGAATGTGTTACCACACTTTAATGAATGCTCCCATCTTTGGTCAACTTTATTAGATACATCTTGTTAATAAATTGAAACCGTTACATAATGTTATACACAACATGTTGCTTGTAATCCCGTTCAAGTAGACATTGACTTTGATCTTTTTTTTTTTCTTAAAAGAGAAATAAATAAATAACACTAATATGTGATCATGCACACACTGCAGATGGACGGATTGGTGTTGTGTAGATTGAATTGCGAACAGAAAGGAACACTTGATAATTGGAAAACGAATTGAGGAAAACATATGTTCACCCTTCTGCTTTTACCGGTATCAGGAAAAGGTATTTCGTGACTCGAACGATCTATTTTTCATTTCTTTTCTCAACGCATGGTTCCTCCTTATGACCATATAGCAGACGTATACACCATGACGCCCATAAAGACATATTTGCGTTGAAGTGTTCACAAGAATTCAAAGAGAAAATGAAAAGAAAGAAGGACAGGAAAATAAACGATGAGAGAAGAATACAAGCCCGAAGGAGGAGAACTCAATTGAAGAATATTCTTGAACTCTTTCTTTTCATTATTAACTTGGTATGGGCGGAGGGAGAAGCGGAAGATACGATGAAGCCACGGAGAAACATGACATGGGAATATCGAATCTATGGTGGCAAAGAGTTGTGGAGTGGCATGGTGATAATGATGAAGTTGTCTTGTTGCCAATAAGAAGTGGCCGTGGTGGTAGAAATACAACAGCGCGAAGCTCCAATGTTGGGATCATTGCCTTCTGGATGTTAGTTCATTTTACAGTGTTGAAGCGAAACGTTCTTTCCGCGGCGTGTTGTATTTGGCGTTGATTCGGTTAACTTTCCTATTGATAATTTTTTTTTTTTTTTACTGAATTGAACTATTTTCTCCTGCTGTGCGCGTCTTAAGTGAATTCAAGTTCAAATTTAGTAGGAGTTCAAACAAGGCGCTCTCAATCGAAATGGAATATCCATTGGCTTTGGTAAGAGGTTACACATTGCTACGTTCGCACACCAACTCTTTTGTGTTCGGGAACATTTGTTTTTTTTTTCAAATTTCAAGTATTTTACGAAATAAGTTAAGCTGTATATGGAAAATTCCGTTATTAGGAGGAAATTTACGTATGTACATACATGACTTCCACTCTTCACCACCAGAAACTCTTTTACTTCTGCACACTAGCAGATAATTATCGTTTGCTCGTAGGCCATTTCTTGCAAGTTAATTGCTGGAGTTTCTCGAATACAGATTGTTAAGAATGAAATGAGGTAAAAGCAAGAAAACAAAACATTCGGGTGCTGCTTGAATGAAAAGAGATTGGAATACACAACGGGCCACAATTTGGAATCATCATCGTCGAAAAGACAGACTCGAATGCCGTTGTGGTGTGAAGGCCCGCATAGCATAGGTATTTATCGGATGAATAAATAAACCAAACACAACTCGTCGTTAAGTTTGACCTCAAAAACTGTGACCCATATACGCTTGAATCACCGTTTGAATTCCACAACACCATGAATGCGTATTATTAATTCACCCACGGACTTGTATATGAAGTGGAATCAAAGAAAAGAATGCGTTCTTCTGTCCCAAAGAGAATGCAAATGAGATGCAAATCTTGTTCATGGCGAAATTTATTTTGAAATTCTGTAATATTCAATTTAATATTTTAATAGGTTCCGTTATATTTAGGCCACTTCGACATGGCATGCAAATTAAATAAATATTGAAAGAGAAATTCTCAAGTGATGGTTGTCAAGAAGGAATTCAGAACCCGGATGTGTGTTTGTGATTTCAAGTGATTGTTGGGGTCTTTGGAGAGATGCAGTGTGTTTTCTTTTTGCAAAATGAATCCCTTAAGTTTCAAAGTGTGCATCTACTGGAAATTTTTCTTTAGTTTGCAGAATTTTGAATTTTGACATTCTGTAAATTGAATTTTAACATCTTACTTAGGGCGCGGTTGATGGGGAAGGCTCCTGAATAATTTTGGTAACGATTTTTTCCCTACAAGTCTTGCATGTCTTGTGCCTGCATTGGTGGAAGAGTCAAACTTTCTCCACATCTTTTGTTTTCTCCCTCGTAAGGTGTTTTTGTTTACTCACAATGTTTTGATAAAAGTTTTGAATTTTTACGTTAGCCTTGTAAATGCTATTACAACGTAGTCTGTCTGCGATTGTCGGAGTAGAAGGAATGCCATGAGGAATTTCGTAATTACAAAAAGATTTTTTGTTCTTAAATGAAATAGCTGGATAGAGAGCTGCGTAAGGTAGCACGGCAGGGCGCATAAACGTAAGAAATCCACAATTTTATTAACTCTTCATAGGCACTTCAAATTAAGGACGAATTCTGAAGCTTACTTTCTCGTAAGCCCTCCATTTTAATACTCTGATCGTTTTTGACTTGCTCTTGAATCTTTTCAAAAATCATATCTAATTCGAATCTCAAAATTGTTGAAAAAGCATTGCACAGGATAATTAATGAACTGTGCTTGGACAACTATATGGCTGCTTTAAATTGCTTTGTGACATTACGACGTGGAGCAAGAATTCAACAAGTGTGTCAAAAACAGTGGGAAAATCTTTCTCTCCCACGGCTCATCGCAGGTCTATGAGACACAAATAAAAGACTGCTTTGAATGTTTACAAATTTTGGTATTCCTTGTTAAAACTTGTTTTAAGTATCATGGCTAATACCAAATTTTGTGGCCGCAGTGGCGTATTGGGTTGAGGGCGACGCTCACACGCCAAAGGGTCTAGGTTCGATTCCCGGCTGAACACCTCGAATTTTCACAGCACCACTTCTTTTGAGCTACTGACAACACTCAAAGAGCAATAACTATATAAGAAAGCTTTTCAAACTTTGCCGTTCGGAGTCGGCCAAAAAATGTAGGTCCCTTTTACTAGTGAGAGAACAGTAGCGCGCACAACACGTAGTTGATAAGCAAGCTAGGCCATGGTCTCAATGTGGACTGTCGCGCCAACAATTATTATTATAGATACCAAATTTATCGACACTCCAAAACAACTTAAATTTATTTCATCTTTTTAAAATTTTAATAATTAAAATACATCTGTTTTTAATGTTAATCTTGTAACCCGAAGCGTTGTTCCCGTATTTATTTCTTGCTACTCTATTAATTTTTGTTCGTTTTCTTAAACGTAGATTTATATACTTTATAAGCCCGATTGTTTAAAAAAAAAAACCAGAGCACTTAAAGACCTTATCTGCATAGTTGCAAAAGATCTTTTTCTTACTAGCACATACAGTTCAGTTGGTCGCCGTGGCGTAGTGGGTAGAGTGCGACGCTCACACGCCGAAGGGTCTAGGTTCAACTCCCAGTTCAACACCAATTTTTCTAATATTTCACGGCACCACCTCTTTCGAGCTGCAACAACACTCAGAGAGTAAAAACTGTCTAAGAAAGCTTCTCAAATTTCGCCGTTCGGAGTCGGCAAAAAACTGTAGGTCCCTTCTACTCGTGAGAGAACAGTAACGCGCACAACACGAGTAGTTGATGAGCAAGCTAGGCCCTTGTACGTATTACGTACAGTTCAAAAGTACTTTTTCTGTTTGGCAGAAGTAGTTAGTGACTAGAGGTTCATACAAATGTAATCATTGCAAATAACTAAAGCTAAGTCAAAGCAGATTTTTTTTTAAATTCTTCTGCAGTTGAAAAAGATTAAAAATCAGCAAAGAAGGCTTGTGGACTACTTTTTGTATGTAGTCTCCGTACACCGTTCATTGTTTCACGTCATCGCCTCCAAAACAGTTCTAGCAGGTGTCACTTTATTAAAAAAAAACCAACAGCTTCAAATTGTCACTTTGTTAGTTAACGACGCTTATACACAGTTATCTTGCAAGGCACGTGTTTGTTCCAAGTGTAGGGCGCCCACTTTGAAATTCTCAGAGTATTTCCTTATTACCAAGTGAAAGCCCAAAGCACTTTCGTTGAATGTGCTCAGAATCAACAAATGCCTGAGAAAAAGTAAAAAATTTATTCATGAGTCATTTTACAGTTCAACAGGATTTTCACTATACAATTAGCACTTTTGCCTCAACTTTATTGGTTGCGTTCATTGGCATATAATGCACACCTGAGAGGGAAACATTGATCGTACGTTTGCCCCTATCCGGGTACGCTTAAAAGAGTAAAAACTGAAAATAATTTTTGCAAAATCGATCCTATCCGTAGTCCATTCTAAAGGCACTCCCAAGGTGCGGCTGAAACTAATCTCCTTTTGCATATATCTCTATTCAAAAAACCACACACACACAGACATAGTTCATAGTTCAGACTCGAATTAACACCTTCCAAAAGAATTCGCACTTTCACTCACAAAATATCCAGATGGAAATTCTGGTTATCTCGGAGAAATTCACAAGCAACAACGTTCAAGTGTTCCTATTGAATTTACGTTGTCCGAAAGGAGTGCAAGCATCTGTGTGCATCTCTTTTTGCCTGAATTGGAATTTCTTTAGTTGGTTAAGTGTGCTGTTTTGCCTGTGTTGTTTGTAGCGTCGTTTTTTGACCGCTATCAAATATACGGTGCATTACGCCATGAATTCAGAAATCTCTTATTGAACTGGCTTTACAATTCTTTTTAGCGGTTGAATAGTGTCTGCTTGGGAAGTAAATAATGTAAGGGAAAGAATTGGTTTTTATATGAGGCATTGAAAAAAAAGAAAATACAAGTGAGTCGCTTTTGAAGCTTTAATGAAAATGTGATCAAAATAAGGTAATTTTTTTCTGTCTTTTATATATTGTTCACACTGAACGATTTTTATGGCTTTTGATCTTCTTGTAAGACAAATAAAGGACAACATTTTGTCATGAAAGATTGCAGTGTGTGAAAAACATGCCATTAAGTGAATTTCATAACATTTAACAAAACAACAAATAATATGTACCTTCATAATAGTTGAATTAAACTGCGATATCTTTAAACAACGTGTGTCCTTCAACAACAACTAATATGCACCTTCATAACAGTTGAATTAAACTGCGATATCTTTTAAAAACGTGTGTCCTTCTGCTGTTAGTGATCATGATACCAATTCATTTTCGTGATCTTTCGCGAGACAAAACAAGCTTAAGTTTTCCGTTACACTAATTAATATAGCTTTACGGAAGAACTCACTTCACTTTCAGGCCTTTCGTACTTTAAAAAGTTCAATTGAAAACACAGAAAAGAATACAATACACATTTAAGGACTACCTGGTAAACAAATATGTATATTGAATTTACGTGGCCGCCGTGGCGTAGTGGGTAGAGTGCGACGCCCAGCTCCCAGCTCAAAAACAATTTTTCGAATTTTTCACGGCACCACCTCTTTTGAGCTACTGACAACATTCAAAGAGTGATAACTGTCTAAGAAAGCTTCTCAAATTTCGCCGTTCGGAGTCGGCAAAAAACTGTAGGTCCCTTCTACTCGTGAGAGAACAGTAGCGCGCACAACACGAGTAGTTGATGAGCAAGCTAGGCCCTGGTCCCCCTTTGGACTGTAGCGCCAACAATTATTATTATTATATTGAATTTACAATAAAAAGATCTCTGTGCAATTCAATTTTAATATCTGAGATTATTGTAAGTAAAACTTCCGTTGAAACAATTTTTGAAGTACATACTCTACAAAGGCAGTCCAGAAGTGTCAAATCTTAAGATGTAAGAAAGACGACTTGCTTAGTCAACATCTGTGTTAAGTGACTTTTGAATTCAGCTAGATAATAGACCCCACTACGCCGCCGTGACGTAGTGTCTAGAGTGCGACGCTCACACGCCGAAGGGTGTGACCCGACTGAACACCTCGAAAATTTTTTCGCGGCACCACCTCTTTCGATCTGCTGAAAACACTCAAAGAGTAATAACTGTCTAAGAAAGCTTCTCAAATTTCGCCGTTCGGAGTCGGCAAAAGACTGTAGCTCGCTTCTACTTGTGAGAGAACAGTATTGCGCACAATACAAGTAGTTGATGAGCAAGCTAGCCCCTGGGTCCCCTGTGGACCGTCGCGCCAACAATTATTATTATCATAATAGAATATAAGGCAACCGATTTGTAAAAAAGTACTTTTCAAATACGTGTTGTGTTGTATAGAAAGAGTAACCAACAGTGGGTCAACAAGTGAATTTATTCTAACGCATTTCATCATCTCATTTTTACAAAACAGAATAAGGTATAATCTTTCTTTGAACTACGTCCAGTCTACTGGACAACATTTTGTATCCAAATGAAAAGAATCGAATTCAAATTCCACCGCATTTTTCCATCTAAGTGATCAGCAGGATGAGGGATAATGGTTGATTGTATTTAGAACGCTTGAATAGTATTACCTTTACACTTTTGATCATTATCCAATTGATATATACATATTTTATACAGCATACGACACATTTGAAGTGTTTTTGAGCACTTAGTTTCATTTTTCACACAAAATCGAATGCAAATTCTTTAATCTATTTTTTTCGACAACAGGAAATCGACGAAAATGGAACTAACGCTTAATCTTTTATGTCCCTCACAAACAAAATATATATATAGCTAAGACTGCAAATATATGTCTGAGAGGTGTGTACCGACGTACGCAGCCCGCGAATTTCGACCTTTACATTATTTTTTGATCCGACCCCGTAAGTTGAAACAAAATGTGACTGACATACATACCTTGTCGTTACCATCCCACACCCGAACAAACCTAAAGAATGAGAGAGCATTTCTGACTAATGTTAAAAGATTGATTATATTTTGTTTAAAAATTTAAGTCGATTATGATATTGACATAAACAATAGCACTCTTTTTGTAGAAGTAAGCACTCTTTCTTTTTTGCCTGGCGTAGACGTGGGCCTAAAAGTTGCTATTACAGTTCCAAATGATTCAATAAGGAAAAACTTTAAATTTAATGATTCAAATCTGCAGGCGGTTGAGTCTCCTTAAGTTTATTTAAACGACCCTTCTGCTTTGTGGGTTAATTCCAAACCGTGTTCCACAATTCTTCTGCCAAAGCAGTGGTCTCAAAAATACAAAATTGAATTGTCATCATTATGCGTATGAGGGTCAATGGGCTAGGAAAAATTGTGCTCACTGTAAATAACAAGACAAGTATCAAAAAAATTACGTTTTACTCATAAGAACAAATCGAAAAAAAAAAACATTTTGGTTTAACTCTAGCTGCTTCCGCAAAGACAAACAGTTATCCATCCGATATGGGGAGTAAATTCATAGAAGTACATAAACTCAAAATGAGGTTCCGCTCTCAATGTTCTTTTCAATGTAAATAGTCAAGTACTTTTGAAACTGCCACACAAACTTCTTTCATGTCGAGTGGGCACATCAAAATTATGCACTCAAGACCATTGAAAAGCACTCATGACATATTGTAGTAGGCACTTGAAATTGCCCCAGAATGTCATAGGCAGCAAATAGCACAACAGCAACAAACGAAATTGGAAGAAAAAATGCAGCATTTTGTGTCAGAGAAACTTAAACGAAAGTCTATTGTTTTATTCAATTGGGTCATCGCCACTACTCATTTGTTCATCAATGTCAATGTTCATATCAAAAACATAAACAAAAACCACTCAAAAGAGAATGGGAAAAATAACGAACTCAAAACAAATAATACGCAACTCTTAAAGCGATCGTCAGCATCTCGACCGACTTGTCTCTTTTGCAAAGATGCAATCTATTATATCAGTCCGCATACATTTGAAGAATAAATACTGAAAGAACAATCTCTTGGACTGTTATTTCTTGAGCGTGTTTAACGTAATACACTCTTCGTATACAAAAAGTTCAGAAGCAATTTGAGAGGGAAGGTGTTAACAAAATCTCTTTTTAGGGTTCCGTTTCAAAAATCTGAAATCTTCATAATCTCGGTGAGCTTATATGTTAGTCCGTTATGTCTGTCACACACATCTTTTCTGAAGATGAAGAAATTTATTCATCAATTACGGTAGACATTATACACACCAGCCAATTTTGACATTCAAAAGAATTTATTCACGTCGTATTCGTAAAAAATAGCATATAGTATGTATGAAGTCGAGTTTTTAGCGCAACTTATACCACAAACGTAATGTTTGCGGCAATTGATTTACATTAACAATAGCTTCCTTCCGTGTTAACTAAAAATCATATGAAAGTTACAATTTCAAAGGGCGGTTGTAGACACTCACAGATGTCTTCATCAACGCGCTCAACTTTTATTCGAAACTAATTCGTGCAAAGGATAGTTTGAATCATCCAAACCGCGCTCGCGGAATAATTAAGTCGCTTGCCCAATAAAATACCACATGTTGAAGGGTTTTGTTGTCCCGAACATTGTGACAACCTGATCTTTAACATTCTTCCACACTTTGATCAGCTTTTAGGTCAAGTAAAGGGTATTTGTAAAATTAATTTCCATTTGCCTTTTATAGATAACGATGTGCCTACTCGTTCTTACAGCGAGAGCGCAGATGCAAAGTGAATACGAGGAGCCTCCAGAAGGGTAAGTGATACCGATCAACACACTTGCACTCAACTAACGACATTCTTCTGCAGTTACTATGCATTTGTGGAATCACCAAATTCAATCCCTCCAAAAGTGCGACCACCACCCTACACGTATGTAGATGTCGACTGCATTGACGCCCCCGGAAAGAAATCATCCGTCTCGGTCAACAACCTGTGTGGTGATTTAAATAAAGGACAAATTCCAAAAAATCCCTTGCAACAAAATGTATTAGGAGAGCCATATCCCTTGTAAGAATTAACTTAAAAGAGGTCTTGAGTTCTTTTTGTAAATATTTAAATTACAGTGAACTAATTCGCAATCAGACGCTAAGATTCCTTTCGAAGACGTTGCCAGTTCTAAAGGCAGACGACACCTTGCCAAAGGTAACGCAAATCATACGGGATGATCCCGTTGAACAGGTGGAAAACAATATTGACAGACAGTACAGTCCTGTCAGAACTGGTCGTAGCTCTCCTGGACCATCTTATAGTTACTACAACGTTGACGGCAACGAAGATCAGAAGCCTGCACCAGCTGAAGAGCGCCAAGCAAGAAAATTTTGCGATGGTGGTGGAGTGTAAGTGAAACATTGAAAACAAAACTTAACATTTAAATACCTCTCAATTACCCCATTTGTAGATTCTGCACCCTTTACCGCGCGATCCAGGGGGACTCCTCGCCGGCACAACCGAACACCGCTGAACGACGTGAAGAAATCGGTCCCATTCGGTACGAAGGCCCACCAACCCCTTGCCCGGCCAAGGTCGAATATGCAACTCCAGTTTTTGCCAAAAACTACCAGGGATCCTGGCGGTACGTTGTGCAGATACCCTATGAAGGCTACTTCACACAAACTGTTGAGGTGACGCGCTGCATTCAATCTCGGTGTCATTATCTGGACGGAGGCTGCCTATCATCCCCTCGATGGGTTAGCTTATTAGTTGCGGAAATTTTCTACCCAAGCTCCGATGATGTGACTGTTACATCAACAACAACGGTTGCACCTTCAGTTCAAGACTTCCAAGCCTACCAACAATACCTGCAGAAGCGAGCTGGCGTCGCATCAGCTTCCGATGGAACCACCACAGCAAATGATCCAAATCAACACTGCGACGGACAAGATGAAATTGGTTGCTTCCAAGTTCGTCTGTACTATGACTGGTTCCTGATTCCAGGCTCCTGTAAGTGCTGGCGACCAGATTACTTTGCAAAGTACGTTAGAAGAAAGTCTGTGACTGATCTGTAAATGAAACAATAGCAGAAAAACAGCAAAAAAATACTAAAATGAATAGAATTAAGAAAGATCACCGTTGAGACGTCCTTGATACTGGTGAATGAATTGTATGCACTGACTGATATTTTAAATGAATGTGCTCAATTTTTTGTTTGGGGGATTGGTTGAGGTTTAAAGTGAAACACTCTGGACTTTGTCCGTTGTGTGTTGCTGTCAAGATGGTAAACAAAAGGAAAACACTATAACATCTACTTGTAGTTCTATTTATTTCAAACAAAATGTATATAAAATAGGGTAGATCTAATTTATTATCAGTGAAGCAGAGTACGTATCTCATTTTGTACCAATGTAAATAAAATAATTTAATAAATACATATGCGGTGCTTTTTTTTGCTCCTTTCTTCAACATTTGAAGTTGTTTGCGATTTCATTGGGGAATTACATTTTTTGGTAGGTGCGGTTTATTACTCTTAAGTTTATTTTGGGGGGAAGTATGCGTCATTACTTATCAATTGTATAAGCATGCTCTGTAGGATAAAATTATTTAGGTTCTCTAAACATTCAGTGGAGAGATGTTAAATACGCAAACAAACCCCGCGATAGTAAAAACAAAAAAATAAAGAAAATATTAGAGATAGCTTACTAGATGGAATTGCGTGCTGAAAACTTTCGTGGCTTATAAAATTAAACTTAACTTTGTAACTCACTCTTGTAGTATTAGGAAGGATGAAGATGTTATCCACAAAATGTACACCACTCTATGAGGGCATAATCTGCAGATTGATCGTATTATACGCTGGGACTAGTACTGAATTGGCCATGCTCCCAAATCTGGAAAGTTTACTTAAACATTTGCGTTTGTAACTAAATGCCTGCATTCACAGTTGACAATCAGGTATCTTTTATGTGGTTACATTTTTAATTTATTTATTATATCTGAAAAATATAATATACAAAATATTGAAAAAATACAACGTAAATTTACAAAAATAATGACACAAACTCAAGCAAACGTGGTAAACATTTAAAATGCAGCTTGCTCCAGTAAAGAGTGGAGAATCATTTTTCACTTAAAATAATTGAGTAGAGGATATCACGATTGGCGAGCGGCTCTTTCCTGCTTCCAGGTCTCTTTCATTTTATACACGCATTCGCGATGATTTGATTTCCAAAGGACCTGTGTTATTATGCCTAAGGTGGCTTCGCCTTCTTCAGCATTGCGGGTCCAGTCCAAAAGCAATTGATATATGACCTGTAATGAAGGATTATTTTAAAAATAAGTTTGGTTGTAAATATTCGATTACTTGCATACGATGTGAACTGACAAAAATTGCTTAATTGTGACGGATTTATTAACACAAAGGAAATCAAGTAAAGATAAATATAATTTCGCAATCATTATGGTTGCACGTTTTGTTTACATAATTCAACGTTATTGGATGGGGCTAAGCTTATACTCATACTTATATTGCGCGAATTATTTTTTCTCTCGACGCAGTTTGTTCCTGGAACGGAAAAAATAACATGCTCATTGAGCGTCGTTAAAATACGAAAACTGTGTTTGGCGCTTGTATCAAAGACCTAATACTCTGTTTTTTTGCTTAGGCAAGAAAAATGAACACAAAAAATTATGTTCACAAAGAAACATAATTCAAAAAGATAAGCGTTTCAAATGAAACCGAAAGACAAAATATTTTGTAATGCGTTTTCTTTAACGTACTTTCAAATATTTTTTTAATTAGAATTAGGATGGGCAGCCGAACTTTTTGAGATACTTTCGATCCACTATCAATTCACAATAATTGCGATTGAATTGTTTCTTTTAGCGAAACAATGACTCGCACATTTTAATAAGTAAGCGAATAGTCGTTATATAAGTCTTAAAGTACCTTGTAAATCCACAACAACCACACAATGTAAGATTTATTGTTCAAAAGCAGCAACATATTAAATTTGAACTTAAAGATGCTTTCAACAAGCAGAAACCCTAAATTCAGAATGCTTTTGAAAGACATTCGTCTACTTTTATAGTAAAACGCTTGGAATTCATCCTTCTGAAATATAAACTGTGTTATGCTTTGAAATAATTCTTCATATAAATTTCAATAATATCCCTCTTTGTTGATTATTTTTTTTACTTTGTAAAACTAAAGGTGATTGGTTTTGTTAATGATTTCAAATCATTATTTGTGCGATCCACACAATCATAATTATGAGAGAAAATGTGAATTATCACTTGAAACATTCTAGTCTATTTTTAATTTTTATTTGCAATTTGGTTTCTGATGTCTGTTTGCTTTATTGCTTCCATAAGATCACCTCAGATAACCTTTATTACGTACTGTACCCCTACGTCTGCACGTATGGTTTAATCATAGGTCATTCCTATATATTTTTGAAACCTCACCTCTTTAACACCTCCATGAATTTGGTTATCAATTACTGCTTGTTCAATCTCTCCATTGGTGAATTTTAAATCTCGGAATACATTTTTCCAACCTTCGCCTAAATGAGAGGATATAGTATCCAACATTCTGTGATTTAGCTCCTCCGAAGACCTCATCATTGCTTCTATTGTTGTGGTCCGACGTGGTCTGTTTTTTCTATTTGCTCCTGCGCTAGATCCGAGCGCACTTTCAGTATTCGACTGTGCTAGTTTCTCGTTATTGAAATTGTAAACAGACCCGAAGTGCAGTCCATTGATATTTGAGAACTGCATCACTACTTGCCCTTGAGTGTTGTGTACTGCCATTTGATTGTTCGTTACGGAGCTGACATTTCCGGTTGAGGATTCTACAACGTCAGTATTCGAGTTTGTTCGCACTACGGAGAGATCTCTACTTTCGTTCAATTGAGCTTGTAATTGCATGGCTGCATTTAAGTCCCCAGAATTAACAGATACATTTCTGCTGGAGTTTTCACTTCCTGGAGGATCATCAACAGGTACTGAATCTGTTTCAAGTATCCCCTCCACTCCAGTATCCGCTCCACTTGAGCGCGGACGCGAAAATATATTCGATAAAATGGGAATTTTTTTCATCACGAAAAGAAACCTCTAAAATAAACCAGAAATAAATAATTTGGAAAGAATTCTAAATAGGAATTCGTCACTTGAAGTTACTTATTCGTTGTTTTCTTTTTTGATTTTGACGTTTTTACAGGCGATCATTGGTTATGTGTCAATTGTGAAAGGTGTTGTCAGATATGTAATTTGATTTCTTTAAGGAATATAATTATGCGAGGAAAATAACCACTGTTCATTTGATATATGTTTAAACACAGTTTATGTATATAAAACAGTTTGTTTTGCAAAAAAGAACACCAGTGTGTTTTTTGGAAACAATTTTCCTACCCAGCGTTAAAAAAATCATTGTTTTTTCAATCGTCTCATATGTAAATAACGAATAAACATTATCATAACCTCGACACGCAACGGCACATTGTTTTTTTTTCGATGTGTGGGTCGCGACTGTGAATTAGATTCGTAGATAATCCACCATTTTAAACCTTATCCAAATAAATAACCGTTCAGGTTTTGGTTTTTTTTTTCTTGTTTTAAATTTTGTTTTGTCTGCGATTTTTAGCAGGCTGAGTGAAATATTCCGTTGGGCGTAGTCTTAGGGTTTTCAAAATGAAAGTCCTTCAAATTTAGGATGTTTGTGGGAGAAAAAGGAACCGGCAATACTACAAGATATAACATATCTACTTATATGAAATAGAGTTAAGAGCAAAGTATGTTTTCAAATAGATCATCGTGCACCAATCCGGAATCTTTTAAGTTCCTACCTCAAGGGACAAGGTAGCATAAGTTCAAATTTGCGATTTCCGTTAATATTTTTCGCTTACCAGAAGTAAATAATGCAAAGTAACGAAAAATTGTTTTATAAGATATTCGTCGTTTTTTAAGAAAATTATCTGAATGGAAATAAAACAAAATTTGTTTTGTTAGAACATTTTTTAATATGTTTCATCTTTATTTCTATTATATTAAAATGGGATAGATGAATTTTAACCATGATATAAAGGTAAATGATGCGCTTGACAGTTTTGAACGATCATAACATGAAGGGATTTTGTAAATTTTCGTGCCAAGTGGTGCGAACAAAAGATGTCATTGACATTTTCCACATTGCTTGCATTCTATAAAGTTTGTCTGCACCCTACAACTTAAAAATTTGATTGATAAATAGGCTGCCAAGCACACCTTACCCGTAAACCATGCATTTTTGAAAACCTGTTGGTCAGAATTATCTTGAGAGTTTTCAGTATTACATTTGATGTTATAGGAAATAGAAATAAAAACAAATATGTTTCTTTGTTTCTTCTAACAAAAATATGTCAAAAGTAACCCACTAAACAATATTATCCACATTTATCTAAATGTTATAAAAATATAATGATTTTTCCCTCGTTTCCTTTCATTCTTCTTATGTTTGGTTTTTCAATTAGGTGTTTGAAGAAATCATGTTAGCGAGTTACTTCTGCTCCCAGATGTTCTTAAAAGAATATCAAAATTAGTTGTTTCCAGACAAAGACGATGAAGTGTTTAACAACAATTTTAAATTCTTACAATATACATCCACATTAATTTACATTAACTTCGTGTTTTGTTTTTCTTTTTTTTGGTAACATATATAAAATTTGCACTTCAAGGTTCGGATGAGAAATATATGAATTTATTTTTTGTTTTACAAGTGGAAGTGGCTACTTTCTTTGAAATTAAGAAATTCAAAATGAAAAAATAAATAACCGCTTGGTTTTTTACGATTAGGCCTTTGCGTGAGTAAAGATGCACCGCCTTGCGCCGTACATCTGTTGTTTGTATTATGTACCAACAGTCTCATTACATGCAACAAATGTTATCCAAAAATGAATTCAATTTGATGAAAATTGAAATTTGAAAACAATTTGGATTCCCATGCAATCTGTACTTGCGAACATTAAATCAATCTTTTGCAAAGTTTCTTGTTGTTCTACATTTTTTCTGTTGAAGACGCTACGTTCCACGACTCTTACCAATTTCTTCATCCACAACCCGAAGTGTTGCTGTTTTATACATGTTTGTTTTTTGTTTCTTTTTATATTGTTTTCTATGTAAATACATTTTACATGATACTGTTCTAAACATATTTTCTTTTTTGTAGATTTAAGATACACATTGATGGTCAGTTCTTATGTTTGCAGATTAAGTTTGCTCTTTTGTATATTTGAAGAGTCCGCGTCTTTCATTACATTCTTAAACATCGCTCACACTTTTGCAGCACCATTCCCCAAGTGTAATTATTTTGTACGCGCTTCGTTCGTTTCATTGCAATTCTTCACATAAGAACTGACCATTGGCTAAAATACATTTATATACGTTATGTAAATTGTATTTAGATATTTTTATATTAATTACCATTTGCCTAATATTGAAAACACACGAAATACAGTTTACTCTGATGATCTTAGATTTCTACAATTTTCATTGTGGCTTTGTGAATTAACTTCTATTTTTTTCCTTAAAGCAAAAACAAAATGTTTTCTATTGGATTAGGTAGATGGTAATCAATTTAAAGTTATTTTCATCTAAATGGACAATAAATAAAAAAATGTTTTGAATACATATTGTCCAGATACAAATAGATTAGAGTGATATTTAGACGAGTTCCGCTTAATAAAACTTAAAAAGGTCTTTAAATTTTATTTTTTTTATTGATTTGTTTATCAATATGACCTCATGTTTTGTTTCTGCGTTTCAAATATGTTTACGTGAAATGTTTGACCATGACTCTAAGCATGGCGTGCCTAAGTTTAATTTTACATTTCATTATATTTATTTGTTCATTCATTTGAAATGTCATGTATTCGCTTGAACTGGGTGATCGCGGGAATTGAGAGAACCAGTGGGGATTTATTGGATCTTGTGTGGGAAACTGGCTTAACGAGGATTGTCCCCCGATTTATATACTATCCTCGGAATGTCGTTTATCTCACACAAAAATCTGTGACTTCCACGGGCTTTCTGAATATAAATGTCGGAGTTATAAGTATATGAAAAGTGATACATGATTTTAAGGGAATGGAGATTTTTATAATTATTTAAAGGCGACCAATGACGACCTCGTTCTTTTTAAAAATAATACAGAAACCTATACTAATAATTTGGAAAATGTGGCACTAGAATTTAACCTCCGATTATTTCTGTTTCTCTTATTTACCATACGGACTTTAATGCTGGGTTATTAAATCTGTGTCGACTACTTTGCAAAGAGTATGAATGGAGGAGAAGACAAAACTACAACCAGTAATAATATATGAATGTGTTGGATGGCGCAACAGTCCACAGGGAGGCCAAGGCCTAGCTTGTTCATCAACTACTCGTGTTGTGCGCCTTACTGTTCTCTCACGAGTAGAAGGGACCTACAGTTTTTTGCCGACTCTGAACGGCGAAGTTTAACAAGCTTTGTTCTTAGACAGTTACTACTCTTTGAGTGTTGTCAGCAGCTCGAAAGAGGTGGTACCATAAAAAATTCGAAGTGTCAGCCGGACCTTCGGCGTGTGAGTGTCGCACTCTACCCACTACGCCACGGCGGCCACATATGAACGTGTTGCAAAAGCCAAAAATCTCCAAAGTACACATCGAAAGTAAGGAAAGCTATGCCTTATCCAAAACAATCGTCGAGTTCCTTCAAAGGTTCAGCTCGATAGCTATGAACAATCGTGGAAAGCCCAATCTACGTAGAGACACTCAGCATGATGAGAAGGCGCATACAATGCGAATATGTGGTAAAGTAATTCAGAAAACAGAGGTCAACTGTCGGACTAAATTTTTGTGTGTATCAATTTTTGGCGAGTCGTACGTTAGAACCAAGCAAATAAATGAATGAATTAAAGGTGACTTTTTTTTTTTTTTACTCCTGTGCCTGTCTGATAAAGAACAGAAGTTATCTGCAAAAGTAATGTCTGCCGTTGCAATCAGACCAAATCCTTATGCTCACCCCGCTCAGAATACTGACATCGGTTTACATTCCGAACAAATTAAATATAAGAACATATCAAAGTACACTGCAATGAAAATAAATATACTACATGCAAATGTCTTTTTGAGTTCATCAATTAAATTTAGTTCTTCAACTTGTGTTTGTTTTTGTTTTAACATCAATACAGCTAGTAATCTTTCTTTTACTAATTTTATGTTTTCTTTTTCTTCATATTGATTTGACTTTTAACAAACAAATACATGTTACATTCTTGCAGGCGTGCCATGTAATGTGGAAATCCTTGTGTCTGGGTGGTTAGGTGAATCTGAACTGAATCAATACGAAACCATACTATTTTCATTCGTTGTTGATTAACTAGGTATTTGCATCATCGGCAAAGAAGTTCCACATAAAAGTACATGCCGCCAAACCACATACATCTGTTTTGTTAAGCCCTAAAACGAAACAATTGTTCGTTTGCTAAAAAAAATAAATTTACAAATAATTTTCAACAATAATTCTATCTTCCTCGTTTTGTTTAACATTAATGATTTAGTTTCTTCGTTTTCATCTTCATAAATAATTAAATTTACAACAAAAATAAAGATGTAAGTATTGCAGTTTTTTTAACATATGATTGGAAGGAAAACAATTTTTAGTATGTTTCACATTTTCTATAGTTATAGACGTTATATTGAGATTAACTCCCCCGCATGGAAACGGTCCCAGACAGTACGCGATGAATGGACGGGACAAGCGAAGAAAACAGAAATCTAACTAAAGCTAAATGAATAAATTAATAATGAATAAATAACATAACTACGAAACGTATGATAGGGGAGAGTCTGATTTTTTGTTTGTGGTGACTGAAGTTTAATCTTCGGTTTTTGGCTTGACATTATCTAATCCCAGTTTACTTAGAATTTGTAGCGTAGCGGAGGCGGCTTGATCTTGAGATTCTTCGACATTCATTCCCATTCCGTGACAAATTTGTGGCGGGGATGTCGATAGTGTGACGATTGTAAGGAATTCATTGTGATTCCCTTTTGGATAATCGGAATAGTTGACCTGAAAGAAATATGAGTTTATTTTCATCTAGTTAATGGTGATAATTTCGGAGAAGCTTAAAAAAATAAGCAACAATCGGCATGCTGCCAGGGATATACGAAAGTGTTTATGAATCCAGAGTTAAAAAAATGAACCAGGCCCTAAAGAGTTTTTGGCCAATCTTCATTATGTTGGTGCACAGGACTGAGGAGGAAGGATATGTATCATTTGCGTGTGACGATTTGGGAGAGCTGCAGAGCAAAGCTGATGAGACACCGTGGTTGCTTGGTGGTTGTCCCATTCGGGGATCGGTCGAGCAAGATCTAAATAAAATTTTGCATTGCAAAGAAAACATAAAATCTGCACTTCATCTTTGGGCCATTGTGAAGTCATGTCTCCGTGCAACTCTATAACCAATTTTATTCCGTGTTCAAACAACGGGACAAAATTGTTTCTTCGCAGATAGCTCTCAAACGATCAGCATGGGTATATGTATATTCTGCGGAAATCTTTTATACAGTTAAACTGTAGCAACAAGCTTGAAATGAAGATTCCTACTCCACATTCACCATTTTTTTCCTAAAAGTAGGATTATATTTGAATTTTAAGAAAAAAAAAAAACGTACCTGGAAACCTAAAATTTGAGCTAAATACATGAGTTGGTCCTTTGGGCGAACTCCGCCGCCACTGCTACTACTGGTTGTTGTTGCAGATTTTTCACTGGCAGTTGTTGAGGATGCGCTTTGTGTTTGATCTTTTCGTGAATTATCAGACGTTTCAGCAGAGTGATCCGTCTCATCGGTATCTATCATGTACATAAATTAAACATTAGGTTTTTTAAACACTTAGGTTTTTTGCTTACCTTTACTGTGCTGTCGTAACAGTAGTACTCCAGGTACGATTTGCCTACCTGATGGACCACCGTTTCCACTTTGAACGGCTGTATTTGTGTCCGACCCGCGGTCTGTGGTTTCATTGCCCTCACTGAACTTTACATTCCGCGAGCAATTCACTGTGGGATTTTGATTTGCAATTTGGCTATCGTTTTCCTGATTGGCATTATCCTCAGTTTCCACACCCATTGCAATTAAGAGATCTGCACAAGAAAGGGAATTGGTTAACTCATTTACTCCTTGCACACATCGGTTGGAACTTACTTTGGGCGGCACTTCGTTTGGCCAACTTCTTACTTGCACCAATACCACGGGCGACTTTTCCTGGCACATTCACCTCAATCACGAACTCTTTTTTCTTAGTTTCGCCATTTCGCGCTACTAGCTCGTACACGGGACCCTTCTCGTTCCGGCTTTGTTGGATTTGGATTAATTTTGAAATTGGATTTGTCTCTTCCTCGCACTCTGCGTCGCTTTTGTCTCGAATAGAACTGCTGCCCCTCTTCTTGGTGGACGGTGAAGTTTTGCGTTTGAAATTTTTCACTTTGATACGCTTAACTGGTGGCGATTTGGAGGGCGAAGGTGGTGGCAATTTTATCAGTTCCTTCAGCATCTTCTCAGCGGCGCGCTTCTTCGATATTTTCTTGCCGTTACCATCCCCCTCAGTCTAAAACGAAGAAACAATATGAATATATGTTCTGCAGATGCTATGTGATTGAATTACAATAATATTTCCAACTTCACAGGTCGTGATAAAGTTTTTCATGTGCGCCGGACCTTCTTCACGCAGTACTTTGAATACAACGTTCAAATTGCGTTTGATGGCAATTTCGTGAACTAGAGAGATGGGTGACTTCCAATCACCATCTTCAGGCGTTCGTGAGAGGATCTCCTTGAATTTGGCCGCTTCCGCTTTGAGTATCTGTAATGCCTGAGATGCCGCGTCGTGCTTTGCTGCTTGTAACGTTTTTCCGCAACCTACGAACTTTTGCTTGCCAACGAACAGTGTAATTTTGCAGAGCTCAGTTGAGACTCCATTCGTTAGGTGCCCCGGCTGAGGAGCGTATCCATTTACGGAAGGAATTCGCATCTGTGGAGAAACTTGAGTTATTTGTGTTTACTTAATTTGTTTGGGTATCTTACGGGATATTTTGGTGGAAACACTTTTCCCGCTATGAAGCGTTGCTGCTGGGGCAGCATTCCAACACCAGAAAGTCGCTCATTTGTCACTGGACCAGCCTCCGAAATATCTTGCGAAACGGGTGAGGGTTCTTGCTGCGAGCGCTGATCAAACACATAGTATGTTTGCTGTCCCAGTTTCATGGCTAACGCATTCAGCTCAACGGATGGTGTGATCGTTGCACGCAAAGTCCCTTCAGGGCGACGTATGATCTTTGGCAAGGGATGTTTGTATTTGGTTTTCTTGATGGCCTCTGCAGCGGCAGTGTGTTGGGCTTTTTTGATTTTGTATCCCTCCGCCGTGTACTCCTCCGTGCCGAGTTTCAATGTGACCGTAAAACGCTTACAGTGTGCTGGTCCTGTTTCGCCGGTAAGTCTATATTGATGTTCGATCTGAAATTGTTAAACACGGTCATGAGCAGTTCAACGTGGATGGGGAACTGATGGCTCTAATAACCTTGTTGTAACGCGCTAATTCATTCACCAGACACATTGGCGTCTTTTCCTTTGAATTCGTGAAACAATTTTTACTTTTCATTACTACCGACAAAAAATCACTCAGCAGGCCGTTGTCCTCTTCATTGGCTTTTTCATTCTCCGACGTTTCTTGATTGTTCTGTGGTTTAACTGAAATGAGAGATTATTATTGAGAGGAACTACGAAAACTAAACAAGACGTACAATCCTCAGCTGTAGCGGACAATTCTTCGGATTTTTGCGCCGTGCCAACCACAGTGGATTCAACTTCAGAGACAGTGGGCAGAGTTGTGGGAGTGGACACATTAGCTTTGTGCAGATGATTGGCCCTGTTTGGATTTTGTAGGATTTGTCTCGGATGCACTGGGTTTTGTTGGGTCTGGCGATTGTTCGGACGCGAGCGGTTGCTCGAACTGTGCTTTTGGTTATTGGGTGGCAGAAGAGGGCGCTGTTGCTGCTGTTGATGAGTTTGCTGTCGATTTATGTTAGGCATCTGCTGAATTGGTATCGCGTTTGATTTTTGCTGTTGTTGGCCGATCTGCTGTTGCTGCTGCTGTTGTTGTTGAATCTGCTGTAGCTGAGGCTGTTGATTTTGCATGTTTGCCTTCATTAATTGTATCTGAGCCGCACCACAACCACCGTTCATGGGCAATACCTGCGGGGGCATTGGAAGTCGCTGCTGTTGCAACTTTTGGTTTGGCTGCGTGTTATTTCGCATTGCCGCAGTTTGAAAGGATTTCTGCATCATAGCGTGCTTCATTGGTGCTCCTCCAAGCGGTTGACGCCCTTTGTGGTGCTGCATCTGATTTTGCATTTGCTGTGTCATCTGTTGAGCAAGCTGCGGATGGGTCAATCTGCAAGAATCAGAATCAACACATAAGGAAAATGTATATACACAATATCACACGACTGGTGATTCTTGAAAGACAAGTTGTCAACGTTTTATTACATTCCATAAATTTAAATCTTAAATTCAATTATTCAAATCCAAATGAAAAATTACAGCAGGAGTCCACAAACAATACAAACTAAGGTTGAAATTGAAATCGGAGGACCAGAAAGCCCAGGACGTAGAGAACGAGAGAACAACATTACACCGGCTTGTGGTTTTCTCCTTCCCTTTTACCACCCTGCTTAGCAGTTTTTTTTCGACAAGGGGAATTGTCATTCGAATGGAAAGACTAAAAAATTACAATAAAGCTCCTTTGTTGAGGGATTTGCCATTGAAACGTTTCCTTAATGAATGAGGTAAATAAAAGCAAACGTGCGTTAAGATCTCAAACACTTATATATCTCATATACGCATATTTATCTTCACCTTTTTGAAGGTCCAAGCCACTTCAGGACTGCAGCAAAACAAAAAACGCTCAGCAATGTGTTTTGCAGACAAACAAATTCAGCGCAACGCCGTTTCTGTAGCTAGTTTTATAAGTAACTATTTCAATCGCTAGTTGGAAGGAGCCACTGGCAGTCACTGATTTGTGCATGCGTAATATATGGTCAGTAGCTATGGGGTGCATTGATGTGAAAAAAATTAACTGGTTTGCACCCAACACCATCGCTATTGTGAGCAAAACCGATGATTGTGATAGGATTCTGTGACGCCACGACGTTACTATGATATCGAGGTTTCGTATGAATGGATAATTTCTTGTGTCTGCACTCATGAATGAGACGCGCCAGGCCACATAAAGGAATGCATTGTTATAGAGGAATTCTGTTTTCGATGTGTGTGAGAATTTTTTTTAAAGCAGTAATACTATATTGACACTAAGGTAACTTTTCTCAAGTGTCCGTGAAATTGGAGACCTTATTTGTTCAGAGGAAAGTGTCCCACGTGCGTATGACGGAATTTTTGAGGGCTGTCTTGGTAGTACTTCAATATATCAACTGTAACTACCATAGAAAACCCCAAGGCTGTAGTTATAGTTACAATGTGGAAGTTTCAATTGAAGGTGACTGCGTTGACTATGGTTTTTTATGATGGGATAAGTATAGTCCCGATCCAGTATAAAAAAAAAACATAAAAATACAGAGCGGAAAAGTTGTTGAATAAAATATTCACCTTTGTTTATCACAAGTGATAAAAAAGCCCAAAAGTAGTTTTCTGAAACCCTTCAACTTCTACATGAGTTTACATTTTGTAGAATGGTAAATTCTATTGAATTTAGGACCACCTGAAAATAATTGTGGTCTACAACGTTTAAAAAGGTTATGTTATTGGAGTTCATATTTGATAATTGGCTTCTTTAACATTGTCGAATGTTATGCACAAGAGTTCCAGATGCATGTAGGTTGAGTAACGAAAAATATGAGCAGCACATCCAATAAAAATACAGCATTTAATGATGATAAGGCAAATTGACTTTTGTAGTTTTGTTATAAAGTCTGTTTGGTTTTAACTTCAGATAAATCTGTTAGTACTTATAGACAATGGATACAGACAAACTGACAACCGCACTGAACACTTAACGCCATAGTTACTTTGTAACTTTTAAAAACAGTTATTCAATGCTGCTGCAGGCTCCAAGACTTCCTCACCAATTACCACAGAGGGGCTAAAATTTGATGAGAAGCACAAACATAAAAGTTTGGGTAACTATTTGAAGCAGTTGGAAAATGTATTCTTAGCGCTGGCATAAAACTTGGCGAACTTTTTCAGAAAAGATTTTTGTTTCACTAATTACATGTCTTATGTGTACTGGAATAACGTTCACATTACTTTGAAATGAAATAAGGACATTAATTGCACATTCTTTGTTCTTTGCTGCTTAATTCATTAGCACGGGTTCCCGCAGATTCCGCAATGATTTAAATACAAATTTGCAGAAGTGTACTCCATTTCAAATCGCACAAATTACAAAAATATTCTTATTGTTGCTAACACTGGTGAAAATTCAAATTTACTCAATTAAACTAACCATATTAAAAGGGCGCCCTCAGTTGAGGTGATCTTTTGGTTACTTTGCAAAAATCCTACCCGTAAAAACAAAAGTATTGCAAGCAAATGAAGCGTTAACAAACGAATCTATGCGCAATCACACCGATTGATGTTCCTGTAAGACTGTTGTCCTGCCATCTGCGCGATATTATAATTCCATCTCCTCGAATCGGTTTAGCACGAGGGTAAGAGTTAAAATGAAACACATACACATTTTGGTTTGGGTGCAAATACAGTTCTCCCTGTTGAAAACCAGCTGATTTATTTAATGAATAAACAACCTCTTTCTCACTGTCACTCGGCACGACATTTCTCGCCGTCTCGAAAGGGGTTCGAGCGTCGCATAGAGGGAAAAATACTCGTTTTGAATTTCCTGAATGACCAGAAACACGGACAATACGATAATCTTGTTGAATATGGAAAATATTGCAATAATATGATTGGGATAAGGTCATGAACCTTTTTAATGTCTCCAACCCAGCCGTCACTGGGGTGGGCTACAGTAGAGACTTTGAAAATGTGCATCGCCTTGAGTCAATACTTTCTGCAGCAGCACTGCACAAGGGGAAAATATATACAATAGAGGTAGGACAGAGAGAACAATGAAAACAATACATTTGCGTGCAAGACTACAATTGAATATCACTAAAGGTGATATCTTTGAATATTCTAAATCTTACCGGCTTTGGTCTCGCATTTGCTGTAGACTGTATTGCTGAGGTAGAGGTCCACGCGCTTGGGGACCGTTCGGTATATGCAATGGTGGTTGTTGCTGTGGTGTGGGTGGAGGACCCATATTAATAGCTAAATGCGGTGGTGGATGTCCAGGATGCCCGGGATGTATGGGAGCTTGATGCATGGGATGCCGGATATGTTGTGGACGTGGCTGAAGAGAATGGTGCTGCATTGGTTTTGGCAAGTTCATGTTGTCCTATTCTGTAAAACAGACAAAAAGAAAATATGTCAAAGAAGAAGTGAAATTTTATTTTGGACTGAAAAATGGGGGCTACACTCAGGCATAATATTTAATAGATTTATAAATCCAACAATCATCCTATAGATGTTAATATAAATTGCAAACGGGGGAGAGAGTGAGAAAGAAAAAGAGGCAATTATTTGACTAAATCCTGTTGAAATAATTTAGAAGATATGGCACCAAAAGTTTCACCGAATAAAAAAAAATTGCAAACATTTCGTCGCAAAACAGGAGTATTATCATTTACTAACTAAAATAATGTAAATGTTGAAAAAACTTGAAAAGTTGGAATTCAGCTCGAAAGTTAGGCATGAAACAAAAAGATACAACACATTCTGAGAAAATTCTTGGAGCTACAAATGTTTCAGGACCTAGAATCCAGTTTTAGAAAGTAAAAAACCAGTGCCATTAGAATGTTATGTAAGTTATTTCATAAAATCAATGAAGAACGTCTAATATAAACAAGAACTGTCTTAATTTAGTGTAGGGTTAGAAAACACTTTAGAAACTAAAAAATAGACAGAAAAGAATAAAATGAAATTGTAAATCACGTGCTGAAAGTGAGTGTGACACAAACCACAAAAACACAGTTCAACCAGTATATATAATATATACAGTAAAAGGTGTGACAGTCCACAGGGAAACAGGGCCAAGCTGCCCCATCAACTACTCGTGTTGTGCGCGCTACTGTTCTCCCACGAGTAGAAGGAACCTACAGTTTCTTCTGGACACCGAACGGCAAATAATGAGAAGGTTTTTCTTAGACAGTTATTACTCTTTGAGTGTTGTCAGCCGCTCGAAGGAGGTGGTGCCATAGACAAATTCGAGATTTTGTCAGCCGATCGAAGGAGGTGGTGCCATAGAAAAAGTCGAGATGTTTAAGCAGGAATCAATCTTAGACTTTCGCCGTGTGAGTGTCACATTCTACCCACACCGCCACGGCGGTCGCGAAGTTGATATCAATTATAGTTAAGCAGTTAAAAAATAATTTCTTTAAAGGTCTTTAAGCCGCCGGTATTAATATGGGAACACTGCATTACCCCAAATTTAACGGAGTACGTGGAGGACTATTTAATGATTTTAATTTGAAAGTTGTTATTTTTAACTTATATATTAAAATGTTTAGCCAAGAAAGTAGTTTGTTTGATTAGTTATACCATCCTCTTGTTGAATTTATTCATTGCTTTAATCTGTGTTTTTAACTTGTCTCTGAAGCTATGTTTAGCGAAATGGCATTCATTGAACTGTAGGAGTTACTTGTATTTAATTCTTTACGTTAACCTCATAAAAGACGTGCCCTCTCTTTGACAATGTTTAACTATGTAAGAACCGAAGACACGGTAATAAGACAAAAACTTATGTGATCGTTTAGTTCAAATAAGGCTTTTGTGTTTTCCACGTTAATTCAAACGATCAGATAAAAACTTTATTTAAGTATAAATTTTTAAATAGCGCTAATAGACGAAATTGATAAACAGACACAGACACTTTCGATATCAGCAAAAAGATTTTAAAATATAATTCCAATAGCGACTCCACACAATGATCCCACAATTTTGTACAGACATTCTTATTTCTTGTTTACATAACGAAACTGTCTAACAACTGATGCTATTTTATCTGCGGCAATTTTACGGCAAGTCCGGTTTCCGTCAAGCATCTTAAAATCCTTTAGATTTCCTCCCTAATAGACTTTATTAATAAGAGAACTAAACAATATGATCAGAAATCAACAAAAAGTTCTCATACAAATCCTAATTGCCGGTCATAACTTAAATTCGTATGTGTTGTAGTTTCCAAAAAACTTGAAACTTTTCATTTTACGAAATTACAACTCTTGCATATGGCCCTTCAAACAGTTTTTCACGAACACAAAACAAACAGTGTAGATTTATGAATGCAGTTTCCCTATGCAGACAATAATTCACAACAAAAGATTTTGAACGACATATGCACATGTCTCTATTATTACATCAGGATACCCCTGATCAAAATGAATGCAGCTGGCTGTATAATAATGGCCTTACATTTCTTTACTTAAAATGTGGGGTGTATTGAATCATGTAGTGGCTGAAATCATGGACAGCACATATAGGTGAACTCCAGTTCTTTTTAAGTTGCATACACTTTCATATATGCAGTTTAAATGCATGTAATTTTCATTGGGTGTTACACGGGATAGGTTATCTGTAATTTATGCATTTGTATTGTCTGATGAGAATAGATTTTCTCTTTTAAATCCTACCCGAGTACACACATAAGATCAAATTTAATTAAATATAATAAAAACGCAATAAAATTACCAAATATTGTGACGTCAAAATAATGCTGGCATAAATAAATACAAATACTCTTGTTTTGCTCGCCGAACAACTGCAAGTTTTCTTATTTCCTTTTGTGTCCCCAAAAGAATCCAAGAAAATATCAAAGCGAAAAGATGTGTAAGATGAAGCTATTCGAAATAATTCACAAGGTACACCACACTTAATCCACTTTTTCGCTCTTTTCACGAAATTTTCTTTTTCCTATTATACAAACGAGCGGATTGGAACTCAATTTCACTGAATCCGCAAACTTGGGATTTACTTAAAAACGATTTATGAACTAGGTTAGCACTTATTGATTACTTTAAGGTGAATTGTGTACTTAAATTTAATTGATAAACAAGGAATAAATCCTTAAATTGTGAACTCTAACATGCGGCCATATTAATTGGAACTCGACAAATGATTTCTACTTTTCGTACATATCGTCTACGGCTGGTTTTGTTGAACGAGAGGTAGATATTTGTGGAACGTGTTTGTGATTTCTCTTTCGAACAAAAATAAGTGACAGTTGGAAAAACAATTCCTGCATGAGGGAGATGCCCAAATTCGTGAGTAATCTTCAACCCACTTTATAATTTGACAGCTAAGTGTGGATTTTGGCGGGTGCTTTTGGCAGATGTTTATAAAAAAATTACATGCTGCTGTACGGAAAAGTATCTATATCTAGCTCTTACGTTAATTAAGAAATTTGCTAGAAGCGTCATTTTAAAAATCATGGTAAAAAGTTAATAATTAATTTTCTAGTTGATTTCTGGCTTAAATTAGTTGTAACAGCTGTGACGATAGTTTTGGTATCAACTAACAAGATGGCGCTTAGTTAGTGGATTGTATTTACGTTCAACATGCACAGCGTTACCAGTAGCATTTCTAAAGACGTGAACAGCACTGGCACGTTTCAGCGTTGCAAGTTCAACAAATGCTGAAAAGTAGTATTTAGTGATGAAATTTTAGGGACATACATATGTGATAAGAGTACGCTCATGCCTCGCCTTACACAGTAGTAAGGGAATGAAAAGCGAAACTTGTGTTGTTAAAACAAGGGGAATATGAGAAACAGAAAGTTACTTTTCAAAAAATAAAAATAAAGATGTTCATTTCAACAAAACAGGAAGTCAGAAAACCCAGAAAGACTAAAATAATACGTGTAATATTTTTAATTTGGATTTTGCTTAAAAATGACAGTTGAAAGATTGCGTTTTTGCATATACCATTTTTTTAAATAAACTGCTTTATGAAGTTTATATAATTTTTACATGCTCTTTTTTTATAATTTTTTATAATTTCTACATGCTCTGGTGAAATTTCTTCAACCATTTGTCGGGATCAATTTTGGTGACCTCTTCTACTAACTTCTTAATCATTGCGATAATCCTTGCCTCGTTGGTTGCAATCATTATATTTCTGTGTATGGGTGCAGTCTCAGTTCCTGCAGAAGGTTTAAATGCACGTTCAATTATCTCTACTGCAGCGATGCCAGGCTGTTGTCGGATTCAATTTATTAGAAATAACATGAGTGTAACAGAAGTGTAAATCTGCAACAGAAATACGATGCCATGCCATGATTGTTTGAAGAAAAAAGATCCCTTCGCGTAATGCGATGTTGCACACATCGAATCAGGGTAGAAAAACAAAAATAGCGCGAACTTGAAACCGCACAAAAAGAAAATCCATACAGGTTTAAGGTATGTGTGCATCTATGTATAAGTTAAAGTTCTATGCGCGGCGGAGGCGAAAAAAAACGATTTAATTTTTTTCGGTGGACAACCATCCAGTTTATTGATAAGAATCATACTCAAAGCTTAAAATCTATTTGACAAGTATTTATACCTAATTTGTTGCTGACACAATCGCCGCATCGATGACCTGTCGACGTCTTCTGCTGACACGGCGTCTGGTGTTTGCAGTCGGCGGATGTCGTGTCCTATTTCGTGATATATTTTTCTCAATATATACATTTTTGACAGTATTTTGTTTTCAATCTTAAAAATATAAAAGAAAGACACTTTTTTTGCTCTAAACTCAGCTCCGCTCATTCTATTTTATAAAAATGATTAATTCTACTCTCATCAACTACTCGTGCTGTGCGCTACTGTTCTCTCACGAGTAGAAGGGACCTGCAGTTTTTTGCCGACTCCGAACGGCGAAGTCTCGAGAAGTAGTCAAAGTAAATTTAGGGTAACCGATACCTATCGTATTGATCATCATAATCGTTTGCAATGGGTTTTAGTTTTACTTCTGTTTTTCAGACGCCCTCTAAAGCTAACTTCAATTCAACGCCTTTCTTCGAAGTACACACGAGTGCGTCTATAAAAGTTTTAACGAAATCATTGTAAGATGTAAATTTGGTTCACTAATTTCTTCTTCTTCTTCTGCTTCTTCTTCTTCTTCTTCTTCTTCTTCTTCTTCTTCTTCTTGTGGCGCTATAGTCCAGTGGGCCTTAGCCAACATGCCTCTCCAGCCAGCACAATCTTTTGCCAGGTGCCTCCAGTTCCTCACTTTAAGTTGGCTGAGGTCCTTCTCCACTTGTGTGTGCCACCTAAGCCTAGGCCGTCCTCTGTTGCGTTGTCCCAATGGCTCATTCAAAGACTTTTCGGGCCGAAGCAAAGAGGTTTATACGCTGAACATGGCCTAGCCATCTTAAGCGTTGTATCCGAGGACGCTTGGCCAGGCGCATGTTGCTATACAGTCCATAGAGATCGTCGTTAAATCTTCTCTTCCAAATACCATCAACGCAAATAGGACCAAAAATCGCACACAAAACTTTTCTCCCGAAAAGACTTTAGGCTTCCTCATCATCCGCGCCATAAAGTAGGACTGGGATGATTAAGCTGTTATATAAAGCAAGCTTACTCCTTCGGGAGAGGGCTTTTTTCCTAATTACCTCTTGAGCCAAAAGAAACAGCGATTGGCAAGAGTGAGGTTCACGAATTTACCAAATTGTCAATAAGAAGTAAGGTCTGAAAGAGAGTACTGTACGTTTGTAAATATGCTTCTGCAACGTTTGCCAAATTCACATAAATATTTTTAATTTGTTGCAAAACTCTTTTGGAATTCAGTACAAACATATTTTTCCTTCAGAATCCTAATACAACTACAAAATATATTTATGATTCGTACACAAAAACTTTAGGGCAGAAACACAGAATCCATCTACACACAAAATGAAGACTGGGCGATAAACTTATTAATGAATGTCAGTTTGGAAACTTATTTTGGCTGCGATGACGGCCACAATTCACTGCACTGAGTTAGATTTTTGGACTGTTCGATGTTGTTATTTATTCGATTCGGAATTAACTGCATTGCATTTAACATTCAATGCGTTATTGATTATTTGTTACTTAAGACACATACTCATACCTAAGTGGGCTTTTTCAATCGGTCAAAAGCAAATGCCAATCATTCTTGTTTCTTGCAGTTAATAGGTGTGTACCAGTACTTTCTGTACCAAATTCTGAAGTCTGTCATTTGTTTAGGAGTGGGGGTAAATCTCTTTCAGAAAGAGGCAAAGTACGGGAACGCATCCAAACCAAATGTGTAAAGTATGTCATTAAGAAATGTCAAACTCACTTTTTCGATACAGAAAATAAAACAACAACAAAATTTGAGACATACACACACAGATAATGGACTCTTTACGCACACCGATTAATTTGGCAGAAAACCAACAATAATAATAATAATAATTGTTGGCGCTACGGTCCAAAGGGGGACCAGGGCTTAGCTTGCTCATCAACTACTCGTATTGTACGCGCTACTGTTCTCCCACGAGTAGAAGGGACCTACAGTTTTTTGCTGACTCCGAACGGCGAAATTTGAGAAGCTTTCTTAGACAGTTATTACTCTTTGAGTGTGGTCAGCAGCTCGAAAGAAGTGGTGCCGTGAAAAATTCAAAAAATTGGTGTTGAGCTGGGAATCGAACCTAGACCCTTTGGCGTGTGAGCGTCGCACTCTACCCACTGCGCCACGGCGCCCAGAAAACCAACAACCGATCCACAAAAAGTGGGTAAGGTGGGGAAATAATTTACTCTCTCGATAGTGCGCTCATTTGACGTATAACCCATTTTCGGTATACGAGATCAGACTTTGTATTAGTTTGTGTTGTTTTGTACTGCTTTATGTTGTTTGTTAGAGTACGGGAACACACCTACTGCTTCGATCGTAATAAGTCAAACAGAAGCCCAATGCATTTATCCGTCGCAGGAAACTTTCTTTTGCCCTTGATTTTCGTTTTAATTATATTAATTCTGATCAAATATAGATGTCACCTTTTTTTTAGGAATTGGTAATCCATCGTCTGATGTTGGACGAGTTTCAACGGTCAATTAATAAAACGGTTCTCTTCTCTTACCAATGTAAGCAATGATTGGAGTAGAGTGTAAAATGAATATTTTCGATGCCGCTAAATTGTCGAATTTAGGTTGCTCATAGGGCAATTTACATAAATTCACCGTAAAGTAGTCGCTCCATTTATTACCATAAACTTCATTTTGATCTTAAGAAAACTCTTTTGAAAAATAAATTAAGAATTAGTTAACGGTAAAACTGCCACATCTGGCTGTTAAACCAAAGAAGTGCAAGAAGAAAGGATTTATAAATCTACACAACTTTTTCATTTTTCTAAAATGAAAAAATCCGAAATATCTTATTTAGTTTATTTTTCATGCATTTAATTACTGAGCAATCATAATATCGATCCGGCTTTAGGCGGTCCTCGAATCAAATAGTAAATTAAGAAAAAGATCTGATTAATGAACTAGTTCAAAGTGATCCTTCATAAGAGGTTAAGATAGATAAACTTAAATCTATTCAATCTAGAGACATGTAAAGAGTAAAAATATTTCAAAGGCAATAGACGAATAAACTATAGATTTTTTGTGATTTTTTCATATCTTTTTTGTATATTATTTGATTATTTGATTCGTGCTCGTTCGGGACGGAGGAGTGCCAGTATTATCACTTTACCTCACTACACTTTACTTACCTTGCTTGAAACTTAGCGAAGCACAATGAGTAGTTAATGATTACTTTGTACTTGATAAACTATATGAACTAGAAATAAACACATGAAGTGACAGTATCTAAACAAATAAATTTGAGTTTATCTTATATTCTCTGGACGACAAAGTGTGAGGCGTGTTATAGTCAAAATTTATGAGTATTCCAATTCACTCCTTTGCTGATTACAGTGCTCTCAGCTTTTTATATTCGTTCCTTGGCTCTCGACTCTCTCGGCAGCATATGTCAACCTCATTAAATTCCGATTTTGACAGCATAATCGTTTGGGGTAAAAGGAATAGAATGAAATTTAATGTTTCCAAAACCAAGTGGTCTCCACAGTCATTCAAGCGATTCCAAAATAACTAGCTATTATCTCTATTGTTGTTGAAGCTGAACGACTTTGCATCCTCCGTTTGTGTATCAACTCAACACTAAGAAGGAACGATCATATATTTGAGATGGCCAAAAATGCAACAAAAGGACCAGAAATATTTCAAATACTTTTGATCTGAGAACAACATATTGGGTGTGCACCTAAGTAATTGCGGATTTCACTCATATATGGTGGCTTTTGTTGAATTTTTAAGTTTACTTACGTTATCGAAGTGTTAAACACATTTTGTTATTTGATAGTTGGTACTTCAACTGGGCCTGGGCTAGGGGGCATGGGCCTATGCACGCGAGGTAACGTCGTTGATTGCGCTCAACATGGCGATCTGCCAAGGCAATCCTCGTTAGTGCACAGGTCAAGTTGACATACAGCCTCCACGTGGCGCCCCCTGGATTGCCATCACAACACCCGTTGTATGGTGAACTAATGTATGCAGCGACCCCCTCTGCCCGAGGATTTAAATAATGGGCTTGGCCTACCAGTCTGTGGGTTGTGCGTGAGGGTAACTTCCTTACCACGTAAAAATAAAATAGTTCAGAAAAACCGATATGCCTCGGATAAGGACGGATTAACTGTTGACGACCCCAGCAAACGTTTAAAGGACAACAATTTTCGGTTTTGCACGTGGAATGTGAGGTCCCTTAACAGGCCACGTGGAGCCAAACAACTTGCGGAGGCCCTTGACAGCTACAAAGCTGACATAACCGCCATCCAGGAAGTGCGATGGGATGGGCCTGGCATAAAAGCGATGAAGAACTGCGATATCTACTACAGCAATTGCTATAGAGAGAGAAGGCAGCGCTTATTCGGATGCGGATTTGTTGTTCGAGGCAGACTTAGGCAAAAAGTCTTGAGCTACGACCCAGTCAGCGAGCGCCTCATGACAATCCGCATCAAGGCTAAATTCGGGAACATCAGCCTAATATGCGCTCACGCCCCGACAGAGGAGAAGGATGACAACATCAAGGATGACTTCTATGATCTTCTAGAAAGAACATACGATCGATGCCCCAGCTATGACACCAAGATCGTTCTAGGAGATTTCAACGCTCAGCTGGGAAAGGAGGACATCTTTGCTGGAGTCATCGGTAAACACAGCCTGCACGACAACACATCCGGAAACGGACTCAGGCTGTTGGACTTCGCCTCGGGGCGAAACCTCTCTGTGGCTAGCACGCGGTTCCCACACTTGAACATTCACAAAAGAACCTGGCGATCTCCTGATCAATCAACCGTCAACCAGATTGATCATGTTGCGATCGACGTCAGACACTCCTCCAGTATTCTCGATGTCCGAACCTTCCGAGGTGCAAACATTGACTCGGATCATCACCTTGTTGTAGCAAAGGTAAGAACTCGGATATCGAGAGAGCAACGGAGTCGAGAAAGGCCAAAACGGTTTGACGTCGAAAAGCTACAATCGCAGCTGATTGCTGGGAACTTTGCCGACCGAGTCCCCCGGCAACTCGCCCAGAGTTCGACGCTTCCTGCACTAAGCATAGAAGAAGAATGAAAACGTTGTCAAGAAGCCATCAAAGATGCTGCCACTGATGTGCTGGGTTTCACGTCACCACCCAGAAGGAACCCATGGTTTGACGACGAGTGCAGGCAAGCGCAAGCAGCTAAACAAGACGCCTATAAGGCGACGCTGCATCGAACAACGCGAGCTGTTCGTGAACTCTACGAACAGAGAAGAAGGGAAGAGCACCGGCTTCTCAGAAGGAAGAAGAAGGAGCATGAGAAGCGCGCGGTCCAGGAAATGGAAAGGTGCTTTGCCAGGAATGAAGTCCGAAAGTTTTACCGAAAGGTAAAACAGCTATCCGGAGGATACAAGGTTCGGACCAAGGTCTGCCGGGACCAAAATGGACAACTCGTAGTAGAATCGCAGTCTGTGCTGAGGATCTTTAAGGATCATTTCTGCAGACTCCTTAACGGCGATGACGACCCAAATCCCGCTGTTAGGCAGAATTTTCCACTCAATTTGGACGATGATGGACAAGCATTCCGTTCCCCCGACTTAGACGAGGTGAAGATAGCAATATCCAAGCTAAAGTCGAACAAAGCTGCTGGAGCGGACGGACTGTCCGCAGAACTATTTAAAGCAACTGGAGATGATCTGGTTGGGCGCATGCACCAGCTCATCTGTAAGATATGGTCGGAGGAAAGCATGCCCGATGAGTGGAATCTCAGCGTCGTTTGCCCGGTCCACAAGAAAGGAGACCCCTTTGACTGCGCCAACTACCGAGGGATAAGTCTCCTGAACATCGCATACAAGATCCTCTCTGCCGTATTGTGTGAGCGTCTGAAGCCGTTTGTCCATGACCTGATAGGTCCCTATCAGTGTGGTTTCAGGCCAGGGAAGTCCACAATAGACCAGAAATTTATATTACTGCAGATCCTGGAAAAGACCCAAGAAATGCAAATTGACACTCACATACGTGCATAGAGACGAGCCATACAGTGCCATGTCTAGTTTTGGCATTCCTACCAAAATTGCAGATTGTGTAGGATGACGATAGAGAACTCTCGCTGCTCCGTCAAGGTCGGTAACGAACTCACCGAGACCTTCAATGTCAAAAAAAATTTTAGACAAGGCAACGCACTGTCATGTGACTTCTTTAACATCATCCTCGAGAAGATCGTGCGTAACTCACAAGTCAACACCAGAGGCAGTTTCAGAAGTCAGTTCAATTGCTAGCTTACGCTGATGACATTGACGTGATTGGACGAACACAGCGAGCCGTCAATGCGGCGTTTGCTGGCATCGAAGCGGAAGCGGCTAAAATGGGTCTGGCGGTAAATGAGGGCAAAACGAAGTACAAGCTGTCATCAAGGAAGGACACACAATATCGACTCTAGGCAGCAGAAACTTCGAGGTAGTCAAGGACTTCGTCTACCTCGGCTCCGCGGTAAATAGGGACAACAACACCAGTACCGAAATCAGACGCAGAATCACTCTTGCCAATCGCTGTTTCTTTGGGCTCAGGGGGCAATTGAGTAATAAAGCCCTCTCTCGAAGGACTAAGCTCGCTTTATATAACAGCTTGATCATCCCCGTCCTACTTTATGGCGCGGAATCTTGGACGTTAGCAAAGGCGGATGAGGAAGCCCTTAGTCTCTTCGAGAGAAAAGTTCTGCGTGCGTTTTTTGGTTCTGTTTGCGTTGATGGCATCTGGAGGAGAAGATTTAATGACGAACTCTATAGGCTGTACAGCGACATGCGCCTGGTTAAGCGTCTACGGATACAACGCTTAAGATGGCTAGGCCATGTAGAGCGTATGGACACCACTGCTCAGGCTAGAAAAGTCTTTAAATCCGTGCCATTGGGACAACGCAACAGAGGACGGCCTACACTGAATGGCGCACACAAGTGGAGAAGGACCTCAACCAACTTGGAGTGCGCAACTGGAGACAACTGGTGAAAGATCAAGCTGGCTGGAGATGCATGTTGGTTGAGGCCCAAGTCCACCCCGGACTGTAGCGCCACAACAAGAAGAAGAAGAAGAAGGAAGTGACGAAGTGTCTGTGTCTGTGTCTGTAGCGACAGTCAAGCTGTTCTTAAGGCCTTATTCAACCCTTTAGCCACAAGAATGCAAGTCTTCTCTTTATTTAGTCGGCAGACTGAATCCGTTAAGACTTGTATGGGTCCCACTCACGGGATCATGGGAAAAGGGACTGCAGATGAACTACCCAGGCAATATTCAAATTCGATTCGATTCGGATTATTCGCATCCTTAGTTTGGGCCTCCGTCGACGGTTGAGTCTCTCAACAGCACAACCAGAGATGTAGTGACTCTCCAAGACACAGGATGACCAGGTATATGCTCTCGAACATTAATGAGAAATCCGCAATTTTTCTGTTATCTTTAGACAGAAATGAGTGCAGACGACTTGTCTTCGTTGGAACGGGACACTTTACCATCGCTAGGCACCTAAGTGGGCTTGGGCTTAGTGATGTCACCATTTGCAACGCCTGTGGAGAAGGTGAAGACACTTCAGAGCACTTTCTCTGTCAATGTCACGGTGTTTGGCGCCAATGTGGTGGGAAATAAAAACCTACGTTCTTTATCACAAAAGCAGCTTCTGGTCTTTCTTCGGATAACCAAGAAACTACATTAAATGCTGGTTACTGCCTGGCAGTACAATGGACCACTCTTTGAGTCTGAGCGCTCCAGCGAAGTGTATCCCAACCTCCAACAGAAAAAAAATAATAATGCAAAACGAAGTCAATTGACTCGCTAGAACATCAACATAATGTAGCGTTTTTATCACTCTTTTATCTCTTTGGGCATTTGCGCGTAATACTCGCCTTGCTAGGAATGTCCACGCGTTCACCCATAAGTCCACCTTAGGATGTAGAGTTAAGTCTTGAGACTTGTCCTTCAGGCGCACCATGCGCATATAAAATGCTCTTTCAAGCTCAACTTCCAACCCCCCTATGCAATCCGAAAGCATTTAAAATGCTCTTTCTTTTTCTTTATCTTCGGCATGTTCTGTGACATAATCCCGGTTACTAAAGAGTACCAAATAATCCCTTTAGTGCGCTCCAATTATAAAAAAAATTCTAAGAATGTTTCCAAATTAAAATTAAATCAGCAGAAAATATAAAATATTTCTTTCATATCTTCATTTATTTCTCTTTATTATATTCCGTAATTAATTCTTTATTTACATGCAATTTGGTAGTACCAACAAAATTTATTTATGTATAAAAAAAACAAAAGAATAAAAAAAGAAGGAAACACTAATTGTTACAAAAGTCTTAAAACTAAAATTTGTTCCATTGGTTCCAAAATTTCTCGTACAAAACTACATTTCAATATATTTCTCACAGAAACACTGACCTGAACATTAATACGTATCCATTCGTTGAAGAGTAAATCAAAGAAACCGAAACTAAATCCAACTGAGTAAAATATAAACTTATATACAAATGTTTGATTACTATTAGAACAGAAAAATAAAAACAAAATGCATGTACATACAAATACGAGCACTTTATGACATTGCAAATGTGGGAGGTACCTGTCGATTTTGCTATGTATTTATTCGCGTACTTAATTATTTTGTTTTCTATTGATAAAGCCTTTTGTATCCGTTATCTTCAAAATATGAAGCTATTATTTACTTAGACAAGACTACACTTAAGTGGTTACTAAACACAGGGGGATTGTTTTCGTGTGCGTGGGGATTGGGGAAGGATATAGTGGTGTGTGAAGGATTAATAATTTAAAACTTACATCTGATTGAATACTTGCAGCTATTGTTTGATTTGTTTTTTCTTGGGTGGTTATTATTGAGTGCTCTTAGGACTGGGGTATGAAACTTTTCTGATTTTTTTATTCACGTTTTGTATGGGTTCAAAGTTAGTTCGGGCAGAAACCTTTTTCGTGTTTCTAAACATGTTTCGCTAAACTGCAACTATTTAGCATAGACTTTGACTCCGGAGATGTTATTTTTTAAGTAAACATCTCTATTAAAAATGAGATGTTCTGTTAATATGGTGCGTAATCAACACAAAGCAAAACAAGCAGTTGAAAAGAACAAAAGTCGTGACAAATTTAAAACAGTTTGGTTTGTATACCAAGAAAGGAGATTCATTCCGAAATGATCAAAATTTTATGAAACATTAGTAAATTTCAACAAAATTAAATTGTAATCTTAAATGTTAAATGAAATGTTCCTTAAAATTGCAGGAAATTATTTATAAAAAAATTTTCTTTAGACGTTTTTTCGAAAAAAAAAGTTTTACATTTGAATACAAATGTTTAAATCGTGTATTGGATCTTAAAAGTTGGCAGCACTATTAAAGTTGTAAAATTGACTCGCCAATGATGTAAAAAAGAAGAAAGTTAGATATTTTCGGTTTAGGGTGTTGCCAGTTTAGTCAAAGAAATTTAAAATTCATCACATTTGTGCCAACTGTATCGTCTATCCAAAAAAAGTTTAGGAAACTATCTGCCGGTTTTTAATTTTATAGTTTTGGTTATGACCTATAAACTTATTGTGTCAGAAAAGTTTCAAGTCCCTCCCTCCAAACAGACGGTCTATCGTTTCAAATTCTACATTGGCATCTGCAATTGTTCGGTTCGAATTCAAAGTATTGATTTGAAAATCGTCAGGCGGACTAAAAGTTTGCTGTCGTAGTGTTGTTACTTCTTAAACAAAGACTACCCAATTTTCTTATCGTACGCATTAACTATCTAAAGAAAAAAAAAAACTCGGATAAAGTATTCGCAAAGAAAACAAAAACCTTATCAAATAACACTTCGCTGTATAAAATCAAAATTATACAAATTAAGTACATTCTCATAAAACAATGACTAAAGTTTGTTCTCTTTAAATTAAACATAAAAAATAACACTCAACTATTTATATGGTAGTTTTATAATACGACACTTCACTTCGATTTGCACCGAGCTGCACCGACTCAATGCTTTGGATCTTTGTTGTAGTCCACATACACTCGGACAACTTCGCCGGAGTACTTTCGCTGCGATGGCATAAAGTAGAAGTCAGGTGTGTCTGTGCCCGTTGATGATCCGCTTCGGGCGTGATGCACTTCGCTGTCTCTGTCCCGACTCCTGTGGCGTTCTTCGCCACCGTTCTTGCGGCGGTCCTGCGTATAGTATCCAGCGGACGGCATTGTGTTTGGATGCTGTTGCTGCATCACTTGACGGGGCAGTGAGTAAGCCCTCTCCGCGTACGAACTCCTCGCATAGCCCAGATTATCACCATTTTGAACAGGGTGACTGTTGCGCTGCCCACGATGTCCGTTGGTGCGATAATCATGTGTACCATTGCCACCGGCATTACTCATTCCATTAGTGTCGTGCCGCGATGTTGTCGAGCGACCGTTGTTGACGTCGTAATATTGACCCGCCTTGCTGGTGGGGGAGTGAGACATTTGCAGTGTTGTCTGCTGGCTGCTGCTCGAAGATCTGTGTCGCGATTTATCTTTACCACCGGTGCTAGTTGTTGCACGATCGTTTTTCTCTTCGGTCTCGCCATACGGATCGAAGGCGTAATTTGTGTTGGCGCTGTAATCCTTCCATGGAGAGCTCTGAATTAAATTGTTCTAAATGGAGCGATGGGACAAAAGAAAAGAAAATATTTGAAGGTTAGGAAAGCAATGAAATGCAACTTCAACCAGTCAGCATTTTGTTTATTTCGAAAACAATTAAATTTACATAAATTTTGTGTTAGTTTAGGGGAGGAAGAGTTAAGAGAACATGCATGCATTCGCTTACTCAGCTCTTTGGATTTAGAAACCAGTCAAACATACTTATGACTTCAATGTATAAAATAAAGATCAGTTATCGACACAACCGGTGCCCTAAATAATTTTTTACGTCTCCTTGTGACTAAGCTCTTTATTTTAATGGATTGAATGCAAATTCTGCATACGACAGTGTGCTTAGCGAGATTGACCAATTAACACAAAAATTAGAGCATAGCATGAGCCAAGTGGCTCTTTTTAAATTAAACTTCTCGTTATTTGAACTTTTCTTCTTTTTGTGCATTTACCGCACTCATTGTTTTTTTTGCAGTAGGAATTGTTTCTTAAAAGATGTCAACAATATACGAGGTCTGTTCAAAAAATGACAGTGAATTTCGTTTTTCCCAAAAAGTATTTAATTTCTATTAAGTCTCCCTCAAAGAAGTCTTCCTCAGATATGGGCACTTGTGCCAGGGTTTTCCAATCCTCGAAGCAGTTCTGATATGCAATTTTTGGTATGCCCTTGAACCCTCTCTTCAGTTTGTATCTCCTCAATCGTCACAAAACGTCGTCCCTTCATGGGTCTCTTCAATCTTGGGAACAGAAAAAAGTCGAAGGTTGTCAAATCTGGTGAACAGTGTTGTTTTTGGCCAAAAAATTACGAACAAACAATAACGAGTGAGTAATGCGCATGGCATTATCGTGACGTAAAAGCCATAAATTGTTTTACCACAGGTTTTCTTCGTGTTGCTTATCGGCGCAAGAGGCGCATAACTTCAAGATTACATTCATCATTGACCATGCGACTATTTGGTAAGAACTCCTGATGCACTACGCCATGGTTATAAAAAAAACAACAGTCAGCAAAACCTTCAGATTTAATCGAACATGGCGTGATATTTTCAGTCTTGCGATGAGTGATTGATTGGTGGCTTGTGTTTGCTGGAGCTCCAATTGTCTGCCGTTGATTCGTTTGTTTTTCAACTTCCTGTATGTAAATCGATTTGGTGGGAGTGCCCTCATCATTAGTTTGTTCGAAAATAAATTTCAGGTAAGGGTCAAGGACATCTCATTTTTTGTTTGTTTTGCCTCCCCGGGGATGTTTTGGGGGAATGAAAGAGGTCACTGTCGCTGACAGGTTAATCATGCGCTTTTGAGTCGGATGTGATCTTGCCTGCAGTGGTTTGGGGACCGATGAGTAATTAGTTTTTGAAGGTCTCAAGGAATCATCACTGGGATTGCGATTAGCATTAATCTGCTGGTGGTTTAAAGTGAAAAAGGTGACATTTCTCGTGTGGCGAGTGTGCAGCTGCCCGGCTTTCAGAGCACGTAAGCGTAACGCACTCGCTCATCCACTGGGTGGAACATCATGCATCACGGCCTTAAATTTCAACATCCTCGGTAAGCGAATGAATGGAGAACCCGGATTATTATTTGACTTGTGAGACATGGTAGACCCGACTTTCAGCGCCCTCTTTAATAATAATAATTGTTGGCGAAACAGTCCACAGAGGACCAGGGCCTAGCTTGCTCATCAACTACTCGTGTTGTGCGCGCTACTGTTCTCTCAAGAGTAGAAGGGGCCTACAGTTTTTTGCCGACTCCGAACGGCAAAGTTTGAAAAGCTTTCTTAGACAGTTATTACTCTTTGAGTGTTATCAGCAGCTCGAAACAGGTGATGCGCCGTGAAAGATTCGAGGTGTTCAGCCGGGAATCGAACTTAGACTCTTCGGGGTGTGAGCGTCGCACTCTACCCAGTACGCCACGGCTGCCCTTGATCCCTCTAGGAAATGAAAAATTTTAATGTTTTTCTCTTGAACTGAAAATTCACTTATGTGTACTGCGATGGATTTATTTGGAAGACGTCTAATCTCTGTACCATCTAGATGAAGCAGCTCGCTGCCTCAGAGGACAAATTCACTAATGTGTATTGTGACGGATTTATTTGGAAGTCATGTGAGCCTTATACCATCTAGACGAAGCAGTTCACTGCCTCACAAGACACAGTTTAGGGGTTCAGTAGATGAATGACAAATTTCTTTGGAGGCCTAATGAAACATGCTCTCCTCATAGTCGATAATTGGGTGAAAATTAAATACTCCTCTACAGTAGTGAAGGAAATTTTTAAACACATGACTCCATTTTAAACGCTCTCTGCTTCGTCAGCTGCGAATGTCAAACTTTGTTGCTAACAATGATCTTGAGTGAAAGCATACATGACGCTCTGCTGCACTAAAGCCCGTTCCCAGCGAAGTTTTAGTTTTGGGCGGTCCAAACTCTGGTACAAAATCCCCCACACAGAGAATACCAACCGACTGTTTCTTAAGGACATCAAACACACTTTCTGGCCATTTTTTTGACTACGTTGTCCAAAAATACGATCACCAGTGGTTATGATGACCTAAACCACCACAACTTTTGTTGCCTGCTTTCTGGTGGCCGTTCTAAGGTGTTCATTTTCGGTCAATTTGCTTGTTGACATCGACATATTGCTTATTGACCTGGGCTCCTCCGTTGGGACGACTGCACTTTGGTTTCGATATCATATCCATATACCTATGATTCGTCACTAGTTCGGAGTAAGCACCAGCAATCAACTCTGGATCGCCGTTTAAGTCATTCAACAATTCCTGAGCGATTATCATGTGACACATTTTCTCAAACAAAATTCGTTGCCGTGCGCTTTATGCCCAAAATTTCCGCGAAAATTGCTTGACATGAGTCAACCGATGTGCTGACATCTTCAGCAACTTCTCTAATATGAAGGTTGCCTTTTATATTTCGGGATTGGGCAACCCTAGTGTTGCAATCTGGCAACTGCCAGCTCTATTGTAAAGTTTGACATTTTTGAGGTTATACGTACTACAGAACGTTTTGACATGCGAGCGCTATTTGTGTTGTTTACATCTCGCCCAAAAAATGGAATTAAATCGTGAAAATTTTCGTGCGATTATTTTTTACAACTTTCGACGTGGATTAATTCAACAACAGTGCATCGATGAACTTAATTAAATTTATGGCGATGAAGCTCCATCAAGGACCAGTGTTTATCGATGGTATGGTGAATTCAACCGAGATCGTAGTTCACTCCAAGACGAATTACGTGAAGGTCGTCAAAAATCAGTTGTTGTTTTAGAAACCATTGATGCTGAGCGCCAACTGATATTGCAAGATCGTCATGTGACCTATCGTGAGATTGGGATAACCTTAGGCATTAGTGGGACCAGCCTACATTCAATTTTGCACGAACATTTGACCGTCAAACAAATTTATTCGCGTTGTATTCCACACAATTTCCCTCAAAAAAAGGCTCTTGTCGGTTGGTCAAAAATACGATCGCGGTGTTTCGAAACACGTCTATGACATCGTGGTAGGTGACGAGGTGTGGATTTACGCGTATTAGCCCGAAAGTAAACAACAGTCGACTGTATGGGTGTTTCAAAATGAGCCAAATCAAACAAAAGTTGCTCGCGCACGAAGCACTTCCAAGCAAATGGTCGCCTGTTTTTGCGGAAAAACTGGATATGTCGCCGCCATACCACTAGAACAACGCAGAACAGTCAATTCTGAGTGGTTCACAACAATTTGTTTGCCAGTTGTATTCCAAGAAATCAGGAAAACCAATCGCCGAAGACGGATCACTTTTCACCACAACAATGCGATCTCTCACACATCGGCTCAAACAACTGCATTTTTGAGCACTCAAAGTATCGATTTGATGACTCATCCACCGTATAGTCCTGACTTGGCACCGAATGACTTCTTTTTATTCCCGTACGTAGAAAATAAAATGAGAAGTCAACGTTTTTCGACACCTGAAGAAGCGGCTGATGCGTTCAGAATGCATGTTTTGGAGATACCTTAATCAGAGTGGCAAAAGTGCTTCGACAATTGGTTGAAACGCGTGCAAAAGTGTATAAACTTTATAGGGAATATTTTGAAAAACAATAATGCTATTTTCGATGGTTAGTATTTGTTTTTGTTCTCTAATCCCGAAATACAAAAGGCAACCCTCGTAGTAATTCTGACATTCTCCATAGGGATTTTTTTCACTTTCTCAACATTTGCATCGGTTCTAGATGTACTGCGGTGTCCAGGGCGAGTGTCGGCATTCACATCTCATCGACCTTCTTTGAAAAGCTTTAACCACTATTAAACCTTTTTTATGACTCAAAGTACACTCGCCGTATGACACTGTCAACATTTCAAGTGCTTTTGAGCACTTAAATCCAATTTGCGTACAGAATTGAATGCAAATTATTTGCTTCATTCTTTTCGACAGCAGGAACTCGCTGAACACGTCTCACTTTTACGCCTCTTACGAACAAAATAAATATGCTATATAGCTGAAATTTCGCCGTTTACAGTCGGCAGAAAAAAACTGGAGGTCCCTTTGACTCCTGAGAGGACAGTAGCGCGCCCAACGCGAGTGGTTGATGAGCAAGCTAGGCCTTGGCCCCCCTGTGGACTGGAGCGCCACCCAATAGCTGAAACTGTAAACATATTTTCCAGTTGGATGTACCAACTTAACAAAATAAAAAAATTTTATAATCGAATGTATGAAGCCCGGAAAACTTGAAAATTCACCTAATTTTTTGGACAGACCTCGTACAACAAAAACTGGTCACTCTTAAGTTCACCCATTAAAATATTATATTTTTTTTTTAAAACTAACTATAAACAGTAATAGTTTTAAAAATTATTTTTCAAATAAATAACCTATTCAATCATAGCCCACGTTTCCTAGACATGTCCTAACCTCACTAATTTTATGAAAATTTGAATTCACCTTCTTAAAAGTTTTAACGTAGATCCTGTTATTCTTCTTTTATTTGAGGAAGTAGCATAAGATGCTGACTGGTTGAATATATGTAAATACAAATATATGTAAGGAGGAAAAAGCAATTACCAATAAGAGAGTGTAGAGAAGAGGTTAATGTTAGCACCACATTATTTTTGATTGCAAAAGGAAACGGTTATCTCTGAAGTTTAAAGAATTGCCTTCCCCGAGGCAGGAGAAAATAATGAACAAAAAAAAAAAACAACAAAAACACACACACACATAATCGTTTGTAAACTTAAAGGTAACATTTGGCAACATTGGTATCTATGTAGGTATTTGACGGTTTTTAGATCAAATTTTGATTTTTTTTTGAATGAATCTACAAGACACTAGTTGGCTGGTAGTAGCGGTGCTGCTGTTGCTGCTGTTGATAGATCCTCCATTCATCGGGAATCACGTAAACCAGCTTGAGGGATAATTTGTATATATTGTTAGTATTTACATTTTCTGTATTATAATACACAAATATCTACTTAATTAGGTTTCAATAAAGAGAATAAGGATTGCGTTGGAATATGAGAGGGGACGGTTACCTTTTGGGTGTTGCTCTTCCTTGATGTCCTGTAGATGGTGCACACTGCTTGGATGACGGATATTATGACCAAGGCGGCGATGCATCCCAGAACGATGTAAAGGCGATTTCCAGTCAAATCGAAGAACGACAATTCAGTCTCTTCCTCGCTTGATTCAGTGCTCTTATCTGGGGGAGGGAAGATATAGTATATATGTGGTAATTGCAAGATTCAATACATACATTCCAACGCTTTGAAGTCGAAGAATTGAGGATCAACTGTGAGCGATCCAACTTTTCCTGAGACAACCTTTTGTAGGATGGCTTCGCGGATGTCTTGCTCCTTTGGGTGTTCGTTGCCGTCGCCGAGGGGCACTTCGTTCTCCATCACTGCAGGATCCTTGTTGAAGAGTGCGTGCAACTTCGCGACAATTGATGTTCCCTCTCTGTCATAAAAAGTGTGTGCATTAGTTGAGAGACCTTCCAAATTTCAAAGCAGCGAACTTACTTTTCAAAAGCCAACACATCGGTCTTGTAGTAGCCTGGCAACTCGTTTAGAATACCATTAAACGACTCGGAGAGTGCTGACGCCAGGTTGTTGAACTCTTCCGTGCCACGCTGTGGCGCTTCAAATGATTCGGCCAAATTCATGAGCTTGACTCCAACTTCATACACGTGGCGATCAGGAGGTGGGGTTGCAGCAGCTGTGGCAATAGCCTCGAGTTCTGCGGGAGTGGAAATTGAAAATATATCGTTGCGGAGAGCTGTGAGCTGACTCACCCTTTCCACAGGACTTGATGCACACTCTGGTGGATGAAACGGGTGGAATTTGTTCGTGTTTGCGGATTTTCTTGTTCACAGCGTTGAAGGCTCCTCCAACCACCGGGAAGAAGAGGTACAGGCATTGGTCGTCGGTAAAGGAGAGATCCTTTTAAAGACAAACCAAATTTACATTTGGACACCCAGGCGTTTATGGTATAAATTGCCAATCTTACCTGTTGATCAGTTGTGACCCTCTTCCGTGTGAATTCCAAAATGGTGACACCCTTTTCGATTCGTCCTGATGCATTTGTTATGTCTTGTTGTTCGTCAAGTTTTGGTGGTGAATATCCATTGATCCAGGTGTCCATGAGGAAGGGTCTGCCGTTGTTGTCGACCCATCCAATGACTGCATCGGTCTGGGACATTTTATCGTCGTTGCTGAACCCAATTCCAGTCCAGGTCTTTGTGTTGGTTGTTTCGATATGCCACCGCATAAGATCTCCCTTTCCGATGGTTTCCCATGAGGCGAAATATTCGCAATTATGCTCCTCTGGCGAACAGGTTGACGGATGCTTCCAGTGTCCGTAGCAATCGTTGTCCAAAATGTTGCTGTTCACAGTAGTGGATTTTTCTTTTTCTGCAAGTTCAATCATTTAAAATTCAAATCCTTTGCAGAGTTAAGGACAAAAAGCAGAAAGTGACCAAATAGGAAAAAATACATACCAAAGAAATTGATTTGTGTCACTCCTCGTTGCATTTGATGTCCATGGTATTTCAATTCATCGGGGAGATAGAACTCCTTATTTGAAGCCGCTTCTTTCTCCAGACCGGATGGAGGCAGATGAATGTATTTCTTAGGCTCCTGCCCCTTTGCCCATATAACATGTGTTAAGTCATCATCCAAGCTGTGATCGGTTGGTTCTGTTGCTTCGAGTTTCTTGCGGAATATGATTGTGGTGACATCGTCCACTTCGAAACCTGTTCCTAAAGTGAGATCTGACTTTCCGCCCCAGAATTCATCCACTCTTGGTGTTGATCGATCCCTGGAGTAGTAGTCTCCGACACGACTGTACATGTCCCTGGCAGATCCGATGACAATGTCCGTGCAGTCCATGGGGTTGAAGTCGTGACGTGGTGTGTACGGGTTGAGTTTGTATTTCGAAGGGGATGGAGCTAAAAATTTTACAAAAACAAATTAGAAATGTCAGAGAAATGGAGAAATGTCTGTTTCTAGAAGCTTATTGGGCTTAGGGGACTGCAAGCTGTATAAGCAATTGAGATACGTGCTAACTCACCAGACGCTTTTTGAACTGATATTTTCTTTGCCACAGGCTCTGGTTCAGACTTTGGTTCTGGTTCAGATTTTGGCTCAGGCTCTGATTTTGGTTCAGGCTCTGATTTTGGTTCAGGCTCAGATTTTGGTTCCGGTTCAGATTTTGGCTCAGGTTCTGATTTTGGTTCAGGCTCAGATTTTGGTTCCGGTTCAGATTTTGGCTCAGGTTCTGATTTTGGTTCCGGTTCAGATTTTGGCTCAGGCTCCGATTTCGGCTCAGGCTCTGATTTTGGCTCAGGCTCTGATTTTGGCTCAGGCTCTGATTTGGGCTCAGGCTCTGATTTTGGCTCAGGTTCAGATTTTGGTTCAGGTTCAGATTTTGGTTCAGGTTCAGATGTTGGCTCTGGTTCAGATTTTGGCTCTGGTTCAGATTTTGGCTCTGGTTCAGATTTTGGCTCTGGTTCAGATTTAGGCTCAGGTTCAGATTGTGGTTCAGGTTCAGATTTTGGTTCAGGTTCAGATTGTGGTTCCGGTACGGGTTTGGGTTCGGGTTTAGGTTTGGTGTCTAGAAATGTGGTTTAAGAAAAATTGTTAAGTGCGGGAAGTGGACGTGTTTGTTGCGATTAATATTGTAAGAAAACAAGCTGTGCATTCTACACTACTTCGTGGAAGTGTGACAATGTGCATGTGATATAACGATACAAGCGATTTAAGAAAAAACAACAACTCGACGCATTCTTACCTTGAGCTTCTCTTCGTCGCCGTCCTGTTTGTGTGCTTACGCGGTAAGAGACACTTGTGGCAACAGACGTCACACCCTCGAGAATTTGATCCTTCGTGTTGCCAGCCACACGCTTCGATTTCGAAGACGACGCCGGTTCAGGTTCTGATTTAGGTTCAGGCTCAGATTTTGGCTCTGGCTCTGAGCTCGGTTCAGGTTCAGATTTCGGCTCGGGTTCAGATGCTGGTTCTGGTTCAGATTTAGGTTCTGGTTCAGAGCTTGGTTCCGGCTCAGATTTGGGCTCCGGTTCAGATTTTGGTTCTGGTTCGGCATTTGGTTCTGGTTCAGATTTTGGTTCCGGTTCCGAGCTTGGTTCTGGCTCAGCACTCGCTGCACCACTAAGGCTTGTGGTGAGATCCCCAATGTCACGTATTAAGGGGAAGTTTTTACATTCAGGTGTTAAGCCTCTCGGCCTCCAGCCAAGACCGACCCACGAGGTTCCCTTTACTTTAAGAACAATTTCGATTTCCTTTTGCTCTTGAAGCAGTTTCCAGTACATCTGGAAATCAGGAGAGAGTTCCTTATGGGAATGCGCAGAAAGGTCTAGATCGGTGCTCTTGAACGGGGAACGCTTAAGACATTTGTGTCCGAACCAACCATAGTTGCAAAAGCATTGCTTCCGTGGCAAGGAAGTGCTCTCCAAATCGATGCATTTGCCCTGTGCTCCACAGTCTGCGTTCGTGGTGCATTCATCCTTATACTGACAGAACGGACCGTAGTATTGACTGTTGCACTTGCAGCGGCCGTTGAAGGCTTTTCCATTTCCCGAGCACGTCTGTTGGAAGCCCTTTCTTTCCTTGATGTCTACATCGGCACAAGACCAGAATCGATATGCAGTCGACCATTCATCGGCTTGGCGCAGAAGTCGAAGCGTGCAGTTGTGGCATGTGAAGTTGGCGGGCAATTGCACCGGATATGATTGCGCCCTGTAAGTACTTCAAAGATATTGTGAAATGAAATGGAAAGAGCAATCTCCGGAAACTTACGTGACATCCGTACGGAGGAACTCTGAGCCGTTGACTTGAGGTGTCAAATCCAGCACTGGGCGGTCTAGGGCATCCAGAAGCTGCAGTCGGAAGCCACCCTAAAATGGTAAAGAAATACATTTTTTATGTTTGGTGAATCCATGTAAAAAACTAAAATTCAGTGCATTCTCTTGGACGGAGGGGCAGAAAGCCCAAGATCTTATCGGTAAGTTCAAAAACCTGAATATCTTGCTCTTGACAACACAAGCGCACAAGCGCATGTACCCACACAAATTAGTTCCCCTTAGTTGCAGCAATTTTAATGTTACACCGTAAAACGTTAATTATGTGGTGCAACAAAGGAACACAATGTTAACACTCCACTCGGGAGTTGCGATGCATCGTGAGCCGTAATTAGTTAGCTTGCGATTTAGAACGTGTTACTTTCTCATGAAGCCGCCAGCCTTGCCTAATTAACTCGAGCTCTTATGGTTAAGAGCCATTCGCGCCAACTACACACCGGCATTTGGGTTGTAATCGAATTAAAAAAAAATCGTCAGAATGCCTCACTGCTGGATCAGTGTGGGTCGTAAATCGGGTAAACAGTGATAATCAGCTTCTCAAGGGCTTGCTTTATATGACGGATGTCTTGTGTACTAATAAATTGAATGAACGCGCTAAGCAGTCTTATAAATTATAACCTCAATTATCGTGTAGTTATGACATTGTCATTCATGATTAATGTGAAGCTGATGCCGTCTTCACGCCTGAGCTGAGGTACGCGGAAGTCAGCTTGGATTGTCACTAGTTACCAGGTATACCGGTATGAAATGTTTTTTTTTTTTTTGAAAATAAAACACTAATTATTAATGGGAAAGTAAAATCATTTTATTCAAAGTATTGGCCATTGTTGTCTACACACTTTGACCACCTTTCTGGCAATTTGTGAATATCACGCCAGTAAAATTGTTCGTCTTTTAAAGCAAACCAATCAGACACTCAATTTTCGACCTCCCCGTAGGAATCAAAGTGCTGCTCAGCCAATGCGTGCCCCATCGATGAAAACAAATGGTAATCGAAAGGAGCCAAGTCTGGTGAATACGGCGGGTGGGGTAGCTGCTCCCAGCTAAGTTTTTTGATTGTATCCTGAACCGGTTTTGCTTTGTGTGCAGATGCATTGTCATTGAGCAAAATTACCTTGCCGTGGCTTGTGTCCCATTCTGGTCGTTTCTCGATCAATGGATGGTTCAAATCGATCATTTGTTATCGGTAGCGATCAGTATTAACGGTTTCACCAGGTTTTAGGAGCTCCTGGTACAGCACACCTTTCTGGTCCCACCAAACACACAGCATTGTCTTCTTGCCGAATCGATCTGGTTTTGCAGTCGATGTTGATGGTTGTCCCAGATTAACCCATGATTTTTTCCGTTTAGGATTCTTAAAATAAATCCATTTTTCATCGCCAGTAACAATCCGATGCAAAACCGATTTTCTTTCGTGTCTTTGAAGCAAAATTTCACAAGTGTTTTTCCGGTTTTCCATCTGTCTTTCATTCAATTCATGTGGCACCCACTTTCCACACTTTTGGATCTTTCCCATAGCTTTTAAACGGTCGGGAATTGTTTGTTGTGCAACATTTAACATTGCTGCCATTTGCTTTTGACTCAAAGTGTCATCTCCGTCCAATATCGTTTGCAATGCGGCGTCTTCAAACTTTTTTGGTGGTCCTTCACGTTCTTCATTGCTCACATCAAAACCATTATTTCTGAACCGTTGAGACCATCTTTTGCATGCTGCTTCTGATTAAGCATGATCACCATATGCCTCGACAAGCATTCGATGCGACTCTGCAGCACTTTTCTTCAAATGAAAACAAAAAATGAATGCTTTCCGCAAATCATCACTTTCTGGTACAAAATTCGACATTTTTAACACGATGAAAAAATATGATGTTGTCTGTTCAATGACTTGATGTATACTAAATATTTTTCACAGATGTCATAGCAAACAAACAAAAAAAAAAAATAAGGGCTCGTTTACAACAAATGTTCCCTATCGAGACAATTGTATCTTGACGCTCAGTTCATACCGGTATACCGTAATTATCTAATGAGCAGGAAAAAGCTTATAATTTGTGTTGTTTTTATTCAAACTGGCAATGCGGTGGTCAGAGGTGAAAAAGGAATCGATTATATAATTTGCATGCACTCCACTTAGTTCCCTACAGACAAAAATAGAGGCCACAGTAAATGTATAACACAGTTGGGAAAGCTTTAATTCACATCAAATGGTTCCCGAAGAACGCAAAACAAAGGAAAAAAAAACACAAAGTAGCCGTAAGGCCTGTTCCAGGCACTGTGTCATCGGATATCATTAACAGCGATTTAATTATGCTGTTTTCACAATGCTGTCTGGTTGGGTAGAAAAACGATTTCCATTTCCACAGGCTCAAGGAAAGTCAGTAAGGAAACAGTATTCCTACATGGGCATTGGCATGGACTTAGATTAACAACCCATAGTACTACATACTTCGCCGAACTTGGTAGAAAGCTAACGCGATCTTTGTTTGTGTTAAGTCGAGTTTACATACTGCCTCGCCAGATATCCATCAAATAAACTGTTGCCTGGTGGAGAGGGACCACGGCCAACTTTGTGTGTGCAGCTGACGAAAGGCCAAAACTACTGTAGGAGCGTGTTGGTTTCACCCACTTCCATCCCTTGCTGTGGAGGAGAAGTTGAAATTCGCTCTTTAACTGCTTTTAACTGAGTGGATGACAATGTTCTGAAGTGCATGTGTGGAGTTCAGGTGTATCCTCAGATTTATTCTTAAAAAGGTTTTACTTCTTCTTCTTCTTCGTGTGGCGTTTCAGACCAACCAACTCTTAACATGAATCTCCAGCCAGCACGATCTCTCGCTAGCTGGCTCCAGTTGAGAACTTCTTGTTGATTCAGGTCCTTCACCACTTGTGTGCGCTACCTCAGCCAAGGCCTTCCTCTGTAGCTTTGTCCCAATCGCTTAGATTCGAAGACTTTTCGGGCCCGAGCAGTGGTGTCCATAGGCTCTACATGGTCTCCATCTCAATCACGCACCTTAAGCGTTGATAAGGCGCATGCCGTCGTTCGTCGTTGAATTTTCTTCTCCAAATGCCATCAACGCAAGCAGGACTACAAATCGTCGAGAAGACTAAGGGTTTTCACATCCGCTTTGGAAACTTCCAGGTTTCCTCATTGTAAAGCAGGACTGAGGCGATAAAGCTCTTATGCCAAGCCAGCTAAGTCTTTTAAGAGACTCATTTTTTCCATGTGTCCAAGGGAACAGCTGTTGGCAAGAGTGATTCTGCGTTTAAATTTGGTACAGATGTTGTTGTTCCTATTTAACGCGCAGGGACTCTCCTACTACCAACAAGTATCAGCTTCATAGTGTGACGCTCTGTCCGATGTCGTGTGTTGTGTGTCCTTCCTTGATGGCGGCTTGTACTTCGTTTTGTCCTCATTAATCGCCAAACCCATTTTAGCCGTTTCAATCGCAATGACAACGAACGCATCATTGATAGCTCACTGATTACGCTTATTCAAGTCAAAGTCGTCAATTGAGCTGACTTTTGGAAGATCGTGCTTCTGGTGTTGACCTGTGAGTTACGCACGATCTTCTGAAGGATGATGTTAAAGAAGTCACATGACAGTGTGTCGCCTTGCCTAAAACTTCACCTCTTGGTGAGTTCGTTAAAGATCTTGACGGAGCAGCGAGAGTCCCCCATCGTCAACCTGCCAGAACTAGACATGGCACCGGATATCTCGTCCCTGTGCGCACTTTCATATGCGGCTTTATAATCTACGAATAGGCGGTAACCTGTACTTCTTGGGTGTTTTCCAAGATCCACCGAAAAGTGAAGATCTGATCTATTGTGGGATTTTCTTGGCTTGAAACCACATTGGTAGATTTCTATCAGGTTGTTGACAAAAAGTTTTAAACAAACTCCTACAGACAGGATCTTGTAGGCGATTTAAGGATACTGATCCCTCGATAGTTGCAGTCAAAGGGGTCTTCTTGTGGACCGAACAAACGACGCCGAGATTCCACCCATCGGGGATGCTTTCCTCGGACCATATCTTACAGATGAGCTGATGCATGCGGTACTAGTCAGCGAATATTCAGTAGAAGTGTTATTATCAAAGCTTTGGGGCAAAGTAGGATAGATCGACCTTGGTGAAGACGTGACGTTAGTCTTAAGGAAACCTTTCAAGAAGGCTGTTCAGTGCTTTTTTTTAATAATTTGGGAATTAAAATAGGTCCCAAATTATAAAGGTATACTTACAAATTCACAGCCTATCGGATAATCCTGCCGTTGAATAAAATCCAATAATAGCTTTCTCAGCTGCGTATCGTCGTTATCGTTCTATTTTATCAATGAAGGAATGTCGTTGTGCGAAATTCAATTTTTGTGTATCTCTAAATATGTGGCAAGTTACTGCCACAATACTATCTTGTATCAGTTTACGATAATTCAGTAATCAGGTAAAAAAGACGCTGTGCCGTAGTGGGTAGAGTGTGACACTTACACGCCGAAGATCCAGGTTCGATTTCCGGCTGAACACCTCGAATATTTCGCGACACCACCAGTCACAGACACTGGGGCGGATGGTGAAACAATAAAAACACATTGTCCAGTCAAAATTCGACCATATTCATCAAGTCGATGAGTGATACAATCAGTCCAACACCGCTCTAACATTTTGATACCTTTTTTTATAGAAAGACTTATCTTTGACCTCAAAGTAGGCTTCCGTTTCGGCGTTCCTAATTCGAGCCATATTTTTTCCGGCGAGCATCCTTTTGAGGCCTAAAAAAGGGGAGAAGTCGCTGGGGCCCAGATCTGGAGGATTTGGTGTGTGCGGAAGGAATTTGAAGCTCTATGCGTGCAATTTGGCCAATGGTAGCCAACGAATTGTGACACGGTGCATTGTTTTGGTGAAAGAGATTTTTTTCCTTCACATGCGAAAAAAAAGAATTATGGCAAATTCTTCCTTCAAATGCACCAATAATTCCATGTAAATGAATAAAATCCCGTGCGCATCCGAAACTACGGGTGCCATAACCTTGCCAGCCAACATTTGTGTTCTTGGATGCTTTGGGCGTGGTTCACCGGCTGCTGTCCACATCGCTAACTGCCGATTGTCTCAGTGTCTCAGAATCATCGATACGCAGCTCCCTCGTGGGCAAATGCTCATGCAAAATAGTGTACACACTGCTTTCTGACATCTTTAAGATGTCAGCTATCTCACGCAATTTCAGTTTGCGGTTTTCCAAACCGATTTTGAGTATTTTTTTTGATGTTTTCGGGTGTAACCACCTCAATTGGACTTCCACAGCGTTCGGCATCGTTGGTGTTGGTACGGCCACGTTTTTTTTTAAAGTCTGCCCACCACCGAAAATAGTTGTTTTTGATGGGGCATAGTCGCTGTAACATTTTTCAAACCATTGCTGAGCTTCAAAAAGCAGTGTTTAATCAACAAACGAAATTCTGTTTTCCCCATTGTTTTAAAAATCGCCAAAGAAGCGTCACTTGAAGCACTGTGACTTGTAACCTAATAATCAGATTCCCATGAAAATTTAACAGGTACCTGCCTTTTGTATTTCGAGATTAGAAAACGAAAACAAATATTAACCATCGAAAATAGCTTTATTGTTTTTTAAAATATTCCCCATTAAGATTTATACACTTTTGCATGCGCTTGAACCAATCGTCGAAGCACTTTTGCCACTCTGATTGAGGTATCTCCAAAACATGCATTCTGAACGCATCAGCCGCTTCTTCAGGTGTCGAAAAACGTTGACCTCTCATTTTATTTTTTACGTACGGGAATAAAAAGAACTCATTTGGTGCCAAGTCAGGACTATACGGTGGATGACTCATCAAATCGATGTTTTAAGTGTTCAAAAATGCAGTTGTTTGAGCCGATGTGTGAGAGCTCGCGTTGTCGTGATGAAGAGTGATCAGTCTTCGGCGGTTGGTTTTCCTGATTTCTTGGAAGACAACTGGCATACAAATGGTTGTGAACCACTCAGAATTAACTGTTCTGCGTTGTTCTAGTGGTACGGTTGAGACAAGTCCAGTCTTTCCAGAAAAAACAGGCAACCATTTGCTTTGGAAGTGTTTCGTGCGCGAGCAACTTTTGTTGGATTTGGCCCAATTTGAAACACCCAAACAGTCGACTGCTGTTTACTTTCGGACTCACACGCGTAAATTCACGATTCATCACCTGCCACGATGTCATAGACGTGTTTCGAAAAACCGCGATCGTATTTTTGGAGCATTTCTTTCGACCAATCGATACGAACATTTTTTGAGCGTTTGACAAATTGTGTGGGATTCAACGCGAACAAATTTTTTTGACGGTCAAATGTTGAATGTATGCTGGTTCCACTAATGCCTAAGGTTGTCTTAATCTCACGATAGGTCACATGACGATCTTGCAATATCAGTTGGCACACAGCATCAATGGTTTCCGGAACAACAACTGCTTTTGGACGACCTTCACGAAATTCGTCTTGGAGTGAACTAAATTGAATTCACCATCGATAAACACTGGTCCTTTATGGAGCTTCATCGCCATAAATTTAATTAAGTTCACCGATGCACTATCGTTGAGTTAATCCGCGTAGAAAGTTGTAAAAAATAATCGCACGAACATTTTCACGATTTAATTCCATTTTTTGGGCGAGATGAATTTTTTAAGGTACTGTAAACAACACAAATAGCGCTCGTGTGTTAAAACGGTCTGAGTACGTATAACCTCAAAAATGTCAAACTTTACGATAGAGCCCGCAGTTGCCAGATTGCAACACTAGGGTTGCCCAATCTCGAAATATAAAAGGCAACCTTCGTATCATTTGAAAGTTTGTACTTCCTAAGTTTTTTGTTAGTGGCACTCCCTATATGTCAGTCCCGGGACTTATTGAGTGATGTGTTATCATTGTTTCAAGGAGTTACATTCTACTCTGCTTACCATGTAATAAGTTGAGAATATAATTATTAAGAGGTTCTGTCAAAATGATACAAATTTTTGGCAAATAGAAAAGGAACTACACCGATTGATACTACTGGAATAATTAGAGTGGATGCTGGTCATTGTTATTTTATTTTAGTCACCTTAACTGGTGAAGTTATCAAATAACTTTTATATAAATAAATTAATTATCGCCATTATCGAGTGCCATATTTAGTTTTATCTATAAAATCAGGCACCAAAAACTCTCCAGGTCGGAAAGCTCCTTTACAGGTAGATATCTATGAGCGGTCTTAACATATTTGTCTTCAAATTAAAAATTCGTTATCAGAGTTCAAAATATTGCTTTATATACACAATTGAAGGTTTATTCGATAACCAAATACTTGGACCCGCTGAAGTGTGTGTTTTCAACTAAAGTACGCACTTATGCCGGGAATGCTCTGCCGCAAGTAGTGGAAGTTTTATATGTTAGATATTAAAGAAGTGCTTTTACAGCTTGTGTACTTTATGACACATTTTTTTGTCAGGAGCTGAATATGTACCTCTGCTGTTTTGGCATGTGTGGGCGGAATTATGTGGTTTAAGGGAACTGATTTTGGCCATTTTTCTGACTGTGAAGCACGGGGATTCATCTTAAACATGTTTCATCATCATTTTCTTCTTTAACCCGCATGTTACACTAAAGGTAAGATACGCACGAGAACCCTTCAAGCCGTTCCATCCTACGTCATCGACTCTGACTTATAAGGAGCTATTCCCGAGCACAATCAGGCTAGTTTATGGATTTGATCCAACCACCTCGTCCTGAGTCTGTCGAGAGGTGGCCTACCTGATGGAATTACATCAGAGATATACCACGAAGGTCTTAAAATCCAACGAAATAAAGTCCTTTCCGTTCGAAGAAGTAGCTGGATTATATTGAGATCCCTCCGCACCGTCTCGTTTCTCAGTGTACTCGTATCACTGTGAGTTTCTCCCGCCACGACTCGGAAATCTCACCTGAGCAGCTTGTATTCGGTGATTCTTTTATGTGCAACGTTGGAACAAATATTGAGTTAAAACCTAACACATCACTCAATAATTCCCGTGACATAAAGAGGGCGCCACTAATAAAAGAAAAATTAAAATATTAAATAATTTTTGTAAGTGGCGCCCTCTACTTGTCCCGGGTCTACTTGAATGATCTGTTATAACTTGACTTTGGCACAAAGCCCAGCCTACCTTCAATTCACAATTGATCCAGCCTTGCTAATCCTAGAATAAAGCTCTGTTTTGCTCCTCCCATCACTCGTCAAAAAAACTTAAACTACTCCACCTGCTTCAATGGGACTCCGCTAATAGCATATGTGGGGAGAATGGGACAGGCGTTTTGGAAATTACCATAACTTCGAACTTGCTTACTTCATTCCAGTGTCTGTGCATACGGCCACAAGCCTATCCAGCGCGCAGTGGAGTTCCGTCTGGGGGATGTGAGGACATCTAAGTCCTTTGCGAAAAGAAGATGGCCCTACCCTCAGAGTTTCAAACGTACAACATTTCTCGCCTCGAGGGCGCTGCAATATTCATTCCATAACAGATCACTCAATAAGTCCCGGGACATATAGGGGGCGCCAGTAACGATAATTATTATTATGTTTTTTTTGTTAGTGGCGCTCCCTATATGCCCCGGGACTTATTGAGCGTTGCTTTGTATAAAATGAAAAGGAAAGATGACAAAACTCACCCTTCGTGGACCCCAAAGTGCACGCCCGAACACAGCTGCTACAGTTAGTGTAAGGAGACTGAAGCACACTAAACAGGGGACTATCAATCCTCTACTCCCATAAATCACATCAGAGTTTAACTTAAGGGACTCGGTCGTTTGCTATTTCAAAACCTTTAAAACAACTACAGGTTGTTTTAGCGTACTCCTAAGCCTTCTCAAGTGTCATTCTGAGAGTGACAAGCTGGTCGGTTGTACTTCTGCAGCATTGTTCATGCCCCAATTTGGAATCAGCCATAGTCAACCCCTGAACTAGTTTCGAGTAGCTGAACATTTTAAGAAAGAACGAATTAAAGAGAGGGATTGAAGAATATCGGCGAAAAGAGTGGAGTTTAAACTGTTCATCGTCTCCACTTGAAAGGGAAAAAACGCATAGATCGCCTTATGTTAACATATTTCTTTTATTTTATGTACATATATATAATAATAATAATTGTTGGCGCTACAGTCCAAAGGGGGACCAGGGCCTAGCTTGCTCATCAACTACTCGTGTTGTGCGCGCTACTGTTCTCTCACGAGTAGAAGGGACCTACAGTTTTTTGCCGACTCCGAACGGCGAGATTTGAGAAGCTTTCTTAGACAGTTATTACTCTTTGAGTGTTGTCAGCAGCTCGAAAGAGGTGGTGCCGTTAAATTCGAAAAATTGGTGTTGAGCTGGGAGTCGAACCTAGACCCTTCGGCGTGTGAGCGTCGCACTCTACCCACTCGGCCACGGCGAGCACATATATATACATAACATATATATATACATATATATACATAACATATTAATTAGTAAGTCCCTGGATATATAGGTGGCGCCACTAATAATCACTAAAAATTTTATATTAATATGGGGGCGTTGAACACCCCAAATTTTTTACGACACTACCTGTTTCGAGCTGCTGACAATACTCAAAGAGTAATAACTGCCTTAGAAAGCTTCTCAAACTTCGCCGTTCGGAGTCGGCAAAAAACTGTAGGTCCTTCTACTTGTGGGAGAACAGTAGCGCGCACAACAGGAATAGTTGATGGACTGCCGCGCTAACAATTATTATTATTGTGGGGGCCAATAACAAAAAAAATTAATAGAAAATTAATAATTTTTGATATCCTCTATATATCCTGGGTATACCGGTATGAAATGCTTTTTTTTGAAAATAAAACACTAACTATTAATGGGAAAGTAAAAACATGTTATTCAAAGTATTGTCCATTGTTTTCTACACATTTTGACCAACTTTCTGGTAAATTGTGAATACCACGCCAATAAAATTGTTCGTCTTTTAAAGCAAACAAATCAGACACCCAATTTTCGACCTCCTCGTAGGAATCAAAGTGCTGCTCAGCCAATGCGTGTCCCATCGATGAAAACAAATGGCAGTCGGAAGGAGCCAAGTCTGGTGAATACGGCGGGTGGGGTAGCTGCTCCCAGCCAAGTGTTTTGATTGCATTGTCATGGAGCGAAATTTCCTTGCCGTGTCTTCTGGCCCATTCTTTCGTTTCTCGATCAATGCATGGTTCAAATTGATCATTTGTTGTCGGTAGCGATCAGTATTAACGGTTTACCAGGTTTTAGAAGCTCGTGGTACAGCACACCTTTCTGGTCCTACCAAACACACAGCATTGTCTTCTTGCCGAATCGATCTGCTTTTGCAGTCGATGTTGATGGTTGTTCCAGATTAACCCATGATTTTTTCCGTTTAGGATTCTTAAAATAAATCCATTTTTCATCGCCAGTAACAATCCGATGCAAAACCGATTTTCTTTCGTGTCTTTGAAGCAAAATTTCACAAGTGTTTTTTCGGTTTTCCATCTGTCTTTCATTCAATTTATGTGGCACACTTTTGGATCCTTCCCATAGCTTTTAATCGGTCAGAAATTGTTTATTGTGCAACATTAAACATTGCTGCCATTTGCTTTTGACTTAAAGTGTCATCTCCATCCAATATCGTTTGCAATTCGGCGTCTTCAAACTTTTGTGGTGGTCTTCCACGTTCTTCATTTCTCACATCAAAATCATTATTTCTGAACCGTTGAATCCATCTTTTGCATGTTGCTTCTGATTGAACATGATCACCATATGCCTCGACAAGCATTCGATGCGACTCTGCAGCACTATTCTTCAAATGAAAACAAAAAATGAATGCTTTCCGCAAATCATCACTTTCTGGTACAAAATTTGACATTTTTAACACGATGAAAAAATATGATGTTGTCTGTTCAATGACTTGATGTATACTAAATATTTTTCACAGATGTCGTAGCAAACAAAAAAAAAATAAGATCTTGTTCACAACAAATGTTCCCTATCGAGACAATTGTATCTTGACGCTCACTTTATACCGGTATATCTGGTATACATTGAATGGGGATCCAGGCGCTGGTTCTTTTCGTATGCTCGCACAAGTAAAAAGGACCCAAATTTTCGAAATTTGATATTCATTTTGTTTACAGTTTGTACTTTAGGAGCGTTGTCAGCGAACGAATTCGTGCGGTCAAAAATGAGAGGTGTTAAGCACAGGAATTGAACTCTGGCCGCTTAGAGTGTGAGTGTCGCATTTAATCCACTGCGCCACGGCAGCTGATTTAAAATAACAACTATCCCACCGATCAAGCTGAAAACATTTATTTCTACCCGGATTTGAGAAACAAATGTCGCCTAAAACTAAATTGAATGGAAAATCCCGCCCAGATGACCTCTAACTAAATCTGTCTTTGTCTAAACAAACTCTGAGAACCGAAACCTGATTTTATCGAACATGTCCACCCCAAGCTCTCAAGCATTGTGAAAACTTCAATGCAAGTCGAATGTGCTCATTAAAAAAAATTACTTGCGTAATCATTGCATTCGACTTATCATTGCGATTGCATTGCAGAACGTTCAGTTGCTTTGCAAACTTCGTTCAGTTTACTTACTCTTCAGAATGTCTCAACTGTCGCTTCTTTTTGCCTTCGCTTGCGTGCTCTTTGCCCTCGCGCCCACAGCAGCCATTCAATGTTATACGTGCAGGGGAATCAATTGTCTAAGGACGACCCGCCAAAATGTCACCGAAACTTGTCTGTATGAAATAGACGATTGTGTGACCATTTTCAACAAGTGTGAGTTGCTTTTAACGAGATTTGGAGACCACAAAACATGTTTTCTTTGTGCGTGAATTTCAGTTAGTGTTGTGGCGAAAGGATGCTTGACGACCATGTCCTCAGAGCTTAGACAGAAATGCAGCGACAGGACCTCTCCCGAGTGCCAGATCTGCAACGGCGATGCTTGCAACGATTTGGGACGAGCTGATTTCAAGTGTTACGAGTGCTCGTCGAAAAGTGTAAATTCAGTTGCCTCATCTATCGTGCTCAAGCCATGATGACCTTGTTTTAACTTGTTTTCCAAACAGGATACAAACTGTGCCAGGAATCCCAGCGCACTGCCATTAGTTCAATGCAAGACACCAACTTCACTCAATTCTTACTGCTTCACCAGCGTCACAAGTGATGGCATCGTGGAAAGAGGCTGCTCCCTGCACGTGAAGGAGCAGACCGATTGCCTTGCCAGGGATAATTGCAATTTGTGCTCCGTTGAGGAAGAGGAAGGATGCAACAATCGGCCCAAGGACGGTAGTGCGGTTTCGGGTGGAGTAACGCTTCGCGGACTACTAGGCCTAATCGCTGTTTGCCTTGTTGTACAGCTCAGATTGTAAAATTGTTTCGTTTCAATAAATCTAAAAATTCGATTACAACCGTCATGTCTGTAGATTAGATTCATAATCCCTTGTGGACAAATGACAAAGTTCGTGAAAAACAAAAATTCTTTCGCTTAGTGACTGATTGGAGTGAAAGATCGCAAGAATCGGATTTGTGAACTGATTAGGTTCGAAAAAATTTTTCGGTCTGAACGAGAATTTCTTAATTTTGTGTAATTACGTGACGCGTAGGAGAAATATTAATCACTGCCGCAATGGCTGTTGACAGATTCTTTGATTGCCGGAAAATTTTAAAGTGAACAGAGTTAAGTCACAGCAGGGGTCGAGGGGATAACACAGCGCCACTAAAAAAAAAAAAAACATTAATATTAATTTAATAATTTTTGTTAGTGGCACCCCCATTATGACCAGGGATTTATTGAGTGATCTGTTAAGGTGAGGAAAGTAGATAGCGGCGCATATTTCTTTTAAATGGGTGTGGATTGTAAGTCTTTCATTGCCGGTAACATATTGAAAGTGACTAGCTTTGCAGCGGCGAAAACTGCGAATTGTCAAGGAGGCGTTTGCAGGTATAGAAGTGGACGCGGGTTTGGAGGTAACTGAGGGCAACGAAGTACATGCTGTCGTCAAGAAAAGCCAAACAGCACAGCCGTTTAGGCCAGTGCTTCATATAAGGAACCAGAAACTTGGAGAGAGTCAGAGACTTCGTCTATCCCGGCTTAGCGGTAAATAGGAACAACTTCATCAGGACCGAAATCAAATCAAAATCAAATTAGAGAATCACTCACATCACAAACCACAGTTTCTTTGGGCTCACGGAAAAATTGGGTAGTAAAGCTCTCTTTCGAAAGACTAAGTTGGCGTGGCATAACGGCTTGATGGTCTCAGTCCTGGTGTACGGCGAGGATACCTGAACGTTTCTTAAAGCGGATGTGGAAACCCTTAGTCGTCTCGGGAGAAAAGTTTCGCGTGCGATTTTTAGTCCTTCTTACGTTGATGGCATCTTGAGCAGAAGATTCAACAACGAAGGAAAGCATGCGCCTTGCCAAAGTTTAAGATGGCTAGGCCATGTAGAGCCTATGCACACCACTGTTCCGACCCCAAAAATCTTAAAGTCTGAGCCATTGGGTCAACGCAACAAATTACGGCCTAGGTTAAGGTTATTATCTTTTTATTATCTTGGAGTTCCCCATTTGAGGCAACTGGTAAGAGATCGTGTGATTGAAGAGGCATTTTGATGGAGGCTCAGGTTTACTACGGTCTGTAGCGCCACACATTAAAGAAAAAACATTGCAGAGTAAAAGAAAATCCAACAACATACATAAAACCATGAGGAAGTGGTGATCATTTGCACCCTTTACACTCAAATGTCATACCATATTATGGACAGATGAATCCAAAATGGTTTTATTTGGAACTCCTGGAACCAGGACCGCCTTTTCCGCCTGTTCGCAGGCGGAAAAACCAAGAGTTTCAACCGGAGTGCACTATCAAGACTGTAAAACACGACAGAGCAAAAATTAACGTATGGGGATGCTTTTCCTATTATGGTACTGGTCCCATATATTGGATAAAACCGATGACGACCGTCGGCGTTTATGTCAACATCTCATTGTCAATATTGAGAGAAACCGTGCTGGCTTGTGCAGAGTGGAATATGCCGTTTAGATGGATTCTAAAGCAAGACATTGACCTCAAACATACGAGCAAACTAGCCACAGAATTTTTCCCAGGCAATGGAGTGACCGCCTCAGTCTCCGACCCTGAATCCCGTTGAAAACCCTAGGACAGATGTTAAGAAATCTGTATATGAAGCAAAACTCAAATATACAAAACAGTGGGATGTTGCACAGGTTGCGTGGAGGAATATCCCTGTTCAGCGATGTCAGGACTTACCGTAATCGTCTCTATGGCACGATGTTTTAGCGCTGTACTTAAAAGTAAAGGTTGCACGACCAAGTACTAACCCAATAAACAAATTAAGACAAAAAGTTTTACTATTCTATTGGCTTTTACTTCTTCTTCTTCTTCTTGTATCACTACAGTCCGGGGTGGACCTGGGCCTCAACCAACATGCCTCTCCAGCCAGCACGATCTTTCGCTAGCTGTCTCCAGTTGCGCACTCCAAGTTGGTTGAAGTCCTTCTCCACTTGTGTGCGCCACTTTAGTCTAGGTCGTCCTCTGTTGCGTTGTCCCAATGGTACGAATTCAAAGACTTTTCGGGCCGGAGCAGTGGTTTCCATACGTTCTACATGGCCTAGCCATCTTAAGCGTTGTATCCGTAGACGCTTGACCAGGCGCATGTCGCTGTACAGCCCATGGAGTACGTCATTAAATCTTCTCCTCCAGATGCCATCAACGCAAACAGAACCAAAAATCGCACGCAGAACTTTTCTCTCGAAGAGGGAGGGCTTCCTCATCCGCCTTTGCTAACGTCCAAGATTCCGCGCCATAAATTAGGACGGAGATGATCAAGCTGTTATATAAAGCGAGCTCCGTCTTTCGAGAGAGGGCTTTATTACTCAATTGCCTCTTGAACCCAAAGAAACAGCGATTGGCAAGGGTGATTCTGCGTTTGATTTCGGTACTGATGTTGTTGTCCCTGTTTACCGCGAAGCCGAGGTAGACGAAGTCCTTGACTACCTCGAAGTTTCTGCTGCCTAGTGTGACGCTCCGTCCGAGACGTCGGTGTTGTGTGTCCTTCCTTGATGACAGCATGTACTTCGTTTTGCCCTCATTTACCGCCAGACCCATTTTAGCCGCTTCCGCTTCGATGCCAGCAAACGCCGCATTGACGGCTCGCTTTGTTCGTCCAATCACGTCAATGTCATCAGCGTAAGCTAGCAATTGAACTGACTTCTGGAACTGCCTCTGGTGTTGACTTGTGAGATACGTATGATCTTCTCGAGGATGATGTTAAAGAAGTCACATGACAGTGCGTTGCCTTGTCTAAAACCTTTTTTGACATTGAATGTCTCGGTGAGTTCGGTACCGACCTTGACGGAGCAGCGAGAGTTCTCCATCGTCATCCTACACAATCTGACGAGTTTGGTAGGAATGCCAAAACTAGACATGGCACTGTTTGGCTCGTCTCTATGCACGTATGTGAGTGTCAATTTGCATTTCTTGGGTCTTTTCCAGGATCTGCCGTAATGTGAAGATCTGGTCTATTGTGGACTTCCCTGGTCTGAAACCACACTGATAGGGACCTATCAGGTCATGGACAAACGGCTTCAGACGCTCACACAATACGGCAGAGAGGATCTTGTATGCGATGTTCAGGAGACTTATCCCTCGGTAGTTGGCGCAGTCAAAGGGGTCTCCTTTGTGGACCGGGAAAAAGACGCTGAGATTCCACTCACCGGGCATGCTTTCCTCCGACCATATCTTACAGATGAGCTGGTGCATGCGCCCAACCAGATCATCTCCAGTTGCTTTAAATAGTTCTGCGGACAGTCCGTCCGCTCCAGCAGCTTTGTTCGACTTTAGCTTGAATATTGCTATCTTCACCTCGTCTAAGTCGGGGGGACGGAATGCTTGTCTATCATCGTCCAAATTGAGTGGAACATTCTGCCTAATTTGGGTCGTCATCGCCGTTAAGGAGTCTGCAGAAATGATTCTTCCAGATTCTCAGCACAGACTGCGACTCTACTACGAGTTGTCCATTTTGGTCCCGGCAGACCTTGGTCCGAAACTTGTATCCACCGGATAGCTGTTTTACCTTTCGGTAAAACGTTCGGACTTTATTCCTACCAAAGCACCTTTCCATTTCCTCGACCGCGCGCTTCTCATGCTCCTTCTTCTTCCTTCTGAGAAGCCGGTGCTCTTCCCTTCTTCTCTGTTCGTAGAGTTCACGAACAGCTCGCGTTGTTCGATGCAGCGTCGCTTTATAGGCGTCTTGTTTAGCTGTGTGCGCTTGCCTGCACTCGTCGTCAAACCATGGGTTCCTTCTGGGTGGTGACTTGAAACCCAGCACATCAGTTGCAGCATCTTTGATGGCTTCTTGGCAACGTTTCCATTCTTCTTCTATGCTTAGTCCAGGAAGCGTCGAACTCTGAGCGAGTTTCCGAGAGACTCGGTCGGCAAAGTTCCCAGCAATCAGCTGCGATTGTAGCTTTCGACGTCAAACCGTTTTGGCCTTTCTCGACTCCGTTGCTCTCTCGATATCCGGGTTCTTACCTTGGCTACAACAAGGTGATGATCCGAGTCAATGTTTGCAGCTCGGAAGGTTCGGATATTGAGAATACTGGAGGAGTGTCTGACGTCGATGGCAATGTGATCAATCTAGTTGACGATTGATTGATCAGGAGATCGCCAGTTCCCTTTGTGAGTGTCCAGGTGTGGGAACCGCGTGCTAGCCACAGAGAGGTTCCGTCCCGAGGCGAAGTCCAACAGCCTGAGTCCGTTTCCGGATGTGTTGCCGTGCAGGCTGTGTTTACCGATGACTCCAGTAAAGATGTCCTCCTTTCCCAGCTGAGCGTTGAAATCTCCTAGAACGTAGCTGGGGCATCGATCGTATGTTCTTTCGAGATCATAGAAGTCATCCTTGATGTTGTCATCCTTCTCCTCTGTCGGGGCGTGAACGCTCATGAGCTCACGCTTTTACTTCATAATCATGAATTTTTCATCTTGGTGCTTTTGTTAGTTTATCTTATTATTATCTTAGCAACACCGAAATTCGGTGTTGTTCCAGATAATGGGTCTTTTCTAAGTTCAGAATGCAATTTTTTCTTGTCTCGTTTAGAGGTTTTATTACTGATGGAATAAGCCATAAATATGATGTGTTTACATGACGGTAGGAAAAAGTTATTAGCAAAATAGTGACAAAAAGTGTGACAAGTTCGAACACACTGATATTATTTTGCACAGTGCTGTATATATAAATTGACTTATTTATCAAGTAATACTATTATTTTAGTGCATTCATGTAAAATTTCATATAAATGTGATTATTACTTCCCGTTTTATCTCTAGTTAAACAGAATCATAATGGCAACTGAGACGAAGATGGTGAATTTTTTATTAAATTTCTCACTAAGCAAGGAAAAAGTAAAAAAAAAAATATTCATGAAGAGATGGTGGCTGTTTACCAGGGTTCTGCACCTTCATTATCAACTGTGCAAAAGTGGTCAAGTGAGTTCAAGGGAGGCAGAGAGAGCATTGAAGACGACCCCCGACCGGCGCCCCCCGGTTACAGCTTGTACGGGAGAAAGCATCAAAGAAGTCGAAAAACTTGTTCTTGAGGATGCCCGAATAAAGGCGAAAATGATGGCAGAAATCACCAAGCTTTCAACTCGTATCATTCACACCATTCTTCATGACCATCTTAACTTTCCAAAGTTCAGTGCAAGGTGGGTACCACGAATGCTCACAGCGCCTTGAGAAAAATGTGAGAACTGCATGCTGTAGAGCGCTTTTGGAGATGTGTAGTGAGAACGCGGACGGTGTTATGGATCGAATTGTTTCTTTGGAAGAAACATGGGTTCACCACTAGTAACCTTAAAGCAAACAAGAGCCCATGCAGTGGCATAAAAAAGCAACAGATCCCCCGAAGAAGTTCAAAGTCGCTCCGTCTGCCAGGAAGCTCATGGCCACAGTTTTTTGAGACTCAAAGGGAATCTTGCTCATTGATTACAAAAGAAAAGGTGAAACCATCAAAGCCGCATCCTACGCCTCCGCCATCCTACGCATAATTCGCGGGGGGAAATTTAAAAGAAAAGACGGAGTAAGCTCGCAGCGGGTCTGTTGCTTCTTCATGACAACGCTCCTGTTCACACGGCGCGAATTTCCAAGGCTGCTGCGCGAGATTATGGTTTTGAAGAAATCCAGCACCCACCCTGTAGTCCAGACCTTGCCCCTAGTGATTATTTCCTATTTCCGGATTTGAAAAAATGTCTTCGTGGAAAAAGATTTTCGAATGATGAATAACTCAAGTTGGAAATAAATGGGTATTTTGCAAATTTATGATTTTGAGGGATTAAATAAGCTTATCTCAAGGTGTAACAAGTGCATTGATGTTATGGGAGATTATATTGCAAAATATAAACAATTTAAATTGAATTCGCATTTTCCTTCATATCGACACCGAGAATATATTGAACGCCCCTCTTACACTGTTGCAGCAGGCGTTCCTTGAGTCGAATGAGCAGGCGTTCGTTGTGTCAATATTTGAGTCATTTTACGGCAGAAACGTCCCCAGCAAAGACAAAACAATTTCCTGAATCTCTCGCTTTATTTGAAAATTGCAAATTTTTACAAACTGGCTTAGATCAAGAAAGCCCTTGCCGATCCCGGTGTAAAGTTGACAGAATTGCAGCCACGTGCGTCGCCTGGCATGCACAACATGCACGACGGACTATTAAGGCAGTCGACTTGCTCCTTCACAGCTGTCGAGCAGCCCCGTTCGGTCACGCCGCTTGTGACCTTGACGTAGCAATACGCGTTTGGAGCAGATGGAGAAGCGCACCGTGTGGCCGGAATGCTTGATGCTTCAGTTGCGCACTTGGGATCCTTGCTTGAGTCGCACTCCACACAGAGAAAGTCCCGCCGGCCGAGATTGTTGCACTTGTTTTCATTGCACTTATGGCATCGCAGGTCATTTGGTTTGTCGCAGCGACTTCGCAGTTTCTCTGTGATTTCCATGGAACAGCCCTTCCTCACAATGTCAACTGAATGTGAAATACTTATTAATGGGTCCCCATGCAAGCGTGGAATACTCACAGTTATCGAAAATTGTGACACAGACATCCAATGGATCGATGCAAGTGTGTGTCGAGGCCACAGATGTCCTGCGGCAATTGATTCCTTCGCATGTGTAACACGACAACGAAACGTTTGCGCTCACCATTAGCGAAAATCCTAGCAGCAGTCCCACGAGGGGCACGATTATGTATTTTAAGCTTGACATCTTATGTGCCGTTAATGTGATGGCCGCAGCTGATTGACAGCACCTTTTATTGATTTGCAGGCAAGCACTTGAGATAGTTGTGCCGCGGAAACCCTGAGTCACATCTCAAGTGTTTGCCTTCGTTTCAGTGAGGCTCATTGATTTCGTGCTTTAAGAAGTTTTGCGTCAAGTGGTAGCACCAGCACTGTTTCATGTCATCAAACTCGGTTATCGCACAAAAATCGATTGTATTCGGTTTGATTAGATAGCGAAACCACACTTTATTACCGTTGTGTAAGTTGGGTTCTTGTGCTTGAGTAGGTATTGTATGCTGATGACATTGAAAACCATTATACTGCCGGTTTCCGTCGAAACTTCCGCAATGGTTTAAATTTTAAGAAAATTTAATTACACTTGGAGCACAGTCCAATCGCATCAGACCCCTTAATTGAACCCTCAAGTAAGTTTTCTTCGACATTCAAAACAGCGCAACCAATCAAAATGTTCTTCCTTAATAGAAAGAAGAAGCAAATAGGAATTTAAGTTGAGACTGGAATTAGAAAGCGTTAAGGAGTTGGTCTCTAAAACAGAAACTCGCCGTAAAGACAAAAAGAACAGTTTAAAACAGCTGTTAAATGTACTTATAAGCAACTTATGCATTAAGACAATTTGCCATGCACTCGAGTCATGTCAAAGTGTAAACACTTCAAAAGTGGTGTTCCTTTTCGAAAAGAGTATTTTTGCGCACTAAGATAACAACACAAGGCACAGAGGGCTTTAATAGAACTCTTCTCGCGTAATTTTGTTTAATTTCAATCTAGTCATGATGGAGAGCTGTTCATATTCGTTTTGTATTACGGTAGCACTGCTCCTGGCCGCTACAGTCCTCCCAACAGAGGCGAAAAGGAACTGCCTTAAATGCACCGGAGTCAATTGTTTGCGAACGCACTATCATAACATCGAGACTTGCCAGGATGACATCGATGTATGCGTCAGCATCTTCGAAAAAGGTAAAAAAGAGATAGTGGCCAATAGATAACTTGAATCAAATTTCAATTTGTTTTTCTTCAGGGAAAATCATTGCTCAAGGCTGCTGGCAGGGAATACCGTCTGTAACACGAAATCGTTGCGATAACGATGAAAATGTGGAATGCAACAAGTGCTTTACGGATGAGTGCAACAGCGAGGGCCCGCTAACTTACAAATGCATCCAATGCGACTCAAGCAACGTAAAGTGCTTACACAATCCTCAAGTGAATTTGTCTAAAAGTCTAAACATCTTTTTGTAGAGCGCGAATTGTGATTCAAATGCACAGGCGATTAATGCAACACGATGTCCAATTTCCAGGGCGGGAAATGCGTATTGCTTTGCTAAGCGAGTTGATCAGCGCATCATTCGTGGGTGCTCAACGACGATCAGAGAGCAGACGGCTTGCCTGGATGACGCAAACTGTGCTCTCTGTTTAACAGAAGAATTGGAGGCTTGCAATCGGAGAAGTGTTCCAAGAAATGATGACGGCTCTGGCGGTGGATCTGGAAGTGGATCGGGAGGCGGTTCTGGAAGTGGATCAGGAGGTGGATCAGGAGGTGGATCAGGAAGTGGATCAGGAAGCGGATCAGGAGGTGGATCGGGAAGCGGATCTGGAGGTGGATCAGGAAGTGGATCAGGAGGTGGATCAGGAGGTGGATCGGGAAGTGGATCAGGCGGTGGATCAGGAGGTGGATCAGGAAGTGGATCAGGAAGCGGATCAGGAGGTGGATCGGGAAGCGGATCTGGAGGTGGATCAGGAAGCGGATCAGGAGGTGGATCAGGAAGTGGATCAGGAGGTGGATCAGGTGGTGGTTCTGGAGGAAATGGCGCCGCCACAATGACGCTAAGTTTAGGCGTTTTCATCGGAATTGTGTTCAAATGTATTTACGAAGCATTTGTTTAAATAAAACTTTTAGCGTTTAAAAAATATATTAATAGAAAGTTTTTTTAAGCACCCTTCAGGTGCTGAAAGAAATTAGCATTGACATTCTTTCCGTTTGTGGCCGCCGTAGTGGGTAGAGTTCAAGACTCACACGCCGAGGGTCCGGATTCGATTTCCAGCTAAACACCTCTGATTTCTTACAGCGGAACATCTTTCGAACTGCGTACAACACTCAAAGTGTATGAACTGTCAACAACACTCAGAGAGTAGGTGTGTTCCTGTACCCGAAAAAAACAACACAAAATAACACAATATGCGTTCCCGTTATCTGCAAAAATGGGTCTTACGTCAAATAAGCGCTCTCTTTCGAGAGTGAAATATTTTCCCACCCTTCCCATTTTAACACAAGAAATTTTTGTGGGTAAGTTGTCGGTTTTCTGTCAAATGAATTGGTGTGTGTACAGAACAAAGTAAGCATTGACCCATTTTCTCTGTGTATGTGACTCAAATCTTGTGTTTGTTTTTGTTTTCTGTATCGAAAAGGGAATTTGATATTTCTTAATGACATACCTTACACATTTAGTTTAGATGCGTTCCCGTACATTTTCTTTTTCTGAGAGAGATTTACCCCCACTCCTTAACAAATGACATGCTTCAGAGTTTAGCACAGAAAGTACTGGAACACACCTAGTATGAAGTAAGTAAGTAAAAGCTTCTCAAACTCTGCGTTCGAAGTCGGTAAAAAACTGAAGGTCCCTTCCACTCGTGAACAGTACAGTAGCGTGTACAGCACGAGTAGTTGATGAGCAAGCTAGGCCCTGGTCCCCCTGTGGACTATCGCTCCATACAATTATTAATTATTATTCTTTCCATTGAATAAATACAAATTATCTCTAATTTATCAAAATTCACATAGCCAGGGTGCTCGAAATCCACATTGCCAGGGTGCTCGAAATCCACATAGCCAGGGTGCTCGAAATCCACATAGCCAGGGTGTTCGAAATCCTCATAGCCAGCGTGCTCGAAATCCACATTGCCAGGGTGGTCGAAATCCACATTGCCAGGGTACTCGAAACCTACATTGCCAGGGTGGTCGAAATCCTCATAGCCAGAGTGGCCAAAATCCTCATAGCCAGTGTGACCGAAGTCCTAATAGCCAGGGTGGCCGAAATCCTCATAGCCAGGGTGGCCAAAATCCTCATAGCCAGGGTGGTCGAAATCCTCATAGCCAGGGTGCTCGAAATCCACATTGCCAGGGTGCTCGAAATCCTCATAGCCAGGGTGGTCGAAATCCTCATAGCCAGGGTGCTCGAAATCTACATTGCCAGGGTGCTCGAAATCCACATAGCCAGGGTGCTCGAAATCCTCATAGCCAGAGTGGCCAAAATCCTCATAGCCAGTGTGACCGAAGTCCTAATAGCCAGGGTGGCCGAAATCCTCATAGCCAGGGTGGTCGAAATCCTCATAGCCAGAGTGGCCAAAATCCTCATAGCCAGTGTGACCGAAGTCCTAATAGCCAGGGTGGCCGAAATCCTCATAGCCAGAGTGGCCAAAATCCTCATAGCCAGTGTGACCGAAGTCCTAATAGCCAGGGTGGCCGAAATCCTCATAGCCAGGGTGGCCAAAATCCTCATAGCCAGGGTGGTCGAAATCCTCATAGCCAGGGTGCTCGAAATCCACATTGCCAGGGTGGTCGAAATCCTCAAAGGCAGTGTGACCGAAGTCCTAATAGCCAGGGTGGCCGAAATCCTCATAGCCAGGGTGGCCGAATTCCTCAGGGACGCGGCCCCTTTCTGACTAATTTGTCGACCCTTTCATTGCCTTGCAGGATAATTTTATACCGAGGAAACAAGCATAAAGTTACAACTAGCCGCTGTTACCTTATGAGAGATTTAGCAGTTTGAACATTTTCGAACTGGTTGATGGAGCTTCACTAGCTTTAATAGCCGCTTCGTGTTTACCGATTCTTTATGTCGACTTTGCTTGTCTATCTACTGACTCTATTGACAGGTAGTGCGCAGGATGAGGCAACGGTCCGAGACCAAGAGTAGAGCGTGCGCAGTCTCAAACAACAGTTAGGGACGTAGAGTAGGTACACTCAAGACAGTACAGTCTTCCCATTTTAAGCCGTCCGTGTGTTTATCCTTCCATCTAAGTACTTTCCCACGCATGTCTAATTTGAAAAAAAAAAAGGTTTTGTAGGTGACTTCATATTCGTCACAGGGAGTACTTTTTTACTGGCATGCTGACAACATACGCAGTCTGCTCAAGAACCCAATAAATAAGGTGGTTGGCAAGAAAAGTAGCACGAAACAAATATCTTTGATTTTCCGCGTCTTTCTGTGGCTATAAATGAAACTTTAGGGATAAACAGATTTGTTTGAGGATGAATTGACAACATTTCAACAAATTATTACTTTCTAACGATGTTTTTCTATTAATTATCTGAACGACAGAAAGAGTTTAGTTTGCCGGCAAGATTAACTCGCAAAACCGTCTTCAAGTGGAAGTCCAGGATGACACCAATGACGTTCCGAACTCATTCTGTCTGACATTGAAAAAAGACGCAGCATATGTCGTCACCGTGACCTCCACGCGATCCAGTTGTCAATTATCTCAAGTCACCCCTGAGAAGGGAATGCAAGTCACTAAACCATCACCACCCTCTTCAATGTTTCTTCGTCAACCAGCCGAAAATCCATCCCAGAATCCCTTTTGCAAAAATAAGTGCACTAGCTCTTAGACTACACCACCTCACGGTAAATCGGCTCTCTCGCGCATTGAATACTACGACTCTAGCGACAACGACGGCGTGCAGTGCGTACATTTTCTTTTTCTGAGAGAGATTTACCCCCACTCCTTAACAAATGACATGCTTCAGAGTTTAGCACAGAAAGTACTGGAACACACCTAGTATGAAGTAAGTAAGTAAAAGCTTCTCAAACTCTGCGTTCGAAGTCGGTAAAAAACTGAAGGTCCCTTCGACTCGTGAACAGTACAGTAGCGTGTACAGCACGAGTAGTTGATGAGCAAGCTAGGCCCTGGTCCCCCTGTGGACTATCGCTCCATACAATTATTAATTATTATTCTTTCCATTGAATAAATAAAAATTATCTCTAATTTATCAAAATTTTATTGTACTCAAAAGTCAACCTTTTAATAACACCATACCGCAATCAAACAATTTAGAACACTGGCATGCAGACATCCGCCGCGCCAATAAACCGCAACCGCCGCAAACACACCTCACTGACCACTTGCTTCTGCGAATGAAACATAAACGCCAACAACGCTATATAACCGTGATTTCTTAGCGAGAAATTTTCCAAACATTCTAGTCCACAGCAACAGAATCTCATCCAATCAAGAGGCTTATTTAGATTAAAGTTCACAATCCGATGCGATATGAAATCGGATTAACGACAGCGAACCATATCTAAATGTCTCAAATATAGACCAACATCGGTAATCGATTTTTCAAAACAATACACGAGCACCCACTAAAATCGCTTCAGTCCATCACTATTAAGAGGACATTAATAAGCCATACAATACATTCCAATTGTTAAGTCATATATCAATTGAATGTGAGATTATCACCGCGAAATCTAATCGCAAGCAATGTACAATGGGTATTTCTCATAAAGATTAAGATAGTTTTTATTTATTTCATTTATATATATTTCAGCTTATCGAGGCGATAACCGAAGGTAGCCTATATAAGTTGATTTTTGCAGATGAACTAAATTAGTCCTTAAAGTTAAGCCGTGCTTGCTTGTACGCGGACGCGCTATGTCGTCCACAAAATATAAATTTGGACTTCTCTTTGGGATTTTATTAGTTAGTTTAAATTTTGGTAGGTGTAAACCATTTTTTTCTTGTCTCTACCAACCCAAAAATGTGATAAAACAAATGGATAAAAACATATTTGTGCGTTTCTCTCAAGTGAATTTAAATGCTGTGATCGTTAATTTTGAACGGAATTAATTGGCAGAAGAACCAGTAACGTGTGTGTGTGTGTGTGGGTTTGAATTTAAAAGTTGGAACTGCTTATTGACGGATTTTACATCGAAATTCATCTGATCATCTGAACCAACCAAACGGATTAACACATTTGAAGTTCTCTGTGTGATGCTTTATAAAGTCCCTACTCCGAATAAGTAGCTTACTTTTTTATAAATTCATAAACCGTGCTCAAGAAATGAATGTGTATCTGCAAAAATATAAACTTTGTGGGAACTAGACCTTATGGACACATGACAAAAGTCCAAACTCTGTGTTTTATCAAGATTTCGATATTGGCTATCGCCTCCACCCTCCGCCTGTTGGTTTCTGTGAACGTCAATCGTTTTATTGCAAGAGAGAACCTATATAAACGATTGAGATAAGCTGTAATGTAAAAAAATTACTTCACGCATCCAGGATTATCGCTCTTAAGTGGGACAATCACTTCTGGGCCTGTTTTTTCAAGGATGAAGAGATGACTATACACTAATTTCCCGAAACATTGCATGAACGTATCAATGAATCATGTAACGGTGTTACTTTTTTCTTGGAATCTTTCTCTAGCTGATCTGATTATTGCACGAACTCCTCGAAATTCTGATAACTATTGAAATATTTTAAACTTACATTCAAGTCTGAAAAAATACAATCCATTTCGTTCAAATTATTGCTTTGTATGCGCAATTGTCAAAATTTTAATCAGTTTTCCTCCTCAAATCAGAAAAAAACATTTTTAAATTTGGAACACACTGAACTTCTGAAGAGAATGGCGAACCTAAATTTAACTTTATGGGTTTGGTGTGTCTTGCTACTTTAAATAAGAAGCCGCACAAGCACTGAATAATGATATTCTTCGAACCTTTTCAGATTCCGAAGTTATTGTTTCTTGTTATTATCTTCAGATGTGGAAATGTGGTGTGGAAAAAGTGAATAGTTTTGAAAATAAAACACTAATTATTAATGGGAAAGTAAAAACATTTCATTCAAAGTATTGGCCATTGTTTTCTACACATTTCGATCACCTTTCTGGCAATTTGTGAATACCACGCCAATAAAATTGTTCGTCTTTTAAAGCAAACCAATCAGATACCCAATTTTCGACCTCCTCGTAGGAATCAAAGTGCTGCTCAGCCAATGCGTGTCCCATCGATGAAAACAAATGGTAGTCGGAAGAAGCCAAGTCTGGTGAATACGGCAAGTGGGGTAGCTGCTCCCAGCCAAGTGTTTTGATTGTATCCTGAACCGGTTTTGCTTTGTGTGAAGGTGCATTGCCATGGAGCAAAATTACCTCGACGTGTCTTCTGGCCCATTCTGGTCGTTTCTCGATCAATGCATGGTTCAAATTGATCACTTGTTGTCGGTAGCGATCAGTGTTAACGGCTTCACCGGGTTTTAGGAGTTCGTGGTACAGCACACCTTTCTGGTCCCACCAAACATACAGCATTGTCTTCATGCGGAATCGATCTGGTTCTGCAGTCGATATTGATGGTTGTCCCAGACTAACCCATTTTTCCGTTTAGGATTCTTAAAATAAATTTATTTTTCATCGCCAGTAACAATCCGATGCAAAACCGATTTTCTTTCGTGTCTTTGAAGCAAAATTTCACAAGTGTTTTCTCGGTTTTCCATCAGTCTTTCATTCAATTCATGTGACACCCATTTTTTCACACTTTTGGATCTTTCCCATAGCTTTTAAACGGTCAGAAATTGTTTGTTGTGCAACATTTAACATTGCTGTCACTTGCTTTTGACTCAAAGTGTCATCTCCATCCAATATCGTTTGCAATTCGGCGTCTTCAAACTTTTTTGGTGGTCTTCCACGTTCTTCATTTCTCACATCAAAATCATTATTTCTGAACCGTTGAAACCATCTTTTGCATGTTGCTTCTGATAGAGCATGATCACCATATGCCTCGACAAGCATTCGATGCGACTCTGCAGCACTTTTCGTCAAATGAAAACAAAAAATGAATGCTTTCCGCAAATCATCACTTTCTGGTATAAAATTCGACATTTTTAACGCTATGAAAAAATATGATGTTGTCTGTTTCATGATTTGATGTATACTAAATATTTTTCACAGATATCATAGCAAACAAACAAACAAAAAAATAAGGGCTCGTTCACAACAAATGTTCCCTATCGAGACATTTGTATCTTGACGCTCACTTAATTACGGTATACCTGGTATATTTAATATTAAAATGATTTTGCAAGATCTTGTGATTGTTTTGAAAAAATATGTTGGGACCCTGAAATTCTTATTAAACTGTCAATATTTTCAAACTTATTACTTTCTTTTTATAAATAAGAATAAAATGTTGACAAATAAGGATTTTCTTGGACATTTTTCAGACCATTTAAGCTCACAAAAAGTAAAAAAAAACGTATGCCAACGTCTCTTTACACAGAGTGAAAATACCATGTCAACAATTATTGTAAGAACCTTTATTATGTCTGTAGGCGATTTACAAAAATGTGCTCCTTGCTTAAATCATACACGTGCTGTAAAGCAAATACCATCCCCCCGTTATTTTGGTTGCCTTTTATATTTCGGGATTAGAGAGAGAGAGAGAGAAAAAAAACAAATGTTAATCATCTAAAATAGCTTTATTGTTTTTCAAAATATTCCCCTATATATATATATATATTCTATACACTTTTGCATGTGTTTGAACCAATTGTCGAAGCACTTTTGCCACTCTGTTTGAGGTATCTCCAAAACATGCATTCTGAACACATTAGCCGCTTCTTCAGGTGTCGAAGAACATTGACCTCTCATTTTATTTTTTACGTACGGGAATAAAAAGAAGCCATTCAGTGCCACGTCAGGACTATACGGCGGATGACCCATCAAATCGATGTTTTGAATGCTCAAAAATGCACTTGTTTGAGCCGATATGTGAGAGATCGCATTGTCGTGGTGAAGAGTGATCCGTCTTCGGCGGTTGGTTTTTCTGATTTCTTGAAAGACAACTGCCAAACAAATGGTTGTGTACCACTCAGAATTGACTGTTCTTTTTTCAAAAAACAGCCGACCATTTGATGGAAGTGCTTCGTGCGCGAGCAACTTTTGTTGGATTTGGCTCAATTTGAAACACCCATACAGTCGACTGCTGTTTACTTTCGGACTCACACGCGTAAATCCACTATTCATCACCTGTCACGATGTCATAGACATGTTTCGAAGCACAACGATCGTACTTTTGGAGCATTTCTTTCGATTAATCGACACGAGCCTTTTTTGAGCGATTGACAAATTGTGTGGGATCCAACGCGAACAAATTTTTTTGACGGTCAAATGTTGAATGTATGCTGGTCCTACTAATGCCTAATGTCACACTCTCAAGATAAGTCACATGACGATCTTGCAATATCAGTTGGCGCACAGCATCAATGGTTTCCGGAAAAACAACTTAATTTGGACTACCTTCACGAAATTTGTCTTGGAGTGAACTACGACCTCGGATGAATTGACCATACCATCGACAAACACTGGTCCTCTATGGAGCTTCATCGCCAAAAATTTAATTAAGTTCATCGATCGTCGAAAGTTGTTAAAAATAATCGCATGAAAATTTTCACGATTTAATTTCATTTTTTCCTGTAAACAACACAAATAGCGGTCATATGTCAAAAAAGTTTTGAGTACGTATAACCTCAAAAACGTCAAACTTTACGATAGAGATGGCAGTTGCCAGATTGCAACATTAGGGTTGCCCAATCCCGAAATATAAAAGGCAACCAACCTAAGGTTTTTGAAACCTGCTTCGAAAATTCTCTCGCTTACGCCACAATATTTAATATCGTGTAACACACATTGCGTTGCTCTAAAAAAAAACATCACTCAGTGTGAATTCTTCGTTTCCTTTCTGTCAGCCGCCAACATGGCTAATGGTATCTACGTATAAATGGCAGTTGAATTTTGCCAATGTACCTAGAAATTTGTATGTGGACCTAACTATGCTCCAAACTACACTCCATCTATATCAAACATTTCTCTAATTTTTCTGTGTAAACATTTGTTTTTACGGTTTTTTTTGTGCTTTGTGAAAATTTATCTCTCTTAAGAGTGTACGAAAATTTAATCCTACTGGAGAAGACTGCTGTGGCACTTGTAGCAGAACCGATAACCACCTTCAATACAATAGTCAGCACTCAAACCGTTGTAAAATATACTCAATTTGGTCAGCTGTCAACTCCGCTCTGTACTGGCTCGGTTTCTTCTTCGTATGGCGCTACAAACCAGGGTGGACCTGGACCTCAACCAACCTGCTTTTCCAGCCATCACGGTCTTTCGGTAGCTGCCTCCAGTTGCGCAATCCAAGTTGATTGAAGCCCTTCTCCACTTGTGTGCGACATCTTCGCCTAGGCCTAGCTCGATTTCAACTCTTCCCTTTTTTTCCTTCTCGTCTCTTGTTCATTTCCGATTCAAGCCGTCCTGGAGCAGCAGCGACGTCGGAGCAATAATCAAGTGACAAGCAAACATAAGGTCTGTTCTAATTACTTCGTAATGCAGCGAATGCGGACACAATTCACCGAAAAGCTATCAAAAAGCGTTTGATTTATAATAATAATAATAATTGTTGGCGCTACAGTCCAGATGGGGAACAGGGCCTAGCTTGCTCATCAACTACTCGTGTTGTGCGCGCTACTGTTCTCTCACGAGTAGAAGGGACCTACAGTTTTTTGCCGACTCCGAACGGCGAAATTTGAGAAGCTTTCTTAGACAGTTATTACTCTTTGAGTGTTGTCGGCAGCTCGAAAGAGGTGGTTCCGTGAAATATTCGAAAAATTGGTGTTGAGCTGGGAATCGAACCTAGACCCTTCGGCATGTGAGCGTCGCACTCTACCCACTACGCCACGGCGTCCACAAGCGTTTCATTTGCTGATTTTTTTTGTGTCAGAGAGCTTTGATGAGAGAGTAAAATATTTCCTATTCTTCCTGTGGGCAGCAAATAATTGTCAAATTGAAAATAAAAAAAAAACTCTGGCATTTCATATATCTGAAGCAGTATACACTAAATTTTTTGACGGTTAGTTAATTTTTCGAATTTATACGAAAACTCGTTTCACAAGTTTCGGCAGAGTTACTCTCTCTAAGAGAGATTTTCATCCAAACTGCTCAACCACGAACTTCTGTGTACAAATTTTGGAACAGACCTATTAATCCCTTGTAACGCACACACTTATTTGGTGTGACAATTTTGGAATCTTTCAAGACAAAGACGTGACAGGGAGACAGGAATGCACAAATGAACCATGAATTTAATTCCCTTAGATTTTGATTCAACATATAATTGGATAGCGTCACAGTCCACAGGGGCACCAGGTCCTAGCTTACTCATCAACTACTAGTGCTGTGCGCGCTACTGCACTGTTCACCAGTGGAAGGGACCTGCAGTGTTTTGCCGACTTTGGGCAGCAAAATTTGAGAACCTTCTTCGTAGACACTTATTTCTCTATGAGTGTAGTCAGCAGCTCAAAAGAGGCCGCGCCGGGAAAAATGGAAGCTGAATATGCGACCTTTGTGTAAATGTCGCGCCACGTTGGCCACAATAATCTTCATTTTATTTCTGAATTTAAATGGTGGTACTTGAGAGTTTTGTGGCTGCCGGGGCGTAGTAGGTAGAGTGCGACACTCACACGCCAAAGGTCCAGCTTTGATTCCCAACTGAATACGTCGAATTTTTTGCGGTACCACCTCTTTCGAGCTGCTGACAACAGTCAAAGAGTAGTAACTGTTTAAGAAAAATATCTCTCAAACTTCGCGGCTTGGAATTGGCATAAAAATGTAGGTGCCTTCTACTCGTAAGAGAACAGTAGCGTGCACAACACGTTTATTTGATGAACAAACTAGGCCCTGGTTCCCTGTGGATTGTGGCGCTGTCCAATTATATGTTGAATCAAAAACTAATGGAAATCAATTCAAGGTTCATTTGTGCCGAAGGGTCTAGGTTCGTTTCCCGGCTAAACACTCCGAATTTTTCATGGCACCACCTCTTTCGAGCTGCTGACAACACTCAAAGAGGAATAACTGTCTAAGAAAGCTTCTCAAACTTCGCCGTTCGGAATCGGCATAAAACTGTGGGTCATTTCTGCTCGTAAGAGAACAGGAGCGCGCACAACACGGGTATTTGATGAGCAAACTAGGCGCTGGTCCCCTGTGGATTGTCGCAACATGCTATTATTATTATTATTATCTGAGAATTTTTGTCATATATGTGGATTAAAAAAGATACGCAAGCACTTAAATCTCTGGGCTTAATATTGCAAAGGAATATTTGTTCTCTTGACGATCACTTATTGAAATAATGCATTGCTTTGTAAGTTGCAGCCAAGTTTTCAGTTCTGTAATGCTTTTATGTCTATACAGGGTAATGTGAACTATGAACTAAAATATAAATTTTCTACTTTTTATTAAACTTTATTGAGTAAAAGCAAAAACTGTTGGATATTACGTTGTTTTTAAGTTAAATCAGTGTTCAAAAAGTGAATGTGCGAATTATGGCGAAAAGAGCATCACACGCTGGAAACGAGTAGCTGGACTTTTTTTTTGTCCCTTTCCCGGCGAAGTTAAGGGTGGTTCAAACTTTGTTATTTCTAAGTACCAGACAGATAGGCGGAAATCAGGCAGACAAGTTCAACAAATCTGCATCCGGAGAATCTATTGCAATCGATTGTATCAAAGAAAGGAAGTGTACATTCTTGTGTTTAACAAATTTTGTGAGGCGGCGACGAGTCTTTTGGAAAGTTCATGGCTTTCGACCGGAATGTTTGTTGGCCCAAGGCTTCAATGCTGCCTCTGAGGTTGCATTAGTTTTGGCGCTACGGTTAAAAAAAACGAACGAATAGCAAGCATCGGTGATTGTGGCGACCCAAACCATCAATATCGGTGATCTCTTTTTTCTGGTGGCCGTCCGAATGACCCGTTTGTTAAGTAAACTCGGTCATTAATCGATAACAAATGGCACCTCATCGGAAAAAAGACAAATTCAGTAAATCACGAGCGTACCAACCCCTTCGTTCTTTCGACTTTTCCTTATTCTGTTGCGAACTTTAATGGCTTTAACCAGAGCTCACATGTCATTTTCCTTCCACTTCGACACGGATTTCGATTTCATTCCTGCCGATGTTACTGTTTTTCCTGTCACCGCCTCCATGCCGTTTTGCAACGCAAAGTATTACGGTTCTTGACAAATGATTTATTCACGTTGAGCTCCTAAGGGGCTCCAACTTGTAGTTTTCTAAACAGCAACACAATCCAGTCGCACCTCAAATCTGAATCCTCACTCGGATGAAATGTTTTCGAGACAACTGAGGCGCAAATCGTTTGTAAGCAATAGAATAATGCGCCATGTGTCAAAGTTTGAGTTCACCGTCATAAAGGGTTAGGAAATTATAGCACTTGGCCGTTGTCCGAGACAGTCAGGATGAAAATACTTGTCTGATGTATTTCTAAAATTTCACCCGACTTTTGATAAATTTGTTGATTGGGAACAGAATCTTTTAGAGTATGCAACTGGTACAGTCCACAGGATTTCTGATATAATAAACTAGTCGCCGTGACGTAGTGGGTAGAGTGCGACGCTCACACGTCGAAGGGTCTAGGCTCGACACCAATTTTTCGAATTTTTTACGGCACCACCTCTTTCGAGCTGCTGACAACACTCAAAGAGAAATAACTGTCTAAGAAAGCTTCTCAAATTTCGCCGTTCGGAGTCGGCAAAAAACTGTAGGTCCCTTCTACTCGTGAGAGAACAGTAGCGCGCACAACACGAGTAGTTGATGAGGAAGCTAGGCCCTGGTTCCCCTTTGGACTGTAGCGCCAACAATTATTATTATTATTAAACTAGAAAAAATGAGAACGAAGCAGAACCAAGGTGTCATTGCTTCCTGTTATAAAACAAATTGCCTGTAACTTTCAAAGCCTTACCAAACATAAGGGCACTTCAATTGAACTTAAATTGCTTAAGATAGACTAGCGGTTATCAAGTCATAGATTATATGAGGCATATAAAACGTGTATTTATGCTCTCATTTGGCCATAAACAATACAGTTTGCTATCAAGCTATTTACAACTTGTTAGCTCAGATCCAATAAAGATTGCTTACGGTTTATTGCCGTGACAAAAAAATTACTTTCATCTTTTTGCTTCCACTTGTGATTGATGGAGACGAATGAAACTGCGGTTCGTCTTGGTAAATTGATGACTTTATTTGGAATTTGTGCTTATACTTGGGTTCATTCCGTTGAAGGGTGAGCTACAACTTAGTCCTCTCTTAAAACGACGGCGACTTAAGTTGTTATATATCTGACTTTCTTTTTCCTAAGGTCTGACGAAAGGTTCTCTTCGAAAATATGTTTATTTCATTATAAGAAAGTGTTTAAATACTAGTTCAATGACTCTGTTCGTGAATTACGAACGGTAGATGCGAATTTTGTTTTTAAAAACCAAACTATGATGAATTCGTTACTCACACCAGGGAATGAACTTTGTTGACCTAAGAACTCAAACAAGGGGTAGAATGTATATAAATATTAAAAGTGCATAAATTCTTTTTAAACAATTTAGTGTGGCCGCAGTGGCGTAGTGGGTAGAGTGCGACGCTCACACGCCGAAGGTCCAGGTTCGATTCCCGGCTGAGCACATCGAACTTTTCACGGGACTATCTCTTTCGACCTGCTGACAATACTCAAAGTGTAATAATTGTGTAAGAAAAGCTTCTAAAACTTCGCCGTTCGAAGTCGGCAAAGAACTGTAAACACCTTCTACTCGTGAGAGAACAGTAGCGCGCACAACACGAGTAGTTGATGAGAATAGGGCCTGGTCCCCCTGTGGACTGTAGCGCCACCCATATTTTTATAACAATTTAGTAAAACTGAACGACCATTTATGAAAATCTTAATTCTTTTAGAATTTTGCTGCGTTCTTCAAGGATCCTGTTCAAGATTGTATCGTTTCATCCGCTGCCCAGCAAAGTACTTTTTTTCATGATTTACCCTTACAAAGGCAACCCTAGTGTTACAATCTGACAACTGCCACCTCTATCGTAAAGTTTGACATTTTTGAGGTTATATGTACTCAGAACGCTTTGACATACGAGCACTATTTGTGTTGTTTACAGTAACTTAAAAGATTGATCTCGCCCAAAAAATGGAATTAAATCGTGAAAATCTCGTGCGATTATTTTTACAACTCTTTACCACGACAATGCGAACTCTCACACATCGGCTCAAACAACTGCATTTTTGAGCACTCAAAACATCTATTTGATGAGTCATCCGCCGTAAAGTCCTGCCTTGGCACCGAATGACTTCCTTTTATTCCCGTACGTAAAAAATAAAATGAGAGGTCAACGTTTTTCGACACCTGAAGAAGCGGCTGATGCGTTCAGTATGCATGTTTTGGAGATACCTCAATCAGAGTGGCAAAAGTGCTTTGACAATTGGTTCAAACGCATGCAAAAGTGTATAGATCTTAATGGGGAATATTTTGAAAACTAATAAAGCTATTTTCGATGATCAATATTTATTTTTGTTCTCTAATCCCCAAATATAAAAGGCAACCCTCGTACACTGCATAATTTGAAGAGAAGTACATTTCTAACGGTCGAAAAGTTTTTCTTTTCCCAATTTTACCACAAAATGTTGTAGTTCAATTAATCATTGTACGCGTTCACAAACAAAAATGGATATTCTGACCAGCGTGCATTCTCACAATGACGTACATCACATTTGTCTAGCGGATTTTGTCAGCCTCATTCTGCAATGATTTTGCAAGAAACAAAGCTGGGTCGCATGATACATATATGCGAGTACAAGTTTGAAACATGTCAATCGACCAATCGACTTAAAAATCGTCGAACTTGCAGACTCAAACGCATTGGTTGCAATCGATAAGGTCGATAAGTCTTATCATAAAAGTTTTCGAATGATTTTAGCAGATCAAGAGTGTAGTGAACTACACTTTTCTGGTCACGCTGTTTGCAGAGCATAATCTTTAAACCGTAGCGTCAATGTAGCGGATAATGGAACAGGTTTACCAGGCTTTACATAGTACGATAACCACTCCACTTTTCATTCCCTTTACGATCCGGTTCCTTTCATGGCTTTCAAGGAGCTGTTAATAATAAAATAATAATTTTGGACAGTTCACAGGGGGATCAGGGCCTAGAATGCTCATAAACTACTCGTGTTGTGAGCGCTACTGTTCTCTCACGAGTAGAAGGAGACCTACAGTTTTTTGCCGACTCCGAGCAGCGAAGTTTTGAGAAGCTTTCTTAGACAGTTAATACTCTTTGAGTGTTGTCAGCAGCTCGAAAGAGGTGGCGCCGTGAAAAATTCGAAAAATTGGTGTTGAGCTGGGAATCGAACCTAGACCCTTCGGCGTGTGAGCGTCGCACTCTACCCACTACTCCACGGCGTCCACAAGCGTTTCATTTGCTGATTTTTTTTGTGTCAGAGAGCTTTGATGAGAGAGTAAAATATTTCCTATTCTTCCTGTGGGCAGCAAATAATTGTATTGCCATGAAAAATTCGTTTTGAGATGAGAATCGAACCTAGACCTGCTGCGTGTTAGCGTCGCATTCTTCAACAGCGGTCACTTCAAGGAGCTGTTCCCATGAACAAATTCGCATTTCGACATCTCTGGGTTTCAACACGTACGGCACCTAATTTTCTTGCTTTTGAATAAATCCAAATTTCTTTAGCCAAACTGAATTTTTCTTCAAAGTCAAACCTAAGAATTCTTCAAGTTCTCTTCACATTTGATACGGATCCTGATTCACTAAAGTCTCGAATCTCTAATGTCCAAAATGCTGTTTCGGCTAACCAAGCTGTTTGGGCAAACCAAGCTGTTTGGGCGAATCAAGCTGTTTGGGCAAACCAAGCTGTTTTGGCAAGACGCAAAGAGCGTCTTTATCTTCGACACAATCACAACTTTTGAAGCGTTAATAGAAATGTAACCATTGAAACCATTTTCTTTCGGAACAGATTCTCCATTCCCTGTTCTTGAGGTGCACATTTTTCTTAATTCAGGAGGAAAATTAAAAATGTCTTAAATTCTGTGTATTTAGGGCAAACTGAAATTTTCGAAAAGGCAAAATACAATTTTTTTTGTCCCAAAGAGACTCTGATGCACACAAATTTTTCCTGTCAAATGGCATCCCTTCCCAATGAAGTAGACAATCGCATCCAAGACCACAACTTGTAGGTGGCGCCATCTTTTGAAAACGGAATTCAATTATATTCCTCTCAGTAAATTTTTTCTATTAAATTGAATACATATACAAGTACACATCATATTCTGAAAAAAATCATAAAATTCGTATGTGCACAGTTTGTTTAACAAAAAAAATTAAAAATTCTATGTTGTTGTTGTTGTGAATAAGCTAAAATAGAGAGTACTTTTCCAAACAATAATTAAAGAGTGTTAAAAATTCTTTCTTCATGAATCAAAGGGAATTCTTAAAAGCACCCCATACCTAAGCAAATTGTTACATTTCCCAAATACCGTTATTTAATGTAAGCCCAGCCATCTTACTGGCTTCCGATCCGTTGCGGTAACAACACTGATAAATTGAATCGCGGTTTTTAAAATAATGATTCCAAATTATCGGCGCTCAATGTCATCATTATCTTCACAATTTTTGACAATAATTGTTACTCTGCCCAAAATTGTGACAATTTGATAGCTCGGCGCCTGAAATCGTCTTCCATTAACGAACATAATCTTCCGTTTCAACAGTAGAACATATAATTTACAACCACCTTCGGCTCCGAAACGTATTTATGGATAGCGTTTTCCTCAAAATCGATAACGAATCGATACCATGTCAAACGGCACCAGATCAGATTCCAGCGCATGTGTAGGCAGTCTAAAAATACCCCGCCAAAAATGAATCAATTCGACAGCAGTTTCAGTGTTATCGAGCAGATCCCTATCGACTGCCGGGCACACAGGTGACTATAACAGTTGCGACGATAAGATTGTGGGTTTTTTTCCAGTAAATAAATTCACTTCAATAAAGCTGAGCTCGATGAAACAGAAAAACACTTTAAATCGCCCGCACATATACAGTTATCGATAACGGCGCTTTTGTTTCGTTTGCAGCCTCAAGTCAATGGGTTGACTACCCGATCACCTGCCACACTTGCGAAGGAGACGCCTGCTCCGCCTCTTTGGGAGGATATAAAGTCTGCGAAGGAAGCGACAGTGAATATCAGACATGCGTAACTGTCTTCAGTGACACCTCCGACAACACAGTCATTAGTCGCGGCTGCCGTAAGCAGGTCGAAGCCAACCACGCGGACTATTGTGCGGCCAATCCAGATAAATGTCTGAGCTGCTCGTCGAGCGGCTGCAACCAGGCAGTCGCACTCAGCGACTACGTCGAGTGCCTGTCCTGCAACTCAAGGACTGACAGTAATTGCGTGCGAAGTCCGAGTTCTATTGCGACAACAAGGAAGTGCTACAAGGCCTGCATAGTGGCGCTGTACCCCAGGAATGCTTCCGACATAAATACACAGTACGATCTGTCCCGGTCCTGTCTGGATGACATGGACCTGGACGCTCGCGAAGCGTGCTCGGAGGGTAGGGATAATTACTGTAAGGCGTGCGAGGGTGAGATGTGCAACACCGGAAACCTTCCTGAGAATCGCTCCGTGTGCTACTATTGCGACGAGAACATTGACTGTGAGGAGGAGGTATTCGGTGAATGCGCTAGTTTCTCGCCCGCAGAACAGTGCTACTTCCTGTTTGACGAGGACAAATCCGTCGTTCGTATGGGTTGCCGCAGCGAGTTCGATAACGCAGAAGTTGTGAAACAAATTTCCGACCAGAAGCTGCTGCTTTGCGAAGGGGACAAGTGCAATCACTTTGAGAACATACCCACGCCCACCAAATGCAACAAGTGCGATTCGGAGAACGACCCGAACTGCCTTGACGAACCTACTGACTTGCAAAAGACTGTAACGTGCCAATATCCCTATACCCAGTGCTACTCGAAAGTTTCCAACACAAATGGTAAGCTCTCTTAACGGCGCTACGGATTGCATTCTGATTTTGTTTCATTTCCCTAGCCGGAGTTACTGTTCGGGGCTGCCTCAGTGATCTGTCCGGGTCAGAGTTCTACGAGTGCTTGATGAACAGCAACAAAAACTGCCAATCCTGCAGCGGCGCCCAGTGCAATGAACAAGTGAGTTAACCCTTTCCATAGGCCATGCCTTCCATTGACCCTCTTTTCCATTGACAGGTTGTCCCAGCGGACCGCATGTCGTGTCAGCGTTGTAGCTCGGAGGATGACAGCAGCTGCCACACGAACCCATCCGCAGTAAGCCTTTGCCCGCACTATTCAGAGAGCGAAACCTGTGTCTCGACCTACAAGAAGGGCGTGACAACCAGGGGCTGTGGCTCGGAAATCACGTGCGACCCGAGCAACCCGAAGAGCTGCAATGTCTGCTCGTCGACGGGCTGCAACACGGCCAACGTGAAGAAAACCTCCGAGGAGTCCTACGGCATCTTCCAAGCACTTCCTCTCAGCTGCTACACATGCGACGGCGGGCAGTGTGCCCAATCTGCCGGGGATCTGAAGGCTTGTGAAGGCAGCATCTACCAGGACTGCATGACAGTTTTCAACAGCGACGGTGAAGTAGTCAGCCGTGGATGCGAAGATTCCGTACCCACAACCTACTCCTCCACCTGTGCTTCCAATCCAGAACTCTGCTTCAACTGCAAGTCGAATCAGTGCAACACAATATCTGACGCATCGGACTTCGTCGAGTGCATATACTGCGACACCGCGAACGACCCTGATTGCGTGCGGGACTTGAGTAAGATCCCCACAACCAGGAAGTGCCAGAAAGGTTGTGTGACTGCGCTCTATCCACGGACCGACAATCCAGACGTCAAGGAGTTGATTCGCACCTGTGTGGAAGATATTGAGGCCGAAGATGTGGACGCTTGCGATACCGACTCCAACTGCGTCAGTTGCTCGGGACAGTCATGTAACTCGCTGGCTCTGCCAGAGACGCGCTTGTGGTGCAACTCCTGCGAGGGGGACGACTGCGAGGTTGAAACGCCAAAAGAGTGTGCCACCTACGCCGAGTCCGATCAGTGCTTTATGCTCTTCGACGAAACCACGACCGTTGTACGCATGGGCTGCAAAAGCGAACTCACCGCAGCAGAGCTGAGGGACAATGTCAAGCAGCTTCTGGTCTGTGACGGCAACAACTGCAACTCGTACGCCAATCTCCCCAAGGACAACTCCTGTGCGATGTGTGATTCCTCCAACGACCCGGCTTGTGCCACGAATCCCGAAACCAATCTGATAATGGCCCGCTGCAGTGGCCTGCCCAATACTCAGTGCTACTCGAGGGTGACCGCAGGTAAGCCAACGAAGCGCTGGTTCCAATCTTCCCAGCTAACCACACTCTCCTCACTAGATGGATCAACTTCGAGGGGCTGCTTGCAGGAGCTGCCAGTGGACGATTTTCTAGAGTGCTTGGCGGGAACTGCTTGCGAGGTTTGCACAGGAGCGGGCTGCAACAAAGTGGTAAGTCACCGGCAGCCATTTCGCGGGTGGACCCAGCTCAAGATCTCCCATTTCTAGGTGTTCCCAGCCGACCGTGCTATCTGCCATCGCTGCAGCTCCCTGGACAGCGACGAATGCGAATCCCTCCCAGACTCGGCCACCGCCTGTCCCCTCTACATAGAGGGGGACACTTGCGTGACTAAGATTGTGAATGGTATCACCAGCCGCGGCTGTGGATCTGAACTCAGCTGCGGCTCACTTGGTAGGAAGAGCTGCCGAGAGTGCTCCGGAGCAGGCTGCAACAGCGTTGATCTCATTGCTGAAGACATTGGCGTTCCTGGCCTTTGGCAAGACCTGCCCTTGACCTGCTTCACCTGCGACGGCGAATCTTGTGCAACCTCAAATGGCGTTCAAAAGATTTGCGAAGACAACCCGCAACAGAACTGTGCCACGGTCTTCGGCGAAGACGGAAAGGTTGTGGCCCGCGGATGCAGTGACCCAATCGATGTTTCGTATGCCGACCACTGCGAGTCGAATCCTGGCCATTGCCTTGAGTGCAAATCGCCGCTCTGCAACACTGCCGTCAGCATGTCCGACTACGTCGACTGTATCTTCTGCGACGCAAAGACGAATCCCAACTGCACGCTCGCCGTTGCCGAGGTGGGCCGCACCAGAAAGTGCAACAAGGCCTGCATGACAGCACTGTACCCACGAACCTCAGATGCCAATTCCCCGTACGATCTGACGAGGACTTGCCTGGACGACAAGGATCTAGATGACCGCGAGAGCTGCGGCCCCGACACCCTGTGCAAGAGCTGCACAGAGAGCGGTTGCAACACCGACCTTGTCCCAGAGGTCCGCAACACCTGCTACAAGTGCTCCGGGGACGACTGCGAGGTTCCGACTGTCGCCACCTGCCAGTCCTACGCCGTGGACGAGCAGTGCTACACGCTATACGACGAGACCAACAGCTTCATCGAGATGGGTTGCCGCAGCGACTACGATCCCCAGGACATCGAAGACCTGCTGCTGCTGAAGAAGATATACCTCTGCACCGGCGACAACTGCAACGACATCGCCAATCTGCCCCAGGGCACCACTTGCCGTCTATGTAATTCGCGCACTGACAGCCTCTGCGCCACGAACCCCACATCTGTCCTCTCAACCACAACGTGCAGACGCTTGCCGATGACCAACTGCTACACCAGAGTGCTAAGTGGTAAGTCCTCCGATTATCGCTAACTAGCCCGAGTCTCACAGCCTCTCTATTCAACAGACGGGCACACGGAGCGTGGCTGCTTGTCCAGCCTCGAGGGCGAGGACCTGCTGGACTGCTACAACGGAACAAGCGGCAAGTGCGCCAGCTGTTCCTCCGGACTTTGCAACCAAGAGGTAACTCACCCTCCGAAAGACCCTTCCTACAGCTCTTATGGCCTTGCTTTTGTAGATCTTCCCGGAGAATCGACTGACATGCCACATTTGCGACTCATCCACCGACGACGCCTGCGATTCGAGGCCGCAGGAAACCGGCGTTTGCGTTAAGTACTCAACCACTCAGAAGTGTGTCACCACCCTCAAGGACGGCATCACCTACCGCGGCTGCAGCGACCAACTCACGTGCGGCGACAGCTGTCGCACATGCAACACCACCAACTGCAACAAGCACGACCTGTTGCGGCTTCAAGACGGCAACCCCGGCGTCTGGCAAGATCTCCCGCTGAACTGCTACTGGTGCGCCGGTGACAACTGTCACAACTCCCTAGGGCTGATCAACTACTGCGCTGGCAACTCCGCTCAGCACTGCATGACGGTGTTCGGCGAGGACGGCGCCGTAGTTCGCAAGGGCTGCAGCGACACCGTGGAGAAGGAGTACGGGGACTACTGCGATATGTCGAGCGAGGACTGCTTCAGCTGCAACTCAAACGGCTGCAACAACGCCTTCAGTAAGGACGAATTCATCGAGTGCATCACCTGTGATACCAGTGTGGACAAGACATGCCTACTCCCGTCGGCTGTGCGGCGGACCCGCAAGTGCCGCAAAGAATGCATGGTAGCCCTGCGCCCGCGCAGCGCCAACGAGACCGGCGTTCTCGAGATGGTGCGCTCCTGCTTGGATGACAAGGATCTCGATGACCGCGAGCTCTGCGGCACCGACGGCTCTAACTGCGTGCGCTGCTCCTCGGACAAGTGCAACACAGACGAGCTCGTCGAGGACCGCCACCAGTGCCTGTCGTGCATAGGGGATGCCTGTGAGGACCCACAGCCGGCACTCTGTGCTTCTCACTCAGAAAACGCAAATTGCTTCATCCTCTTTGACGCCTCCAACACCGTCAGTCGCATGGGCTGCTTAACGGAGTTTGCCGAAGAGGAGCTGCTCAGCTACCTGCCTAAGCTGATCTCCTGCACTGGCGAGCTCTGCAACGACTTCTCGATCATCCCACAGGCACAGTCGTGTGCTGTGTGTGACTCCACGACGGACGTGCGTTGCGCGACCGACCCAAAGGCGAACCCGACCGTCCAAACCTGCTCCAACCTGCCCAGAGTCGATTGTTACTCCCTCGTCAAGACCAGTGAGTCCGAGCAATCGCCCCCTAAGCCACCTAGTGACTCTGCTCCTCTCTTCCAGATGGACGAACGGCCAGAGGCTGCCTCTCAGACCTGAAGCTCGCAGACCAGATGTCCTGCCTGACTGGAAGCGCCAACTGCTCGCTCTGCCTGGGCGACGGATGCAATACCGAAGTAAGTGCCAGTCCAAATTTTGTCTCACCAGACACTCACGGTTCCCTCAGATCTTTCCAGCGAACCGCTTGACCTGCCACCGGTGCAACTCCCTGGAGGACCCCAGCTGCCAGGACTCCCCCAACTCCCCCTACGTCTGCCCCATATACACGGAGAGTGAAATCTGCGCTTCCAAGATCGTCAAAGACGTCACATACCGCGGCTGCGGCGACGACTTCACCTGCGACGATACCGACAAGCAGAAGTGCAAGCTCTGCAGCACATCAAACTGCAACCGCGCCAATCTCTACCTCCACCAGATAGGGTATCCTGGTGCGTGGCAGGACCTTCCCATCTCCTGCCACTCGTGCCTCCGCCATGACTGCTGGAACGAGACGACCGTCGAGATGAAGCAGTGCACCGGCAACGACTTGCAAAACTGCGTGACAGTGTTCAACCCGATGGGCAGAGTGGTGCAGCGCGGCTGCAGCGACGACGTGTACAACGGCAACTTCGACCACCACTGCGACAACCACCCTGACTGGTGCAAGTTCTGCAAGTCCTCTGGTTGCAACGACGTCGAGAGCTATGACGACTACGCCAGCTTTGTGGATTGTCTGTTCTGCGACTCGGAGAAGGATCCCAACTGCGCTCTGAATCCCTCGGAAGTGACAAAGACGAGGAAGTGCCAGAAGTGTATGACGGGCCTGTACCCAGCGGAGAAAGACGCCAACCCGCGATACTTCCTGTCGAGGTCGTGCGCCGACGACAAGGAAGCTGAAGACCGCACCGAGTGCGAAAGCGGCAATGACGCTAACTGCAAAATCTGCGAGGGCGACAAATGCAACACGGACCTCATCCCGGCTGCCCGTATGATGTGCTACCACTGCAGCGGTGAAGACTGCGAAACGCCCACACAGTCTGCGTGCCCGGTGTACAAGGAGAACGACCGCTGCTACCTCCTGTTCGGCCGTGAATCCGACAGCACCGTCACCCAGATGGGATGCGCGAGTGAATTCAGCGCCTCCGACTTGGAGGCGATCCGCAAAAATATGATACTCTGCGACGAAGATCTGTGCAACACTTTCGACAAGGTGCCCTCTCCCAGGCAGTGCCTGGTCTGCGACTCGTCCGTGGATCCCCTGTGCGCCACCCAACCAAGAGCCCTGAACAGCTTTGCCTCCTGCACGGACTTCCCGCACACAAGGTGTTACACCAAGATCGAGGGTAAGTGGAGATCTAGAGGGGCACCAATGCAATTTAACCATTCCCCCTCCACCCACAGATGGGCACACAAAGCGAGGCTGCTTATCAGAGAACACGCTAGAGGCCATTGATACCTGCTTAGAGCATGGCGACAGCGCCAAGTGCAACGTCTGCGACGCCGAACACTGCAACAACGCGGTAAGTACACACGTGTGCCATTTCCACTCGACTCTCAACTCTGCCACTTGTAGGTCTACCCAACCGACCGGCGTTCGTGCCATCGTTGCTCGTCTGCCGACGATGCCAGCTGCAAGGACGACCCGACGGAACCGAGCGTGTGTCCGATCTACCAAGACGGCGATGAATGTGTCGTCCAGCTAACTGGTCTCACAACACAGCGCGGATGCACGTCCGACTTCACATGCGACACCTCCGACCGCGACACCTGCCGCGTCTGCGCCGATGACAACTGCAACGTCCAAGACCTTTTCTCGGTGTACGTGGGCAAGCCAGGCTTGTGGCAGGACCTCCCCCTGGCGTGCTACTGGTGCAAGGGCGCCGATTGCCAGGAGCCAATCGACACCCAGCCCCAGGCTGTCTGCTGGCATAACAATCTCCAAAACTGCGCCACGGTGTTCGACGAGGCTGGCAAGGTAATCCGACGCGGATGCAGCGACGACACTAACAACGATTACGGTGACTGGTGCGACGCCAACCCGGGCAAATGCCAACAATGCAAGTCCTCGGGATGCAACGACGCCCAAAGCCTCGACGAGTACGTTGACTGCGTTTTCTGCGACAGCGCTTCAAGCGCAGACTGCGTGCTGAACCCAACTGGGGATCCAAGGACAAGGAAATGCAAGACGCACTGCATGGTGGCCCTCTACCCGAAAACAAGTGGCGAGAACCCTGCATTCGAACTCTCGCGCTCGTGCTTGGATGACAAGGATGCGATGGACAGGGACTTATGTGCCGCCGGCAACGATGCCTCCTGTCAGTCCTGCACCGGAGCCAGCTGCAACAGTTTCGCGTTCCCCGCCGATCGTCACCAGTGCTGGTCTTGCAGAGGTCACGAGTGTGAGGACGCAAAAGTCCAGGACTGCCTGGCGTATCATCCCGAGGACCAGTGCTACGTCCTGTTCGACAACTCGACAACCATTGTAGCGATGGGCTGCCGCAGCGAACTGGAGCCGACCGCCGTGACGAACCTCGTCCAGAGCAAGAGCCTGCTTCTGTGCGATGGCAAAAACTGCAACACCTATGCCAACATTCCCCAGGCGCAGACGTGTGTGGTCTGCCATTCGGCAAACGACCAGCGCTGCGCTACCAATCCAAATCTGATAGCGGACGTGCAAACCTGCTCCCGGATCCCCTACACCGGCTGCTACACTAGAATCACCGAGGGTAAGTCAGAATTTGAGTCCCAATTAGAACCGCCTTCTTACGGCCCATTTCACTTTCAGATGGACACACCGAACGCGGCTGCCAAGCCGACCTGTCCGACGATACGTTCTACCAGTGCCTGACATCGTCCGACCCGAAGTGCGACACCTGCCCCGGCGGCAAGTGCAACGGCAACATTTACCCGGCCGACCGTCTCAAGTGCCACCGCTGCAACTCCACCGCAGACGCTAACTGTGCCGAGGCGCCCGCCAGCAACACGATCTGCCCGGTTCACGTGGACGGCGAGGCGTGTGTGGCGTCTTACCGGGATGGCGTGACGCTCCGCGGATGCTCCTTCGAGCTGGGCTGCGACGAGTCGAACAAGAAGCTTTGCCGCGTCTGCACGGGCGCTGGCTGCAACAGTCAGAACCTACAGCACGTCGCAAAGGACGGCGAACCAGGCAAGTGGCAGGATCTACCCATCAGTTGCTACACCTGCCAAGGGTCGGAATGTATGGGCTCTCTTGGCTCTGTGGAGACTTGTATCAACAACAACGTCCAGAACTGCATGACAGTCTTCGACGCCGAGGGTGTGGTAGTCCAGCGCGGCTGTAGCGACGCTGTGGCAGAGGCACAAGAGTCGTGGTGCGAAAAAAATCTCGACAAGTGCTTCCGGTGCAACTCGAACGAGTGCAATACGGCGCAGAGCCTGGGTGACTTCGTAGACTGCGTGACCTGTGACACCACAGTTGACGGTTCGTGTGTCACACATCCCGAGTCGCAACCGATCTCAAGGAAGTGCCACAAGTTCTGCATGACTGCGCTTTACCCGCGCACGGTGGAGGACGACCCATCGTATGCTACGACTCGCACGTGCCTTGACGACAAGGAGCTCGTTGATCGCGAATCCTGTGAATCAGGAACGGACATGCTTTGCAGCGCCTGCAGCACTGGTAACTGCAACACCCAGAACATCCCTGCAGACCGACGCAGCTGCTACCACTGCTCTGGAGAGAATTGTGAGATCCCGGAACCAATGCCCTGCACGAGCTACAGGCCAAACGATCAGTGCTTCATTATGTTCGACGACACCAACTCCGTCACCGAAATGGGATGCAAGAGCGACTTCTCCCATTCCCAGACGGTTAGCCTTATCAAGACCAAGAAGCTCTTCCTCTGCGATGGAGACAACTGCAACGACTTCGAGTCCATCCCCAAGTCGCAGTCCTGCGCCCTGTGTAACTCCAGGACGGATGTAGGCTGTGCCGTCAACCCGAGTGACGTCATGTCCAACACGACCTGCCGACAGGTCCCCTACACGCACTGCTATTCCAGAGTCCTAAGCGGTAAGTCAACCGGTTCACACTATCGCGCAATCTAATCACTTCTTCCCGTTTCTCAGATGGCGCCACCGAAAGAGGATGCTTGTCCAGCCTGGACAATGAAGAGTTCTACGAGTGCCTTACCGGATCAGATTCATGCGAGCCTTGCGTCGGCAGCTACTGCAACAAGGAGGTCTACCCCAAAAACCGGCTATCGTGTCATACCTGCGACTCTGGTGACGACTCCTCGTGCGAATCGAGCCCAGACAGTGCTGGCATTTGTCCAGTATACGACGCCGAGGACAAGTGTGTCACATCTTACATCAGCGGAAAGACCACCCGCGGTTGCGCGACCACCACCGAGTGCGATGCGTCCAACAAACGCGCCTGCAGATCTTGTTCGTCTCCCAACTGCAACACCATAGACTTAGCTAGCCTGTGGGACGACAACTTCGGCAAGTGGCAAGACCTGCCGTTATCCTGCTTCGAGTGTGAAGGCGCCGCTTGCCAGAGCGCTCTTGGAGAGGTCGTGACGTGTGCTCTTAACAACGAGCAGGACTGCTCTACAGTCTTCAGCGCTGACGGAGCGGTCGTAGCTCGCGGCTGCAGCGACCACATCGACGAACAATTCGAGGACCACTGCACCACGAACCCATCACTGTGCTTCAACTGCAAGTCGAATGAATGCAACACCGCCAACGCCACCACGGAGTACACTCAGTGTCACTATTGCGACTCCAACAAGGACAGGAACTGCGTGACCAACCCGACGACAGCGACCTTCAAGAGCCGCCAGTGTCAAGGCGGCTGCATGGTAGCGCTGTACGAGTCTGTGGGCGGATCCACCCCTTCGTATGACTTGATAAGGACGTGCCTTAATGACAAGGAAGTGGACGACCAGACCACTTGCGCTGCAGGCAAAGACTCAAGTTGCAAGGCCTGCACCGAGGCCGGATGCAACACCCACAATCTGCCCGATGACCGCCTCAGCTGCTACACATGCGCCGGTGAGGACTGTGAGACACCTCAGCCCACCCTGTGTCCCCTCCAAAAGAAGGGCGACCAGTGCTTCATTAGGTTCGACGACACCAACAGCATCGCCGAAATGGGTTGCGTGAGTGAGTTCCGCAGCCAGACGGTCGAAGACATCCTCAAAACCAAGCGTGTGCTCATCTGCGACGGCGAGAACTGCAACACCATGGACATCCTGCCCTCGCCTAACCGCTGTGCCGTCTGCGACTCGACGACCGACGTGAACTGCGCCATTAACCCGCCGTTGATTGGAACCGTAAGCACATGCTCCGCGATGCCCTACACGGACTGCTACACGAGGATAGCTTTAGGTGGGTCTCGGAACTCCTCGCACACTCCGTACCATGACTAATCTTCCATCCCGCACCTTTTTTAGGCGGCACCACGCACAGAGGCTGCTTGACTGACCTGGAAGGCAGTGATTTTGTCAAATGCATGCTGTCAGGAGGCGAGGACTGCTCCCCCTGTACCGGCGATGGCTGCAACAAAGAGGTAAGCACAGGAGGCTCTATCCACGAACTGTCCGTTTCTGAACGAATTTCCGCCCGTAGGTCTTCCCAGAGAATCGTTTGCGATGCCACAGCTGCAGTTCTGACTCCGACCCAGAATGCGAATCCTTGCCAACGTCCTTGAGAATCTGTCCGCTCGTCAGTGACGATGAAAAGTGCGTAACTACCATCGACGGCAACGCCACACTGCGCGGCTGCAGCTCGCAACTGGTTTGCGACGCTGGCGATAGAAGCAAGTGTCGCCACTGCGACACCCACGGCTGCAACACTGTGGACCTCGTCAACCGCCAGGACGATAAAACCGTCGGTCTGTGGCAGGACCTCCCACTGCGTTGTCACTCCTGCACTGGGGATCACTGCGAGAACTCCCTCGGCCCAGCACTCTCATGCACAGGCGGCGACCGCCAGACCTGCGTGACTGTCTTCAACGAGACCGGCATGGTAATCCGCAGGGGATGTCAATACGACGTCGAAGACGAGCTAGACCTCTACTGCAGAGCAAACCCCAACAAGTGCATTCCATGCAAGTCCAACGAGTGCAACGACGCCTGGGACCTAAGCGATTTCATCGAATGCATTGCCTGTGATTCAGAAAGCGACCCGAGGTGTGCCGCCTACCCAGACGCCGGTGGCTTCGCCACGCGTATGTGCCAAAAGGCCTGCATGGTTGCCGCCTATCAGGCAAGCAACGGCACAACACAGATCGTGCGATCCTGTAGCGACGACAAGGAGAAACAAGCTCAACAGCTATGCGAGTACAATACTTGCCATATGTGCACTGAAAAGATGTGCAACTTCTTCAACTTCCCAAGAGACCGGCTCTACTGCCACACCTGCGAAGGCAAGGACTGCGAGGAATTCTTGCCCGCATACTGTCCGGCTTACGTTGCCAATGACACCTGCTTTGCCAAGTTCGAGAATGGAAAAGTTGACTTCGCCGGATGCACCAGTTCAGTCGACACTTCGACCATGAAAGAGTGGCAACGTCAAAGAAAGGTTTATTCCTGCAACGGAGACGTCTGCAATACCCATTCGAACTTGCCCCAAGAACAGACCTGCCTCTCGTGCGATTCAAGCAAGAACAAGGACTGTGCAGTTGACCCAACGTCCACCACAGCCGTAGCGCACTGCCTCCCTCCCATCAACAAGTGCTTCACAAACGTGACCAACGGAGTGACGCATCGCGGCTGCCTTCACTCCCTGAGCTTCGACCAACAGGACGCCTGCAACGCCGACGACCCCGCCATGTGCACGTCCTGCTTCGGCGAAAAATGCAACTCTGACGTAAGCCAAATTGTCGCGTCTCAAATCTGCAACCTCTTCTCACAGTTTCTTGACCCTTTCAGATATATCCAAGTGACAGACGCCGCTGCCGCATCTGCACATCCGACAACCTCCTAGAGTGTAAGACCGATCCGGAGTCAGTAAAAGTATCCGTTTGTCCCACATACAGTGCGACCGATATCTGCGTTTCCAAATTGAACAGCTCTCACGTGGAGCGCGGCTGCTTGTCCGACGTTTCATGCGACGCCAGCGAAACCAAGTACTGCATAGTGTGCAACGAGGATGGCTGTAACACTGATGGCGCGCTCGCGCTTCTTGCCAATAAGTACCTTCTGGCCGTCCTTGCGGCAGCCATCAGTCTGATGGGTCTGCGCGGCAACTAAGCCTGCAGACCGCCAGGCCTGCGTGCGACTATCATTGTATATTATCATACAATCTGTGTAATAGCTGTAGAGTAAGTCGAAATCATAAGTAATGTAGGCAAGACTAAAAGATACTATTTAATAAAACGAACACGAAGTTTAGAGACGATTTATTTAAGACCTGTTTGTTCTTCCTTTGAATAGCTTGGCGGGCAGTCCGTCCGCTCCCTCAGCTTCGATATTGCGATCTTCACTTCGTATAAGTCGGGGGGAAGGCATTCTTGTCTATTATCGTCCAAATTGAGTAGAACGTCCTGCCTAACAGCGGACTTTGGGCCGTCATCGCGGTTGAGGAGTCTACAGAAATGATCCTTCCAGATCATCAGCACAGACTGCGACTCTACCAAAAGTTTTCCATTTTGGTCCCGGCGAGCCTAGTGCCCGCCAGATACCTGCTTTAGCTTTCGGTAAAACTGTTGTCGGATTAAGTGTTGGCTACCCCAGCAAACGTTTTAAGGACTACGATTTTCGGTCCCTTAACAGCCCACGTGTGGTTGCCGTGGCGTAGTGGGTAGAGTGCGACACTCACACGCCGAAGGATCTAGGTTTGATTCCCAGCTCAACACAAATATTTCGAATTTTTCACGGCACAACCTCTTTCGAGTTGCTGACGACATTCAAAGAATAATAACTGTCTTAGAAAGCTTCTCAAATTTCGCCGTTCGGAGTCGGCAAGAAACTGTAGGTCCCTTCCACTCGTGAGAGAACAGTAGCGCGCACAACACGAGTAGTTGATGAGCTAGGCCCTGGTCCCCCTTTGGACTGCAGCGCCAACAATTATTATAACAGCCTACGTGCAGCCGAAAAACTTGCATAGGCCGTTGACTGCTATGGAGCAGATATTACCGCCATCCAGGAAGTGAGATGGGAGGCGATATTACTACAGCGATTGCTACGATTGCTCATGACAATCCGCATCAAGGCTAACTTCCTGAACATTCAGCCTAATTTATGCTCACGCCCCGACAGAGGAGAAGGATGATAACACCAAGGATGACTTCTATGATTTCCCAGAAAGAACATACGATCAATGCTCCAGCTTCGACACCAAGATCGTTCTTGGAGACTCAACGCTTAGTTGGGAAAGGAGAAAATCTTTGGTGGAGTCATCGGAGAACACAGCCTGCGTGACAACATATCCGGAAACGGACTCAGTCTGTGGACTTCGCCTGGGGGAGGAACCTCTGTATGATTAGCACGCGGTTCCCACACCTGAACATTTACAAAAGGAACCTGGCGATCTTCTGATCAATCCACCATCAGCCAGATTGATCACCTTGCGATCGACGTCAGTTACTCCTCCAGTATTATCGATGTCCGAGCCTTCCGAGGTGCAAGCATCGACTGGGATCATCACCTTGTTGTAGCCAAGGTAAGAACCCGGATATCGAGGGAGCAATGGAGACGAGATAGACCAAAACGGTTTGACGTCGGAAGGCTACAATCGCAGCCGATCGTTGGGAAGACTGGAAACGTGGTTGAAGGCCTGTGAATCGTCCCAAACAGTGGCCAAGCCGAGTTTGACGGCCAGGAAGGTTTTGCTGTGTGTTTAAAGGGAATCATCCACTATGAGCTGCTCCCATATGGCCAGACCCTTAGTTCTGACATTTACTGCAAACAACTGGATCGCTTGAAGCAGACGATCGACCAGAAGCGTCCAAAATTAGCCAACAGGAAGGGTTTAGTGTTCCACCAGGACAACGCCAGATCACACACTTCGTTGATAACTCGTCAGAAGCTAGGGGAGCTCGGATGGGAGGTTTTATTGCATCCACCATATAGCCCGGACATAGCGCCAAGTGATTACCACCTGTTCCTGTCCATAGTGAACGACTTTGGTGGTGTGAAGTTGAACTCAAAAGAGTCTGGTGAAAAGTGTCTGTCCGATTTCTTCGCAAGTAAGGAGGGGGGCTTCTACGAGGGGGGTATTATGTTGCCGTCTAAATGGAAACAGATTATTGAACTAAATCCGATCACTGTAACACTTTTTATGAAGCATTGAATGAAGAGCAACGAGCGGAAGGGAGATATTTGACAACCTTTATGAAAAACAAAAAAATTCAAGAGCAAGATAGAATTCTAATTGAAAAGCAAAGAAAATGTGGTTTGGAAATATTTGTCAAGAACATGGACGTTTTACGGCTTGAAATCGCTTTTGTCTTGGGCATGATACAAAGGCTACAAAGGTGTTGAACTTTAAATTGGGTACACTATTTTAAGTGATGCCAATTTAGTTGGCTGTCAAGTGTTTTATTTTTAATTCGGCTTGGCATTTCAACATAAATAGGCAGACGCAAGGTAAGAAGGACCTAAAACAAGAGTGTCGGTGAAATTAATTTTCATAAGCAAATTTCGCTTAGCAATGGAGCTTGCTTTTGGTTGAATGAATACGGAATGGAGCAAAACTTCCGTATATGGAGAAATGACAATCATCAAGTGTTCCCGCTATCGGTACACCTACAAATTCTGGCTGTGTGGTGGGCTTAGGGGATTCTCTGAATAATTAGCCAAAAAAACAAGTTAATGCTGAAACATCGTTGCATGGCCAAAATCTTACTGCTTGGTGTGCCTTATGGGCTAGTGGAATAATTGGTTTGCACTGCTTTTAAGACAATCTAATAGTCTGTGCAGAAGCTGTGATATCAACAAGACGAAGCAATATGTCAAACAGCTTGTGCCATAACTCATTTATTGAAAGAAATGTGTGGTCATCGTATAGTTTTACTCTACTGACCCATGAATTGGTCTCCAGAATCTTGGGATTTAACGCTGCTTCGCAGATAAGGAGGGCGGCTTCTACGATGCGGGTATTATGAAGTTTTCCTCTAGATGGAAACAAATTATTGAACAAAACGGTGCATTTTTTAACTAAATCCGATGACTGTAACACTTTTTATGAATCATTGAATGAAGAGCGAAAAATCGGAAGATATTTGACAACCTTATATTTGAGTGATATGTTGCAAAGTTGTTCCTCAAAGCAAGCTGCAGGAATGCAAATATCCCCCTAATAAGTTGAAGACGACGTGTACCGCCTGTGATTTACATACGAATGTTTTGTTTGAAGACATGTACTGTTTTCCCGTTCCATAAAATTGCGGCATAAGTGTGAAGAAATAACGGTACAATATAAGCAACACGAAACTTATGTGTGCATTTTTAGCAAAATTTGTTATTTTTCTTCAAAATTGAAAATTTGTTTGTGCAAGGCGGCGCCAGATAAAGCAACTTTTGATTTTATTTGCTGCCAAATAATGCTTAACACAAGGTTCTCCCGTATCTCCCTTCCACCTTTTTGTCTTTTGAATTTTCCGGCTATGTGCAAAGCGCTACAGAGCTCGTATCTGGCAATACTAGACATCATTTGAAAGGTCTTGACATAACCTACAAAACGACACTATGTATGATTATTGCGTTCAACAATTACGTGTAAACATTGAGTTCACTAACGCCGAAATTCGCGCTATTTAAAATTTTCCCTCGTTAAAGGCAAATCTGCTAAAGAAACGTTCCGTCAGATTAATGGTGTTTTGTGGGATGGTACTCTATCACTTCGAACCACGGAGGAATGGTTTCGACGATTCAGAGCCAGTGGAAACGACACTATGGATACGCCAGCCGGCGGAAGTCCTGTGACGACGAATAACGATCGAATCATGGAAATCATCGAGTTAGACCGGCATGTGGCATCTCGTGACGATTTGGCGCAGAAAAAACCTTCTGGACTGAATCAACGCCTGTGAAATACTGCTGAAACGGAACGAAGTCGACCCATTTTTGAAGCGGATGGTGACTGACCACTTTTCGGATCACATACGACAACATCATGTGAAAACGGTGAATCGTCCCAAACAGTGGCCAAGCCGGGATTGACGGCCAGGAAGGTTTTGCTGTGTGTTTGATGCGATTGGAAGGGAATCATCAACTATGAGCTGCACCAATATGGCCAGACGCTTAATTATACCATCTTCTGCGAACAATTGGACCGCTTGAAGCAGGCGATCGACCAGAAGAGTCCAGAATTGACCAACAGGGTGAAGTGTTCCACCAGGACAACGCCAGACCACATACTTCGTTGATGACTCGTCAGAAGCTACGGGAGCTCGGATGGGAGGTTTATTGCATCCACCATATAGCCCGGACATAGCGCCAAGAGCAAAAAATCGGAAGATATTTGACAACCTTATATTTGAAAAAAAAAAACAAAAAGGTACAAATTATAGCCTACTATCAAAAAATTCAAAAAATAAAAATGCTTGTCACAATTAATATGCACACGACTGCAATGTCTCGTTTTCCCTATCAAAATATCCGCGGTCTTCTCGTTTTTTTCTTGTTTTCTATTGATCCAGTGCTTTCATGCTTTTTTACAACACTTCTCGCATTACAATTACAATAAACTTATTTTAAATTATTTTTCAATTGCAATATACAGTACCTCACAAAATTGAGCACACAATCACAGCTTAAATTTATTTTTATTTTTTCGCCTTACAAAAAGTAGTTAATTAATAAAACTTAAATGCAGTTCGGATTGACATACTTCAATTGCTAAAAACCATAAATAAAAATATTTAAATTAAAAAAAAACTTGCTATTTCTAAGCAAAATAAAAAAGCCACTCCATTTTAACACACAAAATTGAGCATAATTAAGTAAATTCGAGTTACGATTTCAGGGGTTGTTTCCTTTTTCATGCGAAAAGTACCAGTAGGAAGTCGCCTGTCTGTGAATTTGGCATATACTCTTGTTTAAGATATGTATTCAGTTATGATTGATGTAAAAGTGGTCGGCCTTAAAACAGCACGAATATGAAGTAATGATAGGTGTATGCTCAATTTTGTGAGGTACTGTGAGTGAAACCTTAATTCTACCATTTATTGCGAACAACTGGACCGCTTGAAGCAGACGATCGATTAGAAGCGTCAAAAATTAGTCAACAGGAAGGGTTTAATGTTCGACCAGGACAACCCCAGATCACACACTTCGTTGATAACTCATCAGAAGCACGAAGCACGAATATGAAGTAATGATAGGTGTATGCTCAATTTTGTGAGGTACTGAGGTGAGTGAAACCCTTTTACCACATTAGTATTATTCTATTTTTGACACATATCTCCAGCGCTCTTTAGATTTCCGACCCATTACTTTTCAAGATTAAGTTTCGAAATGTAAGCACGTGTGAACAAATAACAAAACTGCGATGAAATAATTTCTAATCACCACAAGCTTGTATGTCTCTAGAATTACAAGAAACGGCATCAATTGTACGATCATTAAGTGTTGTCTTTTATGCAGTTGGAGTTTAAAGTTTTTTTTTTTCGTAAATGTTGAAATAAAATTGAACTATAATGTAACTACTCTCTTTCTTTCCTGTTCCTCATTTTAAATCAAACTAGTGCGTTAAATTGAACAAACAATCCCTTAATTCCAATACTTTTTTGATCCACTGTGTGTCCTAGAGCAGTGTACGAACATAACAAAATAAAAAAAAATCGAAATTTGAAAATCCACTTCATTTTTAGAAATTGTAGATTTTTTTTTACTTCTCAAAAAATTTCACTTCTAAATTTGCAAAACTGATCCATAAATCAGAATTCATAAATTTTAGTCATTCTCAGAATTATCATTTTCAACATAAACGCCTTGTAAATATGTAAATTTCAATTTCCATTCAGAAGTGAGTCACTGCAAACACAGTTACATGAAACATCAACAGTAACTAGTCAAAGGCCGCAGACACAATTGCAAGGCAAACAAAAATCCACAAGTACAAAGAAAAACCGGTGCTGTCGAGAGCAGCTAACCACCCGACATTGAAAATAGTTAATAACTAGCTTAACTGCACAAATCTAGATCAATTGCAACGCATTTATGCACAACTGCGCCACGTACGTGCATCACAGGAACAAAACGAACTTACCCGATGAGCATACGCCAAATGCCAGGTTACATTGAACTTCGCTCCCGCTGGAATGGACGTCCGGACTGAGCCTGTAATGCAAAAAGAAAGGAAATTAATCCATCATCAAATGAAGCAAATTTCTGTTCAAAAACATTCTCTTCCGCTACCGTTAGTTGACCCAAAACTAGATCACACATAATTGAAACGACGACTCACGGCAAGTGGATCTGACAGCTCTACCTCTAATTCTCAGAGATCCGATTTATCTGATTTTAATATCGGCCCCAGCCCGATGCACGTGTCGTGTCTAAGACCATGCAGATACATTCTGAGTGCCAGCCGCTGTCAGAGCCTACTTCTGCTGAAACAGATACACAAAAACCGGATTCCCATGGGGTGTAATTCAAGATCTGGTAAGTTGATCATTGATCTTGAAATCTAGTCAAAGTTTTGCCTTAAGTCGGTCACACATTGCATCTATAGAAGCAACTAACGCCTGAGCTCAAAACAACGGTGCATGTGAGTGTGCTCTGTCATGCGACGCGTTACAACGGAATGGGGCTGGTCATTGGATATCAGAGGAGAGTTCACTCCACCTAACTGTTCAACTCATGGGATTCCAAGGGGGAGAGAGTTCCGCACTTTTTTGACTAGATGATGACATCTGTCACCAAGTGACATTTCCACCTACTTTCATCGGACTCTGCGAAAATTATTACGGAATAACCCATAACCGGTGAGATTCACCTCCGCAGCGCACTGGAATCCACCGGCAGGGGCAAAAAATGGGCAACTAGTTTATGAAATGTGTAATGGGCGAGCTGAAAATGCACCGAAAAGTGAAAGCTTTTCACTTGACTTGATCAAGCCTTGTACGTCTACTAAACGCCGCACTGTCGCCGGACATAAATGGTTGGCAAATAACTCAGAAAGAGAGACGCCGGGATTGCAAGATACGCATCGCGGCATTAACTCCGCTGTGGTGGGTACCGAAAACACGTTTACACTTATGCATGACAGCGTAACTGTGCAATTAATAAAAATACGAAATTCCAGTGTGCAGTGTGTGTGGGGAGGATTTTCCTTCGGTAGATTGACTCGGGGGCATTTGTGATTCGATCATCTTCCCAATAACAGTTGTCTCCGGCTTTGCCGTTGTGCGTCTTTTTTTTTATTGTTTTTGGAAACTTTTTGCAGTGCTTTCCGATTTGAGAAGATTTGGGAAAAATGAAAGTTACAATGGTGGGAGGGTTTATAGCAGGGAATCAATGCGAAAATTGGACTTGGAGACTGCAGTTGATTTTAAGATTATGACAGAGTTTGCGGCTAAATTACCGGTAACGACAGGTTTGAATGAGTGGAGGGACAGATCGTTAATTTCGATGGAATCTAGTGTACGGAGTTGAGGCCACCTACGTTGACGACCTGTTTTCTTTCACTGAAACAGTGGTTTCGGCACTTTGGTAAAAGGACATCTTTTTCTTGAAATGAATGGTCAAGGGTTTCATTTCCTCATTTTGAAATTTATCTAAATAGAAGTTTACCGGGGAAACCCATTGGTCGACAAAGCCATTAATCAGGCAATCGAACTTTGCCCCTCTTACAAAGGCCCGTCTGACTCACTTCCTTACAATTAATCACCGTCCAACAAAGCAAAATAAATTAGAAGTAGGAAAACGCTCAATCGCGATGTTTATGGAGATTAAATGAATCACAATCATAGCGATAAGATTATCAGTTTTAATTGCAGCACTTGAAAGTTTATTCTGGCAATTTGGATTTTTTTTTGAATTATTTTTTAATTTCTGATATGTCTAACCCTTTTTTTTGACATATCTATGGGGTTAAGTATTTGTTTGTTTTGGGCAACTACAAGGGGTGAAGAACAAACACAACATAAGTATACACGACATTAACTTATCTCCCGCTTTTTTGCTCTTCATTCAGTGTTTCATAAAAAGTGTTACAGTGATCGGATTTAGTTCAAATATGCGCCGTTTTGTTCGATAATCTGTCACGTAGAAGCCCCTCTCCTTATTTGCGAAGAACTCGGACCGCCACTTTTCACAAGCCTCTTTTGAGTTCACTTCCACACCACCAAGGGCGTTCGCCATGGACAGGAACAGGTGATAATCACTTGGCGCTATGTCCGGGCTATATGGTGGATGCAATAAAACCTCCCATCTGAGCTTCCGTTGCTTCTGATGAATCATCAACGAAGTGTGTGCTCTGGCGTTGTCCTGGTGGAACACTACACCCTTCCTGTTGGCCAATTCTGGACGCTTCTGGTCTATCGCCTGCTTCAAGCGGTCCAGTTGTTCGCAGTAGATTGTAGAATTAAGCGCCTGGCCATATGGGAGCAGCTCATAGTGGATGATTCCTTTCCAATCCCACCAAACACACAGCAAAACCGTCAGTCCCGGCTTGGCCACTGTTTCTGATTATTCACCGGCCTTCAACCACGACCGTTTTCGCCTGATATTGTTGTTTGTGATCCATTTTTCGTAGCCAGTCACCATCCGCTTCAAAAACGGGTCTAGTTTGTACCGTTTCAGCAGCATATCGCAGGCGTTGATTCGGTGCAGACGGTTTTTTTTTTGTTGCGTGAAATTATTCGGCACCCAAACATCAAGTTTTTTTTTGTATCCAGCCTTCTGGTTTAAAATGGTTTGGTGACAAACTTCCATCTCCTGGGCGATGTCACGAGATGCCACATGCCGGTCGATGATTTCCATGGTTCGATCGGTATCCGTCGTCACAGGTCTTCCGACGGCTGGCTATCCATGGTGTCGTTTTCAACGGCTCTGAATTACCGAAACCACTCCTCCGCGGTTCGAAGTGATAGAGTACCATCCCCCAAAACACCATTAATCTCACGGAATGTTTCTCTAGCGAATTTGCCTTTAACGAAGGAAAACTTTAAAATAGCGCGAATTTCGGCGTTAGTGAACTCCATGTTTACACGTCTATAACTGTTGAACGCAATATCCAAACTAATCATGCATAGCGTCGTTTTGTAGGTTATGTTTCAAATGATGTATAGTACACCCAGATACGAGCTCTGTAGCGCTTAGTACATAGCCGGAAAATTCAAAACACCAAAAGCTGGATATTTGACAACCTTATATAATTAGCTATCAAAAGCGGCGAAAAGCAAATTGTGTAGATTAAGTTCAACAAAAGAAATTTATGCAAATTGAGAATATTTGCTGGCAACGGATAGGGGGAGGGCAAATATATCGGCTCCAGTCCACGTGATATTTAGCACAGGTGCATATGTGGGCGCCGTGGCTTAGTTGGTTAAAGCGCCTGTCTAGTAAACAGGAGATCGTGAGTTCGAATCTCGCCGGAGCCTTTCTATGAGACGATCTCTCTTTTTTCTGTTTACCCCTAAAAAAATAATTTTATTCTGATTGGATAAACACATTCATATATTCAAAGTCCCTTAAATTTTGAAACCATTCTGTTTTTTTTTTTTAAACAAAACCAGCCAGTTTTCTGTTCTGCTAACACATCACTCAATAAGACATACCGTTATACTGGTATTAAATGAGCGTTTTTTTTTTTTTTTGAAACTAAAGCACTTATTATTAATGGGAAAGTAATAACATTTTATTCAAAGTATTGACCATTGTTGTCTACACATTTCGATCACCTTGACCAGAAAGGTATGCTGTACCACGATCTCCTAAAACCTGGTGAAACCGTCAATACTGATCGCTACCAATAACAAATGATCAATTTGAACTATGCATTGATCGAGAAACGACCAGAATGGGCCAGAAGACACGGCAAGGTAATTTTGCTCCATAATACAATCAAATCACTTGGCTGGGAGCAGCTACCCCACCCGCCGTATTCACCAGACTTGGCTCCTTCCGGCTACCATTTGTTTTCATCGATGGGGCACGCATTGGCTGAGCAGCACTTTGATTTCGACGAGGAGGTCGAAAATTGGGTGTCTGATTGGTTTGCTTTAGAAGACGAACAATTTTATTGGCGTGGTATTCACAAATTGCCAGAAAGGTGTTCGAAATGTGTAGACAACAATGGTCAATACTTTGAATAAAATGCTTTTACTTTCCCATTAATAATTAGTGATTTTTATTTTCAAAAAATTGCATTCATACCGGTATACCTGGTACATTTCGACAACCAAGGCTTGCCGAAATGCAAGGTAAGCATAATCGATAAATGCGTGCACACTGCTAAACGCCTGAGAATTACTGATTCCCAAGAGTTCATACAGTGCGACTTAGATTACGTCTGGGAATATCAATATCATCATATCAAGTTCGCTACAGTAGCGCTCAAACTGGGTATAAAATAGACCGTAGACGAGACGATAGTGGCTGGGTTATGTGATGCAAATTATCGACGATATCGTTTTGGTGTTTCGTCAGGACGATAATAATAATAATTGTAGGCGCGACAGTCCGCATGGGGACCAGGGCCTAGCTTGCTCATCAACTACTCGTGGTGTGCGCGCTACTGTTTTCTCACGAGTAGAAGGGATCTACAGTTTTTTGCCGACTCTGAACGGCGAAATTTGAGAAGCTTTCTTAGACAGTTATTTCTCTTTGAGTGTTGTCAGCAGCTCGAAAGAGGTGGTGCCGTGAAAAATTCGAAAAATTGGTGTTGAGCTGGGAATCGAACATAGACCCTTCGGCGTGTGAGCGTCGCACTCTACCCACTACGCCACGGCAGCCACGTCAGTCATCGTCCGGACGATAGTCGTTTAAAAAGTCACGTGATTGCAACCCTGGTAAATCTAAGAATGATCCTAAAAGCTATCGACGTATAAGTCTATTAAGCTCTATATAAAAAAAATATTAAAGGACTACCTAATTCTTCATATTGAACGAGCTTATATCTATCACAAAGAACAATTTGGTTTTTGAGATGGCCATTCCACATGCCATCAAATAATGGAAATCGAACAAAACGTTAAAAGTAGTTTAGTTTGAAACTTTCAAGAGGATTGGTTTTATTGGATGTGTGGCACAAAGGGCTCACATATAACCTCATCCAAAACTCTTCTACAAAGTCTCTTATTGAAATTGTTCAAAGTTTCATGGATCAGAGGATATTTATAGTTTTTGTAAGCCCAGCTCAATCGTCAATATATATCACTGAATTTGATGTACCTCAAGGTTTCGTTCTTTGTTCCATGTTGTTCAATATCTTTATGTCCGATATACCAATACCTACTGGAAACACTTTTCTTGCTTTGTTTGCTAATGATACAGCCCTGTTCTCATCCAACATCTTAGCACAAGACACGATAACTTCGTTACACGACTTCACTTAACATTTTTCGATATTTCCGTACTAATCGGAAAATAAAGCTAAATTCTGACAAGTCTCAGGCTATGTGGTTAACTAAACGCAGAAAACATCAGTTTCTACCCCAATCAAACCTTCAATTGAACTCTGTCAATATTGAATGTTCTGAAAACTGCAAGTAGTTAGGAGTAACTTTTGATAAGAAACTAACTTTTGAAAATATTGCACCGAACACAGTACAGTAAAGTAAACCTCATGGTTAAAATACTCTCCCTATTTATCAATCGAAAGTCGATGGTTAGTATTGAAAACAAATTATTAATTTTTAAAACCATCTTCAAACCAGTTCTAACTTGCGCTTCACCTGTGTGGGCAGATTGTGCCAACACTCACATTAGGAAACTACAAGCTTGTCAAAACAAGGTGCTACAGCTAATGTTGAAAATTTGCATATTTCAACTGCAAGACTTTATAAAAGAAACACTATTTTTTTTTCTCATTCATAAATTAAAATACAACTTTCTTATTAAGAGTACACTCTCTGAGAGCGAACTTATCCGCAACTTTCTAAACCAACTAGCCTTAACATAATGTTGGGTTAAGGTGCAATTTAGTTATAAGAATCTATAGGTGTAAGACTTATAAGAAACATCTTTGCTTGTAGTTTTTTTCCCTTACCAATATCTTATATTATCTGTACGAAGGTTGCCTTTTATATTTCGGGATTGGGGAAGCCCTAGTGTTGCAATCTGGCACCTGCTAGCTCTATCGTAAAGTTTGACATTTTTGAGGTTATACGTACTCAGAACGTTTTGACATACGAGTGCTTTACAAGCAATAGAAGGGATATCGTAGGAAAACTTAAAACAATTGCCAGAAAATGCCCAATATTGCTCCACTTAAACGACTTGTTGTCTGAAAGTGCAACAAAGTGAATAAATATGGAAGTACATCACGCAAAAGCTGGTCTTAACCAAAAGTCTGGTCTAGAAAAATTGCTGGTCAAAATTAAAAAACTGTTCCTCCAGTTTGAAGGTTAAATCACATTTTTTCAACTAAACGTAATATCATGTTCCAAGGTAACTTATTATAGACAATATTCCACACCGAATTTTCTTAAAAAAAAAAACAATTCAATTTTTAAAATGTCAAAGTCCCAACTTTGAGCTAGTCCTTCACCGAAGCGGCTCATTGGAAGTCAAAAAATTTTTTCTTTCTATGTTATCAAATATGTACGAAAATTGCCCTTTATATTTTGGGATTAGGCAACCTTACTGTTGCAATCTGGCAACTGCCAGCGCTATCGTAAAGTTTGACATTTTCGGGGTTATACGTACTCAGAACGTTTTGACATATGAGTGCTGTTTGCGTTGTTTACAGTAACTTAAAGGATTCATCTCGCCCAAAAAATGGAATTAAATCGTGAAAATTTTCGTGCACAACAGTGCATCGATGAACTAAGCTCAGTTTTTGGCGATGAAGCTCCATCAAGGACAAGTGTTTATCGATGGTATGGTGAATTAAACCGAGGTCGTAGTTCGTATTGCTCGAAACTGCATTAGACTTTGATGGTACAAAAAAAAAAACAATTTGAAAGTCTGGGAGGGGCCGTCGGAGAGAGGGTCGTCTTTAATGCTCTCTCTGCCTCTCTTGAACTCACTTGACCACTTTTGCACAGTTGATAATGAAGTTGCGGAACCCTGATAAACAGCCACCATCTCTTCATGAATAGTTTTTTGGTTTTTTCCTTGCTTAGTGAGAAATTTAATTACAGCGCGATGCTCAAAATTCACCATCATCGTCTCAGATGCCATTATGATTCTGTTTAACTTGAGTTAAAATACGAATTAATAATCACATTTATATGAAATTTTACACGAATGCTCCAAAATAATAGTATTACTTGATAAATAAGTCAATTTATATATATAAAACTACAGCTTCACCCTGATACCGAGATTATATTGCAAGCCCCTCGTATCATTTGAATGTTCCTACTTTCTAAATCTAATATGGATTTTCTGTTAGTGGGACTTATTGAGTAAAGTGTTGCAGCACGATAATGCCCGGCACCATGTGGCTATAACTATTTGGAAACGCTGAAATGGGAGATCTAACCCTATCTAGCGTATTTTTCAGAACTCGCTTCTTTCGATTACTAGCTTTTCGACAGATACAATGATTTGAGGGTATCGAAATGTTAAAGCGGAGTTTGACTGGTTATATATTGATGAATAAAGCCAAATTTTGTCTAGAAGATTTGATTTTTTTGGTCCTTTACTTATTGAGACTTATTGAGTGATGAGTTAAAGAAGAAGAACACCCCGCAGAAACACTTTTCCGGGCACAAAGTTTGACGTATTTGTGGGGAAAAAATTATTATTGTTTACGCTTCAAGTAACATACTGAAATGACGTAAGCCGACAGAGGCTTCTAAAATATGTTCCAATAGAATAATAACGATGGAATAGTACAATTCTTTAGCAGCACTACACGAATCTGGAATGCTCTTCCCAACTCCTCATTACAATCCACAGGCATTTAAAACCAATGTGCATCGGTACCTCCTCTCCCTCTCTTCCTCTATACCTTCGGCCCGTGCTGTGACTTGATCCGGTCACTTAAAGGGGTAAAAGTTACGCCCTCTCTTAGCAAACCGCATGAATTACGTTAAAAAGCCAACACAACTTTATTTAAGAATATTTTTTTTTAGATGTTCTCTCTCCGAAAACAGACAAGACTTGTTTGTTTTCGGAGAGACTCAACTTCAAACACTTTTTTAAACGCCAAAATACAATAAGACGATTTGTCTAAGAATCAGAATCATGAGAATTTCTGTTTATCTGTCTGCAGCTGTGAGCGTTTGAGCAACAGCTATGAACAACAGCTGGAAGTAATCAAATAAACAAAAGTGGCATTTGAAAAAAATGCATTGCAAAGCAAGTGGTGTATTTCTACAACTTGCCATCACGAAGGCCCCGGTGAGATTCGAACTCACGATCTCCTGTTTACTAGACAGGCGCTTTAACCAACTAAGCCACGGCGCCCACATGGATTTTATAATTTCAACAATTTCAGATGTTGGTAGTCAACTCATTTGCGAACAGATTTCATAGTTTACACGAAATGAATACGTTTGAACATCAAGTTTAGCTTCGTCCTATGTCGCATGGCATCATTACCAGTTGGATATCCAAGTGTTTGAATGTTGGAGTGGGTGAACAAAATCAGCATAGATGTGAGTTCAATTAAGCTAAGCTAGAGAATGTTTCTGAATGTCTCTGTTAAAGAAAATCTAAAGCAATGACCCCATGTAACAAAGTTCAACAGAAGGAGTGGAAGGTAGGAATAAACAAGCATCACGTCGTCTAATTAGATCCTCTTTCTGTCAAAGCAATGAACAGCTTCAGGACATTTCTAACTTTACACCGCACAAAAAAAAATTAATCGAGCTCGTTCCAAAGCCATTGTCACTGCCAAGGATATGCATCTTTGCTGTTCACTTCACTCAAGAAGACTAGAAATATTGAATTTATGACAAAATTTCCACAAGCAAGGCATGGACAACCTGCCAAGCAAATTGAACAGAAAGCAAACACCCACCAACGACGACTGTGACAAAGAATGTACACACCTGCAAACGCCGTTGCCAGCGTCGCTGCCACTCAGTGGAAGTGCATCACCTTCTACAGACATTAGTCATAGCACGGCGCACATTTGGCGGCCACGATACCGCCTCCACAACTTACGGAAGTCAACTCGAGGCACATAGCACACAAGTCCCGATGACGTGACGACGCTGTAAAACGCTGCCAAACAGTAGGATTAACTCTATACGGTCATCGGCGGTATTGAGCGTCTATCATTGTCATTGCATTTGCAATCGGACGGAGTGTGAAACCAAAAGTGAACGCACCCGTCCAGTGAGTTGAAAGCCACGGCTTTATTTGAGGATGACGATGGAATGGCATGGGTTACGGAACTCCATGCTGGTATGGTGTACGTGGACGTAATGGGTAAACGTGTAGGAAGTGGCCGAAGTGCAGCACTTCGGCTTCAGACGCTCATATCATTAACCTTAGCAAATTGCCGTTTGTATGCGGAAAGGAAATGTGCACTGGCCATTGCATATTTCGATATTTCTTCGGTGGTTTCTTTGTGCTCCGCGCCGCATCAGTGATTGAGAAACTTATTTTTTCCCAATGGAAGTCGTCAGCATGAGATTTTGAGGATGGATAGCAAGGCGATTGTTTCTGTTCCTTGGGTAGTTTAGTTCTCCAAACAGTTGGTATGTGTAAGGGAAGTGAATTCAATAGGAGCAAAATGCAAAATGTTAAGAAGGTTTAAAGTCAAGTCAAGTCAAGTCAGCAAAAGAATTCAAATTGCTACAGAAACCCAGGAAAAGTTTCACAATTGCTACAAAAACGAAAGCGGCATTCAACAGAAATAATTGGGTTGCGACGTAAACTGTCTGACAATCCTTGAATCCCCAAGACATGACTTCATCTATCCCCTGCCCCCTTAAATTACTTCTACAGCAAATGGAGAGGCCACTGTCTCAGAAACACAGTCGTTGGGTCACTTCATTATCGCTTCGTAACGTTTCCTGAGCTTATGAACCACCGACCTGACTTAATTCCCAACAAATGTCGTCAAAACCTGGCAGACTATTGACCGACTCTTACACAATCGCCGCTAATCCGCTCGGCACTTCTCACTCCTATGTTGCAACATTCAATACATTCCACATTCCACACAGCACAGCTGTCGCGGCTGTCACAATTGTCATCGCATGAACTGTCATGTATGAATAGAAATCTCACGGACTGCGGTTTCGATTAAATGACGAATTAATCTACTGCCCCGTGAGATAATCGCCGCGGCAGAGACGTGCGACGACGCTGCAAAAAAAAAAAGAAAGTATCCCCGTGTTGGTTGGTGCGGTGCTTAAATCAAAACCTGCAGAAATGTCATTTTCACTTTCGGTATCAGCACGTCCGCGGCCATGTGCGTGTCGTGCGTAACTTCGTTTGAGGATTGCAGTGCGTTTGTGACTGGAGGTCAAAACTGCGCAATTGCAGCCTTGATGATGACCCAAAGACGTCAAAAATTTATCTGCCTCCGCAGCGGTGGAGGAGAATCACCGCCCGCAAGATGAATGGAAACTGATTTGCATGAAAGGTGCGGCCTGCGGTTTGCTATTTGCCCACTTACTGCTTAGCGCTGCGTCGCGGTTTTCTTGTCATTGTTGTCGCGTCTTCTACGGCGGTCTTGATGAATCTAATCGAGTGGAGTGCCATTGCGTTACGTGGGCAATCCGCACACAGGCAGATACATATTTCATAAGTACAATGCTTTTGTTTTGAATTTAAATTGCGCTGTCATTATACCATACTCATCGCGCCGTTATGGTAATCGCCTGCGATGTAGACAGATCTCTGGTTGGGTAATTGTCGACTCGCGGATGTAATCTGCATCTCTGGTGTGTCGGAATGCGCTTTGCCTAGACAAAACCGCGCGTTCTTCTGTGGGATTTCGAAGGCCAATCCGAATTACGGTTGCGTTGGTAGAAGTTTTATGAGTCAGCCTCTCGTGAATCTCAAAGGAAGTGATGGAGGTTAAAGACAAATTCTTTCATTCAAGTCAATCCGCGGTGATCTGAGACTGTGCCCGTTCAAAGCAAATGATGTCATCATGCCATCAAACTCGAACGTCATCAACACGTTCCTCCTCTCAATCTCAATTTTTTTGTTTTCGATCTACCACTCGAACCCATAAACATAACAAGTTCGTAAATTAAAAACGAAAAAACCTTCAAATTGAATTTTAACTCGGCTACAACCAGTAAGGCACACGTGGAACAATAAACGACAAGCCTTCCACGAATCGCTTGACCCATCAGCGTTGGTTAATCAACATTTCCAATCAATTGGCCAACGGATTGATAGCAACTCGAAGTCAAGCCAAGACACCATCATCATCATCATCATCATCTTCGTAGGCAGTCAGGCAAAGGTGGAATGGGAAACTAACCGAAGCGTGTACCGCCCCGTTGTTATAGCATAATAGGGCAACCGCATTCGGACAGAACAACATCGCGTCCCACTTCAATGAAGCTGCATCCGCAGTGCAGCAAGTGGAAGTCCAGCAGATCATCCTACAGACTGATTGATTGATGATTGAATTTGGTTTTATCACCACCACGACGACGACGGCGTTCAGCGAATAAACAAAGAATCACGTCAAGATTTTGTAAGAAAATCTACGGACGCTCAGCTTGCACCCTGGAATGCGGAACTTTGAGAGGAGAAAAAAAAACACATCGTCACTAATTATAGCAATCACATAGAGATGCAATTATGGCTAGAGGGTAGCCATCGGCAACGGCCAGTCACTTTAAGCAAAACATAAGTGAAAACGTCTCGTTAGGCTCATGGGTTGCAGGCAATGTGCAAGCGGTTCGCCTTGTTGATGAAATTAAAAAGTTTGAATTAAAAAGATTTTTTCTTTTTCTTCAGCTATAATTAAAACTGGGCGGAGAGTGGAGACAATTAATCAAGGTTATGCCTTTTAATGGCGACCAAGAGAAGTGTAGCTGCGTGGATCTTTAGAATCTTGTGCAATCACTGTAAAGAGATGAACGCTGCAGTTACACCGCATTGTTTTCTCAAAATGGAGGCTAATTTAACTTTGTTAGATCATTTTTTTTATGTGTCTAAGTCAAAAAGGCTGTAAGGCCAAAAAAATGTTATTGGGGTGCGGATACTTTTGGCGCCACTTGCAAGTTGTGCCTGATCTTGGAAGCGATTACCTACTTCATTGGAAAGGTTTGACATTTATCAGCGATTATTAGTGAGCGGCTGTTTTTGCCTCTTTGAAAATGTGCGGACTTGTCTTAATTAACGAGGTTTGCGGGAAGATTTGATTTTCCTCTTAAATTGAAAGAATTGTGCAGCTGAAGACCAGGGTATGGTGAACGTGCTCTGACAGATAAAACATCCAGAGTAGTTTCAACGATTCAAAAGTGGTACCAACAAATGTCTCGATAGGGAACATTTATTGTGAACGAGCCCTTATTTTTTTTTTGTTTGTTTGCTATGACATCTGTGAAAAATATTAAGTATACATCAAGTAATCATCAACAGACAACATCATATTTTTTCAACGTGTTAAAAATGTCGAATTTTGTACCAGAAAGTGATGATTTTCGGAAAGCATTAATTTTTTGTTTTCATTTGAAGAAAAGTGCTGCAGAGTCGCATCGAATGCTTGTCGATATGGTGATCATGCGCTATCAGAAGCAACATGCAAAAGATGGTTTCAGCGGTTCAGAAGTAATGATTTTGATGTGAGAAATGAAGAACGTGGAAGACCACCAAAAAAGTTTGAAGACGCAGAATTGCAAACGATATTGGATGGAGATGAGACTTTGATTCAAAAGCAAATGGCAGCAATGTTAAATGTTGCACAACAAACAATTTCTGTCCGTTTAAAAGCTATGGGAAAGATCCAAAAGTGTGGAAAATGGGCGCCGCATGAATTGAATGAAAGACAGATGGAAAACCGAAAAAACACTTGTGAAGTTTCAAGACACTTCAAAGGCACGAAAGAAAATCGGTTTTGCATCGGATTGTTACTGGCGATGAAAAATGGATTTATTTTAAGAATCCTAAACGGAAAAATCATGGGTTTGTCTTTGATAACCATCAACATCGACTGCAAAACCAGATCGATTCAGCAAGAAGACCATTCTGTGTGTTTGGTGGGACCAGAAAGGTGTGCTGTACCACGAGCTCCTAAAACCTGGTGAAACCGTTAATACTGATCGGTACCGACAACAAATGATCAATTTGAACCATGCATTGATCGAGAAACGACCAGAATGGGCCAGAAGACACGGCAAGGTAATCTTGCTCCTTGACAATGCACCTGCACACAAAGCAAAACCGGTTCAGGATACAATCAAAACACTTGGCTGGAAGCAGCTACCCCACCCGCCGTATTCACCAGACTTGGCTTCTTCCGACTACCATTTGTTTTCATCGATGGGACACGCATTGGCTGAGCAGCACTTTGATTCCGACGAGGAGGCCGAAAATTGGGTGTCTGATTGGTTTGCTTTAAAAGACGAACAATTTTATTGGTGTGGTATTCACAAATTGCCAGAAAGGTGGTTAAAATGTTATGCGGGGGAAACTGTCTTTCCTTCGTCGGCTTTTTTGGTCACTGTTGATTTTCAATGAAACTAGGTTATTTCATTGTTATTATCCTTACGTTTGGACAGGGATTGCTGCCTTCATCAGTTGTTGTTTTTACAAATGGATGTAGATGTTAGTCTAAATGTTCTTTAAAATTATCACAAAAAAAAAAAAAAAACAAAATTCACAATGAAACAAAATATTGAGCACTTCCGTGTGTGAAGATCAGTCAAAATGTGTAGAAAATAATGGCCAATACCTTGAATAAAATGTTTTTACTTTTCCATTAATAATTAGTGTTTTATTTTAAAAAAAATCCTGGGGTACACCTGTTTTTTTTTTTTAGACAACAACGTGTGTGGATTTGTATTAAATAAACAGAATTTCCGAGAAGTTTTGATTTTCCTTTTAAATTTTAAGAAGAGTGCAGCTGAAGCCAATCGAGTGCATGTAAAAGTTTATTGTAAATTCGCTCCAATCGATGAAACATGCAAAGAGCAGTTTCGGTACCTTAAAAGTCGGAAATAAACAGTGTGAATCAACGTCTCTTTAAACACCAAATTATTTCCTGCCTCTTCGAAATGTCCGGATTTGTCTTAAATTAACAGCATTTACGGGTTTTGGTTTTCTGGAAGAAAAGTGCGTCTGAAGTTTGCTCCGATCAATTTTCATACAGACAGTCTTTTCGACGCTTCAAAAGTAGTAATTTTAACAGCGAAGACAAAGAGCGTCTTGGCAAGTCCAACAAGTTTGAAAATGAGGAAAGAGGAGGCTTAACTGGATCATGCTCCGGATCAGGCTCCTCCAAGCGCAAAGTGAACTCACGGAATCGTTGGGAATGACTCTGCAAACAAATTCCGTTCGGGTGAAGAAATTTAGATTTTTTTTTTCAAAAACAAGGAAATCGGGTGCTTGTAACTGGGAAATTTTGAAAGATGATTTTTCACCTCGAAAATGGCTCTTGAAATCCATAAAAGAAATGTTTTTTGTTTGGGAGCCGACCGTGACTGGAGATCTAAAAATAAAAATGCCACACAAAGCCTTAGAAACCCCTTACATCATCGTCTTCGTAACGCCAAACAACGCTCAAAGGACGTTCAAAGCTCACACTATGCATGTGGTGGGATGTGGTATACTTTGAGCTGCTGAAATCTTGCGAAATTATTAATTGTAAACGTAGTCGGTTGCAACTATTGCGTTTGTGCGCCGCAATGCGTGAAAGACGGCCAGAACCAACCGAAAGGGATGACAAGGTGAACTTATCGCTTAGACTTACGAGACTTAAACGGCCACAAACTATCTGGAAACGCCAAGTAAAAAGTCTTACCCTACTTGCCGCATTCCCCACACTTTTTTTCCTATTATTTGCTTTTTTTACGGATCCTTCAAAGAATTGGAAGAATGGCTCAACAAGTGGATCGGTACCAGAGAGAACTTATTTTTAAGAGATGGTTTTCAAAGATTACCAGAGAAAGGGAAAATGTAGGTGCCTCCGACGGACATGATGAACTTTTTAAGGTTTTTTTTTAATAAGACAAACAAGTTTTAGAACACGAAAAGCGGACAGAGCAAAGCGATAGTTCACAATAGACTAAGAAATCGTTCAAAAGAAAATCTCAGGTCAAATTGTTGTAAGCTTGCCTACCATGGCGACTTAAATAGTGATTGTCTTGTCAATATGACATATTGGCAAGACATTACTCCGATGTTCATGTCTCACTATGAATTCATGCATTCGATTCCGCAGTAAATGTTATCAGACTATAAAGCCTACAAATGATGATCTTGAAATAAATTATTGTTTTAAGAAGACAGAAAGAGTTTCCACAATGCATAAGGAATTCAACCATTCCGGTTATTTAAACTAATATAACAGATAACTCAATAGCCGACTATGCGTTTTTTTTTTTGTTAGTGGCCCCCTTTATTGAGTGATAAGTTGCAAAGTTGTTCCTTAAAGCAAGCCGCAGGAATGCAAATATCCCCCTAATACGTTGAAGACGGCGTGTACCGCCTGTGATTTACATACGAATGTTTTGTTTGACGACGTGTACTGTTTTATCGTTCCATAAAGTTGCGACATAAGTATGAAGAAATAACGGTACAACATAAGCAACATGAAACTTATGTGTGCATTTTTAGCAAAATTTGTTGTTTTTCTTCAAAATTGAAAAATTGTTTGTGCAAGGCGGCGCCAGATAAAGCAACTTTTGATTTTAGCTGCTGCAATATAATGCTTAACACAAGGTTCTCCCGTATCTCCCTTACACCTTTTTGTCTTTTGAATTTTCCGGCTATGTACAAAGCGCTACAGAGCTCGTATCTGGCAATACTAGACATCATTTGAAAGGACTTGACATAACCTACAAAACGACACTATGTATGATTAGTTTGGATATTGCGTTCAACAGTTACGTGTAAACATTGAGTTCACTAACGCCGAAATTCGCGCTATTTAAAATTTTCCCTCGTTAAAGGCAAATCTGCTAAAGAAACGTGCCGTCAGATTAATGGTGTTTTGGGAGATGGTACTCTATCACTTCGAACCGCGGAGGAATGGTTTCGACGATTCAGAGCTAGTGGAAACGACACTATGGATACGCCAGCCGGCGGAAGTCCTGTGACGACGAATAACGATCGAATCATGGAAATCATCGAGTTAGACCGGCATGTGGCATCTCGTGACATCGCCTAGGTGATGGGAGTTAGTCACCAAACCATTATAAACCAGAAGGCTGGATACAAAAAAAGCTTGATGTTTGGGTGTCGCATGATTTGGTGCAAAAAATACCTTCTCGACCGAATCATCGCCAGCGATATGCTGCTGAAACGGAACGAAGTTGACCCATTTTTGAAGCGGATGGTGACTGACCACTTTTCGGATCACATACGACAACATCATGTGAAAACGGTGAATCGTCCCAAACAGTGGCCAAGCCGAGATTGACGGCCAGGAAGGTTTTGCTGTGTGTTTGGTGGGATTGGAAGGGAATCATCCACTAAGAGCTGCTCCATATGCGCCAGACGCTAAATTCTACCATCTACAACGAACAACTGGACCGCTTGAAACAGGCGATCGATCAGAAGAGTCCAGAATTGACCAACTGGAAGGGTGTAGTGTTCCACCAGGACAACGCCAGACCACATACTTCGTTGATGACTGGTCAGAAGCTACGGGAGCTCGGATGGGAGGTTGTATTGCTTCCACCATATAGCCCGGACATAGCGCCAAGTGATTACCACCTGTTCCTATCCATGGCGAACGCCCTTGGTGGTGTGAAGTTAAACTCAAAAGAGGCTTGTGAAAAGTGGCTGTCCGAGTTCTTCGCAGATATGGAGGGGGGCTTCTACGATGGGGGTATTATGAAGTTGCCGTCTAGATGGAAATAGATTATCGAACAAAACGACGCATACTTGAACTAAATCCGATCACTGTAACACTTTTTATAAAGCATTGAATGAAGGGAGATATATGACAACCTTATACATAAAACTGTGCCGTCCTCAACGTGTTAATTTGGTCGCAAAACTAAATTCATAAAGACTTGCCTAGGTCCCGAGATAACACGAGATTTCGGGAAATAAGATTGCCAGAAACGCATTCGTAGAGCACGAACACATCTTGGGATTGCCCGCATTCTTGTTCAGAGCTTCCATCGATAATTGGTTCTATCAACAGCACAACCAGGCTGACCAAACGCATTCCTGCAATCTCTAGACAGGAAAGACTGCAGACGGCTTGTTACCGTACAAACGCGACATGTTATATTCAACAAGCACTTTAAGCCTGATGTGTTCTTAGTAATGAACACGTCACGTCCTTCTCTGCGATGCCTGTAGAGGACGTGAAGACACTGCAGGGCACTTCTTCTGATAGTGTCCCTCCTTTGCTCGGATCAAGTGCCGGCTGTTCGGTGTTGATATGATTGGAGCGGGAACCCTGTGCTCTTTATCACCGAAGCGGTTTTTGGTATTTCTCCGGAAGACCAAGAAATTACATTAAATGTAGGTTACTGCCTGGTAGAACAGTGGACCAGATTTCTTGTTTGATCGTTCTAGTATAGTGTTTCTCAATCTCCGTAAAAAGAACGAAAACCATAAAGAAAAACCAAAACTTAACTACGACCAGCATCTAGCTTCATCAATAACTGATCTTGTTGCATGTGCTCTGCTTCTCGTACGAGTAGAATGAATCAACAGTTCTTTATCGACTTCGAAGGATGAAAACTATTAGAATCTGTTAACATACGAAATTTGTTATTCTTTATTGTTATTAGCACACTCAAAGCTGTCGTTCTTCTTCTTCTTCTACTACTACTTCTTCTTCCTCTTCCTCTTCTTTTACTCCTTCTTCTTCTGTTGGCGCTACTGTCTGGGGTGGACCTGTGCCTCAACTAACATGCCTCAAGAAAGACGACAGATGTCCTGCGGTGAAAAAATTAAGGTATCCTAGAATCATGCCAAAAACCTTCGACACGTGACTGTCGCATATAAACACGGCCATGTCTGCGCTATGGCGACCACTGCTTCACGACGGCCACATGAACATAATACATTGTAAATAATTGTGCTTAAAATCATCCAATCGATTTATTGTTCGATATAGATCAGTAATTTGTGGTCGCCGTGGCGTAGTGGGTAGAGTGCGACACTCACACGCCGAAGGGTGTCGGTTCGATTCCCAGCTCAACACCAATTTTTCGAATTTTTCACGGCACCACCTCTTTCGAGCTGCTGACAACACTCAAAGAGTAATAACTGTCTAAAAAAGCTTCTCAAATTTCGCCGTTCGGAGTCGGCAAAAAACTGTAGGTCCCTTCTACTCGTGATAGAACAGTAGCGCGCACAACACGAGTAGTTGATGAGGAAGGTAGGCCCTGGTCCCCCTTTGGACTGTAGTGCCAACAATTCAATCAGGGAGTAACATTCTCCATCTTGTTTAAGTACCTCTTGTGCCCATGGAACATTCTATTACTAACTAGTGTTCGGAATAATCAATGTTACAATCGCAATAGATTTGTCAAAAGTGCGTATACAACACAATCTTCCTTAACAGCAAGAAGTTTTAAGATAATTGTGAACCAGTCTCCATCTGATGTACAATTGTGTCCCACAGGGCTCCGTATTGGGCCCCATTCTCTACAACATGTTTTTTCCCTTTTTTAGTATACTTGGTAATCCATCTACCACTAACCGCGTTGGAGCCTGAGGTATACTTTTACAATTAACGCCTCTTTTTCCCTAAACAAAAAAAAACAGAAAAACAAAAATTTTCGATTCAGGAATCAATTTTGCTTTCTTCAAAACAAATCTTCAATGGCCGGAATAAATGCACATCTGTATGCTTCATGAGCAGCCGTTTTCCATTGCGAAACGTTCAACTTGCAAGGGTGCAAACTCGGTCTTGCGTGAAGCACCAAGGCTTCAACAACACAACTTCAAGCTATTCCGTGGAAGAGTTGAAAAATGAAATCTTGCCTTCAATGATTGCATAATTGGAAACATTTGCATTCCTTCAAGGAAAAAAAGCACCCCGTCACTGTGGAATGCACTTTCGACGAAACTCTCACAGAGATTCCAGCAACTGGGAGTCTTTGCAGCTCCCCTTTTAGTAATTGTTTCAATTGTTTTTACGACTTTATGCTTTTATAAATGATTGTTACGTTTTTACACCATCTTCCTGGCCTTCGCATAATTAACATACACTGTAACGCTTTTGTATGCTGGTGCCCCACTTTTGCGCTGTTTGATGGCAGTGATGTTGGACAATTGCACTACAATAGAAAAGGGATTGACTTTCATTAGGAACTTTTGGCTCAACGTTTTTCAACACATTCAATTTAAACAAAGTTGCACTTTTTTGCATAATTTCGCACTTTTTATAAATTTCTACTTGGACAGATACGAGAAGTGGAAACTGTGCTGAAAGCGCTCGCTCTGCATTATTGTCAAGATGCGTTTCACAGTCACTGTCAATATGCGTTCCACAAACACTGTCAACATTTGTTCTGCAGTCACTGTCAACATGTGTTCCACAGTCACTGTCAACATGCTTTCCACAGCCACTGCACTATACTCGGTGGGGGAGACTATTTAAAGTGACCCTTGGAAGAAAGACTTAATCATTTGTGCTTTCTTAGACATAGAAGGATTATTTGAAAACACCTCACATGAGCCAATCATTCGAGCCCTTAATAGAAAGAATATGCCTACATCACAGTGTCAAGATAGATGTTTATAACTTACACTTCAGAGGCACATTCAGGGCTAACTAGGGAATGTCCACAGTTCTATCACCACTCATGTGTAGACTGCTTGCCAACGAACTTCTCTAAAAATCACTTCACAACAGAAGCCTCAATTGTCAGCAGTCTACCGATGATATAGAAATGATTACGAGGGGAATGTGAGGGCCCAGCATAACCAAAGAATGGTTCTTGTCGGCTGGGCTCAACTGGAAACTCAACAAAATGGAACAGCTTTCACAAGGAAAGAAAGACTGAATCAACTTAGAACAATGACTCGTCGTCGTCTTTACACCGATCCCAGTGAAAGAAGATGAAGGATGTAGTCTAGGAAGGAAACTTATTATGAAAAAAGAGAATACGTAGACCAGAATATGTACCAGGTATACCGGTATGAAGTGAGCGTCAAGATACAAATGTCTCGACAGGGAACATTTGTTGTGAACGAGCCCTTATTTTTTTTTTGTTTGTTTGCTATGACATCTGTGAAAAGCATTTAGTATACATCAAGTCATTGGACAGACAACGTGGTATTTTTTTCATCGTGTTAAAAATGTCGAATTTTGTACCAGAAAGTGACGATTTGCGGAAAGCATTAGTTTTTTGTTTGAAAAGTGCTGCAGAGTCGCATCGAATGCTTGTCGAGACATATGGTGATCATGCTCTATCAGAAGCAACATGAAAAAGATGGTTTCAACGGTTCAGAAATAATGATTTTGATGTGAGAAATGAAGAACTTGGAAGACCACCAAAAAAGTTTGAAGACGCCGATTTGCAAACGATATTGGATGGAGATGACACTTTGAGTCAAAAGCAAGTGGCAGCAATGTTAAATGTTGCACAGCAAACAATTTCTGACCGTTTAAAAGCTATGGGAAAGATCCAAAAGTGTGGAAAATGGGTGTCACATGAATTGAATGAAAGGCAGATGGAAATCCGAAAAAACACATTTCGCTTCAAAGACACGAAAGAAAATCGGTTTTGCATCGGATTGTTACTGGCGATGAAAAATGGATTTATTTCAAGAATCCTACCAAAACGGAAAAAACAAGGAGTAATCTGGGACAACAATCAACATCGACTGCAAAACCAGATCGATTCGGCAAGAAGACAATGCTGTGTGTTTGGTGGGACCAGAAAAGTGTGCTGTACCACGAGCTCCTAAAACCTGGTGAAACCGTTAATATTGATCGCTACTGACAACAAATGATCAATTTGAACCATGCATTGATCGAGAAACGACTAGAATGGGCCAGAAGACACGTCAAGGTAACTTTGCTACATGGCAATGCACCGCCACACAAAACAAAACCGGTTCAGGATACAATCAAAACACTTGGCTGGGAGCAGCTACCCCACCCGCCGTATTCACCAGACTTGGCTCCTTCCGACTACCATTTGTTTTCATCGATGGGACACGCATTGGCTGAGCAGCACTTTGATTCCTATGAGGAGGTCGACAATTGGGTATCTGATTAGTTTGCTTTAAAAAACGAACAATTTTATTGGTGTGGTATTCACAAATTGCCAGAAAGGTGGTCAAAATGTGTAGAAAACAATGGCCAATACTTTGAATACAATGTTTTTACTTTCCCATTAGTAATTTGTGTTTTATTTAAAAAAAAAACCCTTATTTAATTTCATACCGGTTTACCTCGTAGAAGTCTTGGAATCGAATCTAGCTGTTGTATGACCTAATAACTAGTCTAAGAAGCAGTAGTGTAGATAAAGTATACCAATCTAGAAAACGTGAGAAATACACTCAGAAAAGTGAAAAGATTGGTGTGCCTCTACAAAGCGAATGCGCCGCTGGAGCTGAATCCTCTGCACTTATTAGAGACTGACTGTGAAAACAAATTAATCAAAGAGAGTAAATATCCGAACATCATAGAAACTTGTTAAAAAAAATTCCAGTTTTTGGCCGTCCCAAAAGATGAAGAGATCCTAAATTTACTACCAGAGGAACTTCGTCTGTAAACTAAGTGTGAATGGTTTTTTGCCGATTCCGAACGGCGAAATTTGAGAAGCTTTCGTAGACAGTTATTACTCTTTGAGTGTTGTCAACAGCTCGAAAAAGGTGGTACCGTGAAAATTCGAAAAATTAATGTTGACCTGGGAGTCGAATCTAGACCCTTGGAATGGAAAGTGTGAATGGTCTGATGGATACTTAATGCACAGGCTTAGGAACACCCAATAAAATGGTACATGGATAGCTCAAAAACAGAAGAAGGAAGTAGAAACTGGAAATATTACAAACAAATCAAGGAGAAATGTATGCTTTAGGTAGATGAATTCAAATCAAAGAAAGCAAAGAAAGAAAGACAGACGCGCATTTATAACAGCTCTGTAGACAGAAAAATCAAACAATTTTTAATTTTGTGAACCACTGTATGTACCTACTTTAGCTCATTCTATTACATGTAACATTATATGTGCTTATATGATGAGGTGATTGTACTGAAATCTCTCCAATAGCAGTAACTACCGAATGTATAAAAGAGAGTTGAAAAATAAATGAAGGGCTTTTTGTCCATATACCATAGTTAAACTGTCATCAGTATCTTTCTTTTACGGAAAAGCTCCTTCCTTATTAAATTCCAGCTTGTGTGCGAATGTCTGAAAAAACTCATGTAGTTTAGCGAGAGCGAAAGGATGAGACTTTACTCCATTCCGTGCTGCGTGTTAATCCCGGTCATTTAAGGATAACTTTAGCGCTCAAAAATGTAGAATGAAAACAAAAAACTTGGTCACTTAGGGACAATTCTGACCGTCGTAGGTAAATGGGTAGAGTGCGACATTCCCTCGACGAAGGTCCCATTTTTTTTATTCGTACAGACTTTTATTGATTGGCGTTGTTCTGCAGTATATTGTGTGATTGATTTCGGGTACGAGAACACACTTACGAAGGTTTCCTTTGATATTTCGGGATTGGGCAACGTCAGTGTTGCAATCTGCCAACTGCCAGATTATAGATAGACTGCCTCTATCGTAAAGTTGGACATTTTTGAGGTTATACGTACTCAGAATGTTTTGACATACGAGCGCTATTTGTGTTGCTTACAGTAACTTAAAGGATTCATCTCGCCCAAAAAATGGAATTAAATCGTGAAAATTTTCGTGCGATTATTTCTTACAACTTTCGACACGAATTAACTCAACAACAGTGCATCGATGAAATTAATTAAATTTTTGGCGATGAAGCTCCATCAAGAACCAATGTTTATCTATGGTATGGTGAATTCAATTAAGTCCACAGGGGGACTAGGGCCTAGCTTGCTTATCAACATCTCGTGTTGTGCGCGCTACTTTTCTCTCACGAGTAGAACCTACAGTTCTTTGCCGACTCCGAATGGAGAAGAAGAATTTCGTGAAGGTCGTCCAAAATCATTTGTTATTCCGGAAACCATTGATTCTGTGCGCCAACTGATATTGCAAGATCGTCATGTGACCTATCGTGAGATGAGGCATTAGCATACATTCAATATTGCATGACCATTTGACGGTCAGAAAAATTTGTACGCGTTGGATCCCACACAATTTGTCAATCGTTAAAAAAAGGCTCGTGTCGATTGGTCGAAAGAAATGCTCCACAAATACGATCGCAGTGCTTCGAAACACGTCGTGACAGGTGATGAATCGTGGATTTACGCATTTGAGGCCGAAAGTAAACAGCAGTCGTTTGTATGGTTGTTTCAAAGTGAGCCAAATCCAACAAAAGTTGCTCGCGCACGAAGCACTTCCCAGCAAATGGTCGGCTGTGTTTCCGGAAAAACTGAACATGTCGCAACCGTACCACTAGAACAACTCAGACCAGTCAATTCTTAGTGATACACAACCATTCGTTTGCCCGTTGTCTTCCAAGAAATCAGGAAAACCAATCGCCGAAGATGGATCACTCTTCACCACGACAATGTGAGCTCTCACACATCGGCTCAAACAACTGCATTTTTGAGCACTCAAAGCATCGAATTGATGACTCATCCGCCGTATAGTCCTGACTTGGCACCAAATGAGATCTTTTTATTCCCGTGCGTAAAAAATTAAATGAGAGGTCAACGTTTTTCGACACCCGAAGAAGCGGCCAATGCGTTCAGAATGCATGTTTTGGAGATTCCTCAATCAGAGTGGCAAAATTGCTTCGACAATTGGTTCAAACGCATGCAAAAGTGTATGGATCTTAAAATATTTTGAAAAACATTAAAGCTATTTTCGATGATTTATATTTGTTTTTGTTCCCTAATCCCGAAATATAGAAGGCAACCCTCGTATTCAGAGTTAACTTAACAGAATTTAAGTTTTTCAGTGACAATGCCAATAGTCAAAATAAAGCTTTAAAAAACTATAACTTTTAAAAAATGCCTACTGAAGTTCCAAAAAATATATTTGAAGAAAAGAAAAAACAAAGGATAGGAAACCGTGTTCTTGCGGCTTCCTCACAACATTTTCGATAGCTTCCAATCGGCGTAGTTCTGGAACATCAACCTGTTTTAATTTTAAGCTTAAGAAATTTCTTCTTTCCTTTGAACAGCGCCCTCTTTGGCTTCGGCGTTGGTAGGATTTCTTTTCTATGTCAAACACTGAATTAAGTTTCTCACAGTTATCGTATCTTAAAAATTCAAACGTTAAAGTTAAGTGGAATGTAGTGGAGCAAAACCAGGATTTTATTGATTCAAGCAGTATAATTTTCAAAATAAGTGAGGATCATTGCAAAGCATGTTGGAAGAGTTGTGAAATTAAAACATCAAGAATGGAGGAATTGGTTCGATTTAAGAGTTTAATTTAGGTTTGGAGTTGCAACAATATGGTCCATGAAACATATCACGGGTAGAGTTAAGGATCATGTGACAAACTTAAAGTGTCAAGGAAGACAAAATTAGAATCGGAGACCTTTGCCTGGAATTAAGAATTAAGCACTTAGTTTCAATTTTATCATAGAAGGCATAAAGTCTAGCCCTTCTAAATTACGGAAGTACTTCGAAGGCTTAAAATTTAACAGAAATTAATAATTTTTGTTAGTGGCGCCCCTATATGTTCTTGGACTTGTTGAGTAATATGTTAAGTTCACTGCTGGCAGTTTTATACACTTGAATTGATTAAAATATTAATGTGAGTGACGCTTTAGTAACATACCACTCAATAAGTCCCGAGACATATAGGGGGCGCCACTAAAAAATGACTAATTTAATATTATTTTTTGTTAGTGGCGCCCCCTATATGTCCCAGGGCTTATTGAGTGATGTGTCATAGCAGTAAATAACCGAAAAAGTATAGTTTTATTCCTAGAATCAAAAATGTCCGACAATGAGCGATAACATGTTTAAACGGTGCAAAATAAAATTAGTGAAATCTTGATCTACAAAAATCTTCTTCCTCGATTTCTCTAACTTCCTTCAGTATTAAATTTGTAGAAATTTGTGTTAACTCCATCACTCTGCATCTTCTTAAAAACAGTTTAGGAAACAAATAAAGGGGACCAGCAGTTAATGATGGCAATGATGTCATGTGACGCACATTGAAAGGCATAGAATTCGTTTGGTTGTTGCTAGCAGGAAAAAAAAATTATTTCCATTTCTATCCATGTACTTATTTTAATTTTGGTACTAATTTCTGCATTTTTATTTGCATTTAAATTTTGGACATAAATCTAGGCAATAAACCTTGACAAATGTCATAAAGTCATGCCTCGTGGATTGATGACCATCGTCCATAGAAACAGCCAATAAATCACGCTTTCTTAATGTTTTCAACACAACTGAAAATCCGAAAGCGAACGCGTAGATGAACGCGTTGCAATGCAGTCTTTTTGACATTTAAATTACCAACGAACATATTATTGTGAGAAAAAATATAAATTTTGGATTCATGTCACTAAGTACTGAGCGGTACAAAAATACACGTATAACAAAGCTAGCATTAGCAAGAGAGATAAGCAAGAAATTAAAATCAATCCACTCTTATTCCTCTCTCATTTAGCTGACTGCACGTCCTTCTTAACATGTAAGGCTGCTTCTGGTTAGATGTTCATGTTTCCCTTTATTCGTACATCATATCCATAATTATTTGAGAAGAAGGAAGTTTTCAGTAGCGTGGAATATTGGCTTCCGAAACTACGAAATGGTGGTGCACTGAGACTGTTTGCTCTTTTCAATACCCTGTTCATGAGCTGTCCTTATACACAATTCATTGTGGGTCTAGTTGAGGTTTTTGTTTCTTACTATGCACGAAGAGCAGAAATCCCTTGTACAGACTTCTCCCTAGACCGGATTCTTTTAAAAACCTGTGAACAAAAGACGTGGCCGCTATGGCGTAGTGGGTAGAGTGCGACCCTCACACGCCGAAGGGTCTAGGTTCGTTTCCCGGCTGAACACCTCGAATTTTTCACGGCACCAACTCTTTCGAGCTGCTGACAACACTCAAAGAGTAATAACTGTCTAAGAAAGCTTCTCAAATTTCGCCGTTCGGAGTCAGCGAAAAACTGTAGGTCCCTTCTACTTTTGAGAGAACAGTAGCGCGCACAACACGAGTAGTTGATGAGCAAGCTAGGCCCTGATCCCCCTGTGATTGTCGCGCCAACAATTATTAACGAAAGACGTTTCTAGCAGATGCATTTGTTCATCCGTCAGTTTTAGGTAAATGCCTCACATGTCCCCAGAATCTGCGCTGGGCTTTCTTTCGCCTCTGAACATGATCTGTGGAGCTTTTCATCAAATGCTCCTAAGTCTGCACAGAGCTGATAGGAAGCACAGCAGGATATGAAGGGAATTCTTGCTCAATTAATTGTTTTTTTTTTGCACTCAAGGGATTTTTTTGTACCCTTAAGTGACAGGGAGAGTATTCAATATTCGTGTGGTGCGACTAAGGAAAGTCTCCAAACTTAACTGTACGTCCCAAGGTGGGCTAAAGGGTGAGCGGGGGGCCATTCTTAGAGGCGCAAGTAATTATTGAACGTTAGGAATAATAAAAATTGTATGGCGCAACAGTTTACAGAGGGACCACGGCCTAGCGTGCTCATCAACTACTCTTGTTTTGCACGCTACTATTCTCTCACGAGAAGAAGGGACCTAAAATTTTTTGCCCACTCCAAACCTCGCACTCTACCCAGTACCCCACGACCGCCGTAGATGTCTGCTGAAGCAACAGCACTGGGTTTTAAAAGCATTCAATTTCACTCTATGCTTCTTATCCCAATCGATTATGCTGTCAATATTGGAATGTAATGAGCTTAACATGCGCTGCCGGACGACAGCCAAGTTACGAATATGAAAACCTCAGGGTACTGTCACCAGCGAAGAAATGAATTGGAGTGACAGAAAGGAGATCATTCATGAAAATGATTAAGAGTGTCGGAGACAAAACGGAGTCCTGGGAAAACACAAACATTAATATGATAAATATATGACTTGAGCCCATCCAATACTTGGATTGAACGATTAATTATGTAGTTTCTAAATTCATCGACTTTAGAGGGCCTAATGCCAGCCTCTATCGATTTTTTTTTAAATATCAAGCGCAACAATCTTGTTTTCTTCTACATCGTTCAAAGTTTGGTTTCATTTTTCGGTGAAATGTTTCATTTTACAATCGTCTTCGATTATATTGATCTAGGAGTCGGTTTGCATGTCATATATTTCAAGCCTTCTGTCCGGTCGCTTGTTCCCATTTTCCTGAAATATGCTTTGAGAATGCAACCTCCTACAGCACAGAATAGTTCCTGACCAATGATGAGTTCTAAACTCTCATTTCTTGTCACGATGTCGGCCATCTCATTGGCCCTATATTTATATTTCTATATATAAGGTTGCCAAGTATCTCCCTTCCGCCTTTTTGTCTTTTGAAATTTCCGGCTTTGTACAAAGCGCTACAGAGCTCGTATCTGGCAATACTATACATAATTTGAAAGGTTTTGACATAACCTACAAAATAACGTTATAACCATGCATAGCGTCGTTTTGTAGGTTATGTTTCAACAGTTATAGACGTGTAAACATGGAGTTCACTAACGCCGAAATTCGCGCTATTTTAAATTTTTCCTTCGTTAAAGGCAAATCCGTTAGAGACACGTTCCGTGAGATTAATGGTGTTTTGTGGGATGGTACTCTATCACTTCGAACCGCGGAGGAATGGTTTCGAAGATTCAAAATCGGTGAAAACGACACCATGGATAGCCAGCCGTCGGAAGACCTGTGGCGACGAATACTGATCGAATCATGGAAATCATCGAGTTAGACCGGCATGTGGCATCTCGTGACATCGCCCAGGAGATGGAAGTTTGTCACCAAACCATTTTAAACTAGAAGGCTAGATACAAAAAAAAGCTTTATGTTTGGGTGTCGCATGATTTGACACAAAAAACCTTCTGGACCGAATCATCGCCAGCGATATGCTGCTGAAACGGAAAGAACTCGACCCATTTTTGAAGCGAATGGTGACTGACCACTTTTCGGATCACATACGACAATATCATGGGAAAACGGTCGTGGTTGAAGGCCAGTGAATCCTCCCAAACAGTGGCCAAGCCGGGATTGACGGCCAGGAAGGTTTTGCTGTGTGTTTGGTTGGATTGGAAGGGAATCATCCACTATGAGCAGCTCCATACGCGTCAGAGGCTTAACTCTACCATCTACTACGAACAACTGGACCGCTTGAAACAGGCGATCGACCAGAAGAGTCCAGAATTGACCAACAGGAAGGATGTAGTGTTCCACCAACTGAAAACGCCAGACCACACACTTCGTTGATGACTCATCAGAAGCAACGGGAGCTCAGATGGGAGGTTTTATTGCATCCGCCATATAGCCCCGACATAGCGCCAAGTGACTACCACCTGTTCCTGTCCATGACGAACGCCCTTGGTGGTGTGAAGTTGAAGTCAAAAGAGGCTTGTGAAAAGTGGCTGTCCGAGTTCTTCGCAGATATGGAGGGGGGCTTCAACGATGGGGGTATTATGAAGTTACACTCTAGATGGAAATAGATTATCGAACTAAATTCGATCACTGTAACACTTTTAATGAAGCATTGAATGAAGAGCAAAAAAGCGGAAGGGAGATATTTGGCAGCCTTATATATTGGATTTCGCGACAGTTCCCAGGGGAACCTAGGCCTAGCTTGTTTATTAATTACTCATGTTATGTGCGCTACTGTTCTTTCAGGAAGGAATCTACAGTTTTTTGCCGACTACGAACGGTAAAATTTGAGAAGCTAATTAAATTTGTACTCTTTAAGTGCTGTCAGAAGTTTAAAAGAGGTCGTCGTGTGAAAAATGTAACAAACGACTATGGATTTATTGTTTTTGGCGCCCTATATATGTCCCAGGACTTACTATTAAGCTGATCAGTCCAGGAATCAAACCTAGGACCTTCGGCAGGCAAATGCTGCACCATCCCACTACTTCACAGTTTCCTTTATACGGCCCAGAATCCAATTAAAAAAATCAACTGATTTAGCAGTTGGTTTCTTCTGAGCCCAAATAAAGTTTTTCGTTTGCTTACGAACTTTTAGTGAATATGATCTTATTTTTGAAGGCTTTGGAGGAGCTTTTTTTTCTTCTTGTGGCGCTACAGTCCGGGGTGGACCTAGGCCTCAACTAACATGCCTCTCCAGTCAGCACGATCTTTCGCCAGCTGTCTCCAGGTGCACACTTCAAGTTGATTGAGGTCCTTCTCCACTTGTGTGCGCCACTTTAGTCTAGGTCGTCCTCTGTTGGGTTGTCACAATGGCACAGATTCAAAGTCTTTTCGGGCCGGAGCAGTGGTGTCCATACGCTCTACATGGCCTAGCCATTTTAAGCGTTGTATCCGTAGACGCTTGACCAGGCGCATTTCACTGTACAGCTCATAGATTTCGTCATTAAATCTTCTCCTCCAAATGCCATAAACGCAAAGAGGACAAAAAATCGCACGAATGGTGGCATGGACCTGTCCACACGAGGCAACATTGTTGATCGCGCTCAACAAGGCGAAACTATCCTCGTTAGTGCACAGGTTAAGCTGACATACAGCCTCCTCGCGGCGCCCCCTGGATAGTTAACACAACACCCGTTGTATGGTGAACCAATGTGTGCAGCGAAACACTCTGTCCGAGGGTTTAAATAATGGAAAAACCCTCGGATAGAGGGGTTCGTTCTCATAACGTAAAAACATATAGCTTAGAAAGCCCCACATGCCGCGGAAAAGGACCGATCAACTGTTAACGATCTCAGCAAAAGCGATGACAATCCGATTAAATTCACCATGTGGAACAGATTTTCCCCACACACCACTAAAAGTAGAAATTTCTTATCCGTGTTCTCATTAAAGATTATTTTCAACTTTAGAATGGAATAAATGCAAACAAATACCTAATAAATTTCTTCAGTCAGAAACAATAAAAATACTCACTTCCGTCCTTCACATTTGATCGAAGAACTGCACCTGCGCTTCATTAACGGTTCAGAAGCCTCCCAACAATTTCCATTTCATATTCCATTAATTCTTTTATTACCCTACAAATGGCAACAAGTTCACGAAAGAAACAGATCTTCTCATAAACGACACACAACGTCGGACGCACCAACCATTTAACATCGTTCGTACAAAGAAAGTGAAATAAATTATCGTACCCTTGAATTCAGCCTCCGATCCCATTCACTTGTAACATACATAAATCAAAAAACAAAACCGACCCACGGAAGGAAGTTAATTTGAAGAGCCGACACACAAGCAACCAACAACAAAATTCAGATCAAATTGAAAAAAAAATGGAAATTTAATTATTGACCATCTTGCGGGATGTACGTACAAAGCTGAACCTATCCGTCATCAGTCAACGGCGGCAGCGCAGCGGCGACCCATTGCTGTACAGAGTTCGCTGCATTGACCTGAAATGTTGAACTGAATTTCAACACTTTCTTCTGAGGTCTTATTTCCCCATCGGATTCTCCTCATTTCCTCACGTCTTTTTTTCCTCGTGTTCTTCTACGTCTTCTTCGCCTCGTTTTTCCGTGTTCATATATTTCGGTTTTTTGCTTATTATTGCTTTTTCTGTTTTGTTATGCAATTCTTATTGAAGCGATGCATTGCAGCGGTCTTGTTCGGTTGTGGCTTCGCTGACATGCACTACCGGTGTTTTGGAGGTATATCATCGGACCAGATGGCTTAGATCAATTTGTGAAGGAGAAGGAGGAGGAGAAGTACATTAATTTGACATTCGGGTGACACAATAAAACTAAAACGTCAGGGAGTCGAAGTTCATTTTTGACAAATCTCATTTAAAGTTTGAATTTAACTTGAACAAGAACTCTCCGCAAGTGTGAAGATGTAAACTTCAAGGTCTAGCACACTCAACGCCAGCTGATGTGAGGAAATTCCGCTTCGGTGGAGATTGCGGTTCTCATCCACAGAAGAATCGTTCGAAGCGAAACACTTGACAATTATTCGCACACAACAGCTAAATGACAACCAATTAGCGTCGATGATAGTAATCGCCGAACGCTTAGACACAATTAATGCTGAGTGCTGTCATTTCACTTTCGACGTTGTGAAGGAAACTCCATGCGACGCTTAATTATTACGATTGTGTATTGGGGGCTTTTGTTCACCTTATTTCGGCCCGTCTTTTGTCCAGCGATGGCTACTGCTATTCGGGCCCCGTCGCCGGTCATCGTCACCGAGAATGGAGCGAGCAATCGTCGGTGAGTGGGCAATTAGTGGTCTAAAGAGTACACACAAAAAATTCCTCAATTCATATGTGTTGATTGTCTATTGAAAAGAATCGGTGATGTTGGTCCGGTTCGGGTTCTTTGGTTTAAATATGTCTAACGAGTTCATATGGAAACGGAATGAATCAGAAAATAAGACACGATCGTGCAAAATACAATTTTTTTCATAAATCAGAAGAACTTTGCCGTTCACCTTGAAGAGACTCTTGCTATAAATCAGCTGAGTCAATTGAGGAAATGAGATCTATTTCAAAGTCTATTTGAAGGTATTTTTAGAAACGGAATTAAATGAATAACTTAAGACGAAGAAGTTTTAATCTTTGATCTGTTCTGATGACAACACCGAAGCATCCCCCTTTCAAAATCGAAGGGCATAATATGAAGAATTGCTTTTGGATTTATCATCAGTTCTTTTATTGAAAACTCTCCTATTCCATTGGGGAAACGACTGCTTGCTAGATTTTCGGTGATGTTGGCGTTGATTACATCTGGAACAAGAGATTCTAAAATTACGGATTCTAACACATATAGAGGGCGCCGCTAAAAACAAATTCATATTATATTTAGGAAGTACAAACATTCAAATGATAGCTGTCAAATCTCATGTCAACCTGATTATAAGGGGAACAAGTTACAGTGATTCATGTGACGCTACCTTTTCGATTTTTAAAACAATGAAAAAAACAGAATTTTCATGGGCTGATTAAACACTGCTTTTTGATGGGAAAAAATGCCGTGCAAACATAGCGATGCCTTGAAAAGTGTTACAGGGACTCTGCCCCATCAAAAATAACTATTTGTCGGTGTTAGACAGACTTTAAACGTGGCCGTAGAGACACCAACGATGCTGAACGCTCTGGAAGGCCAATTGAGGTGGTTACACCTGAAAACGTCAAAAAAGTACACAAAACAGTCTCGGAAAACCGCAAAATGAAATTGCGTGAGATAGCTGACACCTTAAAGATGTCAAAAGGCAGTGTGTACACTGTTTGGAATGAACATTTGTCCATGAGGAAGTTGTTTTTGAAATGGGTGCCGCGTTTGGTCACAATGGACCAAAATCAACAACGTATTGCTGATTCTCGCTGTTTGGAGCTATTTCGCCAGAGGAAACAGGACTTTTCGCGTCGGTATGTCACAATGGATGAAACATGGATCCACCACTGCACTCTAGAGTCAGTTCAGCAGTCAACGGAGTGGACGGAGCATCAAACGGAGCATCCAAAAACACAAAGGTGGGCTGGCAAGGTCATGGCATCCGTATTTTGGGATGCGCACGGAATTTTATTCATCGATTATCTTGAGAAGGGCAAAAGGATCAACAGTGAATACTACACTGCATTATTGTTGCATTTGAATTAAGAAATTGCAAAAAACACGGTCCCATATGAAGAAGAACAAAATTCTCTTCCACCAAGACAATACACCGTGTCACAAGTCGTTGGCTACCATGGCCAAATTGCACGAAGTGGGCTTTGAATTGCTTCCGCATCCATCGTTTTCTTCAGATCTGGCCCCCAGCGACTTCTACTTTATTTCAGACCTTAAAAGGATTCTCGCAGAAAAAAATATACAGCTCGAATGATGAGGTGCTCGCCGAAACTGTGCCTATTTTGAGGCAAAAGATAAATCGTTCAATAAATAAGGTATCGAAATGATAGAGCGGTGTTGGGCTGATTGTATCACTCTTGAAAGAAACTATTTTAAGGGATTATTATTTAAGAGAAACACAAATGTTTACTTTTTCTTTTTAAACTTTATTATTGCTCCGAATACTTGAACGCTCCTCTATCGACTGTGTCATTTTACAATATTATTTCCCTGACCTAACCGGCAGTCCTCTCTTCTGTCATGATCCATACTCATATTCTCTCTTCGATTCTCGTTTCTCTTCTCTGGAATTATTCTTCTACACTATGTTTATGAATAAAGTCAAATTTTGACTAGAAAATGTGTTTTTATTGGTTAGTCCCAGGGACTTATTGTGTTATGTGGCCGCCGTGGCGTAGTGGGTAAAGTGCGACGCTCACACGCCGATGGGTCTAGGTTCGACTCCCAGTTCAACACCAATATTTCGAATATTTCAAGGCATCACCTCTTTCGAGCTGCTGACAACACTCAAAGAGTAATAACTGTCTAAGAAAGCTTCTCAAACTTCGCCGTTCGGAGTCGGCAAAAACCTGTAGGTCCCTTCTACTCGTGAGAGAACAGTAGCGCGTACAACACGAGTAGTTAATGAGCAAGCTAGGCCCTGGTCCCCCTTTGGACTGTAGCGCCAACAATTATTATTATTATTGTGTTATGTCTATGATAAATAAAGTTTTTAGAACAGCACCGTTCCATAAACGATAATGTTAGCATCTGCTCAAGCGCCCTTCCATGTGCCTCTTCAGTTTTGGCAACAGGAAAAAATCGCAGGGGGCCAAATCTAGTGAATAATGGGCCTGAGGCATGGTTACGGTGTTGGTTTTTGTTTTGCCAAAATGACGGGCCAGCAGCTGCATTGTTGTGATGCAAAGCCATGAATTATTTTTCCAAAATTCCGAATGTTTTCCTCGAGTTGGATGATATGCCTTATTGACCGAATGACCCTGTGATAAGACCTCCTCTACGCCATGGAAATCAGAAAAAAAACATTCAGCTAAACATTCACATTTGATCGAAATAGGCGTGCTTTTTCGATCTTGGGCTCCCTGGGCTTTTCCATTTGGACGATTGGATTTGGTCTCGATATCACATCCATATCCATGATTCGTCACCAGCTATGAGCAAGCATCAGGAAGCAAAACTGTATCGCCGTTGACGTCAATCAACAATTGCTGAGCGATGCTCATGCGACAGTTTTCTTATCAAAATGCAGCAATTTTGGAACGAACTTTGCTGTTACACACTTCATGTCCAAAATTTACAAAAACAAATTGCATGGCACCGATTTGCCAGTAATTTCACCATTCATAGCAATTTCCATTACATTTTCAACATTTTTTGAGACTGGTCGGAATGCAAACGTTCTAAGCGATTCTCCATTTTAACTTGCGAACGCGTACAATGAAGGAATCTTGTGACAAAGTTCGGAAAAGGAACCAAGGATAACCCATCTGTTGCCGCTAACCCTCGCGGTAACAGTCACGCTACATTCTTTTGCTAAAGTGAGTCATAGGCAAGCTAGATGCATACCAAACGCAAATAGATAACCCATCTGCAGTGAACCAGAATTCCTGTGAAGCTTGACTTCTTGAATTCATAGAGGAAAAGACTTATGAGAAAAGATTCAAAACAAAGTAAGATCCCGGCTCACTGTTGTTTTGGTCACTGTTTGTTTTCTTACAGGTCCTACAGATGTGGGATTTGGTTTTACGTGATCAACCGCCTTGACGGCTTTTATCACATGGTCCATTTTGCCAAGAGTCGTAAAAAACGCAAGACTAAAAGTTCTAGTTACCCAAAAACCAAAGTGCCAAAAAGATCGTGCTTGAGGGACAATCATTCCACCTTGGTTTGATGCGAGGCCTTCCTAAAACCTTTGCCACTCTATGGGTCTCAGCGCCCGGTTGAGAATGCAACTCCACACTAAACCGGGATAGTCCCTTAACGGCCTTGCCCGAAAGTCATCATAATATACTGACCTCGACTCTACCCGTGATGTTAGGTGGTAAACCACAGACTCCAGGCTACTCCCACAAGTGAGCCTACCGCTCGGTCAGGCTGCAACCGAAGTTCTAGAGACTCCTGACCTCCCGTGGCACCAGAACATAGCCTCTGGTCAAGCTTTCACTACCAGTCAGGCTCCCTCAAAGCTTGGGTCTGTTAGCCGCCATCCGTAGATGGTCTTTTGTCCATCAGTGATTCCGTTGACACTATACCATAGTGTTACGAATGTAATTTTTGGATCATGTGATTCATAAATCCAGTCACATCACCTGGTCCAACAAAACATACATGTGTGCATTTGGATTTACGTGATTACCTGCCGTTAAGGCTTAATACCACGGGGTCCATACACCCATAGTCAGGAGAACGCTGACTAACGCCTTGGGAATCCCAAGTACCAATATGAGTTCTTGTCTCAAGGGACAGTCTCTCCTCCTTGGTAGGGAGCGAGGCCTTTCTAGCACCTCTGCTGTTCTTTGGGTCACAGCACCCGGTTGGATGCAACTCCACATCGAATCAGAAGTATATTCCCATAACCATCTGACCCTATCCGACCCAGGTGACTGGGGCAGATCAGATCATATAGCACGGTTAACTACTTCCAATTCTCCCCGCGATTTGGGTATAAACCACAACCACCACAATACTCCCACAAGGGGGCCAACCGCACGGTCAGGCTGAAACTAAGTTTCAGGGGCTCCTGACCTCCCGTGGTACCAGAATATAGCTTCCGGTCAAGCTTCGCAACCATGTTGCTCTCGGTAGGATTCCTTAACATCCAGGACCGATGACCTTATATTCCTACTCTAACCTAACTATGAGCTGCCATGAGAACAGCCATTCTAGCTCTTCGTCTGCTGAAAACTTCCCTAGCAAAACCCCTGATGGTGTCTGTACTCTGTCTAGTCTGGAGAACCAGGCTGACATCGTAAGTTCTATCAGTGCAAGATATGTTCATAGCTCGAAGGTCCCGAATGTCATTATAAAGAGGACATTGACACAACATGTGCAACCAATCCAAGAGCTATATCCGCACAAGCAGGTCTCTGAGTCGCTTATGGACCACTTGAACAAGAACGAGTTCAAGGAACCATGTCCAGTAAGCAAGTAGTTCAGATGCATGCTTAAACTAAGACCCCCAATGGACTTAACGAGTGTCACTTCGCGAAGGAAGCTATATGTCACCCTGCCATAACAAAACATACAGTCGGTTTTTGTTTATATATTCAGCCTTTCTATCTATTTCTTAATTTTGTCGACGTTGACGGTATTTTAAAGACTTTTTAGTCAGCCCATTAAAGTTGAAGTTTTATTTTCGATTTAACCTCGACTACATTTAGGCCTATTACGAACGTCTCACATGACTCAACAAACCTATGCCGCCAACGATTTGTGTCAAGCCCTTGAAATCAATCAGTGTTTGGTTACGCGTTGCCAATGGGCTTTATCAACTCTTGCCATTATCTTCAAGCCTTGCTTAACACCAACAATGTCTGCCAGCATAACATCGCCTTGTGTGTGTAAATTCCACTTTACGCCCTCCGAACATGTTTCATCCCTCAAGCTACATGGATATTAACCAAAATCATCGCAGCCAATGAGTGTAGCTTGAAAAAAAGCCTCACACGCCATCATCGGCGTCTCCGGTGCGCACCGTGAGCTTTACTTGGATTCTGTTTGTTAAATTCATAAATATTGATGCAAAGGAATGCCGTTTGGCTGGATAGTTGGCTTTCGTAGGCAACGTTAACGGCCGTCAGGTGTGCGCGTTACGTCATGAGATGAAATTTTTTTATTTTTTCCCCTTTTTTTTCTACATGTAGCGACCAGCAATGTAGCCGTGGGCTACTTTGGACTCTGCCAACAACGAATAGCGCGACGCAGCGTCGTCACTGCCGATTTCAAATGATGAAATGTCGGTTGGGAACCTACATTTTGTTTTTTTTTTTTTTTTGTTGAAGTTTGCTAAATTGAACATATCAATGAAGTGACATATGATATTTGACAGGTAAACAAAAATCAGAAATTACATCTGTATCAAGTTGCAGAGGCATCATTTTGCGTCTGTATGTTTGGGGAAATACAATTTGCTGTCCATAGCTGACATGTTTTTTCTTGTTCCCGTACCTGTAACAAATAACGCAAAACAACAAACCAATACAATGTCCGTTCCCGTATTCCGTATAAATTGGTTTTACGTCAAATGAGCCCTCTCTCGAGAGAGTCAAATATTTCCCCACTCTGCTCATTTGAACATAAGAAATTTTTTGTGGATCGTTTTTTCGTCAAATTTATTTGTTTGTAGTTTTTTGGTCAAATTAATTGGTATGCGTACAGAAATAAACGCGCATTGACCCATTATCTCTGTGTATGTGTCTCAAATTTCGTTGTTGTTTTTTTTTTTTTAAATGTTGCGAAAAAGTGAATTTGACATTTCTTAATGACATACGTTGCACATGTGCTTAAGATGTGTTCCCGTACTTTGCCTCTTTCTGAGAGAGATTTACGCCCACTCCTTAACAAATGACAGACTTCAGGACTTAGTACAGAAAGTACTGGAACACAACTATTATAAACCTGGACATATCTAACAAACATTTTTCTTTAAAATGACTTCGTGAACATCCCTTTACTTAGTCGGTTTAAAAAAAAAGACATCATTTTGACATTTTGACATCATTTAAAGAAAAACATTCCGCTCTTCTTTCATTTTAGTCTTTTGTTTAAGTCAAAAGAAAAATGACTACAAATATATTTACATGCTACCACCACAAACTGTCACAATTGACATTTGTCAACGAACAACAAAAGCACTTCAAATTGTCATCTGCTCACATTCCTCTATGCCCCTCTGTACACACCTGATGACGGTACAAAATTATACCAGTTCAAGGCATGAACAGTCATTAGCATATCTCTCATAGACGATAGATGATTACAGATAATGCTGACCATGTTGGCGTAAAGGTTGGATTCATAGATTAACATCGGACTACCACTCACCTGACCTCTGGTTATTACCAGGATGGCCTTAATTCAATGCCAGTGCAATGCGTTTGAAATATTTTTTGCGTTCGAAGGAAAGTTTATTTTTTCCCTCCCCAATTCGAAAAGTCCATTTTTGGTGGCAATTAATTAAAAACTAAATCCCTACAAGGGGCGCAACCGAACGGGCAAAACTCCTTCAACCGGACAGAGACCCGTCAGAGATGTTGTTCACATCATGGACAGTCGTAAGTACATCCGTTGGCTGGCTGTTTTTGTAACGATGTCCATAATGAAACATGTGATAATGATTGAAAGTGAGAGTGTATGAGTGTGTAAATTACGAATGCAGGGTGAGAAATAAAAACAAAAAAATACATGAGTGTGAAGTTAGGTTATGTAACATGCGTTTTTTTTATGTCAGGAAATTGTGAGTGCACTTTGAAGTGGTTCTCTTTTCTTTGTACACTGGTACAAATTGTATTTGTGCGAAATCAGGGCGATTTCGCGACCTAATAATTCGTTAAACTGTAGCTTTAATTGTCGAGTGTGAACAATTTTATAAATAGATGTGTAAACAGTTTCTGATCGAATTCTGACTGAACAGTTCTTAAAGCACTACAAATTATGTAGGATAAATGTGAAGTAGTTTCTTACTGATGAGGCGCTAATGGAACGAAACTGAAGATTTACTGGAAATTGAATTGCTCCCAAATAAATAACTGCAAATAAAATTAGGCCCAGGAACATAATGGCTACATGGCGAATTCGATATCGGAGTGGTAACATTTGCTGCAATTAGTGTCACAACAAAAGTGTCGATCAAACATCAGAAAAAAAAATGTTTAATCATTCAGCAATAAGAATTTTTGCCACATTTCTTTCCAGTTCAACTTTTCCTCCTTATTACAATCTACAGTGTGCAGTGGCACCTCCTTCCCTCTCCTCCTCTATACCCACGGCCCGTACAGTAACTTAATATCGGACACTAAAGGTTACGCCGCCGAAGGGTCTAGGTTCGATTCTCGGTTGGACAACTCGAATTTTTCACGGCACCAACTCTTTCGAGCTGCTGACAACACTCAAAGAGTAATAACTGTCTAAGAAAGCTTCTCAAACTTCGCCGTTCGAAGTCGGCAAAAAACTTTAGGTCCCTTCTACTCGTGAGAGAACAGTAGCGCGCACATCACGAGTAGTTGATGAGCAAGCTAGGCCCTTTAGGGCGCGCCAATTACAAAAAATGGTTTAATTTTCTGCAAAAACAAAAACCAAAGGACTTCAACTGAACCTTTACTTTGAAACTAGCGTTCTGTGGACATCTGAAAGTTTAAAAAACTCAACGTGCAGTTAACCAATAAATTTTTTTACTATTCAAAGTAGTGTTCCCTCGTTTTTTTGGGTTTCGTTTTCGTTTTTCGGCAGTCTCATATTTGTTTTTAGAGTAATTCCCTGCGGGTTATTTTGTTTCATTGTTAAGTTTTTAGTGAGAGAAATGAGTAAGCAAGTTTTTTGTGATATGAAGTAGTTGATAGTGCAGTTAGCAACTGAAGGAAAAAGTATACGAAAAATTGCTGAATTATTGAACAAACCACGTTCAACTATACATTATATATTGCTTACATGCAAAAAGAATGGATTCTTGGATAGACCTGTTGGAAGTGCAAGGCCAAAAAATGTGTACACCGCAGGCAGGAAAGAAAAATTGTTCGTTTAGTAAAAGAAAATCTAAAAAATCAGTAGCAAGCATCGCAAAAAAAATTAAAAGAAGTTTCAATTGTTGACGTCCATCCACAAACTGTAAGAAATATTTGCAAAGGCGTACACATCCCGTAAAACCCACATTTGTCTGCTAAAATTTTACAGAAGCGCTTACTATATGCAACAGAATATGTCGGTAAGTTTGACGATTACTGGAGTAATGTAATTTTTACTGATGAGTCAAAATTTAATTTATTTGGCTCGGATGAACGTCGTTTTGTGTGGAGAAAGGAAGGAAAACCTCTTAATTCAGAAAACATAAATAAAACCGTAAAACCCCGTGGGGGCAGTGTTATCGTGTGGGGTGCTATGGGGTCAAATGGAGTTGGAAACTTCGTTTTTGTGGAAAGAACTATGTATAAACTTGATTTTTTAAACGTTTTAAAGAATAATTTGCAACAATCAGCTTCGAAAGTAGGCATTAGAATTGATTATGTCTTCGTGTGTGATAACGTCCGAACGCATTCCGCTTATGTCATAAAAGAATGGTTGTTGTACAGTGTAAAAAAAGTTCTCCCATACCCTTCCCAAAGCCCGGATCTTAACCCCATTGAATACTTGTGGACATACATGGAAAGAAAACTGAGAGAAAGACCGACCCATAATAAAAGTGAGGTCCGAGAAGCCTTACGGGATATCTGGAACAATATTCCAGTGGATACCACTTTATCATTAGTTTGTTCGATTAAAAAGCGATTAGAAGCTGTAGAGGAAGAGAAGGGCAACCACACAAAGTATTAAAAAATAATGCTTTATCACATATATTTAAATTTCTACGGTTTTTTATAAGTATTCAAGTTTTTTTTTTGTATAGAAAAAATGGCTTTATTTTATTTTTCTTGTTTTACAGTTTGGAACTAGGTTCTGTTCTTTTTCCAACAAAGTTTTCTAATAAACATGAAAATATATAATAAAACTGTAGACATGTAAACATGCAGTTCACTAACGCCGAAATTCGCGCTATTTTAAAGTTTTCCTTCGTTAAAGGCAAATTCGCTAGAGAAACATTCCGTGAGATTAATGGTGTTTTGGGGGATGGTACTCTATCACTTCGAACCGCGGAGGAATGGTTTCGACGGTTCAGAGGCGGTGAAAACGACACCATGGATAAGCCAGCCGGCGGAAGACCTGTGACGACGAATAACGATCGAATCATGGAAATCATCGAGTTAGACCTGCATATGGCATCTCGTGATATCGGCCAGGAGATGGACGTTAGCCACCAAACCATTTTAAACCATCTGCAGAAAGCTGAATACAAAAAACAGCTTGATGTTTGCGTGCCGCATGATTTGACGCAAAAAAAACCTTCTGGACCGAATCAACGCCTGCGATAATCTGCTGAAACGGAACGAACTCCACCCATTTTTGAAGCGGATGGTGACTGACGACAAAATTTTTGAAGCGGATGGTGACTGGCGACAAAAAATGGATTACATACGCTAATATCAAGCGAAAACGGTCGTGGTTGAAAGCCGGTAAATCGCCCCAAACAGAGGCCAAGCTGGGATTGACGGCCAGGAAGGTTTTGCTGTGTGTTTGGTGGGATTGGAAGGGAATCATCCACTATGAGCTGCTCACATATGACCAGACGCTTGATTCTACCATCTATTGCGAACAACTGGACCACTTGAAGCAGGTGATCGACCAGAAGTGTGCCAACAGGAAGGGTGTAGTGTTCCACCAGGACAACGCCAGACCACACACTTCGTTGATGACTCCTCAGAAGCTACGGGAGCTCGGATGGGAGGTTTTATTGCATCCACCATATAGCCCGGACATGCGCCAATTGATTACCACCTGTTCCTGTCCATGGCAGGCGCCCTTGGTGGTGTGGAATTGAACTCAAAAGAGTCTTGTGAAAAGTGGCTGTCCGAGTTCTTCGCAAATAAGGAGGGGGGCTTCTACGAGGAAAGTATTATCAAGTTGCCGTCTAGTTGGAAACAGATTATCGAACAAAACGGCACATATTTGAACTAAATCCGATCACTGTAACACTTTTTATTAAGCATTGAATGAAGACCAAAAAAGCGAAAGGGAGATATTTGACAACCTTATATATGAAAAAAAAAAAAAACAAAACGTACAAACCATAGCCTACTAGCAAAAAATTCAAAAAAAAAATTGCTTGTCAAAATGATGTGCACACGACTGTAATGTCTAAAAAGCGAAAGGGAGATATATAACAACCTTATATCTCTCGTTTGATATTTATTTCATTTAAATATTCTTAATTGTTGAAAAGGAGAATGAATGGTTTAGTAGTGTCCAACTTTTTTTGGTTCAGTGTATGTACATACAGTGTCGGACAAAACAATAGTACTCAGCATTTGGTTACATTTCTCAGGAAAAAACTGCTAAATTTTAACAGATTTACATAAATTTTATTTTTGTAATTTAGATAAACGATAGATTTAGATAAACCGAAAAACAAATAATGCTAATTCAAGGTTAGAAAAAACTGCAACAAAAAAAGAGCTGCGACAAAACTAAAGCACTTATTCTCAAAAGTTTTTCTTTCAATATATATTCAATTGTAGCAAATCGTGACACTTGTGCCTTTTCAAACGCAAGTCTTTCCCTTTGGCTTTTCGGTGAGATAAATGGCTTTTTTAGAGACCGGTAGGAAAGAAAAGTGGGTTCCACCACCCTTGGCTGCATAGATCTAGTGGATACATCTAAGTTTAGTTTACTTCCTATCGCTCCCATGTGATTTGATTGCAGAAATAAATGGATGGATGGATAAATGGATGGAAATGACACGGACTATTGCGTGAACGGTGGTTCTCCGAAATCTTCCCCCACGATAGATAGTATCAAGACATCATCAAATCGGCTAATTATATGGGAAATGACCGAATGATGGATCCCATATTTTTTGGCAATGCAGTTAACTGCTTCCCAAGTATGAAAATCCGTGATAATCTTTTGTTTAAATTGGGTGGAGTTTTTGCTTTTAACTTTTTTACACCTAAAATTTCAAGTAGTCTGTTTCGCTTATAAATTGCAAATGAGAGTAATTTGCCACTTCATACGATCGTATCAAATTTATTAGTTAATTTACAGTAAAACAGAAGCAAAGAATAACAAAACAAACAAAGGGATAATCCCGTTGGAGCTAAAGTAAAATTTTCGTGCTTTAGTTTTGACGCAGTTCTTATTCTTGAATTCCTATATTTGTTGTTGCAGTTTTTTAAAACCTTGAATTAGCATTATTTGTTTTTCGGCTTTATTAAGTCTGTTGCTTATCTAAGTTACAGAAATAAGATTTATGTAAATCTATTAAAATTTAGCAGTTTATCCGGAAAAATATAACCAAATGCCATTGTTTTGTCCGACACTGTACATCCATACCCATGCACAGCTAATGATTTTCACATATTTTCTCATTGTATTTGCATTTGCAGTTGAAAGGAATTTATGCACATAGTTATGATTTTTCATTAACCAAGCGGAAATTGTTTGCTGAGTCACTTCTAGCGATGCTACATGTTCACTCTGCGATTGAACAGTGCATTGATCCAGTAAAACCTCCGATTCCCTATTTTTCAAACTCTTTGGGCTTGCAAAGACGCTCTTTGTCTTCGACACTAAAATTACCATATTTGAAGCGTTGAATAGACTCTTCGCATGATTTATTGGTCGGAGAAGACTACAGCTGCATTTTCTTACAATTAAGCAAGAAAGCCCAAACTTCCCGTAAAGACTAATTTGAACATTTCGAAGTGGCAGAAAACAATTTTGTTTTTTAAAGAAACACTGATGCACACTGATTATTACTTTTATTTTCACTATCCGCATCAGAATAATTGATTTGGTCAGTTTGAACAAACAGCTATTGACAAATGTCACGTCTTTCCAGTGAATTGGTAATCGCTTCCAAGATCAGCTATAACTTGCTGATGGCGCCATCTTTTGAAAACGGAATTTGTACTACCAATATGCAGAGAAATACTAGGGAATAAAGTAAAAAGAAATGGACACGAGTTTTAAATTAAAGTTTCCCATATTTTGCGTTGAACTCAGCCAAATGCAACCAAGTGAACGTGTTTTTCATCAACACAAAGAGGTGAATCTTGTGTAGCAAAAAACTATTCTCTCTTCATCCAATTCACAGAAACTGTGGTTTGAAAACCGTAGATGACCGGACCGCCATGTTCATGTAACAAATTTTGAAATGTAAGAATATACAATTTGGTCAGTTGCATCAAGTTGCTTAACCAACGACAAACAACATTTAACCTGAAAGTGCTTCACGGAACACCACAATGCTAATGTTTTCAGTACAATTTCATGGAAAGCAATAAACGACGTAATTCTGTGGTCAATACTTTAGTAATCACTGAATGTGGTAAAGCGCACGCAATCTCGAGTATCAAAGACAAACTGCCGATACCATGTGTGATGACCACAAAACTGAGGCTGTCCGGCAAAATCAAATACAGTGTGGCACAAATGTTAAGCAATTTTTTGTTTAGTTTTGAAAAGACAACTTTTCCATGATTTCGCATACATAACACTGCAAAACAATTCAACGCAACAACTTTTCGCCCATTCAACAAACTTCAAAAACCACAATCCAGCCTTTGTTTGCATTTTCCCTTTAACAAATATTTCCGTAATCGGCTACCATGTCACATAACTTGATCAACATCCAAGTGAATTCGTGAATATTCAATCATCACATGCAGTAATGGGTTTATTTAATAAACACCTTCCACTCCCTTGATCGTCTTCCGAAAGTGAAAACATCACGAAGTAGCACACTTCGCTAGCAACTAACATCACACAACGCTTGAGAACCACAATTCGCCTCCAATGCCCCATTCATTAAGCGAACCTTATCTGCATTCGAAATGCAGGTCAGCCGGCAAGTCTCACCAAAGAAATCCCACACAGAGAGTGTACCGTACGATTGTTCACACGGACGCTATTATGACGGCCAGTAGGAAAGGCTGGCTGGCGAGCCGCTCGATTGGATAACTGCAAGAATTCCAGTCCACTCGCCGTCGATACACATTCCCACGGACCGAGAAGTAGCGCGACGCGCATTGCTGCCGCTGTGCTCCATTCAAATCTAGTGCAATTACTTTGTTTCCCAAATTGCCACTGCATTCACCGCTGTGCAGTATACGGCAAACTATGGACCGACTGCCACACCCAGACAATACTTAAAGCTATTATTTTTCTACAGAACTCACCCTTTGGCATGCCGCATGGTCCCTTCGTCCGTGCGTTATCCAGAAAATCCAAATCATATTTGCGTGCAGGTGGATACGTTAGCGCAACATGAGCCAAAGCCAAATGCGTCGCGCACAAAACAACTATGGCCAGGAATTTTACCACTTGCCTATGCATGATCGATGCTTGTGGCTGCTGTCCTTATGAATATCTATTTCTGTACCTGATTCGTTGACAAATCGAAACACGCACCGCGACTCACTTGATTATTCACACAACACAATTGACATTCAGTGAGACACACGCACGATGGTGAAAATTCAAACAGACTATTGAAGGAAAACAATGGTCACTTCGGTTTGCAGCTTGAGCGCGGAATGGATGGACGAATTTGACGCGCGTTGTGTTAGCATTTCGACTACGAAGGACACAGACACAGCATGACTTGAGCTTTTTGGCAATGCACGCGGTGATGAATTTAATGGCACTCTCGGATGGTATTGGTGGTCTGAAATTGGAAAAAAAGAAAACCGTTAGTGAAGTTGTAAGATGTCTGCCAGATTTTGGTGGACTTAAGTCAAAAGCGAAAATTTTGGTCTGCAAAAAAATTAGGATCTCGGCTTTAAGAAGCTTTCTCAACCAAAAATCATTAACGCGATTTAAATCAAATGAAAATAAAGTTTCCTACTTTATGGCGCGGAAACCTGGACGTTGCTAAAAGCGGGTGAGGAAGCCCTTAGTTTTTTTCAAGAGAAAAGTTTTGCGTGCGATTTTTGGTTCTGTTTGCGTTGATGGCATCCGGAGGAAAAGATTTAACGACGAACTCTGAATGTACAGCGACATGCGCCTGGTAAAGCGTTGACGGACACAATGCTTAAGATGGCTAGGCCGTATAGAGCGTATGGATGCCACTGCTTCGGCCCAAAAAGTCTTCGAACCTGAGCCATTGGGACAACGCAACAGAGAACGTCCTTCTCCACCTTTGGCGCACACAAGTGGAGAAGAACCTCAATCAACTTGGAATGCGCAACTGGAGGCAGCTGGCGAAAGATCGTGCTGGAGGGAGAGGCATGTTGGTTAAAGCCCAAGTCCACCGGGGACTGTAGCGCCACAAAAAGAAGAAGAAGAAAATAAAATTGCAGTCATAATAATCAATTTGAACGAGTTGGCACAACTACGACTGAGTTGTACAGAGGCCTGTTACTGTAGCAAACTACTTTCATTGAAACTGCAAATCACTTGGCAGAGCTCCCTCTGAGAGCCGAAATTATGGACGATTACAAAATATGCCAAAAAACAAACAATTTAGAAAACAAACGAAAATATCTAATGTCGCAAGTGATCAAGTCATTCATTTGGAACTATCTGCCGTACCAAAGAACTTAAAAAGCTCCCCAAAATGTTAATCAGTCATTCTCATCGAGAAAACAGTTTTTCCGAATTTCTTTTCTATTCTGAATGTCATTTGCAGCAACATCACGTTGTCATTGTCTCATCATTGACCACCGATCACATTTATTACATTTGACATGGAAGCCTCCTCTTCCATATTTTACTTTCACGCTCTTCTCCCACTGATCACTCTCAGTAGTAGAAAGTGTAGCGCACGCTTTACATCAAAAACTGTCAAAGTACCGCGAACGTACTAATTGTCGCCCAAACTTCCGGCGTCCGACGAATGGTCAGCAGAGCTCGCAATGTGGTCCAAATGGGAAGCCGACATCTTAATATAATTACGGTTTGCTTTCTATTTGTTTTGTCGCCCTCTTCTTGGATTTATGAGAAAGTGAAAGACCCCCGAAGGGAGCAGTTAGATGTCGTAATACTAGCATACAGTGCATCTGTAGTCATATGGAAGTGAAGCTCCACTTTCAACGCTCCTATCCCACACTTCGGATCTCCTCCCACTACGTACCGCCTGTAGCTCACCTTGACGATTTCGGTAGAATCATCAAATCAAAGCTGCAATTAATCACTGTGTGATTTGAGTACAAATATAGAAAGTGACTCGCAGTGAAGGCCACCGTGGCGTCGCACGCGGCTTTTGTGGTGAGAGAGGTCATCTGACCCCCGGGTTGTTATTACGACGTTTAAAGTCATCCACTTGGCTTCCTCCTCTTAGGCACGAACAACAAATTGTCTTGTGAGCGCCGAGCAAGCATTTGTGCCGACGATGATGAACAAGGAGATGGCAGACGCATGTTGAGAGTGCTTGAGCATTGCCTGAAGAGTGTCAAAATTATGCCTCCATTGTGCTGGACGCCTCCTCATTAAGACATGTTGGTGCACAATGCTCGACTCGATTTCTACCGCAAGAGGTTTTCAGCCACGGAAATAAAACAGTTTCCCACATGGATTATGTAAAGTACAAGTATTTCTGTGTGAAGATTTTTCATTTCTCATTTCCAGTTCACGCTTTATGAATAACTGTAATCCAACAGTGTTTGAGTTTTCATTGCAATTTTGAGAACTGGTGCACGTTCTTTCGAAAATGTTTATCCGATGAAATATTTTGATTCGAAGTTTATCAGCAGATGTATTGGGTTGGCAAGTTACTAATTGCTTTAGTTGAATGTTTAGGTTTGCTGACGTAATCGAAATTATGTATGGGCTGTACGGCGGCATGAGCCTAGTCAAGCGTCTACGGATACAACGCTTAAGGTGGTTAGGCCATGTAGAGCGCATGGACAGCACTGCTCCGGCCCGAAGAGTTTTCGAATCACAGGGACAACGCAACAGAGGACGTCCTAGACTGAGATGGCGCACACAAGTGGAAAAGGACCTCAACCAACTTGGAGTGCGCAATTGGAGACAGCTGGCAAGAGATCGTGCTAGCTGGAGAGGCATGTTGGTTGAGGCCCAGGTCCACTCCGGACTGTAGCGCCATCCGAAGAAGAAGAAGACGTAATCGAAATGTCAAAAACATAAATTAATAAAATCAGTAACACTTTTAGTTTTGATCTGTTGTGTAGTAGAATAATATCAAAAGAGGGAAATATAAAAAACACTGTTTTCTTTATTTCGTTTTCGATTCAAATTAAAACAATAAATTACGCAAAACTGTACTGTGCTCAAGTTTGCATCTTTAAGAATTATTACGCAATGTCTGTTTCACACGTTTTAGAATGCCTTCCAACAAATTTTAAATAGTTTCGTTTTAAATACTTAATCATTTATATTATTGCCAAATCTCATCAGAGTTGTTCAGAGATCACCGGTGTTGGATCATGGTCGATACCGTTTCCGCCTTAGGCTAATCTTTTTCCATTTTGGGTCACCATTCTGGCATTTTCACTTCCAGATATGTGTTCTTATCCACAAATTGAGCGGAGAAGTTTGCAAGAGTACGCCCAAATCTTGATGCTTCCTCAACCGTGGTGCATAGTTCCTCTATATAATACTTTCGGATGGTCTTCCAGCAATATTGCTCACCATCTGCTTGATACCGATAAAATTTTGATTCGTCTAACCATACTGCATGTTTTCAGTCTTCTTCCGATCAATCTTTATACTCATTGGTAACTTCCCAACGTGCTTAAAACCTTTAAAACACTTTACTGGCTTTTAATTGCCATGTGGCAGTGGGTAAAGTGCAGTCCCGGGTTCGATTTAGGCACTCAATGTCCCTTCTTCTACTTCTGAGTAGCACGCACAATACAGGCAGTTGTTGATGAAGCTAGGCCCTGGTTCTCTTGTGGACTCTTACGACATCCAACACAAACATACTTATATACTGATATTCAACGCTGAGATGGACCAAACAACAACTATGACAAACTTTCTTAATTGTTTTAGCAAACGGTATAAAATAATTTTACTTGTTGAATTTATTGGTTAAAAAACGGCCAACATTTCTCTGCAATGCTAATGAATAGAACAATCGCGGAAGCTGAGAGTAATGTCGGGGGTAAAAAGGGGCTACCCCTAAGGTGGCGTCTTGCCACCTCTCCTTTGGTGCATTCTGGTCGACTCTTTGCTTACCGCCTTAAATAGATTGAAAACATATGCCCCGGCTTATGCGGATGATGTAGCCGTACTGGTTACCGGATCATTCTTTAAGGCCGTTTGTGCAAGCGGCCCTTGGCATGATCGATGACTGGTGTACTAGGAATGGGCTTTCATTTAACCCTCTTAAACCAGAGTTTGTTTACTTTGCGAGAAGGAGGAACACGGCTGGGCTGACTCAACTAGTTCTTAAAGATGTCACCATTCCACTCTCCAATGATGTCAAATATTTAGGTGTTGTCCTGAATAAAAAAAACTTCTTTGCGAAAAACACATTGAGAAAAAAACCTCTAAGCCGCTGTCAGTCTTTTGACAGTGACCTGTGAGGACGAATACCGATCGAATCATGGAAATCATCGAAATAGACCGGCATGTGACATCTCGTGACATCGCCCAGGAGATGCGAGTTAGTCACCAAATCATTTTAAGCCATCTGCAGAAAGCTGGATACAAATAGAAACTTGATGTTATGGTGCTGCATGATTTGACGCAAAAAAACCTTGTTGGCCGAGACAACGTGTCGCACTCTACCCACTACCCCAAGGCGGTCACCTGTATGGATTTACACGACAATAATAAGACCTCTTGTCTTTAACGCATCAGTCGTTTGGTGGAACAAGCTTTCCGGCAAATTCATGACTACTTCTTTAACCACTGCTTCTTCTCTTCCATATCGCACAACAACACAAAAAAAATCGGCTTAATTCTGTAAAATTGGATGATAGAGTGCAACTCAAGTTCGATGTCGTCAATGCCATAAAAATTCATATAAAAATTCAAACTTTAAGTGCAGAAAATGTGGAGTTGGATTGCATCAACATTGCTCTCAAACTTTTCACACATTCATATCACATAACACATATCAATCACATTTTCTCAACACAATTCAACTTTATTCAACAACATAGTTTCCTTCCAGAGTGCCACAATCAGTCCAACGCCGCTCTTACGTGCCGATATATCTTTTTATAAAGGGGGATATTTTTAAAGCTATAGGAAAGTTTTTAAAAACAAAAAAAACACATAAAATTCAGAAAAGTGCATAAAATTTTTATTTAAGTCGATAGTTCGATCTATAATTTAATATTTGAAGATTATTTCATGCAAATGTTGACCTTAACTGTGCCTCAAATGGTCCATCCACTTAGTCCCATTTTAGCATACTCTTTCCAAAATTTCGGCCGTTATCTCACGATTAAAATGCTCCAATGTTGTCTTCCAATGCGTCAATTGAAGCGGGATTGTCTGTCTAGTCTAAAGGCGTTAAATCGCACGATCTAGGCGGCCAATTGACCGGACCCGAACGTGAAATAAACTCGCCTCTCAATAAGTCCATTGTTGCGCGTGCTGTGTGGCATGTGGCACCGTCTTGTTGGAACCACATGTCATGCAAGTCAAGCTCTTGCATTTTGGGCAAAAAAAATGTTGGATATTATCTCACGGTAGCACTCACCATTTACAGTTACGTTACGATTCGCATTATCTTTGAAGAAGTACGGTCCAATGATGCCACCAGCCCATAAACCGCACCAAACTGCGACTTTTTCTAAATGCATTAGTAGCTCTTGCAATGCGTCTGCCTGATATTCTCTCCAAAATCGACAATTGTGCTTATTCACGCACCCATTGAGCCAAAAATGAGTTTCGTCCATTTTTGACCATAAAATGGAAGAAGCGCGCGATGAACTCTCTTAACAGAGCACGCATTTTGATAATAAAATTCAATAATTTGCAAGCGTGGTTCGTTTGTAAGACGATTCATGGTTAAGTTATAGACCAAACAGAAGATATTTGACAGTAAAACAAAACACGAAACGTGCGTCAGCTGTTTAAGCCAGTGTTGCCAAAAAAATAATAGCCTATAGAACGATTTATCTTTGGCCTCGAAGCAGGCTACAGTTTCGGCAATCACCTCCTCATTTGAGCCATAGTTTATATTAAATATCTTTGAGCCTTAAATTCTATTGTCACGAATCGTCCCGATGGCTTCATCCTGTCCCATATTCTTCACTTCATGAAGTAGGCGTAAAAATTTGAAAAAGTTCTCCATATAAATCTGTAGCGGTCACCTCTTGACAGCTTCGAAATTAAGTTCATTGCAACGAGCCACCTATATAGAGACTTGGCATCGTATTACCTGTCTTAACCCCCTTGTAAGGCTCACCATAAGAAGAAGAAGATAGCCCAATCGAGTACAAAAAACCAGATCTTGTGTCCGAAACGGATTGGCTTACCGTGTATGTGCTGCCTAGTTCCATGTGCTCCGACATAAGGCACCATGAACTCATCAAGGGATAAATGTTTTTCTCCGAGGAGAAAACTTCATCCATCTTTCGTTCCACATATCCCATAGAGGTTTAACTTTTGCGAACTTATCATAGGGTGGAAGATGGCTGTTATCACATGAATGAAAATAACGTAGGACTTCTTCAAATGGGTTGCGGATCATGGATAATAATAATAATAATTGTTGGCGCTACAGTTCAAAGGGGGACCAGGGCCTAGCTTGCTCATCAACTACTCGTGTTGTGCGCGCTACTGTTCTCTCACGAGTAGAAGGGACCTTCAGTTTTTGCCGACTCCGAACGGCGAAGTCTGAGAAGCTTCCTTAGACAGTTATTACTCTTTGAGTGTTGTCAGCAGCTCGAAAGAGGTGGTGCTGTGAAAAATTCGAAAAATTGGTGTTGATCTAGGAGTCGAACCTAGACCCTTCGGCGTGTGAGCGTCGCACTTTACCCACTACCCCACGGCGATCATGGATGAGGCAACCTATTCGAGTGCAGTCTGTAACGTGATGTTCTATTGTGACCTAACCTAGGTAAGATACCAACAGAATTGTTGACCTCTTCGAAAGTTAACTTGTCTCTTGAAAAAAGCATTGTTCTCTGTTCCTAAGCGCAACTCGTAAACTTCATCGTCAAACAACATCTCGAAAAATTGTAAGGGATTGTGTTTGTCTAAAACAAAGTCGAGTACAGTTGACTCCTTAGGCATGGGATATCCTTTTGTGTCCAATTTCTTATAAGAGTAAACTTAGTTTTCTTCATAGGCAGTTCTTCCAAACAAGATTTGTATGTAGATTCTTCGTGTTCCTGCTTATCTATAAATGGAAGTCCTTGAACGGTTTACAAGACTCCTTTAGTTGATGGAACCTAGCATCGTACCTCGGCTTCAGGCAACAATTGTCGACGAGAGAGGTTGCAAATACATATCTCCTGCATCCTCATTTCCACTGTCTTCATCATCGTGGTAAAAATTAATGACGACACGTAAAATTTTTCAAGGGCTAATGTGTTACACGGAAAGGCGCAAGGTTTTGAACAAAACAACCAAATATTCCCCCGCTTGTGGACAAATTTGAAATCTGATGGAATATGTTGATGCGCCTTAAATGGGACGCTGACTAAATATGGGTTAAAGATGAACCAAAGTTCAGTTTGGAATACGTATAATGCGTCACAAAAGAAAATCACTAATTTGTGTCCATTCCCACACATCATACTTGCAGCAGAAAATAACGAACAGCTAGGAAGACCTGTTTCCTTACGTAAAATTCAATTTTGCGTAAGCCTTTCTTAAATTTGAATTTCGCTGTTTCCTTTTTTTTTTTTTTGTTGTTTAAGTTGAAATGATCTACTTCCCCAGAAACAGGTATTGTCTTACGCTTTGAGGTTAAGAAGAATGGCTTCCATTTTGCCAACTTTTAATTTTACAAAAAGTTAATGATGCCTAGGGGCTAGCAGCTTTTGGGCCGCAGTTTCAATTTTCAAATTACTTTCCATAAGCACTGATAGTTTCGAACTTTCTCTGTTTACTAATTTATGTTAAAGACTCCATTCGCATTCAAATTGAACGAAAGTTTAACGCATCGTTCCAGGTTTCTATATAATTTCTGACTAGATTCCCTCTGGCGCTGTTAAATATGCCTCTATGCCAGTAAATGATTTCCACGCCACAGCACTGATCGTAATGGCATTTTGCCTCAATTTGTTGCTGACCTTTTACATGATAATCAATAACATTCAGACAATTTTGTATCAAGCCGTGTACTCGTTCACAATCTACCACAAACATGTCATGCATGTCATGCCAACGATGACATATCAATCGCTTCACTTAATTGTCTCATATCGCATTACTCCGCAAAGCTAACCTCAAACTGGTAAACGTCTTACGCAAATTCTTGTACACACACAAGTGGAGCAAAACATAAAAATCGAAAAAGAGACAACATTTAAATGCGTACAGCGTTGCAATAAGCATTTACCTCGTCAATTAATTTTATGATTGCCTCACAACAAGAAACACCACGATCATCGTTCGTGTAACCCGAAACCGGATTACCGCCAAATCAAACACGTATCCCGCAACAAACAGTGGCAATCGTCGTCGCGGCATTCGCAACCCCACCTCGTCTTCGGTATGGCATCTCCCAGGAGAATACCAACTACCTGCGTGTGCACAGTGCCTGCAGCCGTGTCTCTCCGTTTTGACAGTCATTGGTAAGCATTTGACAAAGCTTATGATATCAAAGAAACATTACACCGTAACCGATCGTTAAATGTTCAGTCCACAACATAACCGCCTCTGCGGTTGATTTGCGAACGGCGCTCACACAACATCTCCTTTCCCCAAATCATACCACAGGCCACAGGCGAATGGCGCTTGTAACAAAAGAAAACAAAAAATTAGGTTCAATGTCAAACCAACATGGAATTTTTACGCGACAACACCGAACGTAAACGGCAGCAGGTCTACGCAATGGTTTTGCTTAGGTTTCGAATTTCCATGAACGCACCCATCTCAAGATGAGTTCATCGCTGTTGTCGCCCACTAAAGAGGCCTCTCAATAAAAAAAAATGAGAAAGACGCGTGCACCTTGATAGAAAGCAAGGATGGTCAGCTGCGAACGTGTCACCTTGTTGCATAGGAATGCAGCACTTTGGCAGACTGATGAGTACCTATGCTTGATGACATTTTAATTTCGCTCTAATGGAGAAAATGTAGTCATTTACAGGCAATGAATGTCGCGTGTCTGCGCCATTTGGAGGTGGTCCGACGGGAAGGTCCAATTTGGAAGCGTGCCCTCGACGTGAGTACTCGCCGATGGAATGTACAAATTAATTGGTCACCTTTAAACGCATTTTTTTCAAGTGACTGTCGAGGTGACAGGTTTTTCTTTCTTTCGGATTTGGCTGCACTGAGTCAGGCTTAAGAATTCATTTCTGAATTTTTATTAGCTCGCTTGTATGTAGTTTCACCTGTGCGCGATTAAACCGCATTCTTTCCATGGCCCAAAATTGATGGAGGCATTGTGACTAGCGTGCAGCCTAAGACAGAAAAGAAATTGTTTGCAATCAGTCTTGCCAACTTCTTTTGAAAAGGAATGTGCTCGCTTACGGCATGTTGGGTCATTTATTTCAGCAAACAAAATTAACGCTCTAGAGGGATATGTTCAGGCAAATATCACCAGTGTTCGAGTACTTTCTGTACCGAATTCTGAAATCTGTCATTTCTTAAGGAGTGAGGGTAAATCTCTCTTAGAGAGAGGCAAAGTACGGAAATTCATCTAAACCAAATGTATAAAGTATGTCATTACGAAATGTCGAATTCACTTTTTCGATACAGAAACCAAACACAACAACACAATTTTAGACACCTACACAGAAATGATGGATCGATGCTCACTTAAATCTGTACGCACACCAATTAATTTGACAGAAAACCAACAACCTACCCACAAACATTTCTTGCGTTAAGGGTGGGAAAATATTTTACTCTCGAGAGAGAGCACTCATTTGACGTAAAACCCATTTTTTCGGAATACGGGAACGGACATTGTGTTGATTTGTTGCTTTGCTTCGTACTGTTTTGTGTTGTTTGCTTTGGGTACGGAAACACACCTATTGTCAGACCCGTCACTGTTAAAAATGTTCAAAATGTTGATTAGAATCTGACAATACCTCACAATGAGATATCTGCAAATTACGTCAGAAAACATTTTCAGGTCAAAAGAACGAAAGACATTTGGGACAGAATTATTTACAGGTCTGGCAATCGTCTAAATGTACATTTCTGTTTTTTGCTCTTCTCTGAATTTCAATAATCCAAGTCTAAGGAGAACTTTGATTCCATTGGTTTGGCAGTACTTTAAAAAACTGTTTTGTTATACTGTCACACTGTACTCCACCAAAGTAATTTGCCTCCTATGTAAACAAATCCCTTCCTCTTAGACGTTCAATTGAACAGGCTGCGTCTTTTAATATGTCGGAAAATTCCCTGAAGAAAAAGTTCTAAGTTCCGAAATATCCCTTACTAAATATGCTTTTCAACAGATTCCATTCTAAAACTCTGCCCAATCTTCAAGAAAAACAACAGTGACATTCTAGCCTTCATTTTAATTTTAAAGCTGCAATTTCGCATTCAAACTTTAGATATTTAGCCTCGTTCTTGAGTTTTCAGCCATAAATTTTGTTACATTTTTGTTTAGTTTCCTTTACGGAGATTTTGCGTTAACAAATTTTGTTCCTTGTTTTATTAAGCAGGTCTTCAACGTGACAGAAAATTCTTCGCTTGAGTCGAAATCTCTAAATCTTTCAGTGTTTCTTTTGAATTCGCTTAAATAGTTACACGTTCCGGCACTCAATCTGAAATCTGATTTACCAAAACGCGGATGGATGCCTGTGGCAGAGGTTAGAAATCAATTTTTAATTTAAAAACAAAAAGTCTGTATCAATCGAGAAAGTACAATTCTTGAAGACATTTACCGGGACAACAATTGTTGGAATTTCTGCAGATACTCAATAAATTGCAAAACGGATAAAAGAAAAAGAAAAAGATAGATCTGCTAAAAAATAAGGTGATATTCAAATTTCGCGGACGACGTACATTCGATTATCGATTTTTATATTTTGCTACACTCGTCTCAATAATTAAGATTTCAGCAAAAATTGTAGGTTGACAGGTCTAGAGGTACTAACTGAGTTTGTTATGAGTAGCTTGGCGCCCGGTCTTTCTTTGGAAAACCAAGGAATTACATTAAATCACATTAAATGAAGGTTACTGCCTGGTACTTCAATGGATCAGTATTTGAGTCAGAGCATTCCAGTGCAGTATTCCCAACCTCCTACTAAAAAAGAAAAGATTGCGCCAGCGGCAGAATTTTGGAGCACTAACCGAATGATTGGAATCTCGGTGTCGTGTCTCCGCTCCTTAAGAAAGGAGACCCCTTTGACTGTACCAACTATACTCTGCCGTATTGTGTGAGCCCCTGAAACGGTTTATCAACAAACCAAAAGACCCCTATCAGTATGATTTCAGGCCAGAGATGTCCACGATGAACCAGATCTTCACTTAACGGCAGATTCTGGAACAGACGCAAGAAGTACAAGTCGACATTTACAACCTATTCGTCAATTTTAAGGTCGCATATGACAGTGTGCATAGGGACGAGCCATGTCTAAGGACGAGCCGTGTCTAAGGACGAGCCGTGTCTAAGGACGAGCCGTGTCTAAGGACGAGTCGTGTGCATAGGGACGAGCCGTGTCTAGTTTTGGCTACCCAACTATTTGGATTGTGTGCGATGACAATGGGGAACTCTAGCGGCTCCGTGAAGTTCAATAACAAACTCACGAAACCTTCAAAGTCTAAACAGTTTTACACAAGACGACGCGCTGCCACTTGACTTCTTTAACATCTTTATTTAACAGATCGTGCTTAATTCGCAAGTCAACACCAGGGACACGATCTTCCAAAAGCCAGTTTTGCCGCTGGCTTTTATTGACGACAGTGATCGCCGTGGGGTAGTGTGTAGAGTGCGACGCTCACACGCCGAATGGTCTAGGTTCGATTCCCAGCTCAACACCAATTATTCGAATTTTTCACGGCACCACCTCTTTCGAGTTGCTGACAACACTCAAAGAGTAATAACTGTCTAAGAAAGCTTCTCAAACTTCACCGTTCGGAGTCGGCAAAAAACTGCAGGTCCCTTCTACTCGTGAGAGGACAGTAGTGCAAACAACACGAGTGGTTGATGAGCAAACTAGGCCCTGGTCCCCCTTTGGCCTGCAGCGCCAACAATTATTATTATTATCCTGACGACATTTACGGTAAAGCACAGCGGGCCGTAAACGAAGCGTTTGCCGGCTTTGAGGGTAAAGCGGCTAACATGAGGGCAAAACGAAGTACACCTTGCCGTCAAGAAAGGGCACATAACGACTTCTCGGACTGGGTGTCAAATTAGACAGTAGAAACTTCGACGTAGTCAGGGACTTCATCTACCTCGGCGGCAAAACGGGGATAACAACATCAGTACAGAAATCAAATACAGAATTTCTCTTGCAAATCGCTGCTTTTTGGGCTCAAGAAGCTATTGAGGAACAGAGCCCTCTGATCATTCCAGTTCTTCTTTATGGCACGGAAACTTAGACGTGACTTTAAGCGAATGCGAAAGTCCTTAGCCTTTTGGAAAGAAAAGGTTTGCGCGCAATTTTTAGTCTTGTTTGCTTTGATGGAATATGGAAAAGTAGATTCAGTAGACTAGAGATGCCTCTAGTCAAGCGTCATCGGTTTCAACGCTTAAGATTGCTGGGCCAAGTAAAGCGTGTGAACAACACACCTCCGGCCCGAAAAGCTCTCGAATCGGAGCCATTTGAACAATGTAACAAAGGAGGGCCTAGGCTTAGATGATGCTGACAAGTGGTGAAGGAGCTCGACCAACTTGAAACTGCGAAAGCAGCTGGCTAGATTTCGTGCTGGCAGGGAAGGCTTGTAAGTTGAGACCAAGGTTTACCCCGGACTGTAGCGCCAAACAAAAAAGGAGATGAATCAAAAGGAAAAAGATTGTAGGGGAATCTTTCTTAGGACTGAGTCCTCTAGCCGAGTAAGTAAGTAATAAGTCTATAGAGATTGGTTTAGGCTATTCCTTTTCTTGGTTTGGAGTCAGTTTTTATACGGACAGGAATTACTCAAGGTAGGTGTCAAAAAAAAAATCTGAACGCCTTCAAATTAGGATTCGGCCAGCAAAAATGAAGTGTCACAATAACCGAGGATCAGAAATCTTTCAAAGTTTTAACCCATATTTGATGTGAAAGGAAATCGGAATGTTATTTTTTTTTTCATTTTTCCAAAATTTTCTTTGTCTGAGCTTACCATTTTATCAAGCATTGAAAATATGGAAATACTTGACTGGTCATTGCTGGATAATAATAATAATTTAATAGCGTGATAGTCCACCAGGGGGACCAGGGCCTAGCTTGTTCATCAAGTACTCGTGTTATGCACGCTACTGAACTATTCACGAGTGGAACGGACCTACAGTTTTCTACCGACTTCGGACAGCTAAGTTTTGAGAAGGTTTTTCTTAGACAATTAATGCTCATTGAGTGTTGTCGGCTTGAAAAAGGTGGTGCCGTGAAAAATTCCAGGTGTTCGGATGGGAATCGAAACGCGGACCTTTGGCGTGTGAGTGTCGCTACTCACTCACTACACCACGGTGGCCACATTGTTGGATATATCCCCTAAATGTCTCTTCTCGATTGTTCACTAAAAATGGGTTTGCCAAAGCGATTTTTTTATTTCATTTAGCACTGTTTCAAGGCGCCGAGTTGCTAACAACTCTGTTACTTAATGTGTATAACACAGAAAGCATTGAAAATTTTGACATCCGAAGTTAGGCTCAAGGTTTAGATAACCCATGTTCAAAAGATTGCTTATTGTCTTCTGCTGACTGAAACACCATTAACTCTTTCTCTCTTCTTCTTCTGATTTACTTTATTTATTCCTTGTGAACCAACATGCCAACTGACTGGAATCATGAAGCTCACACTTTTAAATTAAGCTTTTTATTAAATTGTTAACAGAACATTGTTGACTGAGATATTATGGCCCAAAATTCCGGTCTTCAATTGCAGGCCTAGATTGAAACCCAATTTCTTTGTTTTAGGTCTTTAAGAGGCTTTAATATTCTAAGAAGACTTATTTTCGAACACAAAGGCTACCACTTCGGACCTAAAAGGGCCGATTTCCAACCCTCTGTCAGAAACCTTACAAAACCCCTTTTTAAGTGACAAAATTTCAAGTCACACATGCAATAAATCACTCTCTCTCTTGATGCCACATCAATCCAAGCCCAAAACGTTTCCAATGAAACATTACAAAACTTCTCACAAATAACCTTGAGCGAAGGCAAGTGCAATCCAAGCAGCTGCCTTCCGAACGTGATTCGCTCAGGCGGCAACTTTGTCATTAAGCAAAGTGTTAGTTTTCATCTCGTCACGAAATCGTCGCGCAGTTAAGTCTGAAAATGAAAGTTCAAAGCAGTGAATTCGTATCAAAAACCTTGACAGACAACAAGTGTGCTAACGTCTGCGAAAACAGAAAACTTGTCAATCTTGATTAGGATCAGATGTCATACGTCAAAATTTGATTCAGCCACAATTTATTCCAACTTTAGTGTCATCGCGAACTTCACCTACTCCCCTCTCCCAAAGCCGCATCACACTCGTGTGCTTTTATTTCTGTGGGTTTGAGTTTCGGTTTCTATCATATTCTTCGGAAAAGTTATAAAATTAACGACAATCGGATTTCTGTCTTTTTTCCAAAGCTGCTGTCATTATACAAGACGACGGCGGCAGCGATTAGCACTGAAGGTAGTTCAACCAATTCCAAAAGGAATTTCAAATCTAAATGACAAACGTTGTCTACCCCCACATCCAGCGGCGCGTTTGTGTGTGTGTAGGAGTATTGGTGTGAAGGAGACGAACGTGACTGTGAGGAGATGCCGACAATTCTAAGAGCGCCTTCAGAATTTCAATTAATCGCGATGACGAGACCTGAAATTTTTACAAAATCCAAGTGATATTCGTACCACAATCCAAACACATCCGATGACGACCGCCGTTAATTCGTTATACATTTATTTATTCAAATAACCGACGGAGCGAGAGAGATACAGGATTATCAGAAATGAATAAAGTTAATGAAAAATCGAGAACCGGATTTGTCGATTCAAATTAAACCAAATAAGGGAACACAATGGAATTTGAAGGTTCAAACTTGAGTTGAATGTGTGCGCAGCCGCGCCGCTAACTGACGCCACTCTCCTGTGTTGTGTGTATTTTTGGGAGTGTGACGCTAACGTGTTGAGAAAATTTACAAGCTCTATCAACGCCAGATTCTTTTGTCTTGTGGATGGACTTTGTTTTACTTAGTGATTATTTTTTTATTTTTTGGTGATGAAAGACGTATCGCATAGAAATTCAATCACAGATCAGTTGGTAGGAGGTATTTCTTCTGATGCCTCGAATTCCTGTTGTAAATATCTGTCTCAATAAGAATTTGAACTTAAACTGCTGATCCCTTGAGAACTCAATAAACTGCAATGAGTTAGGGCCCAAGATGGCACAATACACTAAATCAATGCTACTTTACATAACGGAAAGTTTTGGAGGCTGTGAGCAGGAAATGCCTGACACTAGTAGAATAGACAACATGTTTATGAACACGTTTTGAGGGCGTAGTCAGCAGGTTGTCTCCATTCTTTTCTAATTTACGAAACTTTAAAGTAAAAGTTTGGGCTTCAATTTTGGTTAAACTTTCAAAATTTTAAACGGAGCCCTCAGTGAAAAATTGTGCTCCCTTAAATAACACATCACTCAATAAATACCGGGACACATAGGGGGCGCCACTTACGAAAAGAATAATATTAACTTATTCATTTTTGTTAGTGGCGCCCCATATCCGTCCCGGGACATATATGTCGGAATATATTAAGTGATCTGTTAAGTGTCTCGAGATAAGGCTGTCAAATATCTTTTTTTCTTTTGAATTTTCTGGCTATGTACTAAGCGCTACAGAGCTCGTATCTGGGAATACTATACATCGTTTGAAGCATAACCTACAAAACGACGCTATGCATGATTAGTTTTGATATGGCGTTCAATAGTTATAGACGTGTAAACATGGAGTTCACGTACGCCGAAATTCGCGCTATTTTAAAGTTTTTATTCATTAAAGGCATATCCGCAAGAGAAACGTTCCGTGAGATTAATGGTGTTTTGGGGGATGGTACACCCTGCCTTCCTTGGAATCCTGAACTGTGTAAAGTTTAAATTTATTTTAAAACATGTGAAAACATTTTCATTTAATCATAATTGTTGGCGCGACAGTCCACAAGGGGACCAGAGCCTAGCTTGCTCACTCGTGTTGTGCGCGCTACTATTCTCTCACGAGTAGAAGGGACCTACAGTTTTTTGCCGATTCCGAACGCCGAAACTTGAGAAGCTCTTTCTTAGACAGTTATTATTCTTTAAGTGTTCTCAACAGCCCCAAATGGGTGTTACCGTGAAAAATCCGAAAAACTCGTGTTGAGCTATGAATCCAACCTAGGCCATCGGCGTGTGAGAGTCGCATCCTACCCACTACGCCACGGCGACCACATTTTTATTTACTATTTATTGGAAATATATAAATGACGTTAAAACGTAAAATTCAATGAACTTACTGAGCAACTCTGTTCAAACTTTGATTTTCGTTGTGAGAGAATCTTCAGCAGAAACGGCACTCACTGAAACGTATAACAATCTTCGTGTAACGATTGTAACCCAAAACAGCATACAAATGTATTTCTTAATCGTACTCGACTACTGTAGCGTCTATGCAATTATGAATCTGCATCTATGAAATTAAATTTGAAATAGACAGAATATTTTGTGTATATTACTTAATTCGAAATGGCCGCCGTGGCGTAGTGGGTAGTGTGCGACGCTCATACGCCGAAGGGTCTAGGTTCGATTCCCGGCTGAACATCTTGAATTTTTCACGGCACCACCTCTTTCGAGTTGCTGACAACAAAGAGTAATAACTGTCTAAGAAAGCTTCTCAAATTTCGCCGTTCGGAATCGGCAAAAACGCGCACAACACGAGTAGTTGATGAGCAAGCTAGGCCCTGGTCCCCCTGTGGACTGTCGCGCCAACAATTATAATTATTAACTTAATTCGAAAGATTTGCTAAGAGATGGCGTAAGGAGTATCATTCCTTTGTTATTTGAAACATTGGAACATGAGTTGGAAAGTTACCGTCATTGTACGTTATTTCAGCATGTGTCATTCACTTGAAACGTAAAAAACAATAATTTTTTCACTCAAATACGTCGAACTTTGTGCTTGAAAAGGTGTTTTTGCGGAAAGTTTTTCTCCACTACTTCAATATGAAGAAAACTGACGCCGCAAATCATCGTATTTTGGTTGAACTTTATGATGAACATGCACCAGCTGAGCGAACATGCCAAGAGTGGTTTGCACGATTTAAAAGTGGTGATTCTAGCTTGGAGGATGATGAACGCCGTCGGCAGCCAAAAAATATTGAACATGAAGAACTGAAAGCATTGCTCAATGAAGATTGTTGCCAAATACTAGAAGAGCTCGCAGAATATTTAGGTGTCACTCAAGCAGCCATTTTAAAGAGTTTAAAAGCAACCGGATATATTCAAAATCAGCATTCAACATAAAAAATAACCGCACGAATAGCTCAATATACGGAAGAGGAAAAGGGAAAGACGATTCTGCTGACACTTCTTTGCTATTCCCTCATTCTGAACGTCGTAACTATGGCTCTCAGAGTATTCATACAGAGAGCAAACAAAGAATAATCAGCTGAGCAGCTCATATTAAAGAAAACTTGCATCACTTATATAAATATTAAGTTACAGATTCAAAAATGAGTTTCTTCTTCTTCTTCTTGTGGTGCTATAGTCCGGGGTGGACCATGGCCTCAACTAACATGCCTCTTCGGCCAGCACGATCTTTCGCCAGCTTCCTCTTGTTGCGCTTTGTTGGTTGAGGTCCTTCTCCACTTGTGTACGCCACCTTAGGCTAGGCCGTCGTCTGTAGGCTCAGATTAGAAGACAGAGATCAGTTTGGACTCTCAATAAACAGAAGATCATACATATGCTCAGAGGGTTTGTGGAAAAATTATGGCGAACTGCGCCTGTTTTCAAAGACAATAATCATCACATGTAATTTAAAGCCTATCATCAGCCTATTGCCTTTAATATTAACTTTAATTGGTATTTCTATTCCTACAGAAAAATTTCAAAAAAGAGAACTGCTCCAATAACAGGGGCACATCCTTCCAGTATAGTGGGAGCACGCCTGGCTCTGCTCTTGATGCTCTGATTAATCTCCCCCCCTTGATCGCCACATAATTTTATGTACACTCGAGGCCATCTCTCGACTAAAAAGGAATGGTCTTAGGTTCCACTCGCACTGGAGCTTTGATGACCTCGCACACCGCATCTCCTATGATACTACTCTCATGGACATGCCGTCTGACGCGAGGTCGCCAATAATACAGTTGTGACGCTTTTACAAAGTCGACTTTCCACGTGTCCTGGACTGGCTGTGGCCAGAAACTGAACCGGGAAAGGAATGTAGTCGGATTTTCACGGACGGCTCCAAGACAACGGAGGGTTCTGGAGCTGGGGCCTTCGTGGAAAACGACAACATTAGACTTCACGCCTCCTTAGGAAATTTCGCGTCGGTCTTCCAGGCGGAAGCCTTCGCGATCCTAATGACCACCAACTACATTGTGAAGAATAGGTGGAAGGGAAGAAGTATCTGCGTCTGCAGCGACAGTCAAGCTTTGCTCAAGGCCTTACTCAACCCTTTAACCTCTTCCAATATAGTTCAAGAATGCAAGTCTTCCCTTAATTCGGTCGGCAGGCTGAATTCGCTAAGATTTGTCTGGGTCCCGGGTCATCACGGAATCCTGGGAAACAAAACTGCCGATGAACTAGCTAGGCTAGGTTCAGCAGAGGCATTCGTAGGACCCGAATCCACCTTGGGATTACCCGCGTCCCTGGTCAGGGCCTCCGTCGATGGTTGGGTCTCCCTACAGCACAACCAGAGATGGCGTGACTCTTCAGGATGCAGGGTGACCAAGAGTATGCTCCCAAACGTCTGCAAGAAATCTGCCTCTTTTCTGCTATCTCTAGACAGAAACGAGTGCAGAAGGCTTGTTGGCGTATTAACGGGACACTTTACCATCGCTATGCCCCTGAGTCGGCTTGGGCTTAGTGATGTCACACTCTGCGACGCCTGTGGAGAAGGTGATGACACTTCGGAGCACTTTCTCTGTCAGTGTCCTGCTTTCGCTCGTATCAGGTGGCGCTTATTTGGCGCTGATGTGGTGGGAACTGAAAACCTAAGTTCTATATCACAGAAGCGCATCTTGGTTTTTCTTCGGAAAACCATGAAATTACATTAAATGAAAGTTAACTGTCTAAGAAAGCTTCTCAAATTTCGCCGTTCGGCGTCGGCAAAAAACTGTAGGTCCCTTCTACTCGTGAGAGAACAGTAGCGCGCACAACACGAGTAGTTAATGAGCAAGCTAAGCCCTGGTCCCCCTTTGGGCTGTAGCGGCAACAATTATTATTATTAAGGTTACTGCCTGGTAGTACAATGGACCAGTATTTGAATCTGAGTGCTCCAGTGCAGTTGATCCCAACCTCCAACAAAAAAAAAAACAAAAAAAAAGGTGTACGCTAAAGTGCTGGAGGTCGCAGTGCTTGTTCAATCAAGTCCTCCCAGTAAGGTGGAGGCTAAAGTGCTGGAGGTCTCAGTGCTTGTTCCAACGATGGACATGAATGAATGCCCGAATACAAGCTGCTGAGATGAGATTTCTCCGAACCGTTGCGGGAGTAATTCGCCGTTATAGGCTGAGAAATGCGACGGTAAAAGGAAACTCAATATTGTCCAGTAACTTCTTTGAATGAAAAGGACTTTATTTCGTTGGATACCCCCTTTGTCAAAACTTTTGTGGCGTACTTTAAATGCGATTCCATCAGTTAAGCCACCTCTCGTCAGACTCAGAACTAGGTGGTTGGATCAAATCCATTAACTCGCCTGGTTGCGTTTGGGAATAGCTCCTGATGAGTAAGAGTCGATAGTTGAGGATCGAGCGGCCTGGAGGGCTCTCTTGCGTGCATTGCATTGTAAAACAAGCGGCTTAAAGAAGATTATGATAATGATAGTAACAGAATATTTTTTTATGCTTCTGCGACTTTGCATAAATAGAAAAACATACTTGTTTGAATAAGAGTGAGGTTATGTCGCCGTGCTGCAGCAGAGAAAGTGCCAAATAGTGCAAAAGGATTCAATTTCAAATCCCGTACAGCTTATTAAGTGTCTCTCTTTTTTGAACAGGAAAGTATAAATCAAAAATTGTAGAATTTCTCCAATGTCTTGTCATTGAAAAAACTTTAACCTCTTGTCTGCAGACACTTTAACGGCGGTTTAAAGACAGTTTATTGGGCAGCGGAAACTGATCATCTCAAGGTTGCCATAACCTCGAAAGTTAAACCGTTCTAACTTCTCCCCCACTTCACTCCCCAAAGTAAACTGTAATTCGATCTCGATAAGATTTTCTCCACGAATTTCCGAAGATCACCAGCAGACAAACTGGTTTCCATCTGCCGCAATAGTGTGTGGAAATACTTACACAGTGATTAGCATTACTCAAGGTAATTCGAACGCAAAAAAAACATCAACTTCCTGCATGAGATTAGCCAACGCACTCATGCACATGTGTATCGCGGCCATGATGAAACACCATAGCAAAATACAGGTGTGGTCGCACCGTATCATTATATATCAAACAGCCCCATGAATGCCTTGATCATTTCACGCTTGTATTTACCCAAACCACTTCAATCAAAGCCCATGATCGATCACAGCCACAGCTCCTCTGCCAGCACTGTCACCCGCACAGGTGGACACACAGCTCACGCATCGCACGTGTGCATCATAAGCAGAAATTCCAAAATTTCTCAAGTGCTGGTGTGTTGTTATCCCTTTTGATTGCGGAGTGGCCTAGCCAACTAATGTACACACCCGCGTACGCGTCGGCCCCATACGAACTTTCACTGGTGGATAAGCCAACCGACCAGCCGGCCAGTTCACCAACTCGGCAACCAGTCAGTTAGCCGGCCAAACGAGTGGCTTCCAAATCGCACCGCTCCACCGACAACAGAAGCAGCAGCAGCGCACCGCTAACGCAATTTTTCATTCAATCCAAATTGGACGCACCTATATTTCTTATTAAAAACTTTCCAATATCTTTTCTTTTCATTTCTCGAGAGATCGCGCCTCACTCCCTGTCTTGCATCAACCGATTGCGCCACATCCACACACGCCGCATCCACGAGTGCCGCATTTGGTCTTTGACTTTTGAATGTCATAAGCAGCAGCCGGACCGCAGTGTCACCGACTAGGTGTGATAAGTGCCTCTAAGCGCACCGTTTAGACGGGACGGACACATTGCGTATCGACTTTCTACATCCATCCAGTTGTATGCAAATGATGCGTCTTTCAGCAGAAAGGCATAAAATCAATGGAATATACGGTCTGATCCACTTATGATCCGACAGATGCCTTAGCCGACAGCCACTTGTGTGGCTGCGTCACGATTGGCCCATTTTCTCTTTGCTGATATTGCATATTTCAGGCCTAAACACGTTGACTTGTCACTGCGTGTGGAGAGGTGTGGCGTGCAGTTGGACTTAAATGAATATTTGATGAGGTTGCCGACTCACTTCGGCGTCGTATTGAGACCTTGTCCTGAAGAATGTGGACTTTGCGACCATTTGAGTGGCTTAAGCCGATGGCAAAGTTGTCTGCGGTGCAAATTTGTGGCTTTGACATGCCGACTGATGGATACTCGTTCGGAAAATCATGCCTGATATGAAGGAATGACTGTTTGAAAAACGCTCTTAAGTTTGTGAACTTATTTTTAGGCAAAGTTTTTTTTGAAATAGGATCTGAAGAGATTAGTTTGGTATGCCTCCTTAAGTCAACATTTTGACCAATATCGGGTTATTGTTCGCCAAGATATTGGGTTGGAACGCACACTATTTTTAAGAAGAGAACAACAAGTCTTGTGATAAGTTCCGATAAAATGCAAACTTCCTCTTTAGTCGAAGTCCTTCTTCACTGGTGTTCCTCATGTCATCCCAAGCCCCCCCATTGGCTCAGATTCGAAGACATTTTCGGACGGAGCAGTGATGTTTATACGCTCTACACGGTCAAGGTAGCGTAGACGTTGAATCAGAAGTTGCTTGACCAGACGCATCCTTGGTCTACTGAATCTGCTTCCCCAAGTGTCATCAATGTAAACAAGACTAAAAATTGGTCACAAACCTTTTCTTTCTAAAAGGCTAAGGACTTTCTCATTCGCTTAAGGTAACGTCTAAGTTTTCAAGCCATAAAAGAGGACTGGGATGATCAAGCTGTTATCCAAAGCCAACTTAGTCTTTAGATGGAGGGCTCTATTACTCAATTAATTCTTGAACCCAAAAGCAGCGTTTGGCAAGAAAGATTATATGTTTGATTTCGTTACCAATGTTGTTGTCCCTTTTTTAGAGCGAGGCCGCGGTAGATGAAGTCCCTGACTATGTTCGAGTTTCTGCTACCTAATGTGAGGCTCTGACCGAGGCGTCGTTATGTGTCCTTCCTTGACGGCAGCATGTACTTCGTTTTGCTTTCATGTTAGCCACTTTCACTTTAATGCCAGCAAATGCCTTGTTGACGGCTCGCTTTGCTCGACCAATCACGTCAATGACGTCGGCATAAGCCAGCTGTTGAACTGACTTTTGGAAGACCGTGCTTCTGGTGTTGACTTGTGAGTTACGCATGATCTTCTCAAGAATGATGCTAAAAAGGTCACATGGCAGCGCGTTGTTTTGTTTGAAAGTTCTTTGACTTTGAAGGTTTCGGTGAGTTAGTTACCGACCTTGACGGAGCAGCGTAAGTTCTCCACTGTCATGCTACACAATCTGACGAGTTTGGTAGGAATGCCAAATTTAGACATGGCTCGTCCCTTTGCACACTATCATATGTCACCTTGACGAATAGGTGGTAAGTGTCGATTTCTACTTTTTCGGCTTTTTTCCTGGATGTTCCTTAAAGCGAAGATCTCATCTTTTGTGGACTTCCTTGGCCTGAAACCACGCTGATAGAAATCTTTTGCTTTGTTGACAAATGGTTTCAGACGCTCACATAATATCGCAAAGAGGATCTTGCAGGTGACGATAACGAGGCTGATTCCTCGAGAGTTAGCGCTGTCAAATGAGTCTTCTTTCGTGTGAACCGAGTAAACGACACTGAAATGCCACTCATCGGGCATGCTTCTCTTTGATCATACTCTGCTGATGAGTAGGTGCATGCGCCCAACTAGATCATCATCTTCTTCTTCTTCTTCTTGTGGCGCTACAGTCCGGGGTGGACCTGGGCCTCAACCAACATGCCTCTCTAGGCAGCACGATCTTTTGCCAGCTGTCTCCAGTTGCGCACTCCAAGTTGGTTGAGGTCCTTCTCCACTTGTGTGCGCCACTTTAGTCTAGGTCGTCCTCTGTTGCGTTGTCCCAATGGCTCGGATTCAAAGACTTTTCGGGCCAGAGCAGTGGTGTCTATACGCTCTACATGGCCTAGCCATCTTAAGCGTTGTATCCGTAGACGCTTGACCAGGCGCATGTCGCTGTACAGCCTATAGAGTTCGTCATTAAATCATCTTCAGCTGCTTTAAATAGCTCTTTGGACATTAAATAGCTATTTGGCCCATCCGCTCCAGCAGCTTTGCCAGCTTTGAAATGATTTACGTTAAGAGGTAAGCATTCCAACGTGAACAGACTGGCGTCTAAACAACTCTTCCGAATTGTGCAAACCTATTTTGAAATGTGCTCGCTGTGCCCATTTTGATGAAATTAACTTTTGATTGAATGAATAAGTCAATAAACAAATTTGACAAGTAACGGGGTTGCAGAAAACGATGCTGCCGAGAACGCTACAGTCAATTCTGCCTGCTGTTACTGACCTTTTTGTTAACTTATTTAACAATCATGATGGGCAGGAGCTGTGGTTTGAACAAGGTGGCGCATCAGCTTGTGCACTTGTGGCATATACTGAAAAAAACTTTTGCTCACAGCAAAGTTACGGGCCCGTGGATTGGCCTGCAAAATCGTGCGATTTAACTTCGCTTAACTATTTTCTGTGAATAAGTACATATACTGACCGCCGTGGTGTAGTTGGTAGCGTGAGACACTAGCACTGGGTTCGATTTCCGGCTAAACGGCTCCAATTTCTTTCACTCTTTCGAGTTGCTGACAACAGTAGCCTACACAACACAAGTATTTAATGAGCAAGCTAGGTCCTCCTGTGGACTGTAGCGCCATCCAATTAACTTGTATATGCCAATACGCCTAAAATGATTGACCACTTGTAGAACAATATTCGCCGCGTTATTGTCAATACGCGGTCACAAGTGTTGCATCAATTCATCAAAAGTTGGACCTCCAGAATAAGATATATCGGATCATGACAATGAAATGCCAGATATCATATTCAAATTTTTAATGCCAAAAGACTAGCTCTCAAATAAAGAAAATTTCATTCCAATTTAAAGAAATCATTCCTATTTAGTTCCGTTTCCAAAATGTATACCTCTAAAAAAAACTTAAAGTCCTTAAGACTTTTTTGACTTTAGGAAATTCATTGGCAAACAAAGTGCAAGTTCTCGACATCTTCCTTAGTGTAACAAACTTCTTCTTCTTCTTCCCGTGGTGCTACAGTCCGGGTGGATCTGGGCCTCAACCAACATGCCTCTCCAGCCAAAACGATCTTTTCTAATTGCGCATACAGAATCTCACAAAAGTAAGTCCGGAAACTTCCAGCGACTGAAAAAACTTACTTAAGGAGGAGCTATAGTCCAGGGTGGACCTGGGCCTCAACCAACAAGCGTCTTCAGCCACATCGATCTTTTCCTCGTCCCTTTCCACTTGCGTGAGCCACTTGATTCGCGGGTTTCCTCTATTGCGCCGTCCCTCGTGAGTGGATTCGAAAACTTTTTGGGCCGGAACATTGGTTTTCACCCGCTCTACATGACCTAGAAATCTCGATCGTTGAGTCTTCACTCTTCTAGCTAAATTGAAGTCGCTGAACAGCCCGTATAGTTCGTCATTATATCTCCTCCTCCACATGCCATCTATGCAAACGGGATCAAAATTCACACGAAGAATTTTCCTCTCGAAGCAACGAAGAGCATCTTCATCCGTTTTTGACAAATTCCATGCCTCCGCGCCATATAGCGGGGGTGGGACGATTAATGTCTTATAAAGCGTTATTCAAGAGAGGGCTTTGTTTACCGATTGCTTTTTTAGCCCAAAAAAGGAGCGTTTGGCAAGAGTTGTTCGCCGTTTGATTTCAGCGCTGATGTCATTGTCTGAATTGATAGCGGTGCCTAGGTAGACAAAGTTATATCTGTCTGCAGTGACGTTCTGACCGAGACGTCGGTGTTGGGTGTCCTTTCTTGTTGACAGCATTTGACTTATTCTTACCCTCGTTTACCACTAAGCCCATTTTCGCGGCCTTTCTTGTTGACAGCATTTGACTTGGTCTTACCCTCGTTCACCGCTAAGCCCAATTTCGCGGCCTCCATTGCAATACCCACAAAAGCGCCATTGACATCACGCTACGTTCTTCCGATAATGTCAATTTCGTCGGCATATGCGAATAGTTGGACGGACTTCTGAAAAATTGTTCCTCTGGTGTTTGCGTTCGAGTTTTGAACAATTCTTTCGAAAACGATGTTGAAAAAGTCGCATGAAAACGCGTCGCCTTGTCTGAATCCTTTTTTGACATCAAAGATCTCGGTTAGGTCTTTGCCAACCTCGATGGAGCTGCGAGCATTCTCCATCGTTATCCCACACAAGTTTAGTAGGGATGCCAAGAATGGACATTGCTCTGTATAGGTCGTATCTATACATGCTATCATACGCGGTCTTAAAATCGATGAAAAGGTGGTGGGTATCGATCTGTGGCTCATGGGTTTTCTCTCAAATTTGCCGTAGTGTGAATTTTTTGATCGATGGTGGATTTTCCTGGCCTAAAGCTACAATGATATGGACCGACCAGGTTGTTGACGAATCGCTTCAGGCGTTCACATAGTACGGCAGATAAGGTTATGTATGCGATACTTAAAAGACTGAAGCCTCTGTAGTTGGCACAGTTCAGAGCGTCTCGTTTTTTATGGATCGGGAAAACAATGCAGAGATTGCATTCATCGGGCATGCTTTCCTCCGACAATATTTGACAGATGAGTTGGTGCATGCTCCTTACCAAATCATCGCCTGCGGCTTTAGAAAGCTCAGCGGTAGGTCGTCAGCTCCCGCAGCCTTGATGGACTTCAGTTTAGATATGGCAATCCTCACTTCATCCGGGTCGGGTGGTCGGAGTTGTTGATCTTCACCGGCCGTCAGCTCCGGCAGTCTTGATGGATTTCAGCTTAGATATGGCAATCCTCACCTCATCCGGGTCGGGTGGTCGGAGTTGTTGAACTTCACCGGCCGTCAGCTCCCGCAGCCTTGATGGATTTCAGTTTAGAAATGGCAATCCTCACCTCATACGGGTCGGGTGGTCGGAGTTGTTGATCTTCACCGTCCCTTTCATTGGGTTTGAAGAGTTCGTTCTACCGGACAGCGGTATTTAGTTCTTCGTCGCCGTTATACAGTTTGCAGAAATGATTTCTCCATATCCTCAGCATCGACTGTGACTCTACTACGATGTTCCCATGATCATCCTTACAGGCTTCGGTTCGGACTTTATAACCTTGACTGATTAACTTTACCCTTTGGTAAGACTTCTTTACGACTGAAAAAACACAACCTTTAAAAATTCCATGTAAATTGTTTACCGAAACGGACAAGAAAAGGAACCCGATGCAGCATTCTCATTAAATTAAGGCAAGCGTGTTCTATCCAGGCGTTGGGCGGTGTTTTATTGTGTTCGAAGGACAAAGCAAATTTGTATATGAAAATGTGATACAAAAGCAAAATCATCGCTTAAAATGTTTGAACTGATTCAAATTTACTTCAAATTCGACTTTAAATTCAAAATGACCACCCGCAGCGTTGCAAAGTGTTGAAGTTGCAAGTTGAATTTCCAATCAAACTTTGCCAATCCTAAGTCAGCACCCGGAAGCTGTATTTGGGATCACAATTAGCACTTTTCGCTCTCTAAATTCTCATCTTGAAATATGCTTTCTTTCTCTGCTAATGAGGTTAATCGAATGCTTAACGGCGGCGGCCTAATGTAATGCAAATGAACGGACTGATTGATAAGACCAATAGAAGCTCTCTTCGGTGTATTTTTGCGATTATAACCGACTGACGGCGAAAACCATATTCGGACTCTCGTTTCGGGGGTGACATAAATGAACTAAATTTCTTGTGAAAAATCCATTAAAAGTTTCATCATATCACAAACGCGGGAGGGAGCAGTAAACTTCGAAGAGTGCGCACTCTTGGTCAAGGACAACGTGTAATGAGTTGATATAAAACGATTTAAAGCAGCAGCACTTAAACTTGTCGCGGTTTCATTTGAATGAAAGCACGGTACTGCCACGCTTGTGGACTTCGAATCCGGATCTGAAGATTGCACGCCTGCCATGGAATATCACGAACTTTTGGCTGAATCACTCTGCCTCAAGTTAATGACGTGTGCCTTTGAAGATCTTTGCCATATAAGCATCGAAGAAGGAGATACAGCGACCCGAATAGAGTTTCTTTGTTTGCTGAAAATTGATTTTGCCTTGGCTTGAGAAGTTCAATAAACTGGTGGGCTTTGAGCACACAAATTTATCTCTTTTAAAGTAGCATGATGCTGTCTTAGGCTAAACCTCTGTTTGTTCTTTCCTTTGATTCTGTTGAAACCGTTCCCAAATATCCTACATTTTATTCAAATCACACATAACCTGAAGAAATACAATAAAACGACGTGCAATGAATACACACGTATCATCTGATCATCAACAACAAATCAAAGTCTCATCGGTCAATTTGCCAACAAACCCCACGACTTGACTAACACCTTTGGGCGGTACTTCACCCTTCACCGAATTGTGCTACACGCTCACTGTTATGATTTTGAATAAGATTCAACGCAGCTCCGCACAACTTATCCATCAAACTGTAAAACAAAGGTCCCAACCGCTGACGAGCTTATTTGACTGCCATTTGGATTGGTTAGGAGGATGATCTCACGTTGAACGTACTCGATGTGCAGCCTGATCGTTCGATGCTTCTGTCTCCTATATACAAATTGAATTTGCACTGCAGGCCGGTTCGGCTTCAAAGCTGCTCTGATGTTGTTCACCTTTTGCGTTCAAAACAAGTCGTGTCCGAGGTTTACTCATATTCAAACTGGACTTGGAATAGATTAAAGAATTTCGATTTTTCTGCTTGATGAATGAAGGATTTTTCGCTCTGTTTGGAGGAGTAGATTCAACGATGAACTACGCCATACGTCGACATGGGCGTGGTCAAGCGTGTTCGGGTACATCGCTTGGGATGGGTATGCCATGTAGAGTGCATGAAAACCAGTGCTCCGGTTCGAAAATTTGAGCCATTGGGACAATGGGATAGCCATGGTTAAGGGATGGGTAAACCATGTAGAGTGCATGAAAACCAGTGCTCCGGCTTGAAAAGTTGAGCCATTGGGACAATGCGATAGCTAGGGTTAAAATGGCGCTCACAAGTGGAGAAGAAGCTCAACCAATTTGTAGAGCGAAATTGGAGTTAGCCATCATGCTGGCTGGACTTATTGGCAAGTTCATTGAAGCCCAGGTGACGTACAGACTATAGTTAAAAGCGACTGTAGCGCCACACGGAAAAGAAGGGGAAAAAAGGTGAATAAGCAAAGGACTAATAATTAATAATAATTGTTGGCTCGACAGTCCACAGGGGGACCAGGGCCTAGCTTGCTTATCAACTACTCGTGTTGTGCACGCTACTGAACTATTCACGAGTGAAAGGGACCAATAGTTTTTTGTCGATTCCGACCGGCGAAATTCGAGAAGCTTTCATAGACTGTTATTACTCTTTGAGTGTTGTCAGCAGCTCGAAAGATTTGGTGCCGTGAAAAATTCGAGGTGTTCAGCCGGGAATCGAACCTAGACCCTTCAGCATGTAAGCGTCGCACTCTACCCGCTACGCCACGGTGGCCACAAGAGCAGCAAAGGACTATATAAGAAAAAAAAGCACATGTTTCTGTTGATGGCATTTAGAGGAGAACATTCAACGACGAGCTTTATGGGCTTTACGGCGGCATGCGCCTAATTAAGCGACTGTAGTACCACACGGAAAAGAAGAAGAAAGAGGTGAATAAGCAAAGAATTCCAGAGTTTTTCTATCTCATGCATAAATCGCGAAATTTTTCAAAAATCAGAAACGAGCGGAGAAAATCATCGTCAAAAACGAGTAACAAAAATTGCTTACACATCCTGCGCGATGAATTGGAATCGAAACATTAGTCCTTGATACGATTTTTGATTATAGGTATGGGCACTGCCCACCTGCCTTATTTTCAGTATCTCCAGGCAAGGAAAGAATTGAATTTATTTTTGAAGTTTTTTGCATCAATCTCTTCAGCACTGAAAAAAAGACAGGCAAGGAAAAATCTCATTTGAAGACGGTATTAAATCATATTCATGTCACCCAATTAAGCAAGCACTTGAAACGGCAACAAAGACACGCGAGTTGAATGACTAAGACCCCGGTTAGAGCCATATACGCAACAGGTGTCTGGGCGACTCTCACTTCTTGCCACCGCTCCATTCAGATCTACTCACTCACTGACTCAGTTTCCCGGCATGTACATACATACAAAACCCTAGTCATCCAGTTGCCACTTCAGTCTGAGACTCGTACTCGTCAAACAAAAGTAAGTCTTGACACGTAACGTAGTTTTTTTTTTTTTTTTTTTTTCTTCTATACCGTATTCCACAAGACTAAGAATCCGTTTCGCTAATTTGCTCGAATTACGAAATGAAACTGAATTGCCCAAGAACCATAGACACCTGTACACATGCATCCGCGATCCGTGTGTTGAGAATTCCACGCTCAGCAGTGGTCTAACCTAGCTGGCTAGGTGTGCTTAGAAAAACCTCATTCATGTCATTTCAGTCTCAGCACAAAACACAACTTCAAACCAGTTTATCTGCATTCTTTTCAACGAACAAATAAAGATACAAATAATAATAATTCCACACACAAATTAAACCCACACACGGACTGGCGATTGAACACACGCGTCGCTGAACACTCCGCTGCCCATGTATGCGGGAACGGGGAGGGGGATAGCGCTTTTTCTATGTCAAATATAAATAAACAATCCTAAGCAGTTCGCACGTTTCAATGGATTTTTGCTGCTGCTGCCTTCACTTTCCGACCCGGCCAACTTGATCAGGTGGACCACGTAGGAGGTGTGATGGTCGCCGTCATAGTGCAGTGATGGCTTGAAAGGAGAGTGTGTTCGCATAAACACAGGTGTATGCTAATTCATATTTTAAACGTTTTTCGCTTAGAATCTTAACGATGCATACATGCCTAGGAAGCGTGAATGTGTTCATCTATGAAATAGGCAAATCGGTAACGACATTTTGGAGATCCGTTTTATTTCAGGTCTCTTATGCAAATTGTTGAGCGATGGACCAAAACTTAAATGCGAGCAGTATTTCCTGAAACCGTTTGTGTTTTTTTTTTTTTTTTTTTGCCAATTTACTGCTGCCATTTTGGAAGTCAGGTTTTGATCTCTTTTCAACAATTTAATCCAGTGACGAATAACATGACAAACCCTTTGTTCACCAGCGTGTTCTACATACCAACTTTGTCGGACATTCAAGAAAAGAATATCCGATCACTGTGACAACATTAAGTTAGCCTTCAGATCACACTAGACTCTTACACCCCTCTTCACCAAACTCAAAGCGAAAATTGACAAAGGAAATAAAACGGATGCCAAATACAAAATCAATTGCAACGGAAATGACGTAGAAACATTCAATCTATGCTACGTAGGTACAACAAAACAATTTTTACGACAAACATTGGCTGGTCATAAATCCGACATCAACAATAAGAACGGATCGAAAACAGCACTGGTCAACCACTGCCTGCTGACTAGAATGTAGAATTTCAACATTGTTGAAGTCCGGCAGACTGAAAAAACACCAACAAAAGGTAAACATTAGAAACACTTCACATTAGAAACACTTCACACTATTACCTACAGCAACAATAGATCTGTTCCAATTGATTTGTGTACAGAAATTCGTAGTTGAGTAATTTGGGTAAAGAGTAACTCTTCCGAAAATTGTGAAACGAATTTTCGTAGAAATTAAAACAGCTATCAGACATATGAAATGTCAGAGGTTTTTTTTATTTTCGATTTGACAGCCATCTGCTTCCGTGCTGCCGCCCACAGTACTTTCTTCGGCAGAAATTTCTAAGGAGGGAAAATATTTTGTCCTCCCATGAGCGACCTGTTCTACGAAAAAAGAAAAAGCTAATGGAATGCTTTTTCATAGTATTTCGGGCAAATTCGTAGACATTCGTAGCAATTCAGATCAATTCGAACGGACCTAATACGACTAGACAGCAGGACACACAAAACATATCCGCGGTCTTCTCAACAGGTAAATCCAAGTCAATTTTTAAATATAAGGTTGCAAATATCCCCCCTCCGCTTTTTTGCTCTTTATTCAATGCTTCATAAAAAGTGTTACAGTGATTGGATTTAGTTCAAATATGCGCCGTTTTGTTCGATAATCTGTTTCCATATAGACGGCAACTTCATAATACCTCCCTTGTAGAAGCCCCCCTCCTTATATGGGAAGAACTCGGACAGCCAGCGAATTTGCCTTTAACGAAGGAAAACTTGAAAATAGCGCGAATTTCGGCGTTAGTGAATTTCATATTTACACGTCTTTAACTCTTGAACGCAATATCCAAACAAATCATGCATAGCGTTTTGTAGGTTATGTCAAGACCTTTCAAATGATGCGTAGCATTGCCAGATGCGAGCTCTGTAGCGCTTTGTACATAGCCGGAAAATTGAAAAGACAAAAAGACGGAAGGGAAATAATTGACAACCTTATATTAATGTCATCTGTGTACAAGCATCAAGACTGACCTTCGCCCAACGAAATGCCAACAATAGTCTTTACTTTAAATAGTATATTTTCAATTTTATTATTTTTATTTAATGTTGAATGGTAAATGTCGACGAAATACCCAAAAGTATTACCTAATAGTAAGTTTTTGAATCTCATTTGACCGGAAAGGAGATACATAAATATGTGAAAAGCGATTATGTATTGTTTGCATTCACTAATTGAGACTAACTGCATGCTGACCAAACAACTAACTACTTTAGGAGCATTTTAAACTATAATATCTTTCGATGGTAAAGGATTCCCTCTTGTGACCCAGTTTAGTGAAAGGAGCAGAAATTGTAGATAACCATCTGCTACATCAGTAATGGGATCATACTTAAGGAAAGAAGGTATGGATATGGAAAAAGTATTAAAATTGTAAATTCTATGATTGTTGATTCTATGACGATATTGCGTTTCTACAATAATTGAAACCAGGCTTAAACATTTTTCACACCGTGCAGTTAGAATTGAGTATGAAAGTGTCCTGAATTATATGCAGTTCACTTTTAACTAGCATAGCATCTTGCACTAATGCTGTACAGGAAACCCTCCTTCAAAGCGAATTCCTATAACCCGTTTTCGCTACAACACGGTTCCCAAAATGCGGAGATTTTCTTACAGCGCTACTCTTACAACGCGATTTTTAAGAAAATTTTTATGTACGCAAATTTTTTTAAATATTTAAATATTTTTAAATATTTTTCATTTGTCAATATTTAATATTTTATTTTGAAATTTGAAAAGGGTTTTCTTTCCCAAATACAATTCTCTGCATTTTCTTCGTACTTTTACACCTATCTTAAGAGCTGTCAAAATAATGTTCTACAACAAAAACAAAGCAGATTTAGTGGCAATGACAAATGACTTTTTACTAATAAATATGTAGAAAGATTTAAATAAATTTAAATATGGCAAAGCAGTTGGAAGAATACATTTTGGAGAACGACCCTTTAAGTGATAGAGCAGAAATATTTAAACAAAATTTTTAAAACAGTTTATCTCCCTATCAAGAAATTTATGAAGATTTGCGATATAAGAGCAAACAAAATTCAATGGACGATTTTTTGTTTCAAACCAATAATCGTCGAAAGGATGCCCGAATCTGATAGTGGATCAAGTTCAGATTTTGAACTAGTACAAACAAAACGTTCGAGGCAAATCATACTAAGTGATGAGGAGGAGTAGAAAGTTATCGTTCTTTTGGCTTTCAGTTATCAAATCTTTCAACTTGAATATTTTATGTTTAATTGAAATTAATCCAACTTTAGTTGGATTTGGCTCAATTAGAAACACCCATACAGTCGACTGCTGGTAACTTTCGGGCTCATACGCGTAAATCCACGATTCATCACCTGTCACGATGTCATAAACATGTTTCGAAGCAATCGAAGTAATCGCATTTTTGGAGCATTTCTCTCGACCAATCAACACGAGCCTTTTTTGAGCGATTGACATATTGTGTGGGATCCAACGCGAACAATTTTTTTTTGACGGTCAAATGTTCATGCAATATTGAATGCATGCTGGTCCCACTAATGACTAAGGTTGTCTTAATCTCACGACAGGTCACATGAAGATCTTGCAATATCAGTTGGCGCACAGCATCAATGTTTCCGGAACAACAACTGATTTTGAACAACCTTAACGAAATTCGTCTTGGTGTGAACTACGACCTCGGTTAAATTCACCATATCGATATCCTTGATCATTGATAAACCTTCATCACCAAAAATTGAACTAAGTTCATCGATGCACTGTTGTTGAGTTAATTCACGTCGAAAGTTGTAAAAAATAATTGTACGAAGACTTTCCCGATTTAATTCCATTTTCTAGGCGAGATGAATCTTTTAAGTTACTGTAAACAACACAAATAACACTCGTATGTCAAAACGTTTTGAGTACGTATAACCTCAAAAATGTCAAACTTTACGATAGATTGCAACACTAGGATTGCCCAATCCCGAAATATAAAAGGCAACCTTCGTACAAATTCCAATATTTTATTAAAAAATTGTTTACTTTGGAACCAAACTCTGATTTTTGTATGGAGTTCATATCTTCTACAACACGATTTATTACAACGCGGCAGTTTTTGGGAACCTATTCCCCGGTGGGACGGCCGCCGTTGCGTAGTGCGTAGAGTGCAACGCTCACACGCCAAAGGGTCTAGGTTCGATTCCCAGCTCAACACCAATTTTTCGAATTTTTAACGGCACCACCTCTTTCGAGCTGCTGACAACACTCAAAGAGTGATAACTGTCTAAGAAAGATTCTCAAATTTCGCCGTTCGGAATCGGCAAAAAACTGTAGGTCCCATCTACTCGTGACAGAACAGTAGGGCGCACAACACGAGTAGTTGATGAGCAATCTAGGCCCTGGTCCCCCTGTGACCTATCGCGCCTACCAGTTATTATTAGTCGTCTATCTGCAGCCAAAGTCAAACCTTTCTTTAGCTGGCGGCGCCTTGCACAAACAATTTTTCAATTTTAAAGTAAAACAACAAATTTTGCGAAAAATGCAGACATCAATTTCGTACTGTTTCTGTTGTACCCTTAATTCCTCACACACGCCACCAGAAAAAACATTCATGTGTGAGCCATCGGTGGTATATGCCGTCCTCAACGTTTTAAATTGAAACCACATTTTCAAAGCATCTGTTGTTTGTTAACGACGAAAAAGAAAAACAGTTTTCCATGCATAAGGGAACATTTTCTTTCTTGTTCTCTATCGATCTGCTTCAGACCTGCAAAACTCTTACATTTCAATATTTGTCAAAATTTCATCATGCACTGTTGCAAGCTGCCCGAACGTGCGAATTATATTAAAAAACAAACACAATATCGAAATGTAGCCACATTTATATGGCAAGTGCGTAACATGATTGAATAAAAGTAACTTTTTGCGTGATCAGATTTGGCAGCACTTTGAACATTTTGAAGTTGCGAAAAACAATCCTACGTGCAGATCATGGAACTCCCTTGTCTCTTGCTCTTGTTTCCATATTTTTCAAAAAAAAACCTCTTTACGACTTGTCAGTTGATACACAAACAGAATTTATAAAGCGAGACCTCACACAATGAAATCGTCATCGATTAAAATAGACAGTGTCCGTTTTTCTTTCTAAGCTATTATTTTCTTGTCGAATTGGTTATTTTCCTGCCGATATCAGCTATCAAATCAGCTGCGAAGCTGTGCATATCCTTCTTTTTATGTCAGAACAATTTGCTCTGCCTCTGCAAACACTTCGCGTGTTAATTGAAATTAAGGTTAGGAAACAGTTAACCACTTCAACGGCTCTCTCAAGAGAAAATAAAAATCCAAAAAATTAATTCAAAAGCATTGAAATTAAAAAAACCATGCTATGTGAATAATAACGGTACAGCAGAGGACTGTAAAAACCGATTTTCAAATGCGATCAAAAAAAAGCCAATTTGAATAACTCATAAAATATCTACAATTGCCATTTTTTCATAGGCAAAAATGGACGTTCCAACAACGGCGACCAACCTCAGCCTCCTCAGGCCAAAGATTCACATGAAATATCTTCCCCACACTTGATCTGACTCAAAGGTCTTTGGACAAATTTCTGTAGCTACCAGAAAACATCTGTCAAACCACAAATACAACGTTATTTGTCAAAGGCAGTCGGCCTTAATTTGGAAGTTCCCTCCTTGTAGCCTCCTCTTTATGCAGCAACAACGGTTGCTGCATCGTGATTTGCGGTCTGCCAAACATTACCCCCCGTTTCACCTAAAAGTGCACTCTAACCATGAAGCGGATTATACACGATGTAACGTATGTGTGCGCGAACACGGATCTCATTCACTCACTCCACGGACATCGTTTGTTCTCCATTCTTTGTTTTTCTTTTTCATCATCCCTTGTGTTCTCCTACGCCGCAGTTGCCTGCGCCGCCTGCCGCTATGAATTCCATTTCAAAATTTATTGCAAATTGCACAAAATAATAGCGAAAAATTCCATACACTCTTACGTCACACGGCATGACTCGCACAGTACCACAACTAGCCCCACACAGCACCTACAACACCACATGGAGCAAACAACATAAAACAAACAAGAAAATAAAAAAAGGTGCTTCATGTGTAACACGGTAATTTTGTATGCAACTCCGCACCAAACCGAACGCAGCGGCAAGAGCGAAAGATATTGCAATTAAATGCAAATTTCAAGATGAATAGAAGTGTACAAAGAAGAGGAAGAGCTCAGCATAATTGATCATTGTGGCAGCTGCCTGAATGGTAAGGGGAAGAACGATAAATATAATTGTTATTTGGGGTTATGCACACAGTTCTTGTGCAAGTGCGCTTGCAGAGAACCATACACTCGGAAGATCTTTATCTTGGCCAAGCTAAGAAAACACATATTAACTGAAAAACCAACTCAGCAGCATTTTTATGCTAATTAGGCTCGGGATTTATTATGCCGTATGATTGAAACAAATCAAGGTGGTCTAATGAAGAACAGTTGCGCGTTGAATTGACTCTTCACATTCTCAGTTCCTGAATCAATTAGCATCATTTGGAGTTATCCAACCGAAAGAATAGATTTCGGAATGCCCCAAACGGACCTTCGGTGTGAAATATGCGCCTTTTGTTTATATGTTGACTGCTTATAGACGCCATTAGTTCAATTTGATGACCGAAAACAAGCATCCCCGCAGAGCGGTAATTTCTTATCTTCATTATACTCTGAATCTGGCAATCTCTTCTGTTTTTCTCAATCTACCACATTTGAACGAATGTCTCAAATTTATATTATATTGGCAAGCTTAAGTCTCTCTGAACAAATCCTTTCCTTCCACAGATTCCATCGAAGTTTATAGATTTTCGTAGAGATCAATTGTTTCCAGTTTATGAAAATAATTTTTGCAAACATTAAGTGCGTCTTTGACACTTGCAAAACTGCCAACATTACCAATATTTAAGAGTTTAGCAGTTTAATCGTTATTCTTGACATTTTTGCGGTTTTCACACACATTCCTACGGTCCATCAGAATATCGCAGATATTTTTACCAAACCAACAGAAATGAAAGCAAACGTAAAGCATGTATTGGCTCTGAGAACCGGTTGACTCTGCTATGTCCTAAAACACGTCTCCCCACAACGATATTGAAATTTAATAGTTTGTTAAGTCACCGCTTTTGACCACAAAATTATTAGTTGAGTAGAAAATACAATCCAGAAAAACACATTAATTTTCAGCAGACGTTGACTCACCCGCATCATCCTTTCCAAAACACGGGTAAATAGAGCGTTTAGTCAGTTGCCGGTCAGACAAACTAACGCACGAAACGTTGGAAAAGTTGTTCGAATAATTTGTGCAGAGTGTGTTCGCAATAGTTAACGGCACGCTGCTGTTGTTTGAAAAACTGCTTTGATTTTCCATTTCAGTGATGCCAGAGCTCTAATTGATTCAGTTTTTCACTTCTTACTCTGAATGATTATTTATGTTTCTCACTTAAGAAGCATATACATCCAAAGAGAAAAAGCAAAAATATGTGACCAAATAAACTGTCACTAAATATAAGGTTGTCAAATATCTCTCTTCAGACTTTCTGTCTTTTGAATTTTACGGCTATGTACAAAGCGCTACAGAGCTCGTATCTGGCAAAACTATACATTATTTGAAAGGTCTTGACATAACCTACAAAAGAGGAGATATTTGACAACCTTATAGTACTGTCGTGTGCGTATTAATTGGGACAAGAAATATTTTTCTAATTTTTTGATAGAAGTACGTACATACAAACCATAGTACGTTTATTTTTTCAAATATTTTGGTAAGTTTAATTAGACTACGGATTAAATGCTCTATTTTGACTGTTTATAATAATAATTGTTGGCGCTATAGTCCAAAGTTGGACCAGGGCCTTGCTTGCTCATCAACTACTCGTGTTGTACGCGCTACTGTTCTCTCACGAGTAGAAGGGACTACAGTTTTTTAGCTACTCCGAACGGCGAGATTTGAGAAGCTTTCTTAGACAGTTATCACTCTTTGAGTGTTGTCAGCAGCTCGAAAGAGGTGGTGCCGTTAAATTCGAAAAATTGGTGTTGAGCTGGGAGTCGAACCTAGACCCTTCGGCGTGTGAGCGTCGCACTCTACCCACTACGCCACGGCGACCACAATTTTGACTGTTAGTCATTTAAATATATTTGGCTGTTCTAAGAGGTAACATGCTGTTTTTTAGGAAAAAAATGAAACCATACAATTTCAAACATTATTTGTCAATACTTCATCCTCATGACTATTCCAAAAGAAAAGAGGGCACAAGACATGCACACGCTGGAAAAACCATCCGTGAGATTTCAGCTAACGTTGGAGTTTCAAAATCCAGTTTTTCAAGGATAATTGCTCAACACAAGATCACTGGATCAATTGAATCCAATCATAAGGGTCATTGCGGGCGGAAATGCAAAACAACAAATAATGACGATAAGGTTTTGATAATAAATAGTATAATTGACCTTGGCCAGACAAATTTTGACATGCTAACAAAGTGGACAACAGCTGGCGTTCAGATAGATGCGCCAATTAAGTCGCTTCTGCCTCATTTTTTCGATCAACAGCTGTTTTTTCAAAGGCTTTGTTGCCTTTCGATCAACAACATCAAGGAAAGGCAACAAAGCCTTTGAAAAAACAGCTGTTGACCGAAAAAATGAGGCAAAAGCAACTTAATTGGACTAAGAAACATATAGAATGAACAGTGGACAATTGTAAGGAAGTTGTTTTCTTCGACGAGAGTCACTTTGAGGCCGATGGATACCGGGTAAGTGTCGTGAGTAAAAGTTCAAAAGAAAAACGTCCGACCCGTCCATTTCGTTCAAGCGCAAAAATACCCCCCCCGAAAGTCGTGTTTTGGGGATGTTTTAGATTTGAAGGCCCTGGAAGCCAATAGACGGTATGATTAACAGCATCAAATACGCAGAAGTTTTAACTCAAATGCTCATTCAGAGGAGACGTTCTGTAGCAAATTATATTTTACAACAGGATCTTGCTTCATGTCACACATAAAAAAAAATAAAACAGCATTTTGCGAACCACAAAATTGATGTTCTGGATTGGCCTGGCAACTCCCCTGACCACAATTAAATTGAGAATCTGTGGGCAATTATTAAAGGAAGGCTCAGGAAGAGAGACTACACCACATAAACTATGTAAGCTGATTTCGTCTATTATTGATATTTAGTTTGATGACAAAGAAATTAAACATATATGCGAACCAAAAAAGAGTTATCAAAAAGAGTCAACGTACTCATAAAAGCCAAGGGAAGCCATATAAAGTGTTAAAATTAACCTGTGTTATTTTTTTCTAATTTTAATTGAAAATAAAGTACAATATAAGTCGAAACCATTTCTCCGCGGTTCGAAGTGATAAAGTACCATCCCCCAAAACACCATTAATCTCACTGAACGTTTCTCTAGCGGATTTGCCTTTAACGAAGGAAAACTTTAAAATAGCGCGAATTTGGGCGTTAGTGAACTCCATGTTTACACGTTTATAACTGTTGAACCCAATGTCCAAACTTATCATGCATAGCGTTGTTCTGTAGGTTATGTCAACACCTTTCGAATGATGTATTGTATTGCCAGATACGAGCTCTGTAGCGCGTTATACATAGCCGGAAAATTCAAAAGATAAAAATGAGGAGATGTTTGACAACCTTATAAATTGTAAATTTCGTTTGTCCCAATTAATTTGCACACGATTGTATTTTTACAGACCAGACAGCTTTCACGCTGTTCATATTCGTCTCGTTTTTGTTTTTATTTTTGTTTAGATTCAGAACCAAAAAGAGAAAAAATTCATGGAACCTCCATATTCATTGCTTTTAAATTTAAATTTCAAAACCGCGATTTGTAAGCTACATTTCCAATTACTCATACATTTCCTGGTCAAAAGAATCATCGAAAGATCATCAAAAGAATTCATCAAGCTAGAGACCTTGAGCAGACACACGTTGATCGGATCTTTATTAGCTCTAGTGCTCTCTGACGTTTCCTTGCTGAGCCACAAAAGCGTTTAGTTTTATATGTTGTCTATCGTAAAGTTGTGTCGATCACTCCGAGCTCAAGTGCATCTTCAAACGATGATATCACACCTGACAATCTGCTTCGTTAGAGTCTTACATCCATATCTAAGCAGATTACTGCCACAAAACTCGACTGGAGGTTGCCTTCAAAATAAACCGCCGACTGATGTCGAATTTTCTTTAAAATCCTATTAAAAGCGCGTTCATTGACATTCACTCCACCACCCTCGCCTCCGTTTCATTAGTTTCCAACTTTTGCTTTTCACATCTTCAAAACTACCAAAATTGGCCAATTGAACAAGATTTGGCCAAAGAAAACATGGCGTGTAAACAAAAGCTGAACGAGCGCGCAACGTTAAAAATCACATGAAACAAAACCCGCCACCTAGGCTGACTTTTCTCTGTAACGTGTGTTTACATTCAATAGAACTACAAGACATCAACTTACATAAGACGTGAGCTTAAGGTCAAAAATAATTATGACACTTTATGACCGCCAGCAACCAAAACAAGTAATCCTCCACTGGCTCTGTGTCTCCAGTGGTACGCCTGCGCACAATCTGTCTCTCGCCCTCTCTGTGTATATCTGGTAAATCCAATGAATGTGAAATTATATATCCCAAGATCGAAGCCAGCCACTGAACTAATCGCACGAACTTCGGTGCAATAGAAAATCGAAAATATTTGCGGTATGTACGTTGGTCGTTCGAACTGAGCGGTGGGGCACTAATGGTCTGTTGCTGAAATCGTCGGAATATCTACACCCAGGTGAATTGAATTAGAGAAACGGATACCCTGATGGTTGATTCGTTGGTTGGTCTTGTTGTTGTTGCAGATAGGTATTCCAGTTCCAAAGCCGGGCGTAGGTGATCACGTAATACGATATTATCTGCCACTCACTCGCACTATTCTTCTCTTTCTATCTATCTCTCCTGTTTTGACACTCTCTTCAATTCTGTCTTCACTTCACTTTGTTGATGCACTCATCACATCACAAACAAAACTGAACACAATCTGTATCCGTACAAGGAATGCAATTAATCACTTTTCTATCACTCAGCACCAAAACCCGGATAATCTTCTATTAAAAACAAAAACACATTCGTGTGTCTCGTCGTCGTGGGTTGTCCTGACAGCGACCGCGATTAATCAGAAATTTCTCAAAATATGCGCTCGATTTCTGAAGAACGAACCTCCTGCACAGGCGTCAAGCAATCGACTAAAAATGACTTGAGCGCAGTTTCAAGTGTTGACTGAGTCCGACTGGTGGCCAGCCAATGTTTTTTCGGTTTTTCCTTGTGCTTGTCTTTATCGGGAGTTTTGTTTTGCATCTGTATTTTAGGTGAAGTCGCACTTAAGTCACGAAGCAAGCTGTTAACGTGGTTTCGTAGAGGAGAGGAGTTAATTCATTGCCAACATTGTGAGCTCTCTAAGCGGAGTCGGAGACAATTCAGCAAGATTGACTTAAAGTGTTAGTTAAAAATAAAGAGGGAGGGATGGTTTGAATCTCGACTTGGTTCTGGGAGCACTTATCTTAATGTAAGCCGGGTCATATCTGGAATGAATACTTTGTACTTTAAGCAGAGAGATGTTGTTTCCTTGCCTTGTAAAAAGTGGATTGACAAAATCAAAAGACATACCTACGAGTATGTGTGAGTCATATCAACATAATAAATTCATCTTTTTTGGAATATTTCAAGAGGGAATTTAAAAGGGACTCTTTCGAGCTGCTGACAACACTCAAAGAGTAATAACTGTCTAGGAAAGGTTCTCCAATTTCGCCGTTCGGAGTCGGCAAAAAACTGTAGGTCCCTTCTATTCGTGAGAGAACAGTAGCGCGCTTAACGGGTAGTTGATGAGCAAGCTAGGCCCTGGTCCGCCTTTGGACTGTAGCTCCAATAATTATCAATTATTAATTTAAAAGTGAACAATATAGCCAAATAGAGCGTATGGGCACCACTGCTCTTGCCCTAAAAGTCTTCGAATCAGAGAAATTGGGAAAACGCATCAGAGGACGGCATAGGTTAAAATATGGCACACATAAGTGGGGAAGGACCTCAACCAACGGGGAGTGCGCAATTGGAGCCAGCTAGCGAAAGATCGTGCAGGCTGGAGAGGTATGTTGGCTGAGGCCCAGGTGCACCCCGGACACAAAAAGAAGAAGATGTTTGGTACATTAAGGAAGCTGTCGAGTACTTCCACTTATTTTGCAAATACATTTTCTAAAGTTAAAAAAATCTTAAAGGTTTTTTTTAGAAGTACACCAGGTATACCGGTAGGAAATGAGCGTTTTTTTTTTTTTTGAAAATAAAACTCTAATTATTGATGGGAAAGTAAAACCGTTTTATTCAAAGTATATGCCATTGTTTTCTACACATTTTGACCACCTTTCTGGCAATTTGTGAATACCACGCCAATAAAATTGTTCGCCTTTTTAAGCAAACCAATCAGACATCCAATTTTCGACCTCCTCGTAGGAATCAAAGTGCTGCTCAGCCAATGCGTGTCCCATCGATGAAAACAAATGGTAGTCGAAAGGAGCCAAATCTGGTGAATACGGCGGGTGGGGTAGCTGCTCCCAGCCAAGTGTTTTGATTGTATCCTGAACCGGTTTTGCTTTGTGTGCAGGTGCATTGTCATGGAGCAAAATTACCTTGCCGTGTCTTCTGGCCCATTCTGGTCGTTTCTCGATCAATGCATGGTTCAAATTGATCATTTGTTGTCGGTAGCGATCAGTTTTAACGGTTTCACCAGGTTTTAGGAGCTGGTGGTACAGCACACCTTTCTGGTCCCACCAAACAGACAGCATTGTCTTCTTGCCGAATCGATCTGGTTCTGCAGTCGATGTTGGTGGTTGTCCCAGATTAACCCAAGATTTTTTCCGTTTAGGATTCTTAAAATAAATCCATTTTTCATCGCCAGTAACAATCCGATGCAAAACCGATTTTCTTTCGTGTCTTTGAAGCAAAATTTCACAAGTGTTTTTTCGGTTTTCCATCAGTCTTTCATTCAATTCATGTGGCACCCATTTTCCACACTTTTGGATCTTTCCCATAGCTTTTAAACGGACAGAAATTGTTTGTTGTGCAACATTTAACATTGCTGCCACTTGCTTTTGACTCAAAGTGTCATCTCCATCCAATATCGTTTGCAATTCGGCGTCTTCAAACTTTTGTGGTGGTCTTCCACGTTCTTCATTTCTCACATCAAAATCATTATTTCTGAACCGTTGAAACCATCTTTTGCATGTTGCTTCTGATAGAGCATGATCACCATATGCCTCGACAAGCATTCGATGCGACTCTGCAGCGCTTTTCTTCAAATGAAAACAAAAAATTAATGCTTTCCGCAAATCATCACTTTCTGGTACCAAATTCGACATTTTTAACACGATGAAAAAATATGATGTTGTCTGTTCAATGACTTGTGAGCAAACAAACAAAAAAAATTAAGGGCTCGTTCACAACAAATGTCCCCTATCGAGACATTTGTATCTCACTTCATACCGGTATACCTGGTATACCGTTAATAACGTGACAAGTACAAGAAGTCAATAATCTTGGGTTTACAGAAAAAAGACGATTTTAAATCGTGAATCCTGGAACTATGTAATCAAATTAATCCCCTCAGAAGACAACAGTGGCAAAAGGTATATGACATAGTGTGTCTTTGTGTTAAAATAACGGCTCCTGCACGTTATAATTGTTTAATTAGTAAACGAAAAAGTCAGTAGTGGCCGTAACAATTGACTGTAACTTTCTGACCAGCATCGGTTTTAAAAGAGAGACGACTAATTATTCCTTCAATTCATAAGACACACAAAACTGTTAGTTTTTGAGGATGTAACGGTGTCTCAACAAAACCTTGTTTTTCGAAGTATTCATTAAAACAAAAGTAATATTTATCGCTTTTTAATGTTGGGATCAATGGCAATCTTATCCATTCATTTTATTTAGTCGGCTGTTCATAGTTAGAATACTGTTGTCAACTTAAAGTACTGTTCCTCAAAACGAGAGCCCCTTACATGCTTATGTACATATGTACTTTAAAACGTTTTACAAAAATTATAGAAAATATCTTAGCCAACTAAAGAGCGAAAGACCCTGGGAGAAATTGAGTTTTATTGGTCTAGGCTCAGCCCTTATATAACTTCAATGTTTAATAAAGAAAGCGAAAAGCGATGTTAAGGTTCCAAATATCGACCACAATAGAGATCTGGGCCTGGCTTCGTTTTTTGTCATCTTATAAAAAATGTAATTCAAAGCAAAAGATGGCGCCACGTACAACTTGTGTCTGATCTTGGAAGCAATTACGTATTTCATTGGAAATATGTGACATTTGTTCATCATCTCCGAAAATATCCGAATTTATAATATCTAAAATAGACAGCATTTTTGGAAAATTTTGATTTTCCATTTTAAGTGGAAGAAAAGAGCACCGGAATCCAATCGAATCTTGTAATGTTTGCGAATGTTTGCATCTTGACCAGTCCGAAATGTTTAAAGAAGTTAAAAGTGAGCACCCAGAGTTTTTGGAAGCAGAATCAGCAAACATCATCGGCATATCCCAGAAAGTGCACTGATTTGCAGAAGATAGTGCCTTCCGTGTTTACATCTGGCCTTTAGACTATCCCCTCGAGCACAATATTGAAGAAGTCACACGACAGTGCATCTTCTTGCCGAAATCCGGTGCAGGTTTGGTTTGCATGGGATATCGGGCTTGTGTTAGCGTTGTGCGACACAACCGAATCAGTTTTTCCAGGATCCCGAATTCGTCCATAGCGTCAAAAAGATGGTGTATATCGACTTGAAACTCGCTGGTCTTTATCAGGATTTGCCTAAGTGTGAAAATTTGGTCTATACTCGATTTGTCGAACTGGAAGCCGCACTGTGCGGTGCAAAACGGCTTAGACGTTCACACAGTATTCTGAACAGGATCTTGTAGACAACATCCAACAGGGACATACCTCGATAGCTCTTGCATGAGGTAGGATCCGCTTTGTACTTTGTACTGTGAGATAAGCCAGGCTAAACTATTGGAAGACATTATTGACAACAAAAATGGTCAGAAACGACCAAAATACTTGAAAACTCTTTGCTCACGTGACTGTACCGGTCAAAAACCACCTGGAAACACTGAAATGGGAGATCTTACCCCACCTGTCGTATTCTTCAGGCTTTGCTCTTTCCGACTACCGGCGTTTTCGATGGAAGCAAAATGATTTGCTGATCAGCGATTCAGATATTTTGAAGAATTCGAGGAAGCGATCAATGATTGGATGGATGCCAGAAAGAAAAAATTTTTAGAGATGATACTCGAAAATTTCCAAGGAGATGAGAAAAGGAATTATACTCTAACGGGCAATACTTTGAATGATGTATTTTTATTCTTTACGTTTTTTCAATGAAAACAAAACTGTGAACACAAAAAACGGGCTGAATTAATTTGTTCCCGCATTAAGATTGTATTGATTTAATGATCAAAAATTTAAGTTTCACGAAGTTCAAATTCCCAATGCATATAGAAATTCAAAGCTAAACTTACTGATGATCCGGCCTATGATTCTCCCAAATGATGTGTTGAATTATGTTCTTAAAAAACAACAAGCAAAAGCGCTGTGAAACTGATCACACCTTTTAGAAATTCATGAAGAAATTCCAAGAATTTACTTCATCTCTACGCCATCGCCAAAGTCATCTGACTCCGTTACTGTTTTTGTTATATTCGGTGAGGCATAACTCAGTCTAAGGACATCCTCATATCGTACTGATTTTTGATTTCGTTTTCCCACCTGATGGATAGAATTTTTGAAAAGACTCATACTTTGTTTGCCAGTCAAGCAATTTGAAGGTTGCTTAACTACATGAACTGGTTGCAGATCGTCTTAAATTTGTAGTGCGACTGAATAATGATTCGATTTTAAAATTCGAAGTGTTTTTTTGCTCTTTCTTGACCTAAATTCTTCCGCTGACCTTCATACATGCAGGGCCAGTGACGTATTTTTTATATCCATGTTAAGGTGTCCACTCCAGAAACCTATTCTTTCAGATGCTCAGTCGTGGGCAAAATTAAAGGAATGATTGATACAAATGATGCGTTTTGAAGCAACCCGATTTAGAAACATAATGAACTGTTATCCTGGGCACAGGATCAGTAGCACGGAGCACTAAACTTAAGAGTTCGCAGATACAAATTACTAAATAATCCGGTATCCAAAGAAGGAAACCTTATTAAAAAATTAACCGAAATGTGCAAAAATAGGAAAAAATAGGACGACTTGATTTCTTAGGGCTCCGGCATATAGAATACTTTACTAGCGTCAGCGTCATCAATACTTTGACAGATACATAGAAATACATGTATTCTTATGGGAATTGGCCCATAGATCAACGCTGCCGCTCACGCGACGGATGTAGTAGCTCAACTTCCAACTTTTCTCCCTCCGTCAGTGTTGACAATCGTACATTGTGACATTTCAAGAGAATTTTTTTTTAATTTTAAATTTACGTTTGTTGAGTTTGAGGTTAGTTCTCGTCGAAATCACACACGAAAATAACAAAGGTTTGTTTTAATAATAACAATAACATTAACTTATTAAAGACATTAACACAGGACATTGTGAACAGGAGTTTCGAGAAATTCCGGAGTGGAAGAAGTTTTGGTAAAGCATTCAAAAGGAGAAACAAATGAAAAGAAAATCCTATATTGAGTGGGAACAAAATTTTTTACAGGACTTAATAAAGGTTTGTATTTGCATAACTTAGATAAAATACAAATTAAATTGCGTTTTATTTATGTTGATGACCGAGGCAAAATTGAGGCCGTTAAATCCCATATTTCTCTTTACGATAAGAGCCATGCATCTTATCGTAACAACATTTTAAAACAAAAGGTCTGAGAGCATGTAGCGGCTGTTGTTTGAATAGACGGATAGTTTTTTAAATTATAGTATATTGTTCTATGTCTCAATTTATCCCACATTTTAGTGGAACATTACCAACAGCGGTGGATATCCTTAAGGGATATTTACGTGAAGGAAGCATCCAAGAAACCGGCGTCTGGAAGCGCTGCATTGGATGAGCAGGAGTCTAACTGGATTTGCTATGAATCAATGAATTTGAATTTTTTAAAGAGACACGTGGCACCCCGTAGATATGTACTATTCTTTTCTAGATATCTCAAAACCTACATTTTATTTCCTATTAACCTATTTTGTTCTCTTAGTAGTTTTTCAACCTTACCGTGGGAGGCTGAAGGCAGCAGCGCTTTTACAGAGACATTCCCGGAACCTGGAATGTCTCCTTTATACCGTGAGTCTTTATACAACTTGAAAAGGGAAACAACAACCACCACAAGCAGTCCCAGTTCCTACTACACGTCACCACCAAAACGCACAGACACTCCGGAGACATCATCACGAATCGACAAACTAGTCGATTGTGTAGAACAAATCATCGTACACATTCTATGTTTTGTTTTGTTTTTGTTATATTTATTGAAAAAGTATGTATGTATAATAAAATTATAAAACTGAATTACAATTACATATGGTGTCATTAAGCACATTAGTTAATCCAGTAACTCGTCTGGAAGCATTTTTGCAAAATAAATATCAAACCGCTCTACACTACAACCGAAACAAATTGAATTTAAGGCTACTGTCCAATGAAATCAACTATGCGTTGAAGTATTCATTTGGGTCACCCCTTTCCTTCACGTACTTCACCATCAACGGATATTTTGCCGCTACGCAAGTAAAGTATTCTATGTGCGGAGCCTTTAAGTTCTGAGAACCTGAAAGAATTAAGGGGTAGATAGTGAAAGAGGTTGAATAATTTTTGTATTAATATTGTAGGTTGATAATAAAGGAATTTTTCACTGTCGGTGATCAACGATGCAAATATTGGAGAAAAAATCACAATACTGAAATACGGAGGCCAAAATAAAATGTTAATAACGAGCTAGCACTTGCATTTAGAAACCGTTATGAACTCGACAGCAACAGCTTTGCTTCCTTGGCGTCCTCAGACAGAGAGAACAAACTAGAGGACTTTGTACGCGCCCAAGCGGGCATTGTCGACGGCTGCAGCGATAAGGTCCAGCAGCTTATCAAAGGCCTCCTGAAGCTCCGAAACTATGCCGAGGCAAAGAGGGCGGAAGCCAAAGCTGTAGGGCCCCAGGAGCAGCAGCAGGAGAAGCAGTAGAAGCAACAGAAACAGCAGAAGCAACAGAAGCACAAAAGCAACAGAAGCAGAAAAAGAAGCTGCAGCCGCCTAAGCAGCAACAACAACAGAAGCAGCAGTCGCTGCAGCAGTATCAACAACAGCAGCAGCCACAGATGCAGCAGCGCCAACAGCAGCAGCAAGAGCTGCCGCAACTAAAGAAGCAGCAGCGGCAGCAGAAAAATATGTCAAATAATCAGCAAAAGCAGAAGCAGCAGCACCAGCAGGAGCAAGAACAACAACAGCAGAAAAGAGAAAAGCTGCCACCAATTTACCTCAAAAAGGCGGACATCGTTGGCGTAGCAAAGGTATGTGAGCTAGCTGTAGGCCGTAGCTTTATTATATAATAAAACCTTTGAGTGGAGATAGGTCACCAGTGGTCGAAGCAGGAATTCAGGCTAAAAACCAAATCATGGGGGTCTTCAACAAGCTTAAAAAATGTCTAGGGATCGCAAAGACTGAGTTCTTCTCCTTTACCCCCAAGGGAGAACGTCTGCAAACGGTGTTGCTCTGGATAGATCAACGGCTTGAGCCGGCAAAGATCGTCAGTCTACTCTCTGAGCTCGACTGCGATAGCCTGGAGTTCGTCAGGGTCAAGCCCTTCACCACACCAAGGGCCAAAATGGAAGATGGGAAATTTACGCTCTTCCTAGTAGTCGCCCAGCAGCAAACCAGAGAGGCTAAGGAATATCAAATTTTTAGGCGTCTGGGACTGCTCGTGGGAGAGATTAAAAAGGCGTGATGGCATTATGCAATGCTATAACTGCCTTAGGTTCGGGCACGTCGCGACGAGCTGCCTTATACACCCTCGTTGCGTAAAGTCCGCCAAGAACCACAAGGCGGAAGATTGTCCGCTTGGGAAGAACGGAGTAGCTGACAAGAGTCAGCTTATGTGCGTCCACTGCAAGAGCTCCGGGCACACCGCTAGTTACGGCGTGTGCCTCAAGCTAAAAAAAACAAGATTAGCTGCTCAAAAACAGCGGGTTAATCCTCTCTGCTCTCCCCGTGATGTTTGGTTTACGTTACAAGTTGCTTAGCTACCAATTTGTTGAATTTAAATTTTCCTTAGTTTATGTTAAGCTCTCTATGAAGAGTATATAATGTTGTTGAGACGTCGAAAGACATAGCGTTTAGTTAAGCTTAGCTAAGAGTGCCCCCGAAGAGCCAGTAAGCTAAAAATAATTTGTTTAGATGAGTTAACTTTAAACGTTTATTGTCTAGTTCGTAAGATGCTTCGATATTTAGTAATAAAACTACAATTAAAAAAAAATACAAAGACTGTTCACAAAATAAGACGTATTTTCATTTTTCACAAAAAATGCTTATTTATACAACAATTTTTATTCTGTCCTCCTTAAAGTAGTCTCTTTCAGTTATAATTCACTTGTGCAAGCGTTTTTTCCAATCCACGATGCAGTTCTTATATGCACATTTTTGTATGCCCTTGAGCCCTCCCAGCGATTCGGTTTGTATCTCTTCAATCGTCGCAAAACGCCGTTCGTTCATGGATTTCTCTTCAATCTTGGGAACAGAAAAAAGTCGCAGGGAACCAAATCTAATGAATAAATGGTCTGAGACATGTTTACGGTGTTGTTTTCGCCAATAAATTACAATCTACCACTGACGAGTGAGCAAGTGCACTATCGCGATGCAAAAGCCATGAACTGTTTTTCCACAATTCCGGACGTTTCCTTCGTATTGCTCCTCAAGATAATACTCTTTACTGAAACTGTGGTAAGAACTCCTGATGCTCCTACGCCATGATTATCGAAAAAAAAACGCTCCGCAAAACCTTAAAATTTTATCAAACTTGGCGTGCTTTTTTGGCCCTTGAGCCTAACCTGGGCTCTTCCATTGGGACGATTGGACTTTGGTTTCGATGTCATAGCCATATTTCATGATTCATCCCCAGTTGTGAACCAGCAAGCAACTTTGGAACCCCGTTGACGTCATTCAACAATTCCTGAGCGATGCTCATGCGACATTTTTTCTTGATCGAAATTCGCTGCAACACGCTTCATGCCGAAAAAATTGCATGGCATGAGCCAACCGATACGCCAACATTTTCAGCAACTTCTCTAAAAGTGATTTAATCATTCTGCACAACCATTTTCTTCATTTTCTCAACATTTTCATCGTTTGTAGATGGGCTGAGGCATCGTCATTCATATCTTCTAGACCTTCTTTAAAAAGCTTGCACCACTTGTGAACATTTTGTGACTCTGAGTGCACTCACCGTTTGCCACTGTCAACACTACAAGTGTTTTGGGCGCTTAAATAAATTTTTCACAAAAAACCGGATGCACGTAAGCAGCGAAATTTTAAAATGCATCTTATTTTTTGAACAAACCTCGTATGTACATTAATGTATGTTGAAGTTAATTTTGCTCTGCTAAAAGCATAACTTAAGCAATTTGTTTTGAAACAAATTAACGCCTAAATAAACTAAATCTTCGGTTTTTCGGCGTGTTGAACTTTCTCTTTTCTTTCTTTTCTTTAACACTCCGTTTAAAAATTACTAGTCATTAGCATAATTTGGAATATATACATAACTTCCATAATATACATTTTCATTTTTTTCCAGGCAAATTAATTCAATAACATTTCAACAATAAATTTTAAATGTATTCTTTTATTTTTGTGAATCTTTACAAAGTAAGTTTTGAGCACAAATTTAAATAAAAAAATCAACAAGAATTAAAAACAATAATAATTATAATTGAGTGGCGCGACAGTCAACCAGTGCCTAGCTTGCTCATCAACTACTTGTGTTGTGCGTGCTGCTGTTCTTTCACGAGTAGAAGGGACCTACAGTTTTATGCCTACTCCGAACGGCGAAATTTGAGAAGCTTTTTCTTCGACAGCTCCTCCTTGAGCGTCCTTAAGCGTCGTCAGCAGTTCAGAAGATTTGGTGCCGCGAACATGGACCTTCGGCGGGTGAGTGTCGCATTCTACTCACTACGCCTCGGCTGCCACATAAGAAATAAAAAAACAACTATAAAACAAATACTTATAAAATCGTTTAGTTCTTTATTTTATTTCAACAAACTTATACTTTCAACCGTCTATTTCCGCGTACGACAGAGTGCCTCTCTCTCCTGTTCGTACTGCCGGTTTCTCTTGCTTCCTCGCAGCGTTGCCGCGGTATCACACAACTTTTAAAATTAAAAGTCATAGGCATAATTCAGATCTAAATCCTCTTTATTACTTCTTTACTGCATTTATATTTATTCTGAAAGCAACATACTATACATGAATATAACAAAATACCGCTGGTATGCACTATTAAAGTTGAAACGAATTGATCCCAATCAAAAAATCACCTGCTTGGAAACCTTTTTCTGTTTGTCTGTCAGATTCCTTGGTCCTCCACACGCTAAGACGTGGCTTCGTAACCGATTGCATTGCACACAAAAGTGTTACTTGAAGTGCTTGAAAAAAGTTTTTATCACACCTATTATTATAAGTTACGAAAATCTTCTTAAATAATTGAAAACTGATTAAAATTTGTTATTTGTTTTATTTGTGTATATAACAATTATTTTTTTATCGAAAAAACGGCATCGTTTTGGTTGTTTCATCTACTCTAAAAACTGTCAGTCACTCCTGACGATCAGTTTTTGACGATAGCTATTTCACTCTCGTTTTGCATTGGGCTGTCATACAAGTGGTGAAAAATTGAAGAAAAAGGAAGAAAAATAGTGATTAGTAAAAAGAAAACGTTTGGATACAATCCTCAGCTTACGGAAGTAAATCCAAAATTATTTAAACAAAAATATTACTTGAAATTAAATCTCAAACATTTTAGTTGTGTTCCAGTTCTTTCTGCACCAAATTGTGAAGTCTGTCTTTTGTTAAGCGTGGGGGTAAATCCCTCTCAGAAAGAGGCAAAGTACGGAAGGTATGTTCCAATTGCTCTGAAATGCTACAAATTCCAACGAAATTCGCCGAAAAACTCTCAAAATGCGTTCTATTTACTGATTTTTTCGTGGAAGAGAGAGTTCATGAGAGAGTTTCCCTCCCTACGAATTTCTGTCTGTGGGCAGCAGATAACTGTCAAAGTAATAACAAAAAAACTTTTAACTTTTAATATATGTATCTGAAAGCTGCTTACACATAATTTTTTGACGGTTCATTAAATCTGCGAATTTCTACGAAAAGTCGTTTCCAAAGTTTCGACAGAATTACTCTCTCCAAGAGAGATTTTTATCCAAACACCTCAGCTACGAATTTCTAAACACAAATGAATTGGAACAGACCTAATAGGTGCGTAAAGAGCATAGGAGAGCACACTAATTAATTTGACAGAAAACCAACAACTTACCCACAAATATTTCTATGTTCAAATAGATAGAGTGGAGAAATATTTTACTCTCTCAAGAGAGCGCTCATTTGACGTAAAACCCATTTTTGGAATACGAGAACGGACATTGTGTTGGCTTGTGTTTTTTTGCAATCTTTTGTGATGTTTGTTACAGGTACGAGAACACACCTATTGTGTTTTTTTCGGGTACTAACTTAGGTCTTCTTTTGTAGATTATTAAAGATTGCTTACTGATTGTGAAGTAATTAAGTATATCTTATTGGAAGTTAATCTGGTTTTAGCAACATCGTGCACATAATCTCATATACCAGTTCGTACAAGCATCTTATTTTATTTCGGGCTGTGATGAGCTTGGTATAGATTATTTAAAATTTCTCGGTTGTTCCCTTTCCAATTTAAGTTTTCAAATTTGTGTGATCTGATATGTGTAAATTGACAAATGTCCCCTAACAACCTTCGATAGCTCAGTTGGTAGAGCGGTGGACTGTAGAGTAAAGTTGCAAATAGAAATCCATAGGTCGCTGGTTCAAATCCGGCTCGAAGGATAAAGAAATTGATTTTTTTTTTCAACATTTCACTCCACTCAATACAAGTTACACATCTTTGACATTTTAAAATTACGTGCAACTTTACAAATTTGAGAACATCCAAGCCTCCATACACCGTTGGTGTGAAACAGCCATTCAAAATATAATTTGCCTCAAGAGACAGCTCTCTTATACTTAATCATTCAACACTCTCTCTTTCTTTGACACAAACATTTATTAAGCTCATATAAGAAATTTTCAAAGATGCATCAATTTGTGATATAGATTCACATGGCTCCCACACTCACAGCTAATGCAGTCCAAGCATCTTTACTCGGCGGGTACAGATGAACAGCTTTCTGAATAAGTTTCATAGATCGCTTCTCATCAATCGTCTTCAGTGCCTTGCTGGCAGTCATGAGAGACTCGGCATTATTGATACATGAATTTCTGCAAACAAAACCAACAAATCACTTTTATTAGAAATAGAAAGAAACGAGGAATTATTACTTATGGTTGCTACTATGCCCCAGGTCTACGGCACTCAATGCGATTTGGCTAATGGGCAGGAAGTATTTCTTTACGTGACCGAAGTTTTTAAGCAAATAGTTGGCAAGGATGTTTCGCAGCTCTCCGCATTGCGGGAAGATGTGGACCCTAGACAGCAGATACGTCAAACCTTTCCTTGGTTGTTGCTGAGAAACAAAAGCCATTAGAAAGGTAATATTTGAGCAATTTTCAGCAGATTTACTTTCGCAAGATAATATTGCGACGTTAGAAAAGCAATGTGCGCACAATGTTCTAATGATCCTTCGTACTTCTTGAGCTCTTCCAGAATTGTCTCTGTGAGTTGTTGATCCTTGTGGAGAATACCCAACGCACACGCCGAATACAGAGCTTCAATGGGAGAATTCTTCAATAAAATGCTGAAACAATTGACCTATAAACAAGTTCGTGCGCATTGCTGTATATTTGCTTACCACTGATAGAGAATGGTCTTTGTGTCATTCTCTCCCTGTGATGCATAGACCATAGAAGCCATTGCAACGAGAATAAGAGCAGCCTTGGCGTCATCGTTACCAGCCACGCTTTTCAAGACAGAGTTATACACGGAGTACGCCTCTTGATGCTGCCCAACTCGGAAGTAGGCGAGCGCTAGACCAATGATTGGCTTGAAGGCAGCTTGGGATACTGAATTGAATGCGTCGATAGCTTCTTTAGGTTGACCATTTTTTAGAAGCAAATATCCCAGATTTGTATATATTTTGTCTTTTTCACTAACGTTGACGTTTTTCAACGCCTGTAGGCACCCACTGATTGCTGGACGCCATGAACCATTTCTAGCATTCAAAAAACACTGAAATGTCAGAGCTTCTGCACAGCAATCATCCTCCTCAACACCCACATACCAATTCACCGCGTCTAAAGCAACAATATCGGCAAACATCAAGTTAATAGTCCGCCTGAAGCGTACTTCATTGCGCTTGTTTTCGTCGCTTAAAATGCCACACACCCAATGTGCGTAACCTATAGCTGACTCCAAGTGGTACTCGAATTGCTGACAATGCCTAAAGAGATCCAACGCCTCCTCTTCATCATTTATGTGTTCAGCTATCATGGCTTGACCAATCCAGGCGTTCGGATAAATCGGACTGGATTGCTGTGCTCGCTGAAATGCCTGATTGGCTAATTTGATGTTATTCAGCTTAAAATAGAGAACACCGAGATTTGTCCATGTGACGTATGATTTCCGTTCCAGCATCAGTCCTTGTATGAAGCAATGTTGAGCAAATGCCAGATTGTTAATTGATGGATGAGCATTCAAGACGCCGAGCAAGTTCCAATTTTGCCATCTATCGCTCTTCTCCCTCAGTGCCTTTTTACATGCATTCACTGCTAGATCTAAGCATTTCTCTTCCTCTTTCGCGACAAGTTTCGCATTGTAGTACGCACACAAAGACAGCTCGTACCACAGGAATGTATTTTGTGTCAGTTTCAGGGCACAAGTGTAAAATCTATCGACCGAGAGATGTATCATTGGCGTGATATAAACATATTGTGCGCTTACCTTGAGGCCAAATCTAACAACTGCTGCCTGAACAACACAACGATTTCTCCGTCCCCTTGTTTTGCAAGCTTTGCACAAACTTCTAATTGGGCCTTTGACTTAGGCAGCAGTGCAACCTGAAGAAAGACGCTTCCTGTCAGTCGCCAAAGCCAGACCATATCTTGCTTTCCAGTCAAAAACGCTCTAACCAGATAAAACAAATTATTTAACGATCTACCACAGTACTGATGCATACCTTTCTAAATAAGTTACAGCTTTTTGAAGATGGTGCTTACACCGACCCAAGCGTCTTTCAAGCTTAAGGCTATTTGCTAGCCCAATATGCGCTTCAGCAGCACCTTTCAACCCAGGCAAGTAGTCCGGGTGTTTGTCCAGTAACTCATCGAAGCATTCGATTGCTTCCCGATACATGCGAACTGTCTAAAATCAAATACAAACTTAAACGTATCAAGTATTGACTTAATGTTGTTGTTTACCATTTTAATGGTTGCAATTTGTAGCTTCGCGTAAATGTTTTCTGGATCGAGTTCAAGAATTTTTTGAAACACTCTCATTGCTGAATTGTATGACCCACGTTCGCTGTATGCATCTCCTAGACACTCCCACGAAACAATGCAGCTGACGTCCATTTTCAGAGACACTCTAAACGACTGTATTGCCTCATCAAAATTCTTTACATTGAGATAATGCAGTCCAAGCTTAAAATGAATCCATTTTGATGCAGGTGTGGGTGTCTTTTCCAAAGCCCTCAACAAGAGAGCCTCATTTATTTCCTAAAAAATCTATATTTATTGAAAGGAAATATTTTATGTATATAAAGATCTTACATCTTCACCGGTTCTCTGATAAATCGCACTGAGCAAACAAATAGACTTTTCACAAACCGGGTCAAAGTGCAAACATTTTTCAAAGCACTTCCTCGCCCGAGTGTTGTCGTCTAGAGCCATGTAAATTTCACCCAAATGTAAAAAACATTCTGCTCTATAGGGCTTAATTCGTGTTGCTTTAAGCATGCACATCAAAGCGGCATTATAATTCCCAGCAGATATATTGAGATTGCCTTTTAAAAGAAGTGCGTCATATGATTCCGGATCTTCGTACGAGTTCAAGAGATCTAAGCCATCTTTAATGTCACTAATGGAAGAAAATGTCATGTTTACTTTCCAGGTAACATAACTTTTTACAAGAACTTACTGCTTATACTTGATTTGGAGGAGTTTGGACAGCGGTAAGTTATTTAATTTGTTCTCATCACCAAGTGCCTTATAGCATCTGAAAGACATTTCTGTAAAATAGGAAGTTCTTACTTTAAGTAATCGTACCTAGCTAATGCATCGACGACCGCATCATTCGGTGGAAGTTTCTCAAGCAAATCGGTAGCTTCTTTCAAATCGTTCAAATTTGTGGAATGTGTCAAACAAATACAATACTCTTCGTTACTCCAACCCAACAACCGCATCAATTGCAATGCCACGCTGTGCGCCCCAATTTCATACTCAGCACGAGCCAATAAATTTAATGCGACAGCATAATTCGGCTGAATTTGCTGGACCTTATACAGAAGTTCCCTTGCAGCGATGATTTGCCCACTGCCAAACGCGTGAATGGCTTTTATAAGAAGTGCTAAGCTCGAATCAGGATTCAACTCTTCCAGCTTTTCCGCGTAAAAGTCAATAGGCATGGGCAGTATAGTGAACACACCAGAGTCCACTTTATAGTTTTCACAGTATACCTTGCAGATCCATTCAAGCGAACATAACTCACCAGGAAATAAATTATACATGTGATCAGCATTCTTTAGAAGATTCTCAATTTCTCGCAGCTTGTACAAAAACTTTAAATAGCGCTTAAAACATCTCAGTTGGTATTCCGGTTTACTGTTGTCAGCAATAGCAATTTCCATGCAAGTCTTATACTAAAATTGTGTGATTAATAATGATTGAGTGCACACAGAATACCAACCATTTGCTGATCCACATCAACTTCCTCAATTAATAACCAGAGTCTTCCCAAATTAACTTGTGCTGATTGCTTTCGACTTGATGAATGGCCAGCCTGCACTTCATTCTTAAGGACTTCTATACATTTTAATAGAGCATCAGAATTTGTAGATCCAATTGCTGACAACTTCTCATGGTATTCACACGACTTCTCCCTGAAGATACAATCATTAGCAGTATTAACGACTATATATCAACAACCCACGGAACAAGGTTCAGGAGTTTTTCGTAGACTTCGGGGAGTTCAATCGCTGGAGCACAGTTGGCTAAACCCTGAAGAGCCAGAGTCGGTGTTGGAGAGCAACCTATAGCTTTTCTTAAATGTATGGCAGCCTAGAAATAATGTTGATGGTCCTTTTATAAGTCCTTGCGCCTGCCTCTCGAACTTACTTTCACTTTATCAGTGCTTTGATAAGCGGCTCCAAGAAGAACTAAAGCCATATAGTTCTTTGTGTCAACTTGAAGAACTTCCTGAAATGGAGACGTAGTCTATGCTAATTTCGTGTTGTTTGGAACCGGCAACCCTGAATACCTCGCATTTTTCAATAGCAATCGAGTAATTTTCATTTTTAATTGCTTCCCGAATCTCCTTTAGAGCAGACTTTATTTCTTTTGGATCCATAACTTTGGTCCAAAAATAAGAAATAAAAATGTTAAAGTACACGCAAAACTAATTTCAGTTGAATGTAAATCAGCTGGGATCCTAACGAGGTGTTTGCTTGACAAATGACGTCTGCTATACAGCGGTTGTCACTCTGAAACAGGGATGAATAATTATCCCCTTATGGTTTTTTTCTATGAGCATAGCAAATGGGCTCAAATTTAAGACTTGGGAAATTTTTATGAAAATGAAAAACGTTGGCAATATAAATTATATAAAATATACATTTTTAAAAGGCTTTGAATGGAACACATATCCCAACAGCAGCCTTTTAAGACTGCGAGGTCTATGTAACGTTATATATATCAGAAAGCTGCTTTCACACTTTTGGACAGTAATTTATTCCCACTACCTTTAAAGAGAATAGTGAATACATACGTAAACCAGAAACCACTTATGGGTAATCCTCGACGTGAATCACAGACCACTTGCATTTGGTCTATGACATAAACCGTCCAAATATCAAAATACTGAATGCAAAACGGCGTTGCTGCAGTTAGCTTTCCTAATTTACTTTAAATGTACATTTTGAAAATTTGGAAGTGATTTTAAATATTATTCTGTCTTAAAATAGATTCACTTACAAATTTGACAAGAACTCATTTCACCCCTGAAATAGGGGCAAATCTAAGTAAACGTTTCGCTCTATTAAATAACAGACCCTAATCATTATGTACGGATGATGATCTCTGATTTAACATTCTTAAATTCATAAAAGACGTTGACATCAGTTGGTTCATTTTGGCTGGTAAAAAAATTCTCAAATAGGAAATATTCAAGAGGACAGCCACTGCACTAGATTTTGCAATCCTTCTCTACTGTTTTTTATTAGATTGGTGTGTGAACAGTTGCCCCTCTTGCATTCCAACGTAAGCCCGTTTCAAAATTAAAGAACCAAACAGTTCTTTTCTGCTCATAATTTTGAAGGCAATGGAAACAGAAGTCTCAAGTGTCCAGATTCAAAATTGATAGAGCTAAGGCTAATATTACGTAGTTATTGCGCTTGTTGCACTTATAGGGTCTTAAAGTCGATTTATGAAGTTTTGACAAATTAATTGACCTTAAAATAAAAATCATGCGTAAATAAGCTTTTATAATTTATTTTCCAACATTTCCAAAAAAAAACTTTTACAATTCCTTTCTGTTTGAAGATACATTATACCAACCACATCAAACATTAAAAAAAAAGAATTGATATTCATTTCCACTTATTGCAAATGGACGTAGTGCCACTTATCAACTAAAAGAAAAAATGTATTTTATTAGCTGTTCGTTCAATTATGTATTCTGCAAGCTTACCTATATCCCCGATGGTTTCAACGTCTCCATCAGCTGGTGCCTCCTCGAATAGCTTCTCAGCATCCTCTTCGGCAATAAGGAATGGTGAATCATTTACAGTCACATTTGAGCTGAAATTAGGAACAATTTTACATGCCAATATCTTCCGTAAATTAGGTGAAGTTAAATATTACCATGAAATAGAACCACCATCTAAGTCCTTCTTTATCAAACCCTTCCAAAACTTGTGAGTTTCTCCGATGATATTCGTGGCAAAGCTGGCATTCTTGGCCTCTCCATTAAATGCAAACTGATTCTCTGGCTTACCGTCCGGAATCTTGTAGATTTTGAACCATTCCACGGTGGCACGCAGCAAGCCGGGGAAGAACTTATCAACGTCTCCAACATCACTCATTTGATCACTCAATGGATCGTTCACATCAATGGCAATGATTTTCCAGTCAGTCTCTCCCTCATCAATAAGAGCAACGGTTCCAAGAACTTTGACTTGTAGTACTTCTCCACGTTTGGCAACACGTGATCCAATTTCAATTACATCAATTGGATCATTATCACCTTTGCAGCTGGTGGATGGCTCGATATGGTCGGGGTTTTCCCAGGTTTGTGGGAGTGCTCCGTAATTCCAGATGTACCCATGATGTGGGAAGCAATTTGCAACAAATCGAAGTTTACCCTTCTTAACATCCTGCTTAATCGGATTCAGTGGTGTTTTGAGGCTGATCTGTGAAGAGTTTATAATCAAAAACAAGTCACGTAAATCAAATATCAAATATGGTTGAGCGTAATCTAATCTTCTTTCATGCGGTAAATATAGTTTGCCTTTTAAGTGGACTGATATACGTATAAATCAACCGATAACACGCAATTGGTCAATTTAATTTTATTTTAATTGTTTTTTCGAAGATGATTTACCTCCATTTTGGCATTAGTCCATCTAGGGACCTCAACGACCATGTTGTACGTAGTCTTCGACTCATTAGCGAACAGTGGAATGTCGTGAAGCGGAGAAATAAGGCTTCCAGCTGCATTTTCTATAAAGGAAAATAAGGGATACATTTTAATAGAAGTGTTGTTTTATGGACAGTGTCCTTAATTTCTGTTTATCTTTCAGACAATAAACACGAATTAATTTAATGGTCATCGATATTGCGTGACATGTGGTCATTTGCCTAGGAAAACTTTATCAATTGGACCAAAATGGTAGTTTGTAGACCCCATGTATCATCTTCCAGAGGTTTCACAATAACTCTTGAGGTAGTTAGTGTATTTGTCTTTTGTTCAAACTTATTTACAGTTTTATGAGGAAATGTATTTACTACATAATAATACTGACAACTGAACTGGACAAACAAACATAGAGAAATATATTTTTTTTAAGAGTTTGGTTAGTCAACATTTCCTTCTGTTTAGGAAAAAATGGTTAGAAAGTTTAACTTCAAGACCAATGCACTAACTTTGAAAACTTGTTTTTTTATCTTCCTGCTAATAAATTCCTTAAATAAGAATCACTCCTGATGATTTTAAGCTGAATGATGTCAACAGCTCCAAATCTTAGGTAGTTCGCTGACAATTATAACGACAGTGCGGCCGCGGACCGCTGTGGGTAAAGTGCGACGCTCGCACGTCGAAGGTCTCAAGTTCGATCTCTGTACTGAGCACCATGTCTTTCAAACCACTCACAACCCTCAAAAAATATATACGTCTTTATAACAGCTTTTCGCAGTCCAGAGTCGTTCAAAAATATTAGGTTTTGTGAAGTTTTTGTATGGAGATGTTACAATGTAAGCAATCGGATATAAAAATCAAACTACATAAACTCCCCTGGGTCTATGTAAATTCGAAGGCCCCTTTGAAGGTTATAGATACTCATGTAAACAAAAGAGAGATAGAACTAACATGCACAAGTTAAATCATCAACTATTGGTCCTTGTATCAAGGTAAGAAAATCAATTAGGCACATTCCTGACCTTCAGCAATTCTTATCAGCATATCTTTTAATTCCCCCCTCACATTTCCAGAACCCATTTAGTGTCTTTAACAGATGACAAGACTTTCTTCGTGTGTGTTATGCGCCATGAATACAAATTTGATGACGTGACTCTTAATTATTAACACTAGGATGCATCAAATTTCCATGGATACCACACTTCCATTGCAGCGAATACACAAACTTGCATCACATACCATTGTTTATCTAAACTGTGTGAATAAACACAAAAAGGTATTTCCCCCGAAAGGTGACCCAACTGCTGCATAAAGCTCAGTTCATAAAATTATGAACAATCAAAGATAGCATAAGCAATGACCTTTGTCTGACAAGCCCGACAACAAAAAGAAATGTTTAAATTACATAATAAACTGCTTATCTCAACTCACTGAAGTAAATGCTGTAGTTGGTGGAATTGGCCGGTCCCTTTTCAATTGTTGTATATTGACCAGACATCTTGAATGCAGACGTACGAAGGAAAAACTTTGAAACTATACGACGAACGCTCACACCTTTCACAAGATTCGCTGAATGAATATTGCCAGAATGCAGCACGTGTGACAACACCGGTCGAAATATACTTGGCCCCGCCATTACCGTCACTTTTGACAGATATTCTGTTTTTAGAGTGTGCTTTCGTGTGACGTTTTTGAGATTTAATGTTACACAGAGTGTATATTTGTTTGAGAGCTTTTTAAGATCCAACACTGGTATACAAAATTGATAGTTATTTTTTGTTATATGTTGTTTATTTTTAAACAGCATTAATTATCTGGAAATAGAATGAAATATTCTGTCGTATATACATTTTTCGTTCGTTGCTTTTGTAAACCGAAGAAAATAATTTAATTCGATATTTACTGAAAGATGTTAGTTCCGCTTTTGTAAAATTAAACATATACTAGCCCGAATGTACAGATAGAATTTACTCCTAGCGAATGAAAGCCAAATCACATGACTAATTATATGGCCCTAGGTTAAACAAAAATCACCTTACAAGGCAGAATTTTTAATTCTAAGCCTAAATTTATATTTATTTTAATACCCTACTGAAACATACTTTTATAGCTGTTTTAAACCTGCTTGTTTTTTTTACGTGTAAGCCAATTTGCGTGATCCTTGGAATTGAGTTTCTATATATAGTGTTTCGATATATTATAACTGCTAGCTCCTTCTTTTAAAGTTTAGAATTCGAATAATAAAGACAAATTTACTTATTCTTATGTAAACCATGCCGTAGCCATATTTTATTGCAGATGAAATATTTTTGTAGAAACCAATGCGTCCTCAACATCGACGCGATATTCAGGGCCAAGTCCTGGCCTCAAACAAGAAGCTTCATTATCCATTCCGGTCTCACGCCAATACCATCTTATTCGTCATCCCAAGGCTTCCGAAGTCTGATCTGCGCCATCACCGCAATCACGCCATCAACACACTGTCGTCTACCATAAAACAAGCCATAAAGGACTTTCCGGGCTAGATGATTTTCACTAATGTTAGTTAGGTTAAATGGCTACTGGAGTCTACAGAGCTTACAGAGCTTTATGGAATCGTAGAAACCAATGAGATTTGCATTAAAAATGACTGGTTTTCTTTATTCAATTTTCTCGCCGGATTAAAGTACATATATAAGAAGTTGAATATTCTTCAGAAAACAGAACGTTATTTCCAAGGATTTTATTATATTTTCGGGAACTCCTCCATGGGTGTCTTAAAAACTAAGAACTCGTAAGTGCATATAACAATAATCATACGTTTATTCTGGTTGTCCATCTGATCTCAATTTCGAGCATGTGACCTTTTGTCCCCGAGCCCAACGCTACTGAAAATGGCTGGTGAGCTTCAGCTTCGATAAAAACGGTACAAAAAGGCAAAAATTATACACATAATGTAAAAATAAATCCACCTAGAGAAATTTTAAAAGTTTAAAAATAATTTAACCTCAAAATAAAAAAAAAATTAAATTTAAAAAATAATCAAATTTTATTAATCTACTTGTTAAAACGTGTTAGTCCCGGAAAAGGTATCAAAAGACCTACAGTGACTCCCACGACTAATCGGACCCAGGAAAGGAACATTTGTTTTCATATTAAATCTCTAAAAAATCTTACTAAGGTTTTAAAGGATTGCTATAATTTAATTTTGTGGCAAAATTAAAATTCATTCTACGTTAACAAAACCATATTTGTTTTAGAAATACATAACTTTACAATTTTATACACACACCCTAACGATATTATCAATGCTTAACAACGGTGATTTCCCAACCAAAAACTGAAAGTTTGTTGTAACTGTAATGTCTACGAATTTGCCCGAAAAACTACGATAAAACGTTCCATTAGCTGTTTTTTTCATAGAAGAGAGAGCTCACGAGAGAGCAAAATATTTCCCCTCCCTACGAATTTCTGCCGAGGAAAAAACTGTGAGCAGCAGCCCGGCAGCAGATGACTGTTAAAGTGAAAACAAACAAAAAACTTCTGACATTTCATATGTCTGATAGCTGCTTACGAATTTCCACGAAAAGTCGTTTCACAATTTTCGGGGGAGTTACTTTCTACAAGAGAGATTTTTACCCAAACCTACTCAACTACTAATTTCTGTACACAAATCAATTGGAACAGATCTATTAGGTCCGTTCCAATTACTCTGAGTTGCTACGAATGTCTACGAATTTGCCCAAAAAACTATGAAAGAGCGTTACATTAGCTGATTTTTTCGTAGACGAGAGAGCTCTTGAGAGCAGAATATTTCCCCTCTCTACGAATTGCTGCCGAAGAAAAAACTGTGGGCAGCAGATGGCTGTCAAATTGAAAACAAAAAAACTTCTGACATTTCATATATCTGATGGCTGTTTACGAATTTCTACGAAAAGTTGTTTCACAAGTTTCGGTAGATTTAATCTCTACAAGACAGATTTTTACCCAAACTACTCAACTATGAATTTCTGTATACAAATGAGTTGGAACATATCTATTAAGTCCCTTTATGGTAAGTATCGCATCGAAATGACCCCAAAAGGCGAACAGATATTCGTAGAAGTACCAAGATGGAAAATGGTAAAACGGAAACATTCCACAGTACATGACATTATTTCACGCTGCTAATGTGAAAATAGGATTCATAAGGTGAGCAGAAAAGGACAAGGAAAAAAGTTGGACAAATATGATGAAAATCTACTTGTACTGCAAATCACCGAAAACATCCGATGATGTATCATCGGAATCTCTAAAGGTTTTTTTTGAAAGAGACGAAGTATAAAGAAGTAAGTACTATAACAATTCGAAGAGTGCTTCGAAATCACCATATACCAAAAGTGTAACAATGTTACAGGACTTAAGTAAAACACGCATAGTGCTCATAGTTTGTTGAAAAATATATATTATATTTTTTTTTTAAACAAAGTGCAAGGAATTCTCTACCTAGTCGAGTAGGTTTTTTGCATTTACAAATAACTGTACAAAAATGTAAAAGGTGCGTTGTTACAGTTTTGCACCATAGCAAAGCAGAAAATAAAAATTAAATTTTTAATTATCAGTCCTTTGGACTTTTTTAACGCATTAAGTCTTCGTGGCATACCATCGTATAATTTTAGTACAATTTTCGGTGGGATAGCGTACCATCCTTCTTGCACTCGATCCCATAACTCCGTCATTCCTTTAGGCACATTGTCATACCTTGCCAGCCGCCTGTCTGGACTCTGCGCAGGCCACTGCATAGTGTCAAAAAGTTGACTATTGAGCCAATTTTTGACAATTTTGGAGGAATGTTTCGGATCATTGTCCTGTTGGAAAATTATCCGATCTTCCTCCATTCCCATTATATCCACTGCAACAGGCAAATTCTGTTGCAAGGTACTCGCCTTAAATTTTTACCACTGGGCCGATGCAATTAGGCGTAATACACCCCCAAATCATCAAAGAACATCCTCCATATTTAACAGCTTGTTTAACATTTTGAGGTCTTAGAGGGCCTGAGGAGTTTGTCCAGTACCATGAACATCCATCTGATTGGAAACGGTTAATTTTAGTCTCATTAGACCAAATCAACTAGAAAGCAAGAATAGGATTACAGGAAAAACCTAAAAACAATCACAAACTGAATATTACTCGTTTTCAATCATCAGAAGTTCAGTTTTTGTATGTTTGCAAAAAGGCTTTTCTCGCCGAAACATTTTTGGCTGACAAAGCTGGCTTCTTTTTCTTTTCCTTAGCCTTGTAACCGACTCTATTTAGCGCCCGACGAGGAGTCCAAACACTTGCATTCTGTGTCAGCAATGGAAGGCCATCCATTGACACAGATATTTGACCTGTCATCAATAGCTTCAGAATGCGTCTTGCCTCCCTATCTTCAACGTTTTTTGGTCTTCCTCTTTTGTTTGTGTTGCATCCATCGAGATTGTTGGACTTTTTTTTATTCTCGACACAGACATGTGGCTTATTTTTAATGCTTTTGCGATCTGCCTAGTAGTTTTTCCGTCCTTCAACAAATCCAGAGTTCTTTTTTTGAAATCATTCTTTAAATTTCTCATTTTGGTAAAATGTTGCAATTACACTGCCGATCACTTCAAAATTACAACACAAAATGATCAACAGGCGACCGAAAAACGCGAAAAGATAAGCTAATTTGTATACTGCATGCGTTGAACTTTTATCTTTATCAATTTAGTACAGTTTACTGTAAATGGAAAAAACCTACTCGACTAGGTAGAGAATTCCTTGCACTTGAAAAAATATATGCGCTTAAAAAAATATATAATAGATATTTTTCAACAAACTATGAACACTATGCGTGTTTACTTGAATCCTGTAACATTGTTACACTTTTGCTCTTCAGTGTAAATGGACGTATAGTTCAGAAGAAGCCTTACATAAGTGAGAAGTTAGAAAGGAAATTCTCAAATTTGCTAAGGAACACCTTCCGAAGGAAATGTTATTCTGGAACAAGGTGAAACTACATAAATTGTTATAATTTGTGACCCATTAAATATTGTAATATTATAAATTAGATTCTGTTTACGGACTAATGCAAATTCAACTCGAAGTGTTCAGACGGCCGAGATTATGTATCGAGTAGACTACATGAAGAATTTCTGTTTAAAAAATCTTACTTAAAAAATCGAAAACTTCATAAAAGAATTTTGTTAATTTGTATTTTTCCAAATATAACCTAATAAATTTATTTTTTTAAACACAAATCTCATCTTATCGATTTGATATAATTTTCGCTCTTGATTTATTATCATAGCATCATCGGTTTTGATTAACGTTCACTCAGTTGTTTAGTTCAAATAGAATTTGAGAAATAGTTCCACTAGACTCAACATTGCTCAGGGCTACACTCGCCAAATGCGGTTCATACTGACGCAGAATCCTGCAAGTGCATAAATATTTTTCATTCATTTGTATTGAAAAACAAAATAAAAGTGATTTCCTTACCTTTTAGCTGCTGGTGTGTACGTAACCAGGTTCCTTAAAATAAGAGCTGCTGTTAAGCGAATACTCTTCGTTACCGGACCTTCATTTTCATCCTGGTTAAAAAAAGAAAAACAACAGTTACCAATATGATAAAAGAGAACGTGACGTGGTTAGTGATGCAAGTGTCAATCTTATCTTAGTTCCCAAGCTTACCAGATTTAAAAACACAAGATATTTACTGTTTTGATTTTTGAAGTGTTTAATTTATTTACAATTGCAAAGCGATTACTTACACCTTCAGTCACCGTTAAAATGGAATTATTTTGCATTGCTTTTGAGTAAGCATCCATACCAGGGGTGGTGGTAGTGGTAGTGGTAGTACGGGTAGTTTTAGAAGCAGGATTTATGTTAGACGAAGCGATATTTGCGGTGGATTCTATGCTATGTAAATTTTCAAAATCGGGATACTACTCGAAAGTAATTAAATAGTTTTTGTTTGTTATATTACTTGTTGTAATTATTCTCTATAACTCTTTTTAACTTCAAATCATGAAAAGACAACATGCAATGGGTGGACTTTAAAGAGAAAGTATTTTCGCACTGCGGACATGAAACAAAACTACAGTGAAATGCCAAGAGCTAATGAGAAAAAGAAAAAAGACTTAAACCAAGACACAATCACCGATCGAGAGTGGGATTACAACTATCAAAAATGCACTAACTGCGCATTGTTCGTCACACTGGAAGCATGAAGAATTAGAAAAAGTCACATCCAATAAAAAATGGCTTAATTTAAGTGAAAAAATAGGATAAAGAAAATCTAACTACAGGACATCTCATAATACCAATTCACGGTATAAAAGGAATGCATACAAGAACCGTGCACAAAACTCCTATTACTACTGCATTCTCACTCACCATCAATTCTTTGGGATTGACAAAGTCCGAAGAATGCCTCTTGATTGCGTGCATTGCAGCGCTTCCTGTCGAAGGCATTGAGCCGTTGGAAGAGGTCGATAATGCCGGCGAAGCAGTACCACGAGCGCTCTCTGCAGCCTGTTGTTGAGCAGCAACTGCAGCTGCATTCTTAATAATAGTCACAGGTTGACCATTGCATGGTGGCATTGGACCAGATAAACGTCGCTGTACGGCCGCTTTAAGGCTCTAAAAGTGTAAGAAATGTAAAAGGATCAATAAATCGAAAATAATGCATACCCACCTCGATAGTCAAATGCCGATCCAATATGTGAGTCATGAGTGAGAAACGTTTTCGCGGAATTCCATCGCAGAGTCCGGGTCCAGGGCCCCATTGGCAGAAGATCTCCGCACCAGCTTCCAAGTGGTCCGGGCAATGGACAAGACAACTATGGTGATGCAGGTCGGCTATGGACTTAAATTTCTTACGTGGGCAGTTACGCCAGTCACAAACAAAAAGCCAATTCAAATCGACTGGAGGTTCCTCTTCGGTCTTCTCAGCTTTCGGTTCTACTTTGATCTCTGGCTTTACTTCCGGTTTTATTTCTGGTTTGATCTCTTGCTTGGTTTTAAACCCAGATTTCGTCACCATTTGTGCTGGAGTTGAGGATACAGCTAATGGAGCGGCTGTTGACGGCTGAGGAGGGGGAGTGGGAGTTTTGATAGATGCCTGGACTGGTGGGCAAACTGGAACTTGATTTAAAATTGGTGCTGTTGCTTGAGTTGATATCTGCACCGAGTTTGAGTTTATGGTTGATGTCTGTACTTGTTGGGGCGAGGCACTGATTTGGGTTTGGCGAATTACTGGTTTCTGCACGGGTAATGTTTGTTTCTGTTGTTTTTGCTGCGTCGGTTGCACCATTCGCACAATTTGCCCCTGACCAGAGGGCTCGGTTAACTCGATTGCTCGTCCTCCAGTGATGAATACTTGTCTCTTTTCTGAACATCCAGGAGTACCTGTGTGCTGGACGATTTGTGCTTGCATAACAGTCGGTGTGATTTGCGCCTGCGGTGGTGGTACACCTTGCTGTTGAACAATTGAGACCGACTTTCCCAGGCGGGGAAGAGATGTGGTTGTGGCCGTAGTTGTAGTCAGCTGCGCGGTCGAGGCAGTAATTATTGTACCAGGTGACTGGTGAATCTTAATGGTTGCTGGTATGTGGGAAAGCTGGGAGAGTAGGTTTGAGCTTTGTTGCTGACTTTGGATTTGCTTCTGAATGATCTGCTGCTGGGACGGCATTTGAATGTGCGACTGAATTGGCCCCGTTTGAATAACATTGGATCCGGCTGTGTTCATATAAATCTGGTGCTGAACCGGACGCGGCATCTGTGTTACAATCATTTGTTGCCCCTGAGGTGTGGTCATGATAACCTTCTGCGGCTGTGATGTGGTGATCATCTGTGGCTGGGCCACAGCTTGTGGCGGTCCACCCTGTTGCTGAAGAATGATAATCGTTTTAGTTCCAGCGACCTGCTGCTGGGGAGTTTGCGTAACCAACAGACGCTGGGGTTGCTGCTGTGGCTGAGTCTGTTGTGCAACAAGATACGTTTGTCCTTGCGGGTTTGTCGCAAGCACATATTGCGTTTGCTGAGGAGGCGGTTGTTGCTGCTGAATAACTGGTTGCAAAATCTGTTGGCCCATTGCGTTCTTCTGAAGAATTACAGGCAGTGTTTGGAGCCCCTGGTCAGTTTTTATCGTCGCCGTTGCTGTGGGAATGTTCGCTTGCGGAGTACCTTGTGACAGAATCACTTGATGTGGATTATTCGGATTGACAATAAGCTGTCGTTGCATGTTAACTGGTACGGAGATCATTTGACTCTGGGCCTCCTGCTGTATGGGTGCAGTCTGAACAGCCAACTTGGTCTGCTGGATAATTGTTGCAGGCGGCTCTTCTTCTAAATCTTCATCCTCGAGAATAGAAGCTGCCATCTCGGCATATAGATTTGCTGCATTTTTTGAAGCTGTGACTTTAGGTTGAACTTCCAAAAGAATTTTCTTTCCATCTGACTCGTCAGAGTCATCGTCGTGCTTACGTTTGCCTGTTATGGGGGGATCCGGAGACTTTTTATCCAACAAATCAACTAGCATTTGGTTTGCTATGATGACTTGTCGGCCGCTGTCCTTGGAACCGCGACTCAATGAGTCCTTCGAGCTGTCATCTTCAATGACGAATGTGCTGACCGATTTGTTCGTCTTTGACATAAGCAGTCCCTCGAAACTTGCAAAAGAACCGTCTCCTTCGATTTGCGAGGAACTGATTATGCTTGAGGCAACGGACGCTGAGCTTGAATCGTCGTTGGCAGAAAGAACCTGCTGCTGCAGAATCACGTTTGAACGCATCAATGTACCAGAGCTTAGTGGCGCCAATGGTGGTATAGGATCCCAATTGGAATTGTCTGAATTCTCACTGCTAATGACGATTGTTTTCTTTTCCTGGCTGCTGATGCTGCTGCTAATTGGCTTAATTGTAGTTTGACCAACTTTCATTGGGGTGGTCTGTATCAATGGATTATTTACCAGTGCACTGATTGAAGTGCTTGACAATTTGATTGGCGTATTCTGCTGTAGTTGCTGCTGGGCTGCAAGTTCTTTTTGCTTTTGCTGACGTTGAGCGACCTTTTTTTTCCAAAGAAATGGGAAATATTTTAAGCCAAATAAATGTGAAGGCATTTCAATGGAAAGAGTGAATTTTATAAATTAAATCTTTGCCCTTCACCTTCTTAAACACAAACTTATGCATAAAATGTGTATCGTTCTTGCTTATAACTTCCATATTGTACATTTAAGCGAATCACCTTTCCTTTCTGCTTAGTAGTGCAACCCAGCGCCTCAAGTGATTAGTTTTTAGTTACATTACGGGGATATTTGTGTTTAATTAAATAAATTAAAGAAAACTAAAGGTATGCCAAGAGTAGCACGGTTATTCACTATTTTTAGTAGGAGATAAATCAAACTACAGTTCAGAGTTAGTTCTTTTCTGTCCGTTTTAGAGAGGGGACATAACAATTAGTTTACGCTAAAATACAGACATCGATCTAGCCTCTTCTTTTGTAAATCAAGCAACTTCTTTTGGATAAATTGTTAGTAAGCAAATTTTTAAAAGCATTTCAGATTTACAAGAATTCAAAAGGTCGCTTTAACGCTGTCTGGGTAGAAGATTCATCTGAAATACTATGAACCTTATGACATGTCTAATACAGAAAGTTTTCTGAAAGAAGCGCTTGTAGGTTTTCGCAGTCATCTCTGATTTGGAAACGAATAACAGCGTATAAGTGATATACAAAAGTTTTGCGGATGGAAATTAATGTTTGCACACTGTTACGCTAGCTACAAGAGATTCTATTGCAAATAAAAATAATCAGCAGTATAATTGTGTAGACTGATTTAAGTTCATGTCAAAGTTAAAGAGCGATCGCATTATCGTTAAAAGTTCAAGTTTGAAACAGGTCTTATCATGTTAGTGGAAGAAATAAAAAAACGGCGAAGTTGCTATTGACTACATGCCGCAAACATGGATACTCTATGTGGACAACGTGAACAACTTTAGTTCTAACTGAAGTGCCTTTTGCAACTTTACGTTAACTATTCTCATTAGAACAGCATGCTAACACTAAAACTATCAATTAGTCAAATTTGTCGTTTGTGTAGATCTTTTTCTATTTAAATGATTAATGAATTTTAAAGTTAGTAACTTGATCTTCCACATATTGTAGTTTTTCTGACCTTAATATGATATAAATAAAAACCTTTTATAGTATTAGGGTTAACCTTGCTTGCATAATTACATGAAATTTGAAAGGTATTACTAGCTATGATCACTACCGTAAGAGAACTGTTCAAAAAAAAAAGTGAGATTGAAATTTCGCGCGATTATCGATTTTTTTTTATTTTGTCGTGTCATCTCGAACATATGGGACGATTGGAATTTGGTTTCGATGTCATAAGCCACGGTTCGTCACCAGTTATAAGCATGCACCAGCAAGCTAATGTGGATCACCGTTGACGTCATTCAACAATCCCTAAGAGGTGCTCATGCGATATTTTTTTTTGTCAAAATTTCCTACCACACGCTTCATGCCCAAAATTTACCAAAAAATTGCATGGCATGAACCAACCGATACGCCAACATGATCATTCTGTACGACCACTTTCTTCACTTTCTCAACATTTTCATCGACTGTTAGTGTGCTGGGGCGTCCAGGGCGTCATTTAAATCTTCTCGTCCTTCTTTGAAAGACTTGTAAACATTTTGAGTCTCACCGTATGTCACTGTCAACATTTCAAGTGTTGTTCAAGTGTTCAAGTGTAAAGAAAATCGATAATCGAATGTACGTAGCCCGGGAAATTTGAATCCCACCTTATTTTTTTAACAGACCTCGTACTTTAAATACTCACTTAATATTACATTAAATAAATTTGTTAATAAGTTAATTCTAGCATGCACATACAATTAAACATTAATTAAAACAACAACAACAACAAATTGTGTTACCTGATGCAAATTAACATTTTGGGTAATCAAACAACTTTGAGGAGTATTTGGAGGTGCACTCGCATTGGTATCGATAACAACAGCAGCAGAGGTATTGGCATTGGCAGTAGCAGAAGTATTGGTAGTAGTAAGAGCTGTAGCTGTGGAGGAAGATGTTACCTTATTTGCCAATAGGCTTTTAATTAATGACGAAGATGGTTGTGCACCACCATTACCACCATTCCCAGATGTTGAAGGAGTGCTGTTGACGATTTGTTGAGGTGTTGCGATTAGTTGCTGGTGTTGGGCCGAAGAATTTACGGTTGGATTTTGAACCTGTTGCTGTACAACTGACGGTGACTGTTCAGTGACTGTAGTTCCCTTGACAGAGTTCACAGGCTGCTTCAACACTGGTGTCTGTGGTGCCTGGGGAGTGTGTGTCACTAGAACACTGCCAATCATTTGTGGCTGAGATGTATTTGTCTAAAGGTGCACAGTTAAGAACATGAGAACACATTTGCAAATGATGACTTACGATTTTGGAAACTTGAGCAGACAAGGATCCCTTCGGGTTCGAAACGCCCGGAGCTTCACATTTTACAATCGCAGTTGGCAGGGTCGGCTGAGCAACTTGAAGTTGTTGGGGTTGAGCAGCCATCGACTGCTGATTAACGGGCTCTTCCGCTTTGACAGGAAGTTGTGTTTGATTGCTGGGACCATTGGAGGTTGATACCGTTGCCAGTTTTGATTGCGGTTCCGACTTTATTTGCTCTTGTAGCTTAAGTTTTTTCTTGGTCTTCTTTACCGAGCCCAATTCAGCCTTTTGTTTGCCTTCTTTGAGGCCCTTTTGCGGTGAGGACACTTTCATTTGTATCGGAAGGGGGTTCGCCCTCACGCGAATGCAGACGTAGTACGTCTTGTTGTCTATGGTTCCGTCGGCCTTTTTCACACTTGTAGGACCAACGTTCGCACCGAAAATCGTTCGCACCATTCGTGGAAACTGCATGTGAGATACGATTCCCCGGCGACCACACTTTTGGGTGGCCGAAAGATACATTCGATAGAGTTCTTGTTGTTCTACGCGACTGTCTGGCGTTGCAGTGAGTTCAAATGTTGCACTCAGCCAAGATAAAGCGAATTGTTCATGTTCCTGCTGGAAAGTGACAATACTTTTATAACTGTTTCATGAACACTTTTCGTACTTTCTTTACCTGTGACGGGTTTGGCGACTTTGTTCCATGTTGCGATGCATCTTGCGCTGTGCGCGATGACGTCTGCCCACCTGCAAAATAATCGTTTGGTTAAAATTTTGTGAATTGAGATTGAGTTGCAGCTGGTCACTTTGAATGGCCTGTGATGGGTCCAGATGTGGTGGCTGTTGGGTATGAATTGCATTCTGCAGATTTGCTATGTTCGCAATGTTTTGGGCAACCATTGGCAGCATATTTCCGGGTACTGTTTCGACCACTCTCATAAGAATACATCCATCGGGTCCGTAGGATTGTGCCTGCAAAGGTATAATTTTAGATTCTCGAAAGGCCATTTTGCAACAAATTAACTACAAAAATTTACCTCCACTGTTATGAGCGACATCAGAGAGTTGATGACTCCCCTAACCTGCACCAACGAATTGCAGGCCTTGTGTCCTAAGGAACTCAAAGCATATATTGCTTCAAGAGTGTACAGTAGGAGCATAATGTCATTCAATGACAAGTACAGACAGAGAGTGTTGTATAATCTCTGATTGAGACACCTGTGTATGTGATCTTCGTTGCTGTCTTGCTGACATATTTTGTACAAAATTTCAAGACAACTGATGATAACTCCCCTGTCCATGCTTTCGATACCTTCACAAACTGTCGACATCAGGCACCTTGTCAAATCATCAACAGTTGGATCGTGCAGCAGTAGCTCAGTAGCAATGTTTCCAAACACATCCAAGGCCATGTGGTGGAGGTTGCCCCAGCGAATGTTCGCTTCCATTACCAAAAATCGGATAAAGGTCCTATTTTTTGCTAAAACCGGGACGTTTTCTTCGTAGAAACTTAGATTTCTTAAGATCGATGTGATCTGATGTACGCGCTGACCTATATACTCTTGTGTGCCAAGACCACGACCCAGAGACAAGAAACTCAAGTTGTTCATGTCAATGTCATCGGCTTTTGAATTTGATCCATCCTCAGGGTTTGGTCTCCTGTTCACGTGTACTGGTGTTCTAGTAGGACTGCTCCCGCCGTATTTAGCATCAGGAGTTTCGTAGTAATCGTCATACGAGATTTCAAGAATTTCTGGTTTTTCATACAAGAGGTCCTTCCAAAATGATTGCAAGGAATGCCTACGAACTTTAGTGTAGAGCTCCTGGAACAAGTCTCGCATGGTATCTATGAGCAGTAAAAGAGCATTACATGGAGTCACAACACGTTATAAGAAAAGCCACTTACAATGACAGAAGACCCCGGCATGAGCCAACAGGGCATCCAGCAACTTCGGGCAGTGGTCCAGCTTCAGTGTGTGCTTGCTTTCATTCGACATCAGTGTACAGACATTGATGGCAAAATCCTGCTCGTTGGGGAGTGGTGATATCAACGACAATAATAATCTGTCATACTCAGAAGGGGTGTACAAGTCGGTAGACATACGATTTGCAATTCTCTGTTCCTCAGTCAACTCATGTTGCTTATAGTTGTAAGTCATCGGTATTGAATTATACGTTTTAGATGACCACTTCTTGGGACGGCCATCGTCATCCAAATCGTCATTTTTGTCAGGATCTTCACCCAGAAAATGCAGTCTCTCGTATTTGTCCAAAAATCGTGAGTAGATGTTTTTTATTGCAACAGCAGCATTAACACACCTCTGTTGAAATCCTACCGAACCAACCAGTTCATCCCATTCATTGCGAATGTTAACCTTTAGCCAGCCGCCACGGCTAATGACCTCGTTGTACAAAAGGTACAAATCAACCTCTTTGCCATTGACTTTTGGAATTCTTGTTATTGGAGTACTAAAAAAAACACAATTTTACACTGCAATTGGTGAACATCTGTTTGACTTACTTTCTAGACTCATGAAAACTCTGCAAAGCGCGAAAGAACGCTTCTCGGTCCTGTTCGGATTCAACGCGTGAGGGTCTTTTTACTGCCGTAACTTTGCAATTGCTGGACGAATTCTCGTCTGTCTGGGCGGGTAGGGGTATAGCTGTTTGTATTAATTCTGTCGTCGACATGATTTTCATGTAATTTTTGATTCGATAAAAGTAAACATAAGGCAGGAATCTAATTGAAATTTAAGCGCACAATCAATTTTCACGAAGCTATGAAAAGAACGCCGACTTTTGTTTTGACAATCATCGTGTCAAATGCGGCGAATTTATGAGTTAATCGCCGGATGTCAATGCGGCGCTGCCAGATGTATAATTTGTTTGGATGAAACTTGAAATGTACTAGAATAAAAAATAAATAGCGTACAAAAAGCAAAACATTGAAACATTTCGCCAGGAGGTTTTGACCAGACCATAGATTTGCATTGATTGCAAATGATTAGTATTTGAAAATCGCGGAAAGGAATAGTATTTCGATTAAATACTTTTGGCTTCTTTGAGGACTAGGGGTATTTTTTTGAGATACTGACAAACCTCAGTGAGGAAATTTCAACGCGAGGCAATAAAAGCACTCTCAAATGCAAACTAAAATTTTTAGTGGAAGAACATTAAATAAATAGGAAGCTGTAATAAATTTTCCGTTATCCGTTAATTGTCGATATATTCCTCGAAAAAATGATTTTTTTTATCAATGAATTGACAATTAAACCGATTTTATTATCTATTGAAATTAGTTCAACCCCCTTAAGATACTCAGCCACATTCAAAATAAATTTAAAAATGACGTTTTATTTATGTTTTATTAATTATTTTTTGTTTCTTGCTGCCAGAATCGCACCATTCAGCTGTTCAACACAAGACCTAAGTATAAATTCAATTTTAATTAATAAAATGTGCGTGCTGGCAAAAACTACAAATATGTTACAAACCTAATTCGATTATCTTCGCCACCCCCACGCTTTGCTTCAACTACACGAATTTCCCCTAGGAGAAACGGCATAATATCTTCCACAACAGAATAACAAATTTTTGTAATTTTCACAAGTAATTCGAAATAGAAGAACGTGTAGTATGCTAGGTGACGCTTGCAAATTATTCGAAGGTTTTCCGCAATAATTTGTCTGTGGACATGAATAAAAGGTAGAAGAATTTATAAATTTTTATGCTAACGCCTAAAAACATACCTTATATCAGATGATCGATAAAATGCACGACTGTTGAAAACTAATTTCAACAAATCAAGTAGCAACCCCCGACTTGGTACGATCTCATCAACCATCATTACGTGTTCCAGTATGGTCAAGCTACTTGCTTTCAAGATAATGAGTAGCTTGACTTCATCGTCTTCAACAGTTTGAATGACTTCTTGAAAAATCGTGATTACTAAACAGGCGTTTGGATCGGCTATTCTTCGTTGAGTGGCTAAAAACAATGAGGTCAGCTTTTCAAAGACGAACAGGGATAGCTCCTTGTTCTCCCCATTTAAACAAGTGATATATGGGCGAGCAACTATTTTTGAATTCGGAGACTAAAAGAGATGAATGTTATCATATGTTGAGTTATTGGTTAGAGACATACAATTTTAAAGTGAGGCGTCCACTTCGCTACCAAATCGCTTAAAGTTTTTGTTACATAAGGATCACCGCGAAAATTCAGTCGACCTATGCCCTGGACAAGTACTGGCCACACCTTGTGTATTAACTGAGCCAGTTTGGGTTCGGGTGGTTTTCCCATTTGAATAGTTGTGGGGAGAATAAATCTTGTAAATGCCACGTGGAAGAAACAGGTGATTTTGGACTGAAATTTTAAAAATAAGAGCACGTTTACAAGAAAGACAGATTCTCTTACCCGTGCGTAAACAATATCTGCACAGTTGTACACAACTATGGCTATGAAGCTATAAAAACGGAATAACACCTCCGACTTTTCGTTTTTTTCCGGCACCCACTTATCGAAGGAAGTCAAGTATGAGTTGAATTTGTCGCTTATTAACCTCTTTTTTGATGGATCTTCGCAGGAGTCATAATACTTTCCAACAGCGGAAACGAATACGCACAAGGGTTCCTTGGATCTCATGGCATCTACTTCAATCTTCCCAGTTATGAACATGAACTCATCCACCTCAGAAACGATGGCTGTGAGACTTAAAACGTCCTAAAAGAAATACCTATTAGAGTAATGTACATAAAGTTCCACCTGTTAGTCTCACCTCGTTGTTCGCGGAAAGTTGTATCAGACTCCTTAGCCAGACTTGAATTAATGTAGAAGTATCTACTAACTTGGCTTTTTCCGACCGCAAAATAGTCAAAAGAAACTTGGGCGCAGCTCTTTAGGGAAAAGGTTATATAAGGAAGTAAAGTTATCGCTTCAGTTCTACACTTACTGTCTGTTGTTGCTAATGGCATCAACAAAGAAACGATAGAATCTTTGGAATCCTCCCTGTTCGTTAGCTGTAGTGAGAATACAGAAATCCGCCGCTAGTTGAGGAATCCACGGCGAGAAACTTGTTACAAAGTTCTGGCGCACGTACGGCAGAATATGAGTATTCAAGACCTTGAATAGTTCTGGCATATTTCCAGGTTGATCTCTCCCAAAAGTAAGTTGGTGTTTTTTTTTAATTTTGTCAAAGATTAAATGCAAAGCTTCCAGTGAACGTTCTTGCTCTGAAGGCGTACACGAGTTCAGGAAGTTCGGAATCCAAGTATCTGGGCATAACACAAGTTTACTTCAATAAGATCATGAAAAAAAGTATTGCCACTAACCAATTAGTAAATGTTCCCCTCGATCAAAGTCGTCTGCATTTTCAAATATATCCAACAGTCCATCAGCAATTATTTTTGAAACAGTAGCATCGTATCGTATACTAGCCAACTGCTGCAGAAGCTTTAATACATAATCGGAGATGTTAACATGCTTCTCAGAGAACAAAATCAGAAGTGCAACATGCCCTTTAACAACAGCAATTTGTCTGTTAACAGCGACTTTTTCTAATGATATCGATAGTAATTTATCACGAAGTTTGGGTGCCTTCAAATCAAATTTACCTCTTAATATTAACTTTCAAAAAATGTCTCCAATACTCACAATATCATTAAAATCTCCGCTCAATGCCAAAGATAAGAATAGCTCGTTTAAATGGTGAATTCCGGTTTCATTCAGAGCTAAAAATTTTGCCAAACTAAACTTGGAATATATTCTTCCCAGAAGCTTTTGCGTTTGATTGAGTTGATCGGACTGATTGAATCGTTCGATCGTCTTTCCGATGATGATGGTAAAAAGGGAGAAACTGGAGAGATTGGCATCAGGAATACACTGGCTTAGTAGGGAACGGGTCCTATCAAGATACCCCTTTCCTGATATGCTATAGATTCGGAAAAAAATAAGGTGTGAATTTTCAAAAGGACTTGCTTACCTTGCTACAGCTAAATTCGATGGAGCTGAGCCGGCAATAAAAAACGAAGAATTCAGCTTTTTGTGAAAGTGTTCCCATAGCATCATGGGAACAGTTGTCTTCGGTTTCCACCTATAACAAAAAGACACTTACGAATGAACCGTCTTGAGATGTTTAACATACTCACCACTCCAAAACAATAGGCATTAATATGCAAATAAAAACTCGAGTTTTTTCTTCATTTGGATTGGTATTAAGGAATGACTGCACAACGCACTCTAGTTTCTCGTAGTTGTCGATGACCCTAGGGTAATGCGAACCTTCGAAGCTGCCGTTCGATCTGTAGCCCTGTAATCTCATGAGGGCTTTCAACAACCAAATTGTAAATTCCGAGAAAGTTTGCGGGCAAAATCCGAATTCGTCTGTTTTTCATTTATCATTACATTTTGATTTTGTTTGAATGGCGCATACTGTAGCTTACCCAAATTGTTTTTGAACTTCTCCATAGTTCGGTTAAAGTATTTCCAAAACCCTTCACAATGCCACTTTTCCAGTGAAACTTGTAACACTAACCAAAATTCCCTTATGCAGGTGCATGGAAAAGGTGAAGAAAATAAAAGTTCAGTGGTTTTTTTCTGTAATTTGATTAAGACACTGTTTGTATAAGCCTTATTTATATGAGAGACCAATATGTACTTTTTTAAACAAGTATATGGACAAGACTCCTAAATCATCAAGGACTCTTTGCAACTGGTTTTCGAATAACAATTCAGAAGCTTTCTGCAAAATGCAAAAAATGTAGTTGACTCCATATGTAAAAAAATATATATTTTAATGTCTCACATCATCTCGGCTTTCATTACTATTCATTCCGTAGCGCTGTAGGATGAAGACATCCAAAAGCTTCCATTCGAGGACACCATGTAGATAATGGTATGCGGGTGAATTGACCTTTTGGGAACCCACAATTGTATAAACGTACAGTGCGTGTTAAATCACTCACCTCATTTCCCTTGCAACTGTTTGCATTATAAACAAGTTTCAGAATGTCTTTATTGGTTAGTCGATTCAGTAAATGTCTTATACTGCACAAATTCGATTCCAGCTTCTCCCAATAGAGCTCACTGCCTTTTGAGAGAACAGTGTGATAGAACAATGTTACTTGATGGCGTCTCTGATAGTAAGTAAGGCCATCATCAGACTCAATTGGTGTTTTTACACTTGAAAGTAACTGTTGAATAGACATTCTACAAAGTATATGTTGAACAAGATGAATACAAAGAACAGTCATTTTTTAACTTACCTAACGTCACCAATGACATAGTTGAGTACCATAGATATATGAAGTGAGCCTATTTGAAAATTAAAAGGAGATAGGCAAACCTCATCGATTGCGGAATTTTTCTCATTCAGTGAGGATAAATTCTTAATGAAGGAATCATTTGAAAATTGTGCGTTAGTGGAATCTTCACCGCCACAGTTAAATTCTGGAACTGGATTGCTAACAATCTCCGGTTCTTCTGTATGTTTGAAACATTAATGGTAAGTATTCTCACAAATTTTCAAAGTCTTACGTGTAGGAGCAATGCAGAGGGAGGACAGAATGTCATCATCGTCACATTCGAATAAATCAAAGTCCATTTTTCAGTGGATGAATGCACGCTTTCAGCGGAACTCGAGCTGTAGCATTAGGTATAGAATATCAAAATAATTATTACCATTACTCGACGAGTATATGTTCCAGCCACAAGAATTATGGTACCTTAATGTTAAATACACTAAATTTACAATATTTATATCGACGAAATATAAACAATTGAGAAACAGACCTCCTTTTACCTTTTGTAACTAAGTTATCTTTCAAAAACGTTACTTACCAGAAATAAAGAAGAGACAAACATGTACACATTAAATAACACAAAAATACATGATTCTGTTGCAAAATGCAAACGTAAACAAATCACTTTACAAACAAATACTTTTTACGATTCGAATTTTATCAACAGCTGATTCTAGATAAATTCGTTGTCTTTGGCGGGTAAATTCATCTTAAAGTTCATTGCCATATTCATCGGTTCCCATCTACTACATTTGGCTTAGTTTGACAGAAAACCAGTCATGATAACAGGTGACATTTGGTCGAACAACACAAAAACTCCTCGGGTGAGAGCTTCGATAAAATTGTGCTTATGTCCAATAAAAACATACAAATTTTTCTCCGCTACCTTATTTTCTTATCTGTAGACAGTTTATCCAGAGATAGCAAATTATTGGAATTAAAGTTCAGTGAATAATGTCTTTGCGGCAATTAGTTGAGGGCGATTGTGGTGGAGTTAATCCACTCATGCAGCTTGGTGGACAGTTCACAAGAGATAATGCCCACAAAGAAGAAGGTTTCTCTGGCAATCGTGTCCCGTTCGAGACACGGACAGCTATGCCGGAAGATCAATTGGTTAAAGAGTTCCTTGGTCAGATCTCGGGGCCTCCACAGGTAGTTTTTAATTCCGCAGCTTGTGTTTTTGGAAATACTTTTTTTTTGTTCTTATATTTTAGACATTCCAAATGGACGCTCTTCTGCAGGAGATGCGAGAAATTGAAGCACAACGGTTTCAACCACAAGTTGTTAATGCTCCAAGGGTCATTGATGAGGTAACACGCAATGGAAACGAATGGGCCAAAGAATTTACCCAGGAAGCCCAGTTAACAGAAGTGCCCCCACAATTTAATGACGTGAGTACGTTCAAAATTTGACTAATGGTTGTCATATCAAAATACTATACGTAGTATTGGCAACAACAAAACATGGTCAATGTCCAACCAGTTCGGGAAAACATTACTTATGTACGTGAATTCTTTGATATGAACGATGAACCTCAATTGCAATCTTTACCGCGCCCTCCTACCCTAGCGATATGCCCGCCGTACATTCCACCAACATCCGTGGTAAGTTTTATTCTTACCTGATAAGATTATGATGCTACTATATATATAAGACTTATAAGTTATATTGTGTGGAGCATTTAATTTGTTGTTATTCTCTCATTCTTACAACGCTGTAGTATGATGAAAATGAACTTGGTGCAGTTGGTGGTCAAACAACTACTTCAACTGAAGACTGGTTAAATGAATTTCAAACTTCAAAAGAAGAGCAGGGTAACGTCTTTATCATCAAACTCTTTGACATATGTTTTTTTATAACGATTATTGCAGAAAACGCCACAGCAGATTACAATGCAAAATTTTGGCAACGACTTCAAGAGGAGTGGCAAAAGCTTTCCGAAGATGGTAGCATGGAACATCCTTGGCTTACTGATTATACGGAGTTGTATGATCCTTACAAAGAGTATAATTTTTCTGAGGATAATCCAATGAAAAATGTAGAGAATGTGTTCGAGAAGGGAAAAGAATTTTTAGCCAACGGTGATATTCCAAGCGCCGTACTATGCTTTGAAGCTGCCGCAAAGAAAGATCCCGAGAACGCTGAAGTGTGGGAGTTGCTTGGACTAACACAAGCCGAAAATGAAATGGTAAAACGAATTATCCATATATGTATATCAGAAATCATTGTCTAATATTTCTAGGATCCACAGAGTATTGCAGCACTCAGGCAGTCGCTGGCAATTAAACCAAATAATATGCGTGTTCTCATGGCACTAGCTGTTTCATATACCAATGAAAGCTTACAAAGTCAAGCACTGAAATCTCTGTTAACATGGCTGCAAAGTCATCCAAAGTATGAACACCTTGTAACGAAAGCATATCTGCCTTCGTCGAGCGACGGAAGTCTGACCAGTTCTTTAGTCCGCAGCCCTGAATTGAAAGAAATTCAAAACCTTTTCCTGGAAGCCGTCAAACAAAATCCAAACGAAATTGATGCCGATGTTCAAGAAGCGCTGGGAGTTCTTTTTAACCTTTCATCGGAGTTTGACAAGGCGGTTGATTGTTTTCAAGCGGCGTTGCACGTGCGACCGGAAAATGCAAAAATTTGGAACCGTCTTGGTGCCAGTTTAGCCAACGGCAACAGATCGGTTGAAGCTGTGGAAGCCTATCAAAGAGCTCTGCAAATTGAACCCGGTTTTATACGCGTTCGATACAATGTAGGCGTTTGTTGTATGAACTTAAAAGCATACAAGCAAGCCGCCGAGCACCTTTTGACTGCTCTTAATTTACAGGCTAATTCGTTCGTTAGATCAGGTTTATCCGAAACAGCGACTGTAAATACTTCCTCAAATCAAATGTCGGAGACCATTTGGAGCACTTTTAAAATGATTATTTCGCTTATGGGACGCAATGATTTGCATGAATATGTGAACGACAGGAATTTAACTGCATTAAACGAAGCCTTTAAAGATTCGCCGTAGTGCTAAAAGAGCAGAAGAATTTTTTAAATGTGCTTGTGTGGGTGCGGGGTATGTTTATATGTCGGTTTTATTTGGTAAGGTTTGATGGGTGTACTAAATATTTTGTTACTGTTATATATATTTAAGAGATAAAACGCATATTTTCCTTAAATAAATAAAATCCGCTTCTGCTGATTGAAATATAATTTTGCTTTGATCCTTCAAAAGAAACATCAGGAATGCATTTGATGTAAATTAATTCATAGATTCATATACATGAAAAACATAAAGAAGTCCTATTAAATTGTATTGTAATTTCAAATCACTGAAGAACTTCTATAGTTGGCTTATTTTTGAATCCTTCACAATCAAAATCATATTACGAGTAAATGAAAGCAATATGTTCCTCATTGGGTGTTTTCAAAAATGGTGTATACATAGTACACATTAGATCAGACCTTTTTTTAGCAACCTTTTGTGTTATGGAACACTTTTGAAAAGAGCGGATGTAACCTTAACATACATCTTTTGAATGCCGTTTCAACTTTCGGACTAAAAAAGTACAAAATGAACTCGTCAGTTTATATAATAAATATGGGACCTTCTGTACGTTATGCGAATAGCATGTAAATTCATCAATTTGATCGTCGAATACGACATCAATGAGCAAAGAAATTTTAAGCTGTTTGCTATACGTATTTAATAAAAATAAGAAGGGTTAAATTTTCTTTTATACTCGTTTCAACTGCTGACTTTAATTTCTAACCTTTGTACCACAGTCAAGTGACTGTGGAGACACTTAACAACGAGCCTACAGGGCTATTAAATGTTGTTTTTTATAGGCATTAACAATTAACATAAAGCTTTTTAATAATTTTTCTAATAGAAAATAGAGTATTCAGTGGGGAGAGAATTTTGTTCCTTTTAGGAGGAAGACTGTTTTCTTTTTATATCTTGAGTTTGTGGATGCTAAAGGATTAAAAATAAAATATGCATGTAGCTATGCTTCAGCGTGCCAAAGACTAAGCTTTAAAACTGGATCATATAGTAAATTTCTAAACATATAACGAATTCTTGTCCACCCTGCAAATTGATCATATCGAATACACAAACCTCGCGAGAAACATGTCTTTCCCCAAAATACAGTACTTGAATACTACAAATATACCCTAATCTTGCGCTGCCCACTAAAGAAAATTGCACTTTTTTGCGATCATAAGGGTTATTCGACGGCGGTCAGAAATGGATTAGAAAGAAATCTCCGAACCGTTTCTGAATTCCTTTCAGAACTGTGAATGTTGATTTTTGTATGTTGTCTACTCCTCCCATTCCCTATTTGCTGAGCTTATCTCTGTTTTTCACTCCCACTTCTCAAAATGAGAAAACCTGTAACTGTCTGTACCCGAACAGCAGCAATATCATTCCATCCAGACTTTCTATAGTACACAATCGATTTGGAACCGGCCCCCACATCTACATACATACATGTGAATATACGGAATGAACACATATTAAACGCCTTATCATGTACTACATTGACTGAATCTTCTAAGTGGGGTGTCTGACTGCTCCGTTAGTCAGTTTTTCTAGAGGTAAGTGGTAGGACGTGTTTTTTTTTAGTTAGTTTGGTCAAATCAAATGTCTTTAACTTCTAGTGAAATTAATTGCTATCACTGATACTACACAAATATGTCCGCAGCCACTAAAGGTAAGAGTACTTTGAAAATATCTTTCCACCTGTCGTACTCGGGTTTGCTCTGTACTATAGGATGTGTGTGTATGTACTTTGGACTTTAATTCTTTCACTTGCTACTTGTTGACACTTCAAGAAATGGACTTATTTGTTTATTTATAGATTTTAAATTAGCAAAGTGTAACACATCAAAAATGTAAAAGATGAATTTATGGTGTGTTTTGCTTTTTTTTTTGATCAGTGGACCTTTTTTCTGATCAGACTTTATATCAGTACACACTTCAATCATACATGCATGCATATATATGTAACAGGTTCATCTTGAGAGTCATTTTTACTTACTATCGGTCAAAGTCCGATTGTAGGCGAATCATTTTTTAGTCGTGCGTTGTTGATCTTTGATTTGTTTTATATAATTCCGGCATGTCTAAATCAGCTAAAAACAATTATTATTGAAGTGTTGTATGGAACGTATGTTTTCGTAAACTCAAATAAATTAGAATTACCTGGAGACCTGTATAACCTGTATTTCGCTCCCAGATGGATGTTTTATTATTGAACAAATAATTTGTAGGGCATACATGCGGTGTTTCATTTTAAGGCTTAAACACTTTCATTTGGTTTTTGTGTTTGTAAAAAAATTAAACATCTGAATCTCAATTGAGTACATAAACTTTTTGCATGATTATAAAAAGTCCCTGACGAATAAAAAAATATAAAACAGTTAAAGTAATTTGATCTGAAATGGATGTAGAAGTTTACCCGATCGAATTTTTATCAAGCACGTCTGAAAGCAGTAATGTATTTTCATTAAGCTGTTCAATATATCTTTTGCAATGCAATTCGATTTAATCAAATGCTCAGTCACTCGACCAACGTTTTCATAGGAATAGAATTTTTTTTTATTTTGAACTTTGATCCACATACATTTCAGTAGAGATTGATTGACCATGAACTTAATTTTCTGTTAACAAAGATAAATCCCTTATAAGTATACTGATATAGATTTCAAACTTAGGTTCAGATTGTAGACCAACAAAATGGTTGTTGTAGAATTTTTACTAAATAAAAAAAACGTTATCTCTTAGATAACTTATGTTCATCATAATACTTGGTGCAAAGGCCAGTCAAGAAAGCTGTTGATTTGTTTTATAGCTAACAGCAAATACTTTATTTTTATTTATGAATTGCAACCCCAAAAGTTACTTACTTTAGAGGTAGGAGGGTAACTTAGTTTTTACCTTTATTTAATTTTATTTATTTATGTATGTATATATGTATATGTACACGATTACTATTTGTGACAGACAAATAGTAATTCTGTAGGCTACTCTAATGGTTAGGATTCTTTAAAATGAAATCATCGAAGCATGAAGCATCCATTAAAGTGGCTACTTCTTTTTATTAAGTACAATGCTACTCACGAAATCCTGTAACGATAAAAAAATCAATACCCAGCAATTCACTATCGTGGCCGTCGTGGCCTAGTGGGCAGAGTGCGATAATCACACACCGAAGGTCTGGGTTCGATTCCGGGCTGAACACTTCGAATTTTTCACGACACCACCTCTTTCGAGTTCTTGACAACATTCAAAGAGTAACAACTGTCTAAGAAAAAGCTTCTCGAATTTCCCCTTTCGGATTCAGCAAAAAATAGAAGGCTCTTCATTTCGTGAGAAAACAGAAGCGCGCACAATACGATTAGTTGATGAGCAAGCTAGGCCTTGGCCCCCCTGTGGACTGTAGCGCCACCCAATTATTATTAATTATTATTATTATTAACAATAAAATTGAAGTAACAAAATAGAAACTAACGTACAAAACAATTTCTCTCCAGGAATTTTCATTGTTGGCGCTAAGCGTACGGCCTTTGGCACGTTTGGTGGAACCTTAAAAAATGTCCATCAAACACAATTGCAAACAGTGGCTGCAAAAGCTGCTCTTGCAGCAGCCGGCTTAAAAGGAGAACAAGTTGACACAACTGTGGTCGGCAATGTGCTAAGCGTAAGTTGAATATATTATAAAATATTTTAAAGTAAAATTAATGTCTTCATCATTCCAACATCCAGATCTCCTCATCAGATGGTATATTCATTCCCCGTCACACTGCTCTCAACTGTGGCGTGCCAATCGATAAGCCCGCCTTGGGTATTAATCGGCTGTGCGGCTCAGGTTTTCAATCTATTGTAAATGGTGCTCAGGATATTATCATGGGCTCAGCAAAGATCGCTTTAACTGGTGGCGTGGACAGTATGTCACAGGCACCATTTGTTGCAAGAAACGTTCGCTTTGGCACCACACTGGGAGGCAATTACGCTCTAGAGGATGGTCTCTGGGTTGGACTGACTGACACATATTGTAAGTTGCCAATGGCACTTACAGCTGAAAACCTTGCTGATCAATACAAAATAAGCAAAGAACGCGTCAATGAATTCGCGTTGAGGTCCCAAGTAAATTGGAAGAAAGCTCAAGATACCGGTGTGTTCAAATCAGAAATTACACCCATTAAAATCAAAGTCAAGGGAAAAGAAGTCGACTTCGAGATAGACGAGCACCCAAGGTTTGCTTTTGTTGACTAAGGTTCTTTCTTTGATTGTAATGGTTGTGATTTTAGACCTCAAACAACTGCTGAAGGTTTGGCGAAGTTACCTTCTCTGTTCAAAAAGAATGGTGTTGTCACTGCCGGAACAGCTTCTGTAAGTAAACAAACTTGATAAATATAATACTCCTAGTTTAAAACTTTCATTTTAAAAATTTAAGGGTATTTGTGATGGTGCTGCTGCTGTTGTCTTGGCATCTGAAGAAGCCGTAAAAGAGTTAAACTTAAAGCCTTTGGCTCGTTTAGTCGGATACTCATATGTAGGAGTTCCTCCAGAGATTATGGGAATTGGACCAGTCCCAGCCATTCAAAATGTACTTAAGGTTTCCGGCTTGAAAATGGACGACATTGATTTATTTGAAGTAAGCATTTAGGATTAAACACCAATTAAGCCTTACGAAAATGACTAATATTGATACTAGATCAATGAAGCATTCAGTGCTCAGACACTTGCATGCGTTGATGCACTTAAAATGGATATCAACAAACTTAACTTAAATGGTGGAGCAATTGCTTTGGGTCATCCATTGGCGGCTAGTGGCTCTCGTATCACCGGACACTTGGCTTATGAACTACAGTAAGATTGTTTCCTTTTTGTGTCTTAAACATTTAACTAAAAAATTTCTTTTTGAAACTTTTTTAACTCAAAATTCTCAGGCGCAAGAACTTGAAATATGCCGTTGGCTCGGCCTGCATCGGTGGTGGACAAGGTATCGCTTTGTTGTTGGAACGATGCTAAGCATGTTTTGTTACTGTGATCTTCGTTCTTCTTCGCAGTTAAATGCATTTATATGTTACTTTCTAAAAATCATGCGTAGAATTATCGAATTTGTAATACCAAACGTAAAAATAAAATAAACATTTGTTAATTAAGAACTTTAAGAACTATTATGTTATGTATTTTTAGGCAATCAGATACTTTTAACTTCTGACTATACCCCTAGAGCCCAGAATAAGCTCAGGTAAAAGAGGGGATAGCTAAGATCCAATGCCACTAAATAATACAAACCTTATTTTCATCCAGTTGTGTATCTAATTAAACACACAGTACATGGATGATAAATTTATTAGATTGGTAATAAAAATTCACAAAAATGTCAAGCAGTTATGCACATGAATTAATGATTTATTACCATGCTCTGTGCGCTAATTACTTCCCTTTTGATGATGATTTTGTATTTAAGGTAGATACCAACATTAATACATTGCACTTTGAGAAAAATATAATGAAGTAGGTAACAAATTCAAATTCATAAGCAAATGCACATTCATTTTGGAAAAAAAAATGCTCATTGCAATTAAAATCAAAATTTAAACAAAACAAATCTTCTTAACTGCAATTTTAAATAAATTTCGTCTTAAAAGTTGCAATTAAATTTTAACATATATTTTAAATCATTTATTTCCGTTACAAAACGCAATATTCATCGAAAAAAATCGCTCGCCATTTCGTTACAATCTATTACCTTTTCCGGTTCATATGTTCTCTTACAATTCTGATCTGTCAAAGCCACCGCAAAAAGGTAAAAAAGTATTTAGTTGCTGTAGCAGGACGGTCTGCGTTTTTATTTCTCCCGGCAAATTGTTGATTTTTTATTATTCATTATATTGATTTAACTTTAAGTTAACACAGTAGTTTGCCTAAGTGAAAAACAATACCCACATGCTTAAACTTATGAGTGCTAGATCTCAAAGGAATTTGCAAGGTCGCCCCTATCTCGGTTTGTGTTGCTTTCAAGAGCAGCCAAGACTTATTCATACTTGGTGCAAATGTAAATTGTTTTTCGAAGGATTCAAAAGAATTGAAATTATTTAAATTGTTAAGAAATTGCGATGAATTTCTTGTTAATGGGAGAGTTGCTTTTTAGTTGTTTGAGTTGATAACCTAATCAATATGTGTTTTTGAATCCACAACGTATCTTAAAATTCTTGCTTTGGATCTGCTTTCTATGGGACGAAAAATGTAAATACAAAGTTGATATATTATTGTTTGTTTATTGCTTAGTAATCACACATGGATATTACTTCAAAGGATTCACTTAAAAGTTAAAAACCAAAAAACAATTCGAAATTGCAACAAGTTCATTTTATTGCGGTGAACGTTTTGAAAATGATAAGACAACAACAAAACTGCACTCAAGAATTCATTTCATATCAAAAATTCACTGAATTGGTTTAATTTTAACTGACATCTCGCCGCTAGATGCCACTAAATGTGAAAAAATCGTCGGTTTAAGCTAATGAAAAAAAAGAGAATATAAGTTAATTTGTGTATACAAGTTGAGAAACTGGATATCTTTTGGCATTTGAATGTTACTTGACCTCATCTCAACCAAATACTCTAATCAAAGTTTCATACAGTAAACATACATCATGAATCCCATTGAGACAACAACAGAAACTTCAAAAAGAAAACTAGAAATTCGCTGTGTACCGACTGGTGGCTCGCAAATTTGTAATTCATCCATACCTCTACGAGATCAAATAATCACGTCGTCCGTTTATGGAGACAGTGCGATGATAAAATATGTCATAGGAGCAACAAACAACAACGAACAACAATCAATATTAAAGAAATCATTAACAAACCATTCACCAACAACTTCAACGCAAACAATCATATCAAGTAATATAATTAAAGGTGCGACTCCTACTGTTGAAACACAGCAACCATCGAAAGTTTTAGCTCAGAACGAGTCCACGGTGAATACTGGCATCAATTCCTCTGCCATTGCCGGTCAGAGCCTAATAAAGTTGCCAACAATTAAAAAACCCCAAAATTTATCGGTACGTATATTTTAAACTATTTGTAAATTCACCTAGTGATGTGTAATTCTCGTGCAAGTGAAACCACTTTATGCTGGTGAACTCCTTACATAACGATCAATTGCCGTTTGTTGAATCAAACCGCATTAGCTACAAATTGTAACTGGATAAGTGTAATATATTTTTGTGTTTCTATTTATAACAATTGGGGTTGTTTTTAGTCAAGAAGCATTTGACGATCACACAATTAGTATTGTTTATAAATTGATTGCGCTGTCGCCCTTTTCGTTCTTAAATTAGTTTAGTCTGATAAAAACCGGACGGAATTCAACCTATCGTTGTCGGAATGATTGAGTCAATGGAAACGAAAATTTGAAAAAAACAAACAATATAAAATTATCAATTCAGGGATATGTAGTTATATAACGTAACCCACACTCTATGTTATCTGGTGTTTTACTTTACTTTTACCTGGAGTTTAGTGTTTACAGAAACCAAAAGCGATTCTGAAGATAAATGACGCAATTTGACGTTTTGGATTTGTTAACACAATTAAATAGATTATACAGGTATGTAGGTAACAGTTCATACTCAGGAACTTTTATCCAAAACTGTGAATTTGACAATTTGTTTCATAGGAATAATAGATATCAGAAGCGAAAACACGCACGTGTGGCTTATTAGATTTTCAGTTTTTGGAAAATGTTTGTCCCAATGTGTAGAATAATTAACGTCAGACAAAAAATGGTTGAGATTAATTGAATGTGTGTTCACTGGAAAATCTGTGTTATGATTTATTAAAATTGAAAATAGAGACGGAGATAAAAGGAAATATAAAAATGATACAGCCTTTGAATGGGAATTAGAATTTGTTGTCATTTTATATGAACTTGTAGACTAGATGACAAATTATTAACTTTGAATTGTATAAAGCCCTGAAGGAAAAAATTCTGAAAGTAAAGCAAACAAAAATTATTTAGTGACGTTGAATTGTAACTGTACAACGGACTTGTTTTTTTTTGTACTTTTATTTGAGAGTTTTTAAATATTATTAAATAGACAGCTTACTTTGGTGACTTGATTTTGTGTGCAGCTACGTATGTGACGGTTGTTCATTTCATTGTACATAATGTAATGCATAGGGTGCGCATCACATTATTTGTTTTATAAAAAAGCAATCGTTTTACAAAAAACAAATATATTTTGAACAGTATTTAAATCACTAATATGTCTGTATGTACATTCGACTGAATTTATTAATGGCATAGTAAAATTTTTAAATCCTACCACTTAGGATGAATTGTCAAACAAACAAACAAATGTTAGTTTTGTATTCCGCAGCATAATGCGAAATTTTCTAATTTTAACGTAGCCGGGTCTTCGAAAATTGTGGGATTCTTTAAGGACATATTTTTCACTTTCTGCGGAACATATTTTATATTTTCTCTCTATTTTATATTTTCAGGAAAAACAAGCATCTCGCAACAGCGTTATTAAAAGAACTTTGCCCACAAAAATTAAGCAACGACAAATGCAAGCAAAATCAACGCAGTCCCCAAGCCACGGTCATAATTTATACAAATGTAAAAACGGCCATTCAGACTCGAACCACTCAGAAATTATGTCAGCCTCTTTGCTGGCAAGAAAATCAGAGCAACCTGCTAGAAAGCTACCAACTTTAAAGGAAATTAATAAACCCAATACAAGCCGTCTGGAAATGAAAGCCTTAAATAATTCCCGACGTACATATGGTCTCGATACATCCTCTGCAGAAGTAACTCTAATATCATCCACTGTTACACTCACCAAAGCTCCGATATCTTCAAGTAAACCGGCAAAAATACTGCCATCACCATTGGTTACTATTGAAAAAAAAGGAGCCGGTGCAAGTTTGTTCAATTGTTCCAAGCAAGGAAAGATTCACTTTCCTAATAGTGCGGAATCAATGGACATTGTAGTAAACACAATTGGTGGGAGCAAGATGATTTCTTTGGGAAATGATAAGGACGGTACTGTTTCGGAGTCACCACAAAAAAGTCTCTTAATAAAGCAATGTTCACCACCAAATCGGGAAAAGACACCACCAAAACCCTCGCAACCGAAACCTAAACAACAGTCTCTACTGAAAGTCAACAGTTTAGCTCGTCTATTGCACACAAGCCCGCGAACCAAGCGATCTAAATCACTTACAGCCATTGGGACATCTGTGAAAAAACTCAGAAGGATGTCATTAAAAAATAGGCGCTCGTCGGCTGCGTCAGATGGTGAATTGTCTCCAGCAAACATATCAAAAAAGAACACCGATGATCCGTTGGAAATTAAAGAAGAAAATATGCCGCTTTCAGTTTTGCAACAAAAATCAAAGGAGTCCCTGCTGTGCGATGAGCAAATTGAAACGCTACCATCATCCAATAGCAACAGCAGCTTTGAAACTACACCTAAGAAGGAACCGGTCAACGCTGAAATAAATTCCTTCCAACTTAACACGGTTCTGGGAATGCTTTCAGTTTTTAACATGCTCAGTTGGAAGGACCGCGTGGGATCCTTAAAAGACGGCAATATTCAGTTCCAACTAAACGAGTTCAATTTGTTACAAATCTCAGAGAAGTGCCCGCCGCGAGATCGCATTCACACCGCCTATGAGAAGCCAATTTATGAGCGCGAATCGTCGACCAACACATCAGACTATTCAGATCCCTTGTATCTTTGTAGACGGTGCAATTGTCGTGGAGCGGCTATTGATTTTTTGGCTCCAGAGTTTTGCTCGTATGAATGCTTCCGCCACGAATCACGTAAGCGACCACGATTCAGCGAGGGCAGTTTTGAAAAATTAGGAAGAATTAAGAAATCCAAGAAGTCTTCGATAGGAGATGGAATCAACAGCAGTTATGGTAATCGTTCAAGTATAGATTTAGCAATGGGTCGCCTGGTTCCAAAACGAATATTTTCATGGGACTCATATTTGTCGTTAACCCATTCGGAGCCGGCTCCGATAGATTTATTTTTGAACCCTTTTCCATGTGGATTGAACCTTTTCGAGGTCGGCATGAAATTGGAGGCAATCGATCCTGAACACAACTCACTCTTCTGCGTCTGCACAATTGTTGAGAAAAAGGGATACCGACTGAAGCTTAAATTCGATGGATATTCCAAAATTCACAACTTTTGGGTGAACGCTGATTCCATGGACATATTCCCCCCTGGTTGGTGTGCCAAAACTAATCGCGTACTGCAACCGCCAAAAGGAATGAATTTACTGACATTTAATTGGCCAACATATTTGAGTAAAACTAAGAGTACACCTGCTCCTAGGGGACTTTTCACACATTTGAACTCGTCGGTAAGTGTAAAATACTGCGCTAAATCTACATAGAAGGTAATTATTTTTTCTTCTTTGCAGTCATCGACTAATCCCTTCAAAATTGGTATGCGACTCGAAGCAGATGATTTGAAAAATACCGGCAAAGTTTGCGTTGCCACCATAGCAGATGTTCTTGACAACCGAGTGCTGATTCACTTTGATGGATGGGATGAAAGCTACGACTACTGGATTGATATCAACTCTCCATATATTCACCCCATTGGATGGCACAAGTCACAGTCGTTAGAACTAGTTCCACCGCCTGACTGGGAAAAAGGATTCTCCTGGAGTGAATATTTAGAATTCACTCGAAGCCAGCCTGTGCAGGCAAGAATGTTTTCGCGCCGATACCCAATTGAGTTCACTGCTGGCATGAAATTGGAGGTGGTTGATATAAAGAATCCATGCCTGATACGTCCGGGCACAGTTATGCGCCGAAACGATTACAAGATCTTAATCCATCTAGATGGTTGGCCCAATGAACATACATTCTGGATGCATGATGACAGCCCAGACATACATCCAATCGGATGGTCCAACGAAACAGATCACACATTGGAACCTCCGCCTGGTAAGTTCATAAGGAGCTTAATTGTTAGAATATAACTTAGTCATTAAATCAAACAGGCTATGACCGGCCACCATCGGAAATCTCAGATAAGCCGGACATGCCATGCCCGATTAAGGGATGCCGAGGTATTGGAAATGCAAAACGTTTAGATCTCAACTTCCACGCAAACGAAGACACGTGCCCTTATGCAATCAAAAATTGGAACAATGAAATTGAAAAACCGTCCCGACTGGATGAGGTTGGAAGGTGAGTTCAGACGTCTAGTTTAAACTGAATTCGCCTTAAATAAATTCGGCTCTTTCCCTTCGCAGGTTTGTGTACACTGGTGAAATCCCGGACAAGAAACGTCGGTCAACCAGTGAACGAAATGTTATGAACATCTCACCCGAAGATCAAAAGCAAAACATGGAGCAGGATTGCAAGCTGCAAGTGCCCCTACTGTTGGAATCCCACCAGCCGCCGCCTTCATCCGCCCACACAATAAACGAAGAGATAAGACTTGCTCGTGAATATCTCCGCGACTATGGTCCCCGTTTAAAACAAAACTACTTTATATGGCGTGAAAACGGGAACTTTAATCCTGAGAGTATTCATAAGAATCCCCTCGAGTGGACCACAAAAGAAGTAGGCGAATATATCACGACAAAATGTCACCCTATAGGACATATATTCCATCGAGAAGACATTGACGGTTTGGCTCTCCTTAACATGCATCAAACAGATCTTACAGACATCTTAAAAATCAAACTCGGCCCTGCTATTAAGATATTTTCACACATTTTGCATCTTCGGAGCCAAGTGGTATCGCGATTTAGCGGTTCAAAATTCTAGACTGATAGTAAGGACGGCCAGAAGCCACCCTTCCTTATGTACACATTTAATACACCTTCAAAGCTTCCTTTGTAGGACTGCTTCGAAGACGTTTCGCATCTTCCCTACAATTAAGATAGACAGGATAATAACAATTCTCGTATGTTAAGTTCGAATTAAACATTAAGTTAAGAACACTATTAAGTTCATGGTTATGTTTACATTACGAGCCGAAGTTTTACACATACATAGATTTATAAGTTTGTAAATAAAATACGAATTCAAACGTTTTCTTTATTAATTCTACTTGTTGATTTCATTTTTCAGAATGCTTAATTTAGTGAGACACTTGTCTCGATAGGCACGCCGTTCGGCAAGTTTATCCAGTGGTACCATTTCTTCCAGCTGCTTTGCAATCTCGACGGCTGTCGGTCCTTCCATCTTGGGAGTTGGGCCCATCGTTTCACTGACCGCGTAGATTGTAGGTGAATAACGCTCGAAATAGTTTGTCATTCCTTCTGCGTTAAGGTGTGCCGTCTCCAAAGGTCCCAAAAATGCGTATCGCATTCCGAGTCCATCAGACATCACGCTGTCAATGTCACGGACATTGAGTATGCCATCCTGGACGAGGCGCCAGGTTTCATTGAGAATCGCATACTGAATGCGATTTAAGGCGAAACCTTCGATTTCGCGACTCAAAGTGACCGGTTTTTGTCCGATTTCAGCCATCAAGGCGCGAGTCTTTTGCACAACCTCTGGCAGTGTCCATGGAGCCGGAACAATTTCGACCAAAGGTACATAGTAGGGTGGATTGACTGGATGCGAAACGACAATCTGTAAAAAAAAAGGTAGTCAAATTAGACAAGTTTTTTTTAATTAGGACTTTGTTAAGGATCAATTGCTTCACATTTTCATGTTCGATTGCACGTTCATAAAAATTGTTTCATTATTGGTAAAATTTAAATTAACTAAGTACATACGAAAGGAAAGATTTCTGAGTTCTGCAGATCAATCAAGAAAATATATATGTAAACAACTACTATAAACAAACAGATTAATCTGAGATGAATTGTAACCGATAACAAATGCAGGTGCCACGTATATGCAACTCTCAAAAAATAAAAAAAATTAAATGGAAACGGACGACGTGAAATTTAAAGACTAAAGACTAATTTAATGTTTCATGGTTAAAGTGATTGAAACGTTTTAACGTCCATATAACATGAATTTATACTCACGTTCTCCTTGTGAACCAAATCTGCACTAAATAGCGAAGGCAGGAATGTGCTCGTTGAACTTGATAGAATTGTTTTTGCGTCGACAACTTTATCCAACTCTTTATATAAATTCTTTTTCATATCAAGCCTCTCAGGAATGCACTCTTGAATGAATAAAGCACCTTTAACGAGCGTTTTAAGATCGGTCGTGCCCGAAATACATTTAAACTGTTGTTCAGCATTCAGTTTGCCCCGCAACAAACCTTTTGATTCCAATAGAGACAACTCTTTCTTTGTCTCCTTTAGCGCTGAGTGGATTTGATCTTGAAGAATGTCATATAACATAACTTGGTAACCAACAGAGGCAAACAGCATCGACCATGAACGGCCAATTAATCCGCTAATAAAAGTACACATAAAAGCAAGCAAAAATTATTGAGAATCGAAACAATCGAAATTATTTTTACATACCTGCCCACAATCCCAATTTTTTCCTTTTTCATGTAACTCTCCATTCTCAAAGGGGTGAAGTGTTAATTGTAATTTAACTATTTATTCACTTTCTTGTGGCTGTACTGGCCGACGGTCTAATACAAAATGATGAGTACGCTTAGGGTACTTGTGACAGATAGCTTACCCAACCAAGAAATAAGATTATAAACTCTGAAAACACAAATCAAGTTTTGAATAAGAGGTAAATGTTACTTCATTGCACGTTGTTTGTTTTGAAACTTAATTTGATACTGAATAAGAAGGCTGATAAGATAGGAAGAGTGCAAGTGTTATGTATAAGTATAAGACACATTGATCGTTTATAGGGCATTGGGAAAAACAAGCACTTTATGTGTATGTAATTTTTTTTATATGTATGTACTTTTTTTGCAAATGTGTAAAAACTTGTTTCTATGCAGTACACGTACATTAAGAAATTTTAATTGAATCTTAAAAATTAGCACTTAAGGCATTTTAAACGAGCATACTAAAATATTTCGGGAGAACAAATAGTAATTTCATCCGAAATAAAAAGTTTTTATTTTTACAAATTGTGAACGATTAATGAAACAAATAGAAAGATAATGTCAATCCCATGCCTATCTTGATTAATCCGGTCAAATTAACATTGAGGTCAACGTGAAATTAATCACTCGAAACATGGTTTATATCGTTCTTGGGTTGTCATTTGCCTGATTTAATTAAAATATAAGATGATTGTTTTGCGGAAGAGTTTACTGCCGGCTGTGGTCGGCAAGAATCTTACTATAGACGAATTTGAATCTAAAAGCTTTGGTTGATAGCTAAATAATCGCTGTCCGCTGGTTTTATTATTTATTTTTATATAAATAACCCCATTTGAGTGTTATTTTCAAGATAATCCAAAACACGATAATGTTTTGAATTTTGTTTTCAAAATCGATTTGCATATAAAAATAACTATAGAAAATTTATTGACAAATATTTAATCAAAGTATATTAAAGCTAACACAAAAATTAAACAAAAATATCTCATTTATATTCCTCAATTGTCATTTCCACCTGTTCATTTAACCAATTTAACCAATCTGCCGTTACAACGCATTGCAGCGTCCATTCTTTGAAAACCGATGAATTAAATTTTTTTACAAACTTCATCTTTGTAAACATATTGATGCTTATGGTGTTTTCCTCCCCTATTTTAACCTCAAATTTGTTTATCGTTAATCTTGTTAGAGCATACTTCATCATCAACAACATTGCTTCCCTTCCCAAACCCTGGCGTCTCGCTTCAGGCTCTGCAATCATAATTTCTGCCTCAGCAATGCAAATCATTGATTTGTTTTCGTCATCATCATCCATTCGAAGAAATAAATTCGTATCACCAACTAGGGATTTTATCTCGTCTTGGGTCTCGAGAAAGAGTTCCTTGGACACAATTAGAAAGGTCAGCTCTATCAAATAATATAAAATATCATTTGTAGATATCATTTTAATTTTGTTTTTATTTTTTATTTACTGTCGTCATCTTCGCGCCAAGATGCTTGCATTTCATATTCCTCCTCGAGGGTCAACGGTTCAGAAGCTGTCAACTTTTGAAGATCCGGATTTTGCATCCATCTGTGATATCTTATTTAGAAATGTAAATAGAAAAATGTCGCAATATAAAAATCTGTATATCATAAACTCACTTTGTTACATGTTTTGGTTCATAGGGTACAAGTATTACTTTGTTACCAACAATTTTTGTAAACTGGTTTAGCCTCATTTTTTACCCAAACGAGACACGAATATGTAGCTCCTTTTATCATACGAAAACGTTTTTGTTTATTCTGCGAATACCGGTCTATTGAAAACAGCTGGTAACAGATACCATTTGACAGGCATACTTGATTGGGAATTTCTCGTACAATACATTTAATCTCTGGACGGAAGCACAAACCACCAGGTGGTCTGTGGACGGAAGCTTGCTTTACTTTCCCATCTCAGGGAATTTATGTATTAAATAAAATTGATCTGCAGATAAAATATTTTTATTTTTAAATGCCTTAAGAAATATAACTGGAGGCACGGAGATCTACATAACCAATGATTCCAAAACAAACCTGAATAAGTTGGCGTTATTCTATGTTTTTGCAGGGATGTTTGTTTATTGGTTTCTAATTGTGGGGGATTTCACAGTTGAAGACAATTATCATAGACCAATAATGGTCATAATGGTTTCTGACGATTATGCATTATTTCTCACGATGTATAGAATTGTATTATATCGTGCCTGTGTCTAATAATCTTTGTTAAATTGACATTAAATTCGTTTTCAGAAAGATTTATAAAAATTTCGCATGAGAAGCAGTAAGCATATTGCATAATAAGAGTACTTTAATAGCCCTGAATATATTTGTTATTCTTAATTCACAATTGATCATCATTGCAATCAATAGTAAAGTCACACATTACTTTCAGGTATCCGAAGGTATGGCTTACATGAGGAAACAAGCAAATTAAGGAAAATAATTTCAAACATTTAAGAAGCAGAGAAGAAAAACAAAAACGGCTTACAATGCAGTACATTTCTAGCGAGTGTTACCTTATGGCAACGCCGTTAATTTTTTTATGCAATTTAATCTGGCAGCACTCAAACCAGAGACCAATTCCTTATTGGTTTCTGACTCAAACTAATATTTCTCAAGTGTCAAACAAACAGTATAAACACTGATATAAGAAGTATAAATATTGCAATTTTTAAATGTTTCCAATTAAATCTTTAAATCCGCAAGAGCGTCACAACTATATTTTGCAAACATTTATTCTGAACAATGCTAAGGCTAAGGCAACCAGCAGCAAACATAAACGTGACATTGACGTTATACGAGAGAATCACAAGTTTCTCTGGGAGGATGAAGATGAACCAGATTCCTGGGAGACTAAATTAGCAAAAAAATATTACGATAAACTATTTAAGGAGTACTGTATTGCTGACTTAACCAGGTATAAAGAGAACAAGGTAAAATGTTACAATGAAGTGATAACATCAGGATTACTTCTGTTGTGAAAATATCTAAGATTGCCCTTAGGTGGAGAACTGAGCAAGAGGTTGTCACCGGAAAGGGACAGTTTATGTGCGGAAATAGAAAATGTTCCTCAAAAGATGCACTCCGAAGTTGGGAGGTGAATTTTGGCTACATGGAAAGAGGAGAAAAAAAGAATGCACTCATTAAACTGCGTAAGTTCAACGCCCCATATGGGGGTTTTCGCAATTTTAACATTTGTTTGTTTAGGTTTATGCCCAGATTGTTCCAAGCTTCTCAATTATACTCATCAAAAACGGGAAGTGAAAAAGTTGGAAAAACCGAAATCAGGCAAAAAATCAAAAAGTAAGTTGAATAAGCAGAGCTTGAGTAAAAGTAGCGACGACTGTTTGCAAATTCAACACCAAGAAACTGAAGGGAAGAACATATTATCAGGGAAAGGTAGTAGTGACAAGTCAACTGAGGAATCTGTTGCAGAAAATGCTTCAGATATATGGAAAAAACAAGAAATTGAAGTGGAAACTATAGAGCGCGAGGAAGAATTTGAGAAATATTTAGAAGACTTATTACTATAATATGAATAAATATACCCATAATAGAGGGCTAAATATATTTTTGCTGCCTTTTGATAAAAACTTGTGCAGTACCCTAAGTGTGAACTTTGCACTTGATTTTGCATTTGATTAAGTCCTTTTTCTCCGCCATAACAACTAACGAAAGAGTCCATCGTGAAATGAAAGTCAGAAACTCATTTTTGTACATTAATCAATTTGATTCAACGAAAACCGAATGAGCCAAGTGACAAAGGTGTGCGAAGTAGGGAAGCCTTGAATGAAAGGGAAAACTCTTATTTTGGTGTAATGACCTACACCAATTTTTGCAAGAAATAGATTGAATTATTAAAATAGAACTGGACTTAGGATAGAAAAAAATTAAAAAATAACTATTGGTGGATAGCGTTGAATGAGAAATATTGTAAAACAACAAAATCCTCTTCAATTGAGTATCCACAAATAGGTATTATTATCAAATCTTGTCACCATCTAGATTATAAGTTCAAGACGATTGGTGGTAAAATAATGTTCTGCTTTTCTGGAAATGAAAAAAATACAATATAATTAAAGAACAACATATTTTATAAAGATTTTAAAAACAAAATTGCACTATATTACTTGAAATGTATACATGTATGCGTTACAATTTGTAAAAACACAACACAGCAAAACGTATTTTATTCTGTCTTCTATGAATACAAAACGTAGACGTGGTTTAGAAATGGTTAAAACACTGACATTATATAAATTAACGGTTATTCTCACGATAAAAATTTAACTATTTGTTTTATAAATATTCCTGTATTTATCTTTCAATTTATATTCCTCGATTTGTTTAAACTGTTTGCTTTGAAAGTGGGAGTGATATGCTTCCAATAGAATTTTATATCTTCATACGATTAGTACGACGTAGGGATCTTTAGTTAAACATTCAAACAGTGGATAGAAGTCATAATTGTCGTTCCATTTAATTTCATTCGCAATATAGTTTTATTGCCAGTTGTATCCAAGACATAAATGGTGATATATCAACCAACGCGTTAATGTTTACCTCGTGCGTTTAATGAATAGAGTTGTAACAAGCACACTAAAGAATATAACTAATCCGTTTTCGGGTAACATGCAATTATTTATGGGGCTTCGGCATTATATATATTTACACCTTCGGCTATTAACTCTAACTGTCATTTACTTAAATTAATTTAATTTAAATAAATTTAACTTAAAAGCGAGTCCGTTTCATCTGACTGTGGTATGGTAGCTGCTGTGGGGCAAGATCTCGCTTGTTTGGTTGAATTTTATCTTCCAGAGAATATATTCATCGCGTTTGTTCCTGTTCTTTTGCGTATAAGGCGAGCGGACACTGAAAATGCAAATTTATACCAAAAATGTTTACAGGAATTTTCTGGCGTTGCATTCTTACTTGAACTGTCTTGTGGTGTGAGGGGTCGTTCAAGGACCTTTTGTATTACGTTTATCCAGTCCTCTCGATCCTTATCACTGTGCGCAGACAGATTGTAAGTCCTTTCTGGGGTAAAGAGGGTGAAACTATATCGTTGATCTTTGGCACCAGGAGGTACACCGACCCGAACGCTATATCCATCCAAATTGTGTCCCAGGAATATTTCACCCTTTGGATAGGCATCCATCGGATCATCGTGGTACATTAGTTTTCGGTTATCTAAAGTAAACCATCGTCTTTTGTATCCATCCGATGGTCTGGGACCTGTTTTTAGTAACCAACCTTCTTTTGCAAAGTCTTTCGTTAGTAGGTGCATCAGTTCGGTTTCAGTAGCACTGGGAAATGCAACTTGCAGACGATGAAGCTTTGCACATCGCACTGCCATATACCAGTTATTAATGACTTCCGGGTCGTCGTGGTATACAAAAATGTGCCTTGTGGAGCCATCTTTCATGTAGGTCAGCTGCAGTGAGTTTTGGTGGCCTATTTTTCGCGGAGCAAATGCAACGTTCAATTCAGATATTCGTAGTATGGCCTTTGGATCCTTGCTCTCCTTTACGTGATATTTCAGAGTATCATCTGTCTCAGATAAAATGAATTTTCGTGGCTGATAGCGACTATCCTCTTTACCACGTTTCATAAGAAAACCTTCCATGTGCCCAGATATATAACTTGGTCGACCATTCTGCGAAAACTCTAGGCGTTCATACTTTGCTCTTATCCATTGCTCTATGAGTACTCTGAAATTAAAAAAAAATGATAATATTTTTTCTTCTGATAGTTGGGAAAGTGAATTAAACTCACTGTGGATCATTTTCACAAGGACGCCGATAGCACGGAGGAACACGATATTCGTACTTCATTTTTGCCCTTTGGTTGCCAACCTCCTTCATTCGCTCTAACTGACTATCTTCCCATTTGTCTAGCTTCAGATGCTTCACTTTGGAAATGTGTGCCCCCATGGCTCGATGTACTCCGGCGCAACGTGTGCATAGGAATATACCAATATTGTAGGATGCCCACTCCACATCTAAAAAATATGTTTACATCAGTTATATTCTATTTGCCTATCATCCACCACATGTATTTTCTTAAGGGATGAATGTTGGTTCTGAACAATGCAGCAACATCTGTATTTATATGTAGGTATATACCGATTCCTAGGTGAATGAATTCTGGATAGCGAGTGACTCTTTTCTACGTTACATATCGCTCCTATTGGCAAGGATATTTAATACGTATAGATTTTAAGTTTCTCTACTTTCCTTTTCGTCTTTTCGTTGTTCCTTTTTGTTTTTGTTAAATCTGACAATATTATTAGCAACTCATGCGCTCTAAATGAACAAACATATTGAAGTGCAGAACAACAAAAGCATTACAGTTCCCCGAAGAGAACGAAAGTGCAATAACCCTAAAAATCAACTTGTCGTAACCGTAGTAAAAGTTGAGACACCAATGTAGTGTACCTACTGCGGTGCGGCTCCGACTTCCTGATCAGGAACGGCTTTTCTCGGTCCAAATAACTTCATAATCAAGAAGAGCTTTTATGTTACACATTTACTATTCTCAATTCGCGTATTGTAGCTTTTGTTCTCTTTCACAACTCTCACACCAGATAGAGTGGTCTCGTTCTGGCAGATGATTGATTAAAGCTCTCTATTCTGCCGCCTTCGCCTTTGCCCCTGCCACTAACAAAAATTCATGAATGAAAATTTGTAAAATTCAAAAGCCCACCAAAATATGCTCAACAAATATAAGAGCGTGGTTGTGAGAATGTCGCTTGATTTATTGGGTGCGGATGGACCAGGGTGAATAATGTGTCTGGTATAACAAGATCCCCTGCCAAGAGTGTGTCAAGGCATATTAAGTTCTGCGAAGACTTTTCTTACTGTAAACACGTAGAAAAACATAAACTATCCGAATCATTTTTATGTATACATACTTATCTGCATACACACACTGACAATATTTACGACTTAGTTTTTTTTTTATACACTGTACCCGCCCCCAAGGCTTACTTTGGAGGAAAAATAAAGTAAAAATGAAAAATCACGAGAGCAAGGCAACTTAGGGGAAAGGAAAACCAAACAAAACAAATTTGTATTCGCGTAAAAACGTTAAGGCGCATTTTTTTCTTTCTTTTGTAATTATCAAACATTTTTCAAATTCACTTACACTTGCTACCGCAGTCAGCACACCGACTATTCCCACTTAAGCGTAACAGTTCTTGAAGCAACTTCTCGTTTTGCTCGGCCATTCTGTGGCCAAAGGACAGTGCTTTTTACTAACAAAATTTGTGATTTCTAGAATTATCCCGAACGAGTCGGTTTATGTATTAAATTTGCATGCTGAGCGCCGCCAGCAAATACCACACAACAGTGCTATCCTGAGATAAAATATTTCTCTTTCGATATACTTTTTCAATAAAATTCGTAACAAATAACACGCACGACAAAACGACCACGAAAATAAATGAAAGAAAAAAATCACATAATAATTTTTGACAGAAGATTACGAAGCTATAACGTCGATGGCATGAATGTGTGTTGTTGGTGTGGCGAAATGGAGGCGACGATAGAGTGGGATGAGTTGTAATACAGGAGTTTTTCCATTGGAGAAAAGAGTGCAATCTTATTAGCTCCGGGTGGATGAGAGACCAATACGCACATTTCCACATTCACACACGCGTAAATGTTCTCTGTTTATTACCGCAAGTATTCTTGTGTTACGTTTCGTTTGTTTTGTCCGATAAGAAATGTACAGTACTAGGCGTGACTATTTGGCATTTGTAGAAATTCTTATTCGGTAGGATTTTCTAATAGTTATTTTAAATTAGTCTGACTCAATAGACAAGTGTCTTATGCCATAAAACTTCGTAACATAATTTATTTTATTTATTTAACTGTTCGTATGTAACGCCCTACTTTTGTTCATACTGTACTTGTGTAATGGCTACATTCAACAACGCTTCAACGTCATCCTAATTAGTATTGTCATTAGTTGTCAGTAAAATGTCAAAATAGGAAATTTTCAATTCTGATTTTTATAAGCAGTGCCACGTATTTTTTACAGTACGATATATTAAAAGGAATTCAAAAAAATATAAACCAATAATGGGTGCTGGTCATAGTGTTGAAGTTCCCGGTGGCGGTACCGAAGGATACCATGTACTTAGGGTAAAAATTGAAAAATACCACATCCGTTTAAACAAACAAATAATATCTTAAACGATCTTATCTATTTTTTGTTTTCAGGTTCAAGACAATTCACCCGGCCAAAAAGCCGGTCTCGAAGCCTTTTTCGACTTCATTGTGGCAATTGGAAATACACGATTAGATCAAGATAACGACACCTTAAAAGAACTATTGAGACAAAATGTTGACAAGGTTATTAAGATGACTGTGTACAGTAGCAAAACACAAACAGTTCGCTATATTTCCATAACACCTAGTACATCCTGGGGTGGACAGGGATTACTGGGCGTCAGCATACGATTTTGTTCGTTCGAAGGTGCGAATGAAAACGTTTGGCATGTTCTAGAGGTGCATCCGTCATCTCCAGCAGAAGCCGCTGGGTTACGAGCATTTACCGACTATATAATTGGCGCCGATGCGATCCGACACGAAACGGATGATCTTTTTACAATGATTGCAACCCACGAAAATCAAACTCTTAAAATTTATGTGTACAATGTGGAAGATGATGCGTGTCGTGAAGTTTCACTTAAACCGAATTCGAAATGGGGAGGAGAAGGCAGCCTCGGCTGCGGCATTGGATTTGGATATTTGCATCGTATTCCTATTCAGGCTGTTGCAAGTGAATCCAAATTTAAGATGCCCGTTCTTGATGGTGGCAATGCACCTAATGTCCCACAGCAGACATCAGTGGAATCTGTTCCGGTCTCACAAGTGACTTCGGTGAATCCCAGTTTCCCATATGTACCACCCTTGACGAATACTTTCTCAACGGCCGCGGCCAGTGGGAGTCCGCCTTTAGTTGCCGCTGCGACTGGTGATGTGAGCAAACAACCTAGTTTGCCTGTGCCGACACAATTGCCATCAGAACCTACTTCGCAACCAAATATGACATCTGCTTCGGTAGCCAACCCCTATCCAGAACAGGCGCAACAACAACAACAGCAACCAAATCCACCACCGCCAGTGTCAGAAGCAGTCGGTGGGCAAGCAGCATCGACCAACCCCAGCACATTCTTTTCAAATGCACCCGAACTTAACCTGCAGTTGCCGTCGCCGCAGAACCCAGTTCAGCAGCAACAACCAGTCGAGCATGTTCCAGCTGCGATTTCAACTGCTGGTTAGTATGGCATTTTACATTAAACCTAATCTGACGTGTAAGCGTCTGTACACGTTAAGCTGTTACATAGGTCCACAAACGGCTGGTCAAACAACCTATACGCACCTGTAAAAATACGCTTGGTTCAAACGCGTTAAAAGAAAAAAAAAAGTTACTAATTACGAGCACCTTTAACATTTGAACTAATGCTCCAATACATTCTTGCGCACTTCTTTCCATAAAATATATTTACTTCCTTTGCAGTGCCAACACCTCTACCGCCACCATCACAAATACCATTATTTGCACAGCAATCGGTGTATACGAGCCTTCCACCGCCAGCTTCTATTGACAACATGACCGCAGGATACGACTCAACAGCTACCGCTGCCTCAAATCAGTTCATAGCCTCCCAACAAGTACCAAAGAGAAATTACTTTCTCTCTTTCTAAAGTTAATATTTCATTTTCATATTATTTGCAGCAACCGCAATTTTACAATCCGAACAACTTTCCTGTTCCAAATCAGCCTCCAGCAAATTACCAAACCCCCCCGTCAAATGTTAGTCTACCATATATGCAAACATTTGCGTCATACCCCCAGGTTCAGCAAACATCTGTGGTGACACCAATATCACTCCCAGGCATGCCACCGTTAACTGTTAACACAACAATACCTACGCAGACATTAAAGGGATTGAACGTGCAGCCACCAATTGCTTATCCACCTGCCTCCAACTGAGTGGTGCCCGCAGCAGCGTACACCTAACAGCAGCATCTATTTGATGCAGAACGTTTTTCATTTAAGTTAAGACGACTTTCAAATCAAATCATTGCAACACGAGAGGAATGAAGTAAACTCAGAGAATTTTTTTTTAAAGAGTTTGAACACCCGAACCGCTGAGCGATTGAGATGCATCGAGCTTGGCCTGCTTGACCCAACACCAATATTCTCCGATTCATAATAAAGTATAATAAACAAATCAAACAAATTGAATATGTATTATATGAATTTTAGACTAAAGATTAAATAAATAAAAACGCAGATAACTAAACAATCAACAAATTGATGCAATATACATAAATAAAATTTGTTATGCTAATAATATTTATTTTTTACTTTGTTGGCGATATTGATTGATCTGTATCCAAAGTACAGCTATCTCAATCAGGATTTTACTAGTCCGGAATGCACTGATATAAAGAATATTCAGACAGAGAAAGACACTAGGACAATATCGTTCAACTGAAAAAAAAAAATCCTTATCTCTCTATTGTGCAAGGTTGGAGGAAGCAGAAAGTACATTAGCATAGTTTCCCCACTTTTTTACAAAAAGACCGGTGTTAATCCTGACACGATAAAGCTTTTGAGGAACTAAGTATTTGGCACTGATGGCTAGTGTTATTCAAAGTGCTCAAACGTATTCTCTCTTTGCACATTACGCAGAGGGATCCATCTTAAGTTCAAATGAGCCAGCACAACTGGCTCTAATAAATAAGGTTGAGTGTGGTAAAAGTACAAAAAAGTAAAGACTACCACTGTTACTAATGCACTCTACGAATAAGCTGCAGAATTTTTCTTCAATACTTCCACCGATAATTCCAGTATTGTTTACAATTCCACCTCACAGTCATGTACTGATTTGTTAAGCTCTAATTCCCGTAACGAACTAAATAATATACTGTGCTTAGATATGCAAGTTACTCTAATGCATCCGTAACAAGCATCGCATTAAATTAAACTGCATTTAATAACATTGAATTCTACATTCGCACTTTTATTCAAGTATTCAATGTTCGAATATTGGTTTCGGCTTTTTTTTCTGTTAAATTATAATTCAATTACATAACACAATCCACTCTAATTGCTGCAAACAAATCAACAGAAGTCGCTTTCCTACTGGCAGTTTAAACAGCAGATTTAGATGATTATCTCAGTATCTCCCAGTTCTTCGTCATCCGGCAAAGTAATTTTGCTAGGATCAATGTAGTTGGGGCTTACTAAGTCCAAGCCAGCTTTTTCACGACGACGCAGCTCGAGAAAGCCTTCACGTTGTGCCCAATCACGTAACCTAGTATCTGGTGTATATGCCCAAAAGAATGTACCCCAGACAATACAAAGGGTTACGGAAACGAAGAATGATGCTCTGGTGGAATTTCGATCGTTTGTTTCATCGTGGTGATCAAAACCCCAGCTTACCCAATTCTTATTTTTTTCGGAAAATTGTTCCTCTGCTTTGGTTAAAGGTGGAGTGACTGTAGCAGTTTCACGATTCTTTGGTGATGTCTTGATTGTTCGAGTTTGCGAAATAATATTCCGCAAAAATGCACGATTATTCAATCGAATAAGGGCTGACATTTCAGGAAAGTGTTAAAAGAAAACCGAAAAGAAAATTCTTTCTACGACCAAGAGAACTTATTCCGAAGTGTCACAAATGTGATGACAGCAGTGTATGTCACTATGACAAGGGAAGTGTTCCGAAACGTGCTCTTATTTTACATGGGTGCGTTTCATTGATGCTGAAAAGAAATCAAAATAATATATATATTTGCAACTGAAAGTGGATGATACTATTTTTTTTTTTAAATTGCAAGTAGGCAAGAATCGACTATGCCGCTATAAAACATAAGCTCTAAAGCTTGTACTTCGTTTAATGTGAAGTAGCGAGAGTACTGACCATATTCCTTTCCCCGTCAAATAAGACTCATCTGCCGCAGTAGTATTGAACATAACCCATAGATCGTATTTTTGAACTCTGGTTTGAATCAATTTTACTGTCCAGTTAAATTAGTTACGTCAAAATATCAACATTCACTATTTTACATGGTATGTATACGAATTCGATAAAACCTCGTAATTATGCAATTTTAAGACCCCTAAAACGCGTTCTCATAACTTTCCAACGGGTAGAATAAGTGCACGAAACAAAATTAACTAAAAAAAACTTGTAACTTTCACATCGGTCAAAACACGAAAAAAAGTGCAAAGAAAATAGTGATGACAGTTTCGAAGTGCAAGTAGGCTCTTTTCAAGGCCAAGGAAAGAAAAAATATTAAATTCAATTAAAAAGTGAAAAAGTAAAATTACTTAATAAAAAAGCCGAACGGTGCATACACACCACCCACAATAATAATTGGGATGTTAAATCTGCCTATATCTGCTTAGAATCATAAAATCTCCACATGGGTAATGATTACCTCACCCCTAAAAGCTTATTCATAGTCTTCGTCTAGAATGATTATATTGTAATCAGGGAATTGTTCAACTTAATTAATAGTTTTCGTATCTTTTCCTGTCTCTTTTTCAAGTAGGTTGTAAAGACGAGGATAACATGGCGGAAGCAATAGTGCAAGATTGGCTGGCGGAATATGAAAGTCTGCAACCATCGGAGATGCAATCATTTGCTAGTTTGCATCAAAACAACCAGGATATCGCTGAAGCAATATACACAATTTTTAATGAAAGGCTGAAGTATCCAGAAGTACGTTGCCACGCTCATCAAATAGACATAACTTATAATTGCCTTCAATTGCAGTTAATTCATGGAATTTGCAACCAACTACTGAGTTTTTATCGATCAAATGAAGATGGACTGAGAAAATTTCCAATGCAATTTATTCCTGTTCTTATTTATGTATATCTTAACTCGGTTGCCATGGGGGATAAGAAAAGTTGTCGGAGTGTCGAAACGCTTCTTATATGCATTTACAATGCTGAGATAACAGCTGAAGATGGAACTCCAAAAGTTGTGTCATTCCGCTTACCAGTACTGGCGCAGGCATCAATTTATCACGAAGTAATAAAATATATTTCTAACATTGCTATAAGTATAGTTGCATTGCTACTGCTTGTTATTTTCTTTTTTAGGAAAAAAGCCTTCCTATAACAGATCTTAGACGCTGGGAGGAAAATTCAAATCGTGAAATCAAATGGGGTCCATTTCCACAAATAGAAACAATCAATGCTCAGAGCCGAATGAAAGTAATGACTGCGCTGCTGTTTTGTTACAATCATCAATTGAGCTTAGTGCAAAAGAACACATTACTTCATTTGTGTCGTATGGCGTCGCAAATTGTCAACCAGGGATTTTCGAAGGTCGGTCATGCCCATCGAACATCTTATGGTTCAGATCCGACGAGCGCTCTTGTACCGAGACCACCGCCACGAATAGCGTTGTCATCACAATTTCTCGTTGAACTTGTACATGCCATTTATTTTGCCATGTTCAATGGATTTGGAACGATAGCTATACAGACTTTAGAAGATATTCATACACGTGGGTGTTATGAAATGTTCTCTGATGTTATTTTGGTGACAAGTGCGGTTAAGAATTCACTTCATGCGAATCCTTCAGGTAAGTTTTTTGTCCTGTGTAGTCTTTAATATGAAAATATTTGCTGAAGATCCTTCAAAATGAAGGAAGAAATGACGGTACATATAAGCTGAAAATAAAGTAGAAGGGAAGTTTCGAAAAAATTAGCTATTAAAACTAACCTCTAAAAAGAAGAGCCATGTCATTTGGAAGCATACCAGCTGTAAGAGCAATACACTGATCGACCTCTAATGCTGATTATGCATTGCATTGACTAATTTTTAATGAAAATATTATAGTTTGATAAAACTTGAGGCGAACATTTCTATATTTGGCCTAAAATATTTACTCTCCTCACAAAAAATGCTAATATTTTAAAAGTCAATTAACACCTGAAAATGGCTTGTTTTAATCTAGAATTGTTGTAAAAGTTGTAATTAAACCCGGCTTAAAACAAAGTCTTGAAAGAAGTGGAATTTCTAAAAAAAAACAGTCTACTGAGGCAACTGATTTTGTAATTATTGTAGCAACATAATGTACACAGAGAGTTGAAAGTGGATATTGGTTTACTGCTAGAAAACGATTTACCTAACATTTCCTAGTCTAAATGTTTGCTAACAAATTGGAGGTTTCAGTTTCCCTGCTCATTTTTGTCATTCGTCACACTGGATAGATATAACAAAGATATACAAATACAAATGTATATAAGCCAAGATTATGTTGCGTATGATTGAAAAGGTCATCAATTGTAGAAGTCAATGAACAAATGACATTTGATTTCTCAGGGGAAAGTCTGTTTCAAGGCGTCATTCTTGTGATAATACTTTCTTACTTCAATTACTATGACGTTATTCTTGGTCATAATTAAGCCAATTAAATGGTATTGTGGAAGTGTGCATTCACATGCGGCTAGATAAAGCGTTTGTAACAAATAGTGTCCTTTGTTTCCGTCTAGATCAATATCTTTCCCTCAATGCAAAAAATGCTGCATTATAAGTCTTCTCTAATCGCAAGCAAAATTAAGCAGCGCACACAGCAGAAGTAATTGCGAAAAATATATGTTCTGATCTTTCTGGTTTTAATGTAATTTTTTTTAAATACCTCGGCAATAGAAAATCCGATGTTGATATTAAAGAATAAAAAGAAAATTTGTTTGATGTGCTAAAAAACAAAAAAAGATGTATGTATGTATGTCCAAAAGTAGTAGATAGAGTGCGACACTCGTACGCCGAAGGTTCGATTCCCGGTTGAGCACCTCTTTCGAGCTGCTGACAACACTCAAAGAGTCTAAGAATTGTCTAAGAAAAAGGTTCCCAAACTTTGCCGTTCGGAGCCGGCAAAAAGCTGTAGGTCCCTTCTACTCGTGAGAAAAAAAAACCTGCGCACACAACGCGAGTAGTTGATGAGCAAGCTAGGCGTTGGTCTGCAGCGACAGCCAAGATATGCTCAAGCCCTTACTCAACCCTTTAACCACTTCCAAGATAGTGCAAGAATTCAAGTTTACCCCTCATCTAGTCTGCAGGCTGAATTCGTTGTTTGGGTCCCGGATCATCACGGGATCTTGGGAAACGAGATTGCCGATGAACTAGATTCAGAAGAGGCATCCGTGTCTTTTCTGCTATCTCTAGACAGAAACGAGTGCAGATGACTTGTCGGCGTACTAACGGCACAATTTACCTTCGCTATGCACCTAAGTTGGCTTGGACATAGTAATGTCACACTTTGCGACGCCTGTGGAGAAGATGAATCCACTTCAGAGCACTTTCTCTGTCAGTGTCCCGCTTTCGTTTGTATCAGGTGGCGTCTATTTGGCGCTGATGTGGTGGGAACCAAAAAACTAAATTCTATAGCACAATGGACTAGTATTTGAGTCTGAGCGCTTCAGTGTAGTATATCCCAACCTCCAAAAAAAACTGCTTTAGGGTCTCTCTACAGTAGAGATAATAATTTTTATTATCTCTACTGTAGATAAATATAAGAAGTTATTTTACAATCTAGGCCCTTAGAAACTTAAGTCTCACAAAATTATTTTTATTAAAATATTTGTCTATTATTTTAATTTTTGTAAGAATAAATGGTAAAAAAAATATTTATTTTTCAGGACAACCCAGTGACGGTCCAATGGGACTTAGCGTGGCTCTGACACCGGCAACAAACACAGCACCAACTGTTTCAAAATCAATGATCACAAATGCGTCGTTTCGTACGAAAAAATTGCCAGGTAAGTCACCGATCCACAATCTGTACCTTATGTATACCTTCCGTTTATCGTTCTAAAATGTTTTTCCTCAAAATCAAATACAAACTTAATAAATTCTTCCAAAAACAAAGAAAAAATAGGTTCAGAGCACTAGTCATTATTTCGTTATTTCGTTTTGTTTCTCCCCTTGTTTCCATAAATATCAGACAGCATTGAGATTAGTCTCCACCAGCTTAAACACATTTGTATTCTTTGATTCTGTTCAAATTTGTCTAGTGATCCATCTTGATTTTATTTAAATGCAATATTTCCAAGTCATTACAGTGCAAAAGTAGTATGTAAAATAGTGAGAGTACCTTTAGTAAGAAGTGCATGTGGTAGCTGTGTTATATCTTGTTCTTGCGCTTTATTTCATTAAGTTCATGAGTTGCATGTAATTCCTTTAATTCATTTCAATCAAGCACACCGTTTCTAATAATAAGAAATAATGTTTATTTTTTTGTTTTTTGAGTTATTTGAGTTATCTGACAAACAAACCGTAAAAATATCCTAACTGCTTTCACGTATATAATTATCAAGTGTTCGAGAACATAGGAACAGAAATCAAATTATACGTTATAGTGCGTAAGAAAGAAAACGATGATCAACAATCGAAGATTGTAAAAAAATAAAATGTACATAATTTCGGCTTTCATTATGCGAATTTGATTTTGTGATATTTCTCCCAAACAAAGCCACCACGTTTTTCTGCTGAAATTTTGTTCTTTGATTTCTATCACTTCTCCCTACCACCACCATCACCACTACCACCACAAACCCTCTTTTTCCAATTTGTTTGGTATTATATAAACTTATATATATGTATGTATGTATATGGTTTTATATGATTATTATTATTTTTTTTGTTTTAACAAAAGCATAAAAGTAAAAACCAATACACTCTCTACCTCTTAATATTTTATACAAAAAAAACTTCCATGTATATATATTATGTTGTGTGTAAAAATTTTGTTAGACGATTTGGACATGGAATTTCTGGCTAGCCTACCGCATCAACCAAATGTTGAACAGTATCGCACAATCGATAACAACAATCCCGAAGCATTGGTTCAATTTGACAGTAACAGCGATCCCACCATGCAACAGCAACAGCATAGAGATGGAAGCAAAAAGATCGTGGATAGTAGCATAATAAATCCGTTGCGTTGGAAAACTTGGGGTTGGAAATATAGTCCTGGTAGTAAAACGTCCAGCATAGAAGAGGAGCCCGACTCACCAAAGAAATCATTGTCGTCATCAAAGAACTCATCTCCAAATGCATCGCCAAAGATACGAAAGCCCCAGCAACCAATGAAGCCAGCCGAAGAGATTTTAAACAGTTTAACAAACTCATCGATGGTGGCGGCTATACGCCGAAAAAAATCATCATCACCCGCGAAGAAATCTCCCGAACTCAGATCGAGTGCGGGTGCACGGTTGATAAATAATCTCGAAGATTCGTGCGAATCTGGTGATGAGAAGGATGCTTTACTGGCAAATGGTCGACCTGCGAGCATTCACATTATACAGACCGCATCTGGTTACACAATCATCAATAAATAGTAGCTAGTATAACAAAGGTTTTTTTTTTTAATTGAAACATACATTACATGCATAGATTAATATATCAGAGTACTAATATCAATACGCCAATAGTATTTTAACATTTTAAGGTGAACATATTTATTTCCTCTTTGTTATCTTTGTTCTCAGATTACAGTCCGTTTTTTTGACATTAATTCTTGCGATTTGTTTTTTGAATTTTCTAAATCCATACTAATGATGCTTTTTGCCGCGTGCCTAAGGAATTGAATGTTAATGCGAGCTTGTAATGACTTTTTTTCATAAATTTTTATTAATATTGAATATAGTTATAAAAAATCATAGAAATACGTCAAAACGTAGTGTAGCATCAAGTTGTATCTTAATTTATAATCAAACACCAGAGTTTGACCAAAGCCGGATGTGTTATTTTCTAGGCCATATAATTTTAGTTACCAACTAAGTTAATTTACACCGGAATTCGTAATGCAAGGTTTTAGAAACAATAAACTTTAAAATTGAAATGTATTTACCAACTTAACGTACTTGACCAAACTTTTATCGTTTTGTCTCCAAATTTTCCATTCGTGACAAGGCAGTCGACCTATGAAATAACAACTTCAGACCATATTTTTGTGTTCGCTTTCTTGCTTATTTATTTAGTCGTTGACTTAACAAGCAAAAAGTGAATTTGTAATCCCTTCTAGATAGCTCACAAGAAACTACTTTCAATTGAATCAGAAGTTTGAAACTGCAAGCTCTGCAAATTTGCATATTGTCTTTGTATCGAACCAATGTAGTAGGATCTTTTCTTTTCGGTGTAAGTCCCAATGCCGATAGTTTGAAAAAATCAAGCCTTTTGTCTTCTCTTATTTCTCATATTCATATTTTCCAGGTTGAAACCAAAGTTGTTTTTGGATATTACAAGTTTGAATATTTTGCTTTTTTTGCAAATATTGGAAATCCATTACATATACCACATACCTAAGAGTTTTAATTTTATCTGATTTCTATTTCGACAAACAAACTATTCCTTAGTATGTTAGTTTTCTTAGTATGTTTTGTTTTCCTATTAATTTTTTAATTTACTTCAATCGATTTTTAGATTTCGCTTTACACGCCGGCTTAGGTAAAACAAAGGATGATGTAAACATTCCAAATTGAATCTCTAGACATAGTTTTTATTTGAAAAAAGAAGTTGATTCTCATTCATCTAATGAAGATAAATCGTACAAATCAATAAAAAAGCAAATAAAATTATTTTTAAGACATAACGCTACTTATGTACTATTATTATTTATTCCTACTGTTACAAATGTTGTTATTACACCCAAAGAAAAAACAAAAACTTAGCAATAAAAAATGATTAACAATTCAAAGCAACCAAAACGAAATTGCATTAAAAAAATATTTTAATAAACTACACACCAACATAAAACCCGCAACCGATAAGCGATAAAACCAGAGACGTGAACTGTGTTCCTCAAAGCAGTTGGGACTTCGGGAAAACTAAGAAAGACACGTTATAAAAGTTGCCCCTCCTAACACAATTGACCAACAGTTTAAAATTCTTACTACCAAACTTACACTTTTTTCTTCTTAGTTTATTTCGTAAGTTGCATGTATCTTGTTTAACAAACAAAAAAAAGCATATTATTACATATATGAAACTGATATGATTTATTTGAAAGTATATTTTCTTTTTGTAACCTAAAATTCTTCCACACAAGTATACAAACAAAATCATTATACAATTGTGAGTGAATACATCGGGCAAAGTGGTTAACTCCTTGGCACAAACTAAAACTGGATGGGTAAATATTTACATTAACACATCACTGATGAATTTGGGCTACCACATAACACGTATTGGACGAATAACATTCACATTCGAAATTGGGGATAAAATGATTTATATTTTGATTTATTTGGTAGATCTTTTGATTACACTTCATCATTATATCATTATTAACATCTGCTCTACATCTGCTAGGCGATTAGTTTTGAGATGAAGTTCTGAAAAAATAATTTGTGTTGTTTAAAGTAGACTGCTTTAGGGCTGTTTCATCCTTAACCGCTTTCTCATGTAAATACATATATAATAATATTCTAGTATATTGTTGGATAATTGTCTCTTTGTGAAAATATGTATTCGAAAATTGTTTTAACATGCTCGTGTAATAGTTTTAAGCTGTGCGCTAAATGGGCTCAATCTAGCGTTTGTGAGAAGAATTCGTCACAAATTTGTAAGCTTGTGGCTAAGGTGGCATCATTAAAATTGCTGTCCTTTTTTCGAAAACAGAAGGAGTGAGTACAGTACTCAAATGGAATCGAACACGTTTCTTATATGATTATTCGTCTGCGTTTTCCTCTGTCTGCTACTCTATACATCCTATGCCACAGTAATTTAAGATTGTGTTATTGGAATGATTGACATGACATGAATTCTGTATTGGCAAGTAGCCCTAGTTTGGACGTTGCTGTGAATTTGCAAATAAATTGAGGTTAAACAGAGGGACATGTTATTTACTGTTCGTTTTGCTTGAGAATACAAATTGGTTTTTACCTAGCACTAATATTGCCTTGCTTTCATATTGCGCTGTTAATTTGTTATATATGCGATGAATTCGTAGCCCAAACTTCCTAATGGGCAACTGTATTTTGAATTGACCAGTAAACTAACTGCTAAACCATTTTTTTGGAATGAAATAAATTGAATTTATTTTTTAATTAACGTAAAGCGCAAATACTACGTTATTTAAAAAGAAAAATGACTATTCTATTTCAAATCTTGACAAACATTTTTTTTTATTTAAATTGGTTGAAGATAGATTCGTCAAGTGGTCTTATGTGAATGGAGCGATGGGAAGACAGTTTAGCTGTATGTCTCTAAATGAGAAAATGGTTCGGTATATTTATTTCTTGCATAGTATAACAGTGTTTTCACAAAATTATTTGTGCTCTAGCTTGCTCAGAGATATGGTTAATAAAATCTTACTACTGAAAAAACAGTTGTGTTTTGTGTAATAATTTCAAAATCAACGATTTAAATAACATTTGGAGGAAAACTATGGAAAAAACCTCCATTTGAATTCGGTATATATTTATTGACCATGAATATTACAATTAAATTAGAACTTGAAAGTACTTTCATATAAAAATCGTAGTCTGATACAGCCGAAAGCCTATCACTGGAATACCTAATAAGTTAATTTTCTCTTTTTTCTTTTTTCGATGTGAAAATATGAAATCCGCCAATTTTTATTATGAAACACACTGTATATGAGAGAGGCACAAAATATTAAATTGGGTAGTTCTGCAGTCTACAACGGCACTCAAGGTGCGCTATTGTTCTCTCACAAGCTCAATAGTGATATTGGGAAAAGTTTTTTATAGACAAATAATAACTGAGAAGAATTAATTTTGTTGAATTTAGGAAAGGAACATCTTCATCATTCTCCCGTTGATGTCGGCACATTTATCTTCTACGTGAGAATATTTGCCAGTTAGACAAGTTGTTATAATTTGTACTTTCGTATAGGTTCAACTTCGATGAACTACGGGGTCGACTAACTCTTAAGCAAACACAAAGTCTCAAAAAATTTAATGACCAATTGACCTACACATATTTTGTAATCCTTTTTCGATAACCATATTCTGTGATAAGGTATAGATGAGGAATAAAAGAACTTCTTTTAAGCTTTTTGTTCTTTTTCACTTCACAAAATAATCAGAAAGAAAGTCAAGTACATCGGCTTTAAGAAAATTACCTAATATTGTGTCGTCTGCACTGGATTCGACTGAACAATATTTTTGGCTTAATTTTTGTTTGTCTTGTATGAATTTTTTCGTATATGTTAACTGCTGCATTAAAAAAATAAGCTTAAAGATTGTTAACTGCAAGTTTAAATCCTGTATTAATGACAATTTTATTCATTATGTGAGTAGTCTTTAATAAGCGAATTGTTTTAATTATTTATCAAAGAAATCAACTTAAGGCATGATGTAGAGAAGCAAAAACGATCTTTCAGGCATTTCTTTCCACCCTTTAAATGACTCATCTTTTTAAATGACTTTAAAGTGTTTTTCAAAAGCTTTCTACTAGATTCAATTTATCTAATGCAAAATTGCTCTGTGCGTGCTTTACTCGATCAACGTTTTCATTACAAAATCGAAATAAAAAATATATAAATCAAAAGCAAAAACCGAACAAACTTCTCGATTAATTTTAAATGCATTTCTTTTTATTTTGTAAACTAAAAATAAATAATTGCAGACGACATACCGATCCAAGGCGATGACCCACATCTATTGCAGTCACAAACTCAACATCAGCCGCAAGCTTTGATGAGTATAACAGAGGAAAGTGATCAACAGCAGCCTCAGCAGCCGATTAGTAGCAGGAATTCAATAATCCGCTCCAGCAAGGAGGGAATTAAAGCCCAAGCGCATAAAGCGCTAATTGCGGGGTTCAAAAAATCAAAAGACAAGGACAGGGAAAAGGAAAAAGACAAGGATAAAGACGGAAAGACAGGAACACATAAGAACGGCACGGTCAATGCTGAACCAAAAGAAGTGCCTAAACCACCGATCCGAAAGGATAAGCATATAAATCGAAGTTCAGTTATACAAGTGTCACAGGACTCCATGGGGGACTTTGAGAAAAGTCCGGGTCCTAACATCAAAACTGGCAAACATTTTGACTCTAACAGTAGTCTGAGCAACATGACTGCGTCATCGGCTACAACTACCACCGCCGAAATGGTTCCCATGCAAACTATGCTTACTAATGGTAACTTCAATGACGCCGACCTTACTAGTGATTCCACTGACGTTAACTGTGACGCTACTGACTCCTTGCATTCCGGGAATAGCATAGACTTGTCCAAACAGAGACCAACTCTGCCTGTTATAAGTGCAATTGCCGACCAGGTGCAAATCAGTCAATTGTAAAATGGAGGGGGTAGAAAGACATCGGTTTCGACAAGTGTAGGATGGTAGTAGTCATCGGATTTAGTTAGTTTGTTAAAACAAATGAGAAGCGACTCATGAGATATCTTCCAGTTAACGCTTGTGTAAACCATTATGTTTTATTATGTATGTGGTAAGTTGTTAAAGATCATATATACGTATTTATGTTTAATCAGGGTCAGGGAGGTGCGATTTTTTTGTTTTTTTTTGTTTGTTTTTCTTTTATAAAGGTTTCATTTTGCAAAAACATTCTTGATCGTTGTTTTCGTGTGGTTTGTTGTTTTTTTTTTTTTTGATTTTACTGATCTCGAAGAGGTGTTGCCGCGCTATGATTATTAAAATCGGCTTAAAGGCGACTTGCTATATGATTTGCAGCCATTTGAAATCGTCCGGTTTTATGGTATTATTATTGTTCCTTAATTTGAAGTGTGTATTGTATTAGTTTGCGAAAATTTGAAAGGAGGAGATGGTTATGGTTTGGTATCCCATGCGTAGCAAAGAAAAAAGAAAACTTCGACAAATTACGAGTGAATTATCATGTTTAACATGTTTTTACTTTCAAAGTTTACAGTTTGTGTGTGTTTTTCTTTAGGAGAACACACATAGTGAATAAATATGTGTAAGTATGTTTTCCTTTAAAAGTACATAATTTGAGGTACTTAGAGAGTTTTTTCTCCGCATTTTTGTTCAATTCTAATATAATCATTGTAGATAGTTCCAGATTAAAAAAAAAAAAAAAAAAAAATGAAATTATTAGCCTCAGTCATTTTCGTGTTGGTTTTTTTTTTTTTTTTGTTACAAAATGCTTTTAATACGTTCTTACAGTTCCTAATTGTTTACCTTTGGTTCTGCAGTTACAAGATCTCTTTCAAATTTTTCACTGACACTGAATATATTCTTTCACATTCGAGAAGGTTGTTTGGGTTTTTTATCAGTTCACAAAAAAATAAAATTCAGTGAAAGTGGACGTTAGAAAAAGCTTTACAAGGAAAACATAAACATTCATTTTCTTTTCTCTGTGTGGCTCTTTGGCCTGAAGTTGACTTGCTCTAACATCAAACAATGAGTCTATCGTATTTGTGATGCAAGTTAACCGGCCTCAATCTTCGATTTAAATGTCTTTATATTTGGTTTTGTTATAAGCCAAATGAACCCCTGAATGTGTTTCACTTGGTAAACGTCGCAGTACGTTACAACTCCAATAATGGTGCTGCTATTGGTCCATAACGAAACAGATGTTCAACGCAGTTCTGGATCAACAGAAACAGTTTAGTTAAGTTAAAGATTCTTTTTAATTATGTAAAGTAAAAAAATATGTATTGAATTGAATCGCACTTCCGAAGAAATAAAAACAGCAAAACATTTTACTGTAAAGCAAAACTAAAATATAAACCTACATAACCATAAGTGTTGGCAATAATTTACGATTTAATTCAGAAATATAACTTTGAAAAAAGAATGAATAAATAGAAATATATTTAAAAAGTCATATTCATATTATTTGAAGAACTGTTGCAATGTATTACTATTAAAATATAAATATTTAATTAAATTATAAAGGAAAATAATAAATTTTAGATAAAATTATTTTTATTATACATATATCCATCGTTATAGTTATGTATAAAAGAAAAATAAAAAAAAAATACATCAGAATACAAAACACATTAAGTATTATTCACTAAAACAAATTCCAACACATATGTATACATAACTGTACCAATCTATACAATAAATCATGTTTGTAAATTCAACGCAAATTACTAACAAAAATATGTATACATCCAAGTTATAAATGTTTAAACAGTACAAATAACACAAAGAAAAGAAACCCGAAAAATTACAGAACGATATTCTTGTACAGAACACCCATACACTCAGACCTATAATACTGTATTCATTTAAAAGAATGCGAAAATGAAACAAGTGGAAGCAGAATGATAGGTGAAAGAAAAAGAATTTTCAATTTTCTTGTCAGCAAATAGTTTTTGATACTCTTAAGAAAAGTGTTTAGATTAAACGTTTTATTTATTTGATGTTTTTTATATTCTTTGGAGTTTTAAAAATTTGCAAATGAAAATATTTATTCATGGTTTATTAACAGTGGTTGAAGACTTAATCTTTACGAAAATTAAATATCAATTTGAGCATACATATGTTATCGGCCAACATTTGAAAAGTTGCAGTATTTTGTTAGACAGCCAATAAAACAAAAACAAATATAAAATTATTAAATTCTCGAAAACAATATAAGTGTGAATAAAATTTAAAAAATTATTTAAATCCATACAATTATACAAATACGATTTCAAAAAGAAAGGTTCTTTGTGTTTTCTTTGCCCAATCTAACATCAGACATTAATACTTTAAATTCGCAAGGGTTTGAGACTTTTCAATGAATAGAGTCTGTGCCTGGTGTTTTCAAATTGCTAGTATATGGGGATCTACAATTACAAGCCAATTTTTTAGGAACCTGGAAACGATAAGGGGCAAAGTTGAGGTGGGAAGTTCATTCCATATTCGTGTGGTTCGGCTGAAAAACGAGTCTCTAGACTGAAATGTGCGTACGAAGGTGGGCTTACGGGTGACCTTTCCTATCGAGGCGGGTATTGTTAGGCATTTTTTGTTGAAATAGCGATAACATAATGATAGAGACGCAACATTTCGTCGATGTTCTAGCCAGTCAATTGACATCGCAGCATTATTATTAACAATAAGTCATATCTAGTAGGTGCAGAGAGGTCTTAGGAGCACCAGACCAGATAGCAGCGTCATATTCAAGCTTTGGGCGGATGTACGCCTTATATATTGTTACCAGGTCAGAAGGCGTGAAATATTTCTTGCATCGCTTTAAGAAACCTTGTCATTTTGCTGCAGTTTTGGCGATCTCGAATATGTGATCATTCCAACTTAGTGTTGAGTTGACACACATACCGGTGATGGAAAGTTGTTCAGTTTCAACAACGCAGGAGCCATTCATAGATAATGGCAGGTTATTTTGAGATCGCTTGAACGACAGTAGACAGCACTGAGTTTTGGAAGTATTAAATTCCACTCTATTCTTTTTACCCCAATCAGTTAAGCTGTCAAGATCAGAATAGAAGAGTATTATTATTATTATTATAATTTATTAACATGTTATTAAAATTACATGGTAATTGGTAATATATACAGAACCTAGCTGCAGAGACTATTGGTTCGAATTAATATAAATTAAGTATATATGTATAAGAATTCTGAGATGAGTTCGATATTTGTAAAGTTAATGTTTTTTAAAGTATCATAGAAGTTTGTGTGGGATAAACGGGTTTATGCCTTTCTGGATTTATTTTTTTTGTAGTGGTGGTGATAAAGACTCCAATCATGTTTAAAATTATTTTCTTTTAATTTTTTTAATTTTATTGATCAAATCTAGTTTTGTGATGATATTGAACATATGCATTGGAGCTTTATTGGCCAGGTTTGCTTCTTGGTTAGCATTTTCATTGCCTTGAATTCCAGCGTGTTCGGGAATCCACATAAGTTTTATGTTTCTGGGTGCTTTTACTAGGTGATATCGGATGTTAGCAATGAGATCGGAGTTATTGTTTGGGTTTAATATAGCTTTCAGCACAGATATACTGTCTGAGCATATAATATGTTTACCCCTCCAGCAGTATCCGGTAAGTTATCCATACAGGCAATTGTTCCATTTTCGAAAACTACGACAAAGGAAGTGTTATATGCTGTCTTCGAACCGTCCGTGAAGATAAGATTCCAGAAATCAGATTTTAAAGTCGAAGTGATGTCAGCAAAAATTTGACAATATGTTGTATTTGGTCTGTGTTTTTGCTGTGCTCTGTAAGGGGCAGAATTATAGACTCGGGGCTTATAAACCATGGATTGTAGCGAGATGTAGTGCTACTGATGGTAGAGTATAATTCCCGAATTTCTATGAAAGGGTTGGGCACTCATGTTTCGTTCTACATCTTTGCTCGTTTTGTCGCTTGAGAAATATATATTTTAAATTCTTTTCTCGTGGTTTTAAGGTTTTGAAAGGTTTTTTGTATTTTTAATATGTGTCTCGGCAACATATAATCTATGATGGAAGGGGATCAGAAGACAAGGAGATGGATGAAATTGTGTTTCTGAATGCTTATTAGACTACATTTAGTAACCAATAAATTTGTAACGCTTTATAAAGGCACAAGAGGTGCTAACCTTGTTCAATGAATTCCTGTCCGATAAAACGTGTCTAGAAGTCAGCAGAAGTGCGACTGCGATTTGTTTCTGCCCAGTTATTGAATTGTATAACTTGTAAACGATATACTTATGCGAATATGCCTATTATTAAGATTAGTCCGCTTATATATGTATGTTGACTTATGTAAGTCTGACCGAACTGAGTTTTTCTTTCGTTCTTCTTTCGCTAAGTAAACGTAAATAAACCACCTGAATGATATTATATGAGGCGACAAACTATAATTTATACATGTGATGACTACAGAATGTACAGAATGTTAGAATTTTAATACAAGAAATTTGCTATGGGTAATTTTTGGCCACTGCGACGTAGTGGGTGGAGTGCGATACTCACACGACGAAGGTCCAGGTTCGTATCCCGGCTGAACACCTTCAATTTTTTACGGCACCACCTCTTTCGAGCTGCTAATAACAATCAAAGGGTAATAACTGTCTTAGAAAAGTCTTTTTAAACTTCGCCGTTCGGAGTCGCGAAAAAAATGTAGGTCATTTCTACTCGGGAAAGAACAGAAGCGCGCACAACCCGAGAAGTTGATGAGCAAGCTAAGCCTTTGTCCTATGGACTCTTGCATTATTGAATTATTATTTTTATTACCTCTTCTTCTTTGATTGAAATTGACCCCGGTTCCAAGAAATTACAGCTGCCTCCAATTTTCACTTTCCTTTATCTAAATGTCTAGGATTCGAAATCTCTGAAAAAATCTCCCAAGCTCTGTGTACCTAAACGTTTGACCAGGCGCATGCTGCAGTTCAGCGTATACATAAATTTTGTCGCAAAATTTAGAGTTTGTTGTTTAGTTTAGAGTTTATTGTTAAATTTCGAGTTAATGGTTTGATTCAAAGTTTATCGTTTGATTTTTTACATGGTTGGATTGAAATTTATAGTGTGCGTCGACTTGACTTGACGCACACTATAACGACACGGAAATTAGGTCGATACTGACTTGGGTTCAGTATCGAACATAATTTCCGTTGTCGTCATACTTTATTTGACGACTGTTATAGTCAATCTTACTAAATGTTGCTTGAAAATAAATTGATTAGGACTAATGACGTTACTCATACAAACACTCAAGTGTACACGCAATCTTGGTTCCTGGTAGTTGGCGCAGTCGTTTTAGAATTCTTTATTGTGAATCGGGTCTTTGATAATTGATGGGCTTACAGATTAAGGTTTTGCGTCCGCCCAAATCTGTCGATTTCGTGGAACTTCTTTTAAATAGTCTGCGATATGAAATAGTTTTATTTTGACATTAGCTGTAAAAGTCCCAATGTATTTGTCGATTCTGTGATTTTAACGAACGTGATTGGTTACTGTGGCTGTGACAGTGAGGAAAGGCTATCATAGACTCCTTTTGTATATTTAATTGGAGGTATACTTAATGTCATTTCCGTGTCCCATGTCCATAGATACCACTAGGTCCATTGTTTTAAGCGTTGTTTGGTAAGCAGCACCATCTTGGTGCAACCAAAGCTTATTAAGGGCACCAATTTAAGGATAAACGTAGTCCGTAAACAAAGTCATAGAAAATAGTCATGATTGACGGTAACGATTCATGAGTGTCATTTTTGAAGAAATATCGACAATGATTTTAATTGTTGATGAATGTTTTCAATGGAGTAAATGACAGGTTCCCTATTCGCCGAAGGCATGCAACCTTGTTAGTTAACGCTTCCCTGGAGACAGAAAAGGTTTTATCGTTTAACCAAATTTCACAATGAAAAAACATTCGTACACTGAAAATATTGCGCAGGTTAATTTGACTGACTTCAATTCTCCTAAATTTCGTATGCTTCTAGGTCGAGAAATTGTCGAATAGTTTAGTCCAAGCTGCTAAAAACAATAATTCGTGACGGTTTTTGCAACAATTCCCAGCCTCAGCTGGTCTTTCAGTACAAACCTGATACTCTAACCGATCGGGTATCATAGATTTTTGTAATCTGGGACTCAAATATGCGAATGGTGGTTTCAAAAATTCGGTTATATGCATGTCAAATGATACTGGAGTCAGACGTGTTCTGTTAAGGCTTATTGAAAAACAAATCTTACCATGAATCACATTTTATATGAAACAAAAACGCCTTGTCTTACCGCCTCAAACAGGATAGCTTAGAAGCAGTTATATTTGACAATATAGTGGAAATGTTTTTAATACAGAAGTATGTTACAGGTAAAATAGTCCACTGTTTATTTCGGAATTATATATGTTCTAACATTTTCTACGGGATGAAGTTATAAAAATGTATATTTAACTCTCAAAATAAAAGATAGGATTACAAATTAACACTCAATGTTCGTAGTTATTAATATTTAATACAGCACTATGTTCCAAATAACGTTAATATTTTTTGTTTTTACAATCACTTAGTAATAACATGTTATCTGCCAGGATCAAGCACGATCTATTTCTTTTGCAAGTCAACAGACGACTGCCTGCTAGTTTTATTTGTCTTGTCCGTGTTGATGTCGTTCTCGCTTTCTTTGCTTCTCCTCTCTTCGCGTTACAGATTCGGACATCCTGGGAGTCTTCCTTGTCCTTGTCGAAGTCAAGGCTTAACTGGAGCCAAATTTCCATTTTTATAATTTCTTTCTTTCCGGTGGTTCTTATCATGACATTCCTTTTGTGTCTGTTCCTTCCTATTAGTTGATTCAATTCCTTTCTCGCAGTACTTCGTATATTATTGTTCCAGTTACGGATGTGGCTTCTGCGACTGGGTCAGGTTGACTTTCATCCGTCGATTCCGGAGCCAAGTTGCCATTAACCTCATGACCCACGTTTCGACGCTCATTTTCTGTGTGTGCATTAAATTCGGCCTATCAGAACTTTTTTCAACCCCTTCGTAAGCCAACCTCTAGTCATTAACTCACTTTGGAGTTGTCTTACTTTAAGTCTTCCCATTTACTGTAGAATAAATTATACAAGTCAATTGAATACCCTAATATTTCGCAACTTCCATTATGGCTATTTATCTCGACAACAGCAGTTTCTGTTTCGTTCAATCGAACTTCGCTTTACTTATCTAACTATCTATATGCTATCACAAAAAAGTTCCTAACTCCACCACCACTCTTCAGCAGATCAATCAGTTTCCACACAAGCAATTCAACCGATGAATTGTTTACTATTGTGTGTCCTCTGTTTTGTTTCTACGACTCTGCTTAGTCTATGATCTCCCCTCCGTAAACTTTTGTCAGAACTTTATGTAAAACATCTGTACATCCAAAGTCAGAGCGTTATCTTCGTAAACCAAAGATTCCACCGCTACTTCATCAACAATCAACGATTTCTACCAGAATATGTGTTAATAAACAACGGGCTCTTCGTACCCCTGTTTTTCTTACAGCATATCTTGCTTATCGTATACCCACGTTATCTTTGCTCGAAAATATGTAAATGACCCAGCAGTTTTCGTACACCGAAAATCCTCTTTCTCTTCACAGCACATTAGTTTTGCACCACGTTGTCTTTACTCAAAGATATGTGTTAGTGACAAAACAAGCTTTTAGTACACCGAAAATCCTTTATTTCCTGAAGCACGTTCTGCATATGTTACACCCACATGCAGTCTCTATTCTTCTTACACCTCAATCCGTATACACAAACGTAAACAAACAAAATGATTACGTTTATGCGTCTATTCCTTCGTTTTGTTACCTCTTACGCATTAACAATTCTGTGGACCAAAATTGCAACGCAAAAGATTCACTGAACACTATTTTAGCTTTAGCTATTAATGCATGATGTATCCTATAATGAAATATCTTCTTATCTTGTTTTGGCTTATCCGATCCCACTTCTAATTCTTTCGCTCTCAAAATAAAAGATATGATTACGGGAGCAAATTAACTAATACAGCAGTATGTTCCAAATAACGTTAAAATTTATTGGTTTTACAATATATTAGGAACAACAAATTATCAGCCAGGATCAAGCACGATCTACTTCTGTTGCAAGTCTACATACACACGGCTGCCTGATAGTTTTGTTTTACTTGCCCTTGTTGATGTCGTTCTCGCTTTCTTTGTTTCCCATCTCTTCGGGTTACATATATAAAAACGTTACAAATTTCTTAAACATGAGAATATGAGTTTTCAAATTTGGTGTAGTTCGAAATATATCATAAATGAAAGTAGTATTAATTTTACAATAACTAAAAAATAAAAAACTAAAAAAAATAAAAAATGTATTAACGCAAATTTAAACTTATTTAAAATGTATTTGGAATTATGAGTTCAATTGTTTTGAAGCATCAGAACGAAACCTTTTCATTTGTTTAAGCGCTTCGTTAAATTACGGAAACTACAATATAATTACATTATTTGATTTCATACAAAAACTAATGTCCTCGTGCCCACTATGTTTGATTTCCTCTCTGGTGTTTAAGATTTCAGTTTAAACTGTTCAATCAATTTAGGAACCATTAACTTGTTTATATACAATTAAACTTGAACAATTTTTAATCTCGCTTCTCGCTCGTTGGTAAAGATAGATAAATTGCTTTTACCACATTTTTAGCGCTTCTAATTTAAAATGTTTGAAAATCACTCTTCGAAAGATTCCCTGCGTTGATTTGGTGGTACGAATTCTGCTTTACGAAGCTGGCAAAAGAATTGCATTAAAATCGTATTTCTTAAGGAACTAATTTTAAATTCAATACTGGGGTATGCATTTAATTTTCCATTTATAAAATACTAACTATCGCCGTAGAAAATTGCCCGTGACCATAACCGTGCGGAGCCATTTCCTTTTATTTATTAAATTATCATCGCAGATTAAAAATAAACTTGTATTTTGTAATTTCACTAAGATTTCTACATTAGAGGCATAATAGAAGAATTTCAGCATTTGTTCAACTCAATTGAGGAAAAACAAATTCGTCAATTAAATTAGATCATTCAAACTGTCATACGCAATCCGATGTACACGATAATCTCTGGAACAAATTCCAGTGTATATTATTTGTTAGGACGCATACACATTAAAATATGTACAACCATGAGTATGTTCGTTTGCATTTATTTATTTTTTTCTCTTATTAAATTTTCAAACATTTTCGCGAACAGTAAAGCACGGTACGTACAGACATCCTTTACGCAGTCTTTAAGAAGTCAGTCAGATCCGTAAAAGCAGATCCAAAAAATAAATAACCCACACAATTTTACAGCTTAAGAGATTTATTGTAATGTCTTTAAGATGCACAATGCAATTGTAAATCATTGAATGAAAAATAATTGTTTTATTTTTCCGTTAAACACTAAACACTTTTTCAAGCGGTTTTTTTCTTTGATCCTACAGTCCTTAATATTACAATGTTTTTGTATTATACGACAATTTAAAAAAGTTTATGTTTTTATATTTATTTGCTATATGGTTTGACAGTAACAATATAATTAAAAATAAAGGGGGGCTACAGAGATGGTAATATAGAAACAAGTTTTGTTTATAAATTTTTCAGAAAAAAGGAGTTGTGTTGTTTTGGGAGCCAATGTCTACTAGCACGTTTCACAACATCGAAAAACTACTTCGGGGGGAATTTGATTACAATTATTCTTCAACTTTAGCATCCCCAGAAGTGGTGGTGGTGTAGTGAGCATTCTGAGGGGCATAGTGTGTTTGGTGGGCCGAGCTTGTCGCATGGATTTCAGTTGGGGTGCCATGGCAATCCACTGATGAGATGACAAACGTTTGCGGCTGTTGTTGGGTACTTGTCGCCACTATCGATCCAGGAGCTGTGCTAGAGCCTGAGTGTCGCATCGGAAAGATGGTGGAGCGCGAGACTGGTATTGCAGTGCCGTACTGCGTCGAGACTGAGCATGGATACTTGAGCACCTTCATTTGACCATCGAAAAGGATATCGAAAATTATTTTCTCTGCGAACATCGCCTGCTGCGGGTCCATGGTGCGCATCTTGTGCGCCACAATTTTGCCAAACATTGAGAAGTTGTCTTCGGGCTGCGCATCCGGAGCGTTCATTTTGCTGCAGGCTAGGGTGAGGAGTTTTTCAAAGTCACTTGACGCGCAGTCTATTTTTACCTTTTTCGCAGAGGGTTCCTGCGTGCTTTCGTAGTTCTCTGCTGTGCCAACTGATTGAGATTTATTGGAGCACATGGAAATTGTTCTTCGTCTAATGGTAGTGTGTTGCAAGCCCTCGGGTGATATGACCGTGTCGCTTTGCTTTGAAACTGGTTGGATTGTAATGGATGTCGGCAGAGCAATCTGTGTGGCCGAAGATGAATGACCAGAATTTGTGAGATCATGGTGTATTATTGTCGTTGTAAGCGGGGCGCTAATAGTTGCCGACGTCGTTGAAGTCTGTGACTGTGCAGGTTGTTGTGTTGTGGGGGATTGCTGGGGAGCCATTCGAATGTAATTTGCTTGAATTCCATCGATCGAATTCGATTGATTGACGGGCCAAAGAATTTTATAACCTTCCTCCTCGTCATCGCTTTGTTGTACATCGGCGTGATACACCACTCCACTTGCATCTTTTACCGATTCACCTGCCACAGATATGTCTTCAGAATGTACTGTACAGTTTTCACTCTCCTCTTGCATTTCGCCAGACTCTAATTGATGGTGTTCAGCCTCCTCGTGATCAAGTTCAATGACTTCTTCTTGATGATCCCCGCCATTGGAATTTTCAATTGTCTCTATAGCAATTTTCATTGGTTCATTCTTCTGTTGTATTATTTCTTTTTTTATTATGGGCTGATTATCTTTCCTGGTTATGACCCGCGTCAGTTTGATTTCTTTTAATTTTTCCGCTAATTTGATTCGATTCGCCGGCTTCTCCTCCTCCATTAAGAACATTAAGCTCTCAAAATATCTTCGCTTCGGACAATAAGGCTCTTCTTTACCAGATTTATTATTTTTACACTCCGTATATTTTTTCAACTGGTGTCTAAACGCGCAGCGTAAATTGTTGATCTTTTGCTTAGTTCTTTCAATATTATAATGTTCGCCGTGTTTTGCAGCAACTTCAATTAATTTCATATAAGCCTCTTGGCGCTTTGTGCGATTTTTATAATTAGCAGAGTTTGCTTTCCATAAACATGGTTGATTCTTATATTCCTCAATAAAATCATCAATGAAATCATTAGTAGACATTCTGGCGGTGAATGGCGTTTGTGATGGGATGCGTCTGTTTCAAATTCACTGGAATTTTGTTTTACAAAAACTTGTTCTACCAATAACTAGACAAATCCATAGAACATTTTTTCACAGAGCACATGCGATAGTTCTTTTGATAATTCTTTTCAAAAAACTAAAGAAAAATTAAAACAAAACAATAAACAGATATACACCACCGTGGGTACTTTATTCGCGGCCATGTAAGTGACATATGTCAATCAGTTGAAAATTGACGCTACTGCTTATCTTCTTGAAAGCCGCTGTACAAAAATTAATGAAACATTGTTTCATCATAAATGGATTTTTCTTTTTCGAACTTAACTAAATAACTTTAGCACAAGAATATTGTACATTATTATATTATTTTCTGAGCTTAATGTATCAAAAAAGTTTTTATATCTTAAACTGCATTTCTTTTATCAACATTTGTTGTTTTAAACTGACAAGCAAAAATAGCTAGCAAAAATTAGCTCTCCAGTGTTTCTTCAACTTTGAATTAAAATAATTGAAAGAGAATTATCGCTCTTATGTTTTAATATTTTTGTTGAGCTCTTACGGCAGTTGAATAGAGTTATAAGAAGTTTTATACATATAAAAGAGAAAATGTCAAATATTACATTATTGTATCACTTTAAATTATTTGTCAGTTACAGAAAGATTTTAGTCGATCCGATATTGTTTTAACGTGGCAATGCCCAGATTAACATTAAATAGAAGGATGAGCCAAAAGAAAATCTAATAAAAGAACTTCGCGTTAATGATATTCCCTTATCATGAAGTACAACGCTATTAAAACCAATTACTTGAATTGATAGATTTTATTCCGTATGGAAGAAATAATTTGTGCTCTTATCTATAACCTTGTTCATTATCTCATAAAAATGTTCATCGCAATTTTTACAACCACCGTCGAGTGCATTCAAAATCATGAAATAATTCCTTTTATATAAGCGGTTACTTTTATTCAGGTACATCTTAAAACTCAATATTAAATGGAAAATATTTGTGTGATCTCATTGCAACAAATGGAATCATTCGCTGGTTGGTATTGTATCCATCCATCACTTTGAGGTCGTCTTCGCTGAGTTTAAAGTCGAAAACATTGAAATTTTCTTCAATCCTGTGTTTGCTGACTGATTTGGGAATCGGCACCGTTCCTCTATCGATTAAATACCTTAAACAAATTTGAGCTGGTGTTTTGTTGTACTTCTTGGCTAAAGCTTGAGCAGTTTCATCATATATAAAATTAGGTGATCGGTTCTCCGGTTTAGGCCTTCCCAGGGGACAGTATGCAGTCACAACGATTTCTCTTTGCAAACAGAATTCAATCAGTTTCTTTTGATTGAACCCCGGATGACATTCAACTTGATTCACTAACGGCTTTATGCGGCAATTCTTCAGCACACGGTCAACTTGTTCGCTGTTAAAGTTAGACAATCCGATGCCACGCACCAAGCCCATATCAACAAGATTTTCCATCTCTTTCCATGTGTCCAAATAGTCTACATCTGTGCACTCACCACTTCCATGAACATTTCCATCTCCAGTGTAAACTTGACCAACTGGAAAATGCATAAGATACAAGTCAATATAACCGAGGTCTAAATTCTGCAAACTCAATCGGCAAGCATGCTCAACCAGTTTGGGTTCATGGTGAATGCCACCCAATTTGGTAACTATAAACATATCCTCCCTCTTGATGACGCCTTCGGAAATTTTCGCTTTCACCCCAGCTCCAACTTCTGCTTCATTTTCGTACACAAATGCTGTATCGATGTGACGATAACCGCAATCAATGGCTATTTTCACTGCTTTCTCAGCTTCGGATTCGTAAGAACGCCATGTTCCAAGGCCAAGTATTGGCATAGCTTGCCCGTTGTTCAGTTTAATTGTTGGGGCTAAAGTTGATGGCATCATAAACGGTTCTTTACACTTTTTGAAAACTTAAGAAACACTTATTTCTTTAACTACTTGTAAACCAGCACAGCGAAGGACTGCAATGAAAATGACCAGCGATTTGAGTATTAACCTCAACAAGGTGAATCATCGCCGAGATTTTGGCTTCTTTTCTATTACAGACCGGATTTTGACAGCTGATTAATGTGTAAAATGTCAAAAAGGTAAAAAAAAAAGTGTGAGAGAGCAAGATTGCGCCTAGAATAACGTCAATCTTCAAAATATGTTGCTCCTAAATATTTACTTTTATTATTGAAAGTTTTAAATGAAACTCTGTATCGCAAATCTGCTTGAGCTGGTACATTGTTTCACTGGCTAAAAGGCAATTTTATATGTATATATTTTCTGCAAAGGCTGTTAGCGCATTTAAGAGAACCCATGTTAAAATTACTTACAAATTTGATAAAAAATAGCTTACAAAAAATAGGGCAAATATGCGAACGTGACAAAAGTCCTGTAATTCATAAATGACTCATGACCCAGGTAAGAAAAGTTCAGTAATAAATTAAATGATACTTTTATTAAAGTGCACTATATTATATCTTATTGCGAATGGTCTTTTCCGTTCGGTTGTGGCCTGAAATTTTGATAGCAGTTTACGGGGTCCTCTGCTGTGAAGTTCACGCATGCAATTTTACTTTCCCTGAAGTTCTGCAATCAAATTGAATACTTACTTATGACAAAAGGGTTCTGCAAAAGAAACCTTACCTTGAAGTCTCCAACAATAAGGACCCAAAGAAAAATAAACACAACAGGTATTACAGTGAAAATTGGGGTAAATTCGTTCGGAACGTAAGATATTAGCGCCATAACTTTGTTTAGTTCTATTTCCTATTTTTAATTTGATTAAGAAAAAAGTTTCACCCAATGGTCAAAATGACAGATGGATTGTTTATGACAATACCGGCCGACATACATATTTTAGTGGAAATGAAAGCATTCAGCTACTCCAAGGAAATATTGAATTTCATAAGATATATTTAACATCTTTAAAGATGTTAACTATTTTATTTATTTCGAGATAATTATCCAAAATGTGGCTGCCAAAGAGGAGTAATAAGCTCTGTATAGTCATTCACAATAGGCATCAAGCACGGCGAAAACGAACCAAGAGAACTTGAACCTGCTGCTGTGTTTTATAACATATAAAAATAAATTTGATATATTTGTTTCTAGCGTGTATAAACAATTCGCAGATACAAAACAAAAAAGTAGTCATAAGATATATACATGTACCTATTTGATAACTGATGCAATATTTCATAATTTGATTGGATTGACGGGCAAATTTGAGTTTAAGACAAAATTTATATATAATCCAACCCTATGGTACACAAAAAGTACATTTTCTACTACTTGTTATCTTGAACCTGGCAGTGCCATGTGCAACAGATTACTGTCCTCGCAAACAAATTCTTTTCTTGGCAGTTGGTAAAGCTGGTAGGAGCAAGTGGAGAGAACTTAAATTCAAAATAAAGAAATATACCATTTAAAATTTTTTCCCCAAATGTTTGTAACTACAGTGGTATTCAAATAAGTTATTTTCTAAATAAAGTTATTCAAATAATTTAAATTCATACAATGTTATTAATCATGTTAGCCAACTTAAGTCAATTGAAATATCCCTTTGGGTCCTTGAAAAGGATTTTATTTTTGTTGTTGCACTGAGCATGTCAAAATTTCGTAAAGTATAAAAAAAAGAGTTTTCCATCTCGCTGCAAATCTCGGGGGTGTGGTAGTTTAAGTTAATACTTTTTTTCACGTAATCCCTTTCCAAATATAATTTGTTGCTTATCCATCTCCCGAATTTATTGAAACAAGTGTTATTCAGTGGAAACAAGTGACAAGTGTAAAATGAATTTCATCTCATAACAAAGAGAGGTCGTCATCTTTTCCAGCATCCATTTGATATAACCAATTTTGCGCTTTATTTCTTCTGCTACTGTCCGGCATTCCTCTAGCGCTATGGAGAGCAATGAAATTTCAATGTTTATGGATGTTAAACTAGACATTCATGATAAGAGGGCAGAGGCACTTAAATTTAAGGTGAGTAATGAATTGCATTCGCTGCAAACTTTAATTGTATGGAAGCTGCTTACTTATTCAAGACACATTCAGTCTTCTGTTTTGTGTGTGTTCTTTTTTATAACCATTTGGGGAGTTTGTGCGTAGATCATGTATAGGGAAGTGGTGAACCTGTGAACGTGATTGCGTCGGTGGACTTGAATGCAACAGGGTAAGCGCACTTTGCACAACTGCTGATGGAGAGTTTCGAGTTGAATGCTAGTAATAAGATGCCTATACATATGTATATGGGGATTTGATATAGTTTTTGTCATAGGTGACGAGCGACTGATTCATCTTTTTAGCTTTTTTTTGACTGTTTATTGAAATAGGTGTTAATGTTCAATATCAATCTTTTCATACAAATATACATTTCGTGTTTGGCGTTTGTCTTTTCAGTCATGGGTCAAATGTCTTGTAAAAATTGAAGCAATCAAATGCCTTCCTTGCTTCTTACGCATTACTTTTATACGAAACGTAGAAGACGAGGCCGCCAACCTAAGCGTGTCAATAAATATTCCTGGAATTACAATAAGCCTAGCTTCCTCGCGCACCAAGCAGTATTCATATGGAATTTTTTGGATGCAAAATCGAAAGAGGTGCTTCATATACTTTGCTGTCGATTCGGAAGCCAGTTGTCGTCGACACATGAAATGGATGAAGAAATCAATAAAAAATTTAGAACTACACCGACAGAGTATGTAGTCAAATGTTGACTTGACTAAAAAAAAAAACTTAAAATTTCATTTACGATTTCAGTATTCTTGGAGACAAGGCGTTCTAGTCGGGGTCGACTTGAAGGTAATGCCAATCATAAAGTTGTTAAGCAAAATTTGCAAGACATTCTTGGCCCGCTGCCAAAGGTTCCTGATTGTGACAGGTAATACAAAGCTTAAGAATGCGTGTTTAAAGGCCAAAAACTCATATTTATTTTTATTGCAGCATTAATTGGTCCAGAAGGGTATCCGGTGTGTCTGGCATCTATGAAGAAATACCTGATGGCATTGACACGCAGCAACAAACCCGTGGTTCCGTGGCATCCGGAATTTATGAAGAAATGAAACCTACAGAGCCAATTGAGAACCTTTTGAGGTTTGTAAATATCTATTTCTGCTTGCATTTAAACTATTTTGATTAATTTTTTATGTAGTGAAAATACCCTCGACCCAGCACCACCACTTCCGCCTCGCAAGCGCATCAACACATTCGAACAAGATAGCGGCATACTCCGTTCCAACACAAACCCCGAAACAGAATTGGCGAAAAAGAAAAAATACAAGAATGTTTTGGAAAACATCTTTGGCCGATCGAAGCGGTCGGAGAGTGTTAGTGAAGGCCAGGTAAGTAACGCAGATGACTTGGTTAGTGCAAGTCCAACAGAAGAACATAGTGTGGATCATTTCTATGTGAACTCTCCGAATGAATCATTGCGTCGACGTCAGTATACGCCGATAGCAAACAAGAAAGCGATTGCCAGCAAACGCAACAGTTTCTCTAGCCCAGATCTCTCAAAAATTAACGTCCTCGAGGATTTTGCAACTTTCGGCGAGGTCAGCTTCCTCTCATCAGAACTTATACCAAATGAAAGCTTGGACATTTCGCCTGTTGTAAGAATAGATGAAGGGTCTCGCAATAGCTCCACATCAGGAGGAAGTTTGAATATATCCGAGCAGATTCAACCTAATTTCAATTTTTCATGCAATTCATCGACAGTCAATTTGGTAGGATCGAATCTCAATACGAAAAATGTTTCTCAAGTCCTTATCGATGATTCTTCTGGCTACTGTGCCATGGCGCCTATACTTAAGAAGAGCACTTCACCAGGCAATGATAGTGACAAGGAGAACGACGAGCGAAAGACTGTCCCCGAGGAAAATCCAGGATCTCCTCTCCCTCAAAATCTCTCTTTTAAAAATGAAAGTGTTGTGTATGAAAATATGGCGACCGCCGTTAGTCAATCAAATTTGTACGAGAACATTGGCATTGGTCTTGGTGCGGAAAACCAGGAAACCGATGAAAACTATTACCAAACCCCAAGAAAGTCAATTATCAGTATCGATGAAAAAATTCCGTCTTATTACCCAAATAGTTGCGATACATCAAAAATGCGCCGTCGCAGTCCATCGAACGCTGAAAAATCAAGCAACACACACAACCTCCGTCACTTGGCAAGCGTAAAGGTAACACGAAGAGAAAACTTCTACATATCCTCTCCACAAAAGATCATTGAGCAACGTCTACGTCCAAGTACTGCATCACCAGACTGTGAACAACAAAAGGGGACTACAAAAAATTTGTCTCCGTTGATGGCTAGAAAGATCTCTGAAAATGTGTACACAGTGACTCGTCATGCAGACGGTGTAAGTGAACTTGTGCACAGTCAATCGCAGAGACTCATCAATCTGGCCGCACTGCAAAATATTGACTTTAAGTTCGACGACACGAAGAACGAGTCCGACTTAAAGGGCAACTGTATGCAAAGCACAGACAGTGCAACTAGAATTTATCAGAAGTACGCCACTCTGGCAAGAATCACTCCGAACAGCAAATACATTGACAAGTGTTCGAAGACCAAGACGAATTCAACGAGCGATATGGGCAATGTTAAAAAGTTCACCTCGCTTCCTAGATTCAAGAAAATCGATTTCTCGCCACTAAAGCTGAAAATCAACAATGTTCTACAGCGCCATCACAACAATGAAGTCTAAAAATTTAATTCAGTTCAATTACACGATTCTTTCCATCTTAGAAGGGGTAGATAGTCCATTTTTCTTTGTAACATATCATAACTACAGCCATCTGTGTACATATTCATGTATTTGCTCAAATGTTCGCGCACACGGCTCAAGAAATTTAAAGTTTAGAGTAGTGTTTTTAATCTATGCTAAGCACGAAAGTCTCTCTGATCATTGCTCGCAATTTTTCTTTTTGTGGCAGTGGCTTTCATTTGCATTCCATGATTGAATATTTCGGGCTTATTTAATTTTACGCTATTTGTTTATTTTTTTTTAATTTCCATTAGTGATTGTGTGATAAAATTTGATTGAAATTGTTTTATAGTCGCAATAAAAACGTTGTTTTATTTTGTTAGCATTTCTTAGATTTTGTTTATATTTAAGAGGATGTAGGTTAAGCACTAGTTTTATGCTATCTTGAATTAAAGTGAAACATCAATATTTCAAATTGGCAAATAAATGTGAATTTTTCGCGCTAAACAATAGCAACAAAATGTAGGATATGGTTTCAAGGTGCTCCTGAACAAGAAACTGTTTTGACATGTGCCCGTTTGTAATGCAATTTCATTTGTTTTTCTGCCAATTTGATTGCATCTTATTCAAAGGAGAAAAGGAGATCATTGGTAACGGTTCGTAATACGTAAGGAGCGAAGTACTTAACCGTATTTTCACTATGTCTCAACAATCAGAAATTCAAAAAGCATACTGTAATTAAATGCGACTGTTTCTTTAAGTACACATATATCTCAATTCTTTTGAGCAATATTCACTGAACAGATGAGACGTGAAAAAAAAACAACCTCTTAAAAGGTGGTGTTTTTTTTTGTTTTTAACAAATTTTCATTTTTATTTGCGATTAACAATCGACACAATGTTGTTTCTTTTTCATCCTTTGATTGCAAATTTTAAGTTCGCGAAAGGACACTGATCATAAGTAACTGTTAAGAAAAAAGAATGTCTATTTTAGTAGCAGTAAGATTTTTCACAAAAATATAATGAAATAGAATCACTTGCGTTATATAACCAGTTTTTGTCTGATTCGATTTTATTCTTTTTGTGCAATACATTTCGAAGAGTTAATATTACTTCAAGATTAGAAACTCATTGATGAGAGACACGCACGTACAGTCCGGAATGTTTGAAGTCAGAAAATAATTGCGAAACACTAACCCAGGGTGTATTTGTTGGTATCATGAAGAATACATGTTTTTTACCTGCACACCTATGTTGCACCAGGTCTGGGATGATAAACGTGTTCAAAAGCTAGTTTTATACTTGAAAGATCTTTATTAACCAATGAAATATCAATTGACAATTTAAATTCAGCCCTTGGTTTTGGTAATTATGTATGGTTGCGGACCTATACCATATGCTGTGAAGCAGACAAGGAGTGTCATCTGAAAGTATTCGCTGCTCATTGTTGCGGCCGGTCGAGATGCAGACACATTATGTTTGCCATTGCCTAAACACATTCCGGACCCCGTATACCACTGGTGGGTCACACATGAACGTTTTATCTGGCGGCGTGTGTGAAGAAAGAACTGTATTATAGAAGCTGCACGATATTGAAGGGTGTGCATTTTTTTGCAAAATTTATTATTTTTCTTTAAAATTTATAATTTGTTTGTACAAGCTGCCGCCAGATAAAGCGACGTCTGATTATTGCTGCCGTCATATGATATTAATTACAAAAAAACTGCGCGGTTCTTTCTATGTTTCTTTCTGATAAGGCTGGCTTTTTGCGAGGTGTGCGGGCTTTTAGATCATTTTTATGTAACTGTTTGCGGATGAACTTCTGCAATTTTTTCTTTCTTCAGAGTTTTGGCAATTTCCACAGCTGATTCCTGCGGGTTTCTATTTACGACTCTTAAAATTCTTCGTTTACTTTGATCCGTAGAAATTTTGGAAGGGGTTCCACTTCCAGAAACGCGATGAAGAAAAACACTATCTTTAAAAGACGATAATATTGAAGACTGTTGATTTAGGTTTGTTAACCACTGAAGAAATTTCGAGAATACTATAATTTTGTTCATAATAATCAATTATTAAAGGTTTCATATCACGAGACGTCACTTAATTTTCCATTTTTTCAACAATTACATAAATATGCAATTGTAAACAACTTGACGTGGCCGCCGTGGCGTAGTGGGTAGAGTGCGACGCTCACACGCCGAAGGGTCTAGGTTCGATTCCCAGTTCAACACGGCACCACCTCTTTCGAGCTGCTGACAACACTCAAAGAGTAATAACTGTCTGAGAAAGCTTCTCAAATTTCGCCGTTCGGAGTCTGCAAAAAACTGTAGGTCCCTTCTACTTGTGAGAGAACAGTAGGGCGCACAACACGAGTAGTTGATGAGCAAGCTAGGCCCTGGTCCCCCTCTGGACTGTAGCGTCAACAATTATTATTATTATAAACAACTTGACAGAATAGCGGAGGTAATCTTTGATCAAAGGTAAGCATATAAAAGCAACGGTACATATTTCTGGTCAAGTGTCCCAGTTTTTTTTTGGCCGATGAATTTGCACTTTTTTTGATTTAAGCCTTCAGTTGCTAAAGTTAAAAAAAATAACAATAAATGTATTTGGATTACTGAAACCGTATTAAACTGCAGTTTCATATGCAATTCATTTCGTTTTAATATATTAAAAAATAGCTGAGATATTTCAAGCTGAATTTGAAGGTAGTGTCCCAGTTTTTTTTTGGATCACTGTATCTTCTACATTGCAATTTTTAAATAGGTCACAAAATTCATTTAAGTTGGCCAGGAAACTTTGGTATGCGTATTCAGGAGCTCAATCGCTTGTTAAGCACCTTGGCAGACAACAAGAAAACCTTTAATACTATTTTAATTGTTCAAAATACTAACAAAAAGTACACTCATAGAGAACAAAACATTAAATACATTAAGGGTTACGGATTGCTGACAGCTATAAATAAATGTGGATCATTGCTTTTGGGGGCCCTTTTTTGAGAATATTGATTAGTTTAGTTTTACATCATAAAAAATTACAAGACCATGCAATTTTTCTTCTTTTAGAACAAATATTTGCAAATTTGTCATTTAAAAAAACGAACGTAAGTTACTTAGAGTATTGTTACATGACATCGAAAAAAACTTGAACTAAAATGTCAATTTATTGAAGTAAAGAAATATTCTATAGGTAGTACATATATCGCTCACCGAAAATTTAAAACAAAAAGTTTTCATTACTACTTAAACATATAGAAAATATTGAAAATCTGTGATTGATAAACGTACAAAATAAATTACTATACAAGTTTACGAATATTAATATTTTTGAAGCAGATAAAATTAAATTAAAAGCAATTGCCTAAAAAAATCACAAAAAACATCATATGCATATTAAACAAAATCATATCATCCAGCTTTTTTTGAGTCAAATATGTAGTATTGCAAACTGTGTTTAAATTATTAGATAAATAGCTTCTAAAGGATATGCGCCAACTTACGATAAAAATTAAGTTACTAAAATAAAAATAAAATGCTTTAAAAATTATAAAATAAAAATAATGGTTGATTGCTTATTAAGCCGTAAATAAAAATAAAATGTGAAATTGATTAAAAATTAAATACTTTTAATGATAATTTACAAAAAATATACAAGTAAAAGGCCATGTGTGTCGCATATTAAAAGTAAACACATATAAAATAAAATAATAGACAAATGTCAATTTAACGCTTACTACCCGCAAAAATATGATGTGTAGCTTTTATTGTTGATTCTGTGAAAATTAGAGGAATCTTTTAGATTTTATTGCGAAATTTACATAGGAAATTAAAAATACAATCTATTTGTATGTCGTGTATCAAAAGAGACTTGATAATTGTAATAAAACATTGTTTTACAAAAAAAATATACATTTACAGAGAATAAATTTACGAACATAAATGTAAGACTATTATTCTTTCTTTTTTGTAAGTTGTTTAATGAAATTTTATTGAATAAACATTGAACAGGAGACGTTATATTTTTTTCTTTTACTTATTTCATACAGATTTCAGATACAGTCTAAAACGCAACTTTTATGCAGTTTGCTAAGTATAGCGGGACGTTTTGCGGTATACAACAAAATAAGCTGACAAAATAAAAGAATGCAAACTTGATGCTTGTACCAAGTCCACGTTCATTAGCCTCTGCCCGCTTAATCGGCTCTATGTCACTACAAGAGTTGTCACCACAATTCATTCTTTTGCCAGAACTTGTTGAACTGCTGCATTCATGGTTCTCATGATAGCAGGATAGTCACCTCCCTATACGTTGCTTCTGGTATACACGTCAAAACTTATTCTCATAGTTTCCATTCCACTGTATAACCATCACACAGCGCATTCTCTTCCGCAGATCGGCCGTCCCACTCTCATAATAATGATAATCCCACTGAATTAAAATCAATTTGTTTGCAATAATTTTACTTAACTAATGCAACAAAAACCGGCCGCTTTCATGTATGCAAACATCGAAGGCTGCTGTGATCTAATCAAATTCAAATCCGTAATGTGACACTAATTCCGAGTTATTCAGCATCCGCAATTAAAGTTTCAATTTTAAAAGTCCCACAATTAGCCGTCGAGACAGTTGTAATTAAGAGTTCTCTTTTTGCAAGAATTCACTTCCGTCTACGTGGGCGACTCCTCAAGCGTTTTTTTTTTGTTTTCACACCAATGATCTCTCCTTTCATGCCAGTCTATTTAATTTGGGATCGCAAATGCTCATGTGAGTTTGAGGTGTGCGCAAAGATATCGTATGCAAATTGCATGCATTCTTTCCTTGCTTGGGAATTCTCTCAGACTGCAATTCACTTTGTCGGGGCATGATGTGAAAGCTTTTGTGTGTAAAGATTACATACAAGATATTAAACGTAATAGTTATGTTAGATATTTTGAATCTTTCCTCCGTTCGTTCCTTGACATGTTTATTGTGCTTGCTGTCGAGCTAGCCAGGACCATAGATTTTCAAGCAGATCTCAAGAAAAGTGGGCCACCACAATTAAGCGATCCCTAATTTGAATTAAAGTTTCTGAAAGATCCATTACATAGTTCAGACCTTGAGTAAGTCAAACATCTTGCGGAGAACAGTTTTACATGAACAAAGTTCAGCATCTTTTACATGATGCGATAAGTGGGCAGCTAATTTTGTTAGGACAAAATTTTTTAAGATAAGTGTTGGTCATATTGCCGTTGTGTAGTTCGACCGGTTAATTATTGTCTACGTTAGAGTTCAATGTGGTCGCCGTGGCGTTGTGGGTAGAGTGTGACGCTCACACGCGGAAGGATCTAGGTTCGATCCCCAGCTCAACACCAATTCTTTCGAACTGCTGACAACACTCAAAGAGTAATAACTGTCTAAGAAAGCTTCTCAAATCTCGCCGTTCGGACTCGGCAAAAAACTGTAGGTCCCTTCTACTCGTGAGAGAACAGTAGGGCGCACAACACGAGTAGTTGATGAGCAAGCTAGGCCCTGGTCCCGCTTTGGACTGTAGCGCCAACAATTATTATTATTAAAGTTCAAACCATATCGAGAAACCCATTATGGTAGACTTATCATGGGAGGTTAATCTTAAAGTAATCGAACAAGAAATATCGCTAGAGAATAATGTCACGCTAAAGGATTAAACTTCCGCTTACCTATTGCAGCGGAAGACAATTTTGTTCCTCGACATTTCAAAATCCGGCATTCTGTAATCTACATAATAACTTTTAGACTTAAACTGAGAAAAATAAAGACGATCGTGAGAGAACGTGGTACACTTGTCTCTCCACAAGCGCCTTGGCACACACTTGATACATATGGTACTTTTGTGCCACGGCGCTTGCTTTTCTCCAAAGAACCTATCATTTGGGTCAACTTTTCACGATTCGGCAGTGAGTGTTTCTTTAAATAAAAATTGTATGGCGCGACAGTTCGCAGGGGACCAGGGCGTAGCCTGCTTTGACAGTTATTACTCTTTGAGTGTTGTCAGCAGATCGAAAGAGGTGGTGCTGCGAAAAATTCGAGGTGTTCAGCCGGGAATCGAAACTAGAATGGGCGTGTGAGTATCGCACTCTACCCATTGCGCCAGGGCGACCATTTGTTCTTTTGGTCCTATTTGATATTCGTGCTGTCGAACACTCTTGTTCAGTAGGTCCCAATCCTTTCCTTTACATTGTTTCTTGGTGTAGATCTAACTTACTGGCCATAGGCAGGTGCTCTAAGCTAATCTATATCTAATTTAAAAATGGCCTTTTTACATAGTTTTGTTTAGTGATTAAATTTGTTTAAATGGTTATTTTTAAATTTATTAATTTAATTATTTAATTTTATTAAATGGTTATTGTATTTTCCTAAGAAAAAGTAGAAAACTTGTGTAGTTTTTTAATTTAACCTAACCTATTCTCTACTACCGGCTCTGAAAAGAATCTTCACTGACAGCATGGCGCTGGCATATATTCCAAGCACCTGGCATACAGTGACCAAATATTGGTAAAGGAGATTACTCTCTCGCCTCAGGCCTATTAGTCTTACTTCCTTCATGCTAAAAACTTGGAGAGGCAAAAACGCAAAAACGCTTTGCGATTACACCCTCTATCTCAGATGCAACATGCCTACCAGCGTTGTAAATCTTGCGAGACTGCACTTCAAAATCTCGTCGGTAGAATTGAAAGTGCACTTGACAGAAAAGAATACGCTCTGGGCATTTTCACTGACATAGAGGGTGCTTTCGACAATGCTACTTTGATGGAATGTGCAACGCAGCCAGGGAACACGTCGTAGAGGAATCATTGGTGTTGTGGATAAAAGAAATGCTAATGAATATGACTATAATGCGGAGGTGGAGTGTGACCAATTTGTAATGTCGGGGATTAACAGGAGCTGCCCCCAAGGCGGCGTCCTGTTACCTCTCCTATGGTGCATGCTGGTCGATTCTTTGCTTTCCTCTCTGAATAGATCTAATACCTACGCCCAGGCTTATGCGGGTGATGTAGCCGTACTGGTTACCGGACCATACCTTGCGGCCGTTGACAGGCATGGGCAGGCGGCTCTTGACATGATTGATAACTGGTGTACTAGAAATCGGCTTTTAGTCAACTTTCTTAAAAAGGAGGTTGTTCTCTTCACGAGAAAGAGGAATCTGACTGGTCTGACTTAACTGGCACTTAAAGGTGTCACTACGAAGGTTGCCTTTTATATTTCGGGATTGGGCAACCCTAGTGTTGTAATCTCGCAACCATCTCTATCGTAAAGTTTGACATTTTTTAGGTTATACGTACTCAGAACGTTTTGACACACGAGCGCTATTTGTGTTGTTTACAGTAACTTAAAAGATTCATCTCACCCAAAAAATGGAATTAAATCGTGAAAATTCTCGTGTGATTATTTTTTACAACTTTCGACGTGAATTAACTCAACAACAGTGCATCGATGAAATTAATTAAATTTTTGGCGATGAAGCTCCACCAAGGGCCAGTGTTTATTGATGTTATGATGAATTCAACTGAGGCCATAGTTCACTCCAAGACGATTTTCGTGAAGGTCGTCCAAAATCAGTTGTTGTTCCGGAAACCATTGATGCTGTGCGGCAACTGATATTGCAAGATCGTCATGTGACCTATCGTGAGATTGAGACAACCTTAGGCATTAGTGGAACCAGCATACATTCAATTTTGCATGAACATTTGATCGTCAAAAAAATTTGTTCGCGTTGGATCTCACACAATTTGTCAATCGCTCAAAAAAAGGCTCGTGTCGATTGGTCGAAAGAAATGCTCCAAAAATACGATCGCGGTGCTTCGAAACACGTCTATGACATCGTGGCAGGTGATGAATCGTGAATTTATGCGTATGAGCCCAAAAGTAAACAGCAGTCGACTGTATGGGTGTTACGAATTGAGTCAAATTCAACAAAAGTAGCTCGCGCACGAAGCACTTCCAAGCAAATGTCTGTTTTTTCTGGACATGTCGCAACCGCACCACTAAAAGAACGCAGAACCGTCAATTCTGAGTGGTACTCAACCATTTGTTTACCAGTTGTCTTCCAAGAAATCAGGAAAACCAACCACCGAAGACGGATCACTCTTCACCACGACAATAGGAGCTCTCACTCATCGGCTCAGTCAACTGCATTTTTGAGCACTCAAAACATCGATTTGATGAGTCATCCACCGTATAGTCCTGACTTGGCACCGAATGACTTCATTTTATTCCCGTACGTAAAAAAATAAATGAGAGGTCAACGTTTTTTGACACCTGAAGAAGCGGTTAATCCCTTTAGAATGCATGTTTTGGAGATACCCCTCGTGCAAAAGTGTATAGATTTTAATATTCCCCATTAATATCTATACACTTTTGCATTTTGAAAAACAATAAAGCTATTTTCGATGATTAATATTTGCTTCTGTTCTCTAATCCCGCTTTCCAATGAAGCTAAATATCTAGGTGTTATCCTGGACAGTAAACTACTGGAAAAGACACATTGAGACAAAAACCTCCAAGGCGCTGTCAGTCTTCTGGCAGCGTAAGGGAGTTTTTGGCAAAATCTGGGGCCTATCATTAAGAAGATCCTTATGGATCTACACGGCAATGATAATACCACTTCTCTCATATGCATCAGTCGTTTGGTGGAACAAGCTTTTGCGCAAATACGTGACTGCTGCTTTCACCAAGCTTGAAACAACAGTTTCTTGCTTGTGCTTTCCCCAGCACGCCTGGGTCTGCTTTTGATGTACTGATTAGTCTCCCTCCCCTTGACCTCCACATCATGGGCTGTACACTTAAAGCCATCCCCCGATTAAAAAGGAATGGTCTTTGGTTCCACTCGTACTGGAGCTTTGATGACCTCGCATGCCGCATCTCCTACGATACTACCCTCGTAGACATGCCGGACCTTACTCAACCGTTTATCCACTTCGAAGATAAACCAGGAATACAGGTCTGACCTTAATTTGGTTGGCAGACTAAGTTCGCTACGACTTCTCTTGGTCCTGGTACACCTCGAGATCATGGGGAATGAGATTGCAAGAGGCATTCACCAGGCCGTGTTATGAGGGCAGTGTTTCCCAACCTCTAAAATAAATAAGACTTTAATTATTTTTCGTATTCAGAAAAGTATATAGTATTTTAAAAGTATAACAAAGCTGCTGCAGCGAACTGACTGTCCGCAGAACTATTTAAAGCAGCTGGAGACGACCTGGTTGGGTGTATGCACCAGCTATCTGTAAGACATGGTTGGAGGAAAGCATGCCCGATGAATGGAACATCAACAAAAAAATCGTAACTCAAGTCAACACCAGATGCACGGTCTTCCAAAAGTCAGTTCAATTGCTGGCTAACGCGGACGATATTGACGTGATTGGACGAACACAGCGAGCCGTCAATGAGGCGTTTGCTTGTATTGAAGTGGAAGCGACCTAAATGGGTCTGGTGGTTAATGAGGGCAAATTAAAGTACATGCTGTCGACGAGGGAGGACACACAACACCAACGCCTCAGACAAAGTGTCACATTAGGCTGTAGAAACTTCGAGGTAGTCAAGGACTTCGCTTGTCTCGGCTAGGCAGTAAAAAGGGACAACAACATCAGTACCAAAATCATACGCAGAATCACCCTTGTCAATCGCTATTTCTTTGGGTTCAAGAGGCTGGGGAGTAGTAAAGCTCTCTCTCGAAGGACTGCTTTAAATAACTGCTTGGTCAGTTAGGTCCTACTTTATGGCGCGGAAACCTGGACGTAACCAAAGGCGGATGAAGAAGCCCTTAGTCTTTTCGAGAGAAAAGTTCTGCGTGCGATTTTTGGTCTTGTTTGCGTTGACGGCACATGGAGTAAAAGATTCAATGACGAACTCTATGGGCTGTTCAGCGTCGTGCGCCTGGTCAAGCGTCTTCGAATTCAACACATAAGATGGGTAGGCCTGTAGATCGTATGGACGCCACTGCTTCGGCCCAAAAAGTTTTCGAATCTGAGCCATTGAGACAATTCAACCGGGGCGGCCTAGGCTTAAGTAGCGTACACAAGTGCAGAAGGACCTTAACCAACTTTGATTGCACAACTGGAGGCAGCTGACGAAAGATCGTGCTGGTAGGAGAGGTATGTTGGTTGAGACCCAGGTCCTTCCTGGCCTATAGCTCCACGCGAAGAACAAGAAGATGCAGATAATATTATTTTGAATTGGAAAGAAATTATATTGTGAAATATGCCCCATGCCTTTATCTTTCTATAAACAATGCAAACTTAACAAAAATACTTTTTTTCTGTTTACCTTCCATTTCAAAGTGATTTATTGTTCCTTGATCTCTAAAGAGCTGCCCCAGTGTGCGTTCGGAGTCGGCAAAAAAGTTTAGGTTCCAAAAGTATACAGAACAAGAGTAGTTACTAAAAAAAGTTCGGCACTGGTCCTCTTGTGGACTGTTGCGCCATCTAATATCAAATTGGTTTCCTTTTGAGTTTGCATATGGTACATATGCTGCCAAAGAAATAGAATTATTCAATTCGTATTACGGCAGAAAAAGAAAAACAAAGACATCATAACGAAGCGTTTTGTTTTACTTCACATTGGCTCATTCTTCATTCAAACCTTTCGTCTTGGCTGGTTGTTTGTCGAACATTGCTTGCCCTATTTTTGCGCTTATTATCTTTCTTTTCCAACTTCCACTTCGAATTGATTGGAGGTAAACGAAATTATTTCCTTGTGGCAATTCAAAGACTACTTGCTGATTGTTAAAGCTTGAAATAAATGTTGTCTAAAATTGTCCTTTTCCCATTTCTGTGTACCGCGCCCATATAATACACCTTACAGCCATCCTTCTGAGACACAACCTCAACCACAGGAATCAGTATTGCCTTTCAAAGATTCATTCCAGTCGATCACCCCCATCCAAACCCACAACGCCTTCGCTGGAAACGTGCCGCACTGTGAAGGGAATGTAAGAAATAGAATCTCCCTATTCTCTGGAACATGTTAGGATGGGGTTTCAAACATGTGTTTGTCCATTCAACCCCCTCTGGGGTCATATAACATTTCACCAAGAAAGCCCCTTGTGACAGAAATCCGTGGAAGCATAAACGTATGCTCATGTCCTCAGTGGTCACAGTTTGTTGATTCCGTTCTCACAAGTCCCGATGCTAGAATAACATTATTGTCGCATCGTTGTGTGTCGCTTGTGGCTAATGTTGTTGCTGCAGAGTCACAAGAGGCAAATTTGACACAACCTCTCTTCCAACTACAAGTCTGAAAGATGCACACAAGTACGACCACGAAGAGCTGAAGGGCGAAAAGAAACGCCAAAAGAGAATCAACAACAGGTAGATCGGTTACCCTATGTACAGTGTACACCTGAGTGCGGAGTTACGAAAAAACACAATAAAATAGCCGTAGATGGGAGATACATACGAATACGTGTGTTGTGTATTTTCATTACACACTTCTCGTCCAGCGTCGTTGTAGCCCCGGTCTGACCAAACTTCGGCTCTCACCGACAATATCTGCTCGATCTGGGTTCAGTCTTGGCTCTACCTCTGTCGGTTCTTGTGGTCTGTCTTTCGATGTCCGATGTTCGTATACTCGAAGTTGCGCTTGCAGTCCAATAGATGTTCCTCTGCATTTGTGCCTTTCGGTGAAAAGTGAAAATTCTGTGGCCAGAAGGGTACCGCTGCTGAAAACACAAAAGAAAAGCCAATTTCATTCGGGAATATCGCTGTTCACCTCTGTGTCCACCAAACTAGCTCAAGCCAATCGACTAAGCGAGTCTCTTAACAAAAATAATATAATTTATATATCGAGCTTCCGTCTGTTCTAGTGTTGCTGTTGTGCTGTGCTGTGAATGTGGTGTAGTTGAGGAAGAAGCTCGAAAATATATGAAAAAAAAGAATATATAAGGAAAAGTCCATAGCCGAAGAAGCAGCGGTGGCTTAAGTCCAAGTCAAAGTGAATGAACAATTTTTCTTTTGTGTTTGATTCTAAGTCCGGATTACCCTGCAGAATCGTCGAGTGGTAGTGGTGCACTCACACTTACGCAAATAAAGGGAGCATTGGTGCAGAGCCTAGAATTGGAATACATTTCCCCTTGGGTTGGGTTAACTGATTTTACACAGTCACAACAGGTGAGTGCGTTCTCTCTCTTCGAACACTTCAGACACAGTTGTGTTCTTCTGATTGGAAAGTGTATTCACATCTGAGTGCTTTTCTTCGATACAGATGTTATTGATCGACTTATGGTATCACATTCGGCGTGTTCATTGCAAGATGCACCTGCAGGCGGTTCTATTCGGATCTTTTCAATTTTGAGGGCAAATGGGTATTTGTTTAGTTTGTGTGGTCTGGTGGAGAGAGGGAAGGAGCTCTTCTCTAAGCGATGGCACACTCGTCACGATGTGACAGGTGTACTTATCAAAGGGAAACAGCTGGTAGTTGACATCGATTACGAACGAGATGCTGAATGTATAGGTTTGGAGTGCATTAGATTTTGACCCTGTTATTCAAGTTCAATTCAGGGCCAATAAGTTTCTTGGAATTTATTCTCCGTCAGATTAAGACCTAAGATTTATTAGGCTCAGACAAATGTTTGTACAAACGGTATGCAGAGCAGAAAAGCTGGCAAATTGTAGCGGAATTACCAAATTGATGAATAGCATGGAATTGGCAAAATGTCATACAATAATCGCTGGGATGTAACAAAACAACATCAATTCTTATATACGAGGTCTGTTTCGAAAATTTTCCAGCAGGTCTTATACTCGTATGCACTTTTTGGTATGCCCTAATCTATTCGGTGTGTCTCTCCTCAATCGTCGCATAATGCTGCATAGTGGTGCCCGAGCGGAAAAAAATACGTATAATTAAATAATTTTCTGTTTTTCGATTCTTTACATATTAACAACCTAAAACGTCAAAATTTTATTGACTCCTAATTAGCCGTTTGTGGCCGCCGTGGCGTAGTGGGTAGGGTGCGACGCTCACACGCCGAAGGGTGTAGGTTTGATTCCCAGCTCAACACGAATTTTTTGAATTTTTCACCGCACCACCTCTTTCGAGCTGCTGACAACACTCAGAGTAATAACTGTCAAAGAAAGCTTCTCAAATTTCGCCGTTCTCGTACTCGTGAAAGAACAGTAGCGCGCACAACACGAGCAGTTGATGATCAAGCTAGGCCCTGGTCTCCCTGTGGACTATTGCGCCAACAATTATTATTATTAATGAGCCGTTTCTGTGTACTAGTAGCTCAAAGTTGGGACTTTGATATTTTAACAAACAGCGAACGAAATAAAAATGCTGCATCGAATAACGTTCGATGCAGCATTTTTTTTTTAAGAAACCTTGGAATATGATATAATAGGTGTGTTCCAGTACTTTTTGCGCCAAATTCTGAAGTCTGTCATTGGTTAAGGAGTGGGGGTAGATCTCTCTTAAAAACAAAAAAGGCAAAGTACGAGAACACATCAAATCCAAATGTGTAAAGTATAGCTCCGTTCCAATTGCTCTGAGTTGCTACGAATGTCTACGAATTTGCCCGAAAAACTACGAAAAAGCGTTCCATTAGCTGATTTTTTCGTAGAAGGGAGAGCTCACGAGAGAGCAAATTATTTCCCCTTTCCACGAATTTCTGGCGAAGAAAAACCTGTGGGCAGCAGACCGGCAGCAGATCGCTGTCAAATCGAAAATAAAAAAACCCCTTCATATGCTGTTTACGAATTTCTACGAAAAGTCACAATTTTCGGTAGAGTTACTCCCTGCAAGGGAGATTTTTACCCAAACTACTCAACTACGAATTTCTGTACACAAATCAATTGAAACAGACCTTATGTCATTAAGGTATGTCAAATTCACTTTTTCGCTACAGAAAACAAAAAACAACAACAAAATATGAGACACATACACAAAGATATTGGGGTAATGCTCACTTATTTCTGTAGGCATACCAGCAACCTACCCATAAAAATTTCTTTTGTTTAAATGGGCAGGGTGGAGCAATATTTTACTCTCTCGGGAAAGCACTCATTTGACGTAAAACCCATTTTTTTCGAATTCGGGAACGGACATTGTGTTGTTTTGTGTTGTGTTTTCGGTACGGCACATCTATTTTTCACTGCTTGCGATGTCTGTTACTTTAAATTGAATTTGTCTGTCTTTTAAATAACTTATTAACCATTTGCAAAATTTTGTACAGAACATCTATTAATTTTACTGGCCCCAAAGTGTCAAAATCCATACTAAAATCTACTAGAAACGATTGGGTACTCTTACATTTTTGAAAGCCGCGTTGGTTGTTTTGTAGAATTTTATATAAATAAGTTAACTTATAAATGCGACTAGCGTTTATATGCTCCATTCACTTTTCAACGGCTGATCAAATAGCAATGGATCTATAATTACCTAAATCATAATTTCCCCCCCTATACAAATCGGCCGGATAATCGATGATTTCATTAGTTTCGAAACATAGCCCTGACACAGACTATGATTTATAAGTTGTCTGATTATTGAATTAAGGTGCGTTTGATTTTAGGTCTACTAGTCTTGTTTTATCTGCCGTTTGTGTCGTTTTAAGGAAATACATTTGATTCTTTTATTTTTCAATGTCGACGAGGCACATGCTTCTGAAGCACATGCACATTGCGAGGCACATGCATCGTGAAGGACAATCCCAACCATTCGCGTTCAAATAATTATTATATTTTCATCCAAATATTACAGTCACAAGCTTCGGCTAAGGTTGAAAAAAGGTACTCTCAAATGTACATACATTCATGCCATACTGCCACATTTCTTGTAAAGAATTATGCTTGACTTGCTTTACTTCTGTTAGAGCTGGCTTGGTGTTAGGCTCTGTAATAAATACCAGCTGAGTGAAGGACAGTTTCTGCTAATTTGTTTTTAAAGTTTGAGGGTTGTGAGAGGTGAAGGAAAACAGCAAAAGTGCCAGAAGTGTGTTAAAGGATTTATTTGAATGCATTAACAGACTTTTTAGTGGCCGCCGCAAAGTGGTGGCCTTGTATGGGGATCGCGGAAATAAATCTGTTACTTTTGAACCCGTTGACCGATCTTGATGAAATTTGGAATAAAATATCATAAGGAATATGGCATAAGGTCCTCCTGCTGTCAAATGGTTGATAAAGTATTAAGAAAATAAAAGTGATCTTAAGTTAAACAATTGAGGAAACACAATTCGTTGGTTAAATGCACAAATAAAATTCAGTGCCAATTTACGACAGTAAATCAAGGGTATATAGAAAAATTACATTCAATATTATTATTATTTACTTAAACACTTTAATTGTAAAAAAATTATAAATCTGAATTTACTCTATTAAGGCTTCACTACTTACCACAAAACTCAATTAGTTCCGGGACTGACATGCAGGGGCGCCACAAACAAAAACTATATATTATTTTTTGGAAGTACAAACATTTAAATGACACCTGTCAATTATGACAATCTGATTATTAGGGGAGAAGTTACAGTGCTTCAAGTGACGCTACATTTGCGATTTTGAAAACAATGGAAAAATAACATTTCGGCGTGTTGATTAAACACTGCTTTTTGATCGAAAAAAATACCTTGCAAGCTCAGCAATAGTTGAAAAGTGTAATAGGAACTCTGCTCCATCAAAAGCAACTATTTGTTGGTGGTATGCTGACCTTAGACGTGGCCGTTCAGACACCAACGATGCTGAACGCTCTGGAAGGCCAATTGAGGTGGTTACGCTTGAAGATATCAAAAAAGTACACAAAATCGTTCTACAAAACCATAAAGTGAAGTCCCATAGCTGACACCTTAAAGATATCAGAAGGCAGTGTGTACACTACTTTGCGTAAACATTTGCCCATGAAACAGGTGTTCTCGAAATGGGTGCCGCGTTTGCTTACAATGGACTAAAAACAACAAGGTACGGATGATTCTGAGGGCAGTTTGCGGCTGTCTCGCCAGAATAAACAGGATTTCTTGCGTCGGTTTGTGGCCGCCGTGGCGTAGTGGATAGAGTTCGGCGCTCACACGCCGAAGGGTCTAAGTTCGATTCCCGGCTGAACACCTTGAATTTTTCACGGCACCACCTCTTTCGAGCTGCTGACAACAATGAGTAATAACTGTCTAAGAAAGCTTCTCAAATTACGCCCTTCGGAGTCGGAAAAAAACTGTAGGTCACTTTTACTCGTGAGAGAACAGTAGCTCGCACAACACAAGTAGTTGATGAAAAGCTAGGCCCTGGTCCCCCCGTGGACTGTCGTGCCAACAATTATTATTATTATTATGTCACAATAGTTGAAACATGGATCCACCACTTCTCTCCAGAGGAAAATCGGTAGTCAGCGTAGTGGAAGCAGCCAAGGAACCACGCCCAAAGCGTCCAAAAACACAAAGGTCGGCTGGCGAGGTTATGGCGTCCGTTCGAAATTTTATTCATCGACTATCTTGAGAAAGGCAAAAGGATCAACAGCAAATACAACATGACATTATTGCTGCATTTGAAGGAAGAAATTACTAACAAAACGGTCCCGTTCTTTCATGAAGACAATGCATCGTGTCACAAGTCGTGGTCAAGTTGCACGAATTGGGCTTTGAATTGCCTTCGCACCCCCCGTGTTCTCCAGATCTGCCCCCAGCGACTTTAACCTCTTTTCAGACCTCAAAAAGATGCTCGAATGAAGAAGTAATCGCCGAAACTGAAGCCTATTTCGAGGCCAAATATAAATCGCTCCATAAAAAGGTATGGAAATGTTAGAGCGGCGTTGGAGTGATTGTATCACTTTTGAAGGAAACTGTGTTAATGAATAACGTCGAATTTTGTGTAGAAAATGTGTTTCTTTGGTTAGTGCCGGGACTTATTGAGTGATATGTTACGCTCTGGATCCATGTGGACTATCGCGCCATTTAATTGGTATTATATCTCCCTTCCTTCATTCAATGCTTCATAAAAAGTGTTACAGTGATCGGATTTAGTTCAAATATGCGCCGTTTTGTTTGATAATCTGTTTCCATCTCGACGGCAACTTCATAATACCCCCTCGTAGAAGCCCCCCTCCTTACTTGCGAAGAACTCAAACAGCCATTTTTCACAAGCCTCTTTTGAGTTCAACTTCACACCACCAAGGGCGTTCGCCATGGACAGGAACAGGTGGTAATCACTTGGCGGACTATATGGTGGATGCGATAATACCTCCATCCAAGCTCCATTAGCTTCTGAAGAGTCATCAACGAAGTGTGTGGTCTGGCGTTGTCCTGGAAGAATACTACACCCTTCCTGTTGGCCAATTCTGGACGCTTCTTGTCGATCGCCTACTTCAAGCGGTCCAGTTGTTCGCAGTAGATGATAGAATTAAGCGTCTGGCCATTTGGGAGCTGCTCATAGTGGATGATTCCCTTCCAATCCCACCAAACACACAGTAAAACCTTCCTGGCCATCAATCCCGGCTTGGCCACTGTTTGGGACGATTCACCGGCCTTCAACCACGACCGTTTTCGCTTGATATTATCGTATGTTATCCATATTTCGTCGACAGTCACCATCCGCTTTTTGAGTTCGATCCGTTTTAGCAGCATATCGCAGGCGTCGATTCTGTCCAGAAGGTTATTTTGCATCAAATCATGCGACACTCAAACATCAAGTTGTTTTTTGTATCTAGCCTTCTGTAGATGACTTTAAAAGGTTTGGTGACTAACTCCCATCTCCTGGGCGATATCACGAGATGCCACATGCCGGTCTAACTCGATGATTTCCATGATTCGATCGGTATTCGTCGTCACAGGTCTTCTGCCAGCTGGCTTATCCATTGTGTCATTTTCACCGGCTTTGAATCGTCGAAACCATTCCTCCGCGGTTCGAAGTGATAGAGTACCATCCCCCAAAACACCATTAATCTCACGGAACGTTTCTCTAGCGGATTTGGCGTTAGTGAACTCCATGTTTACACGTCTATAACTGTTTAACGCAATATTCAAACTAATCATGCATATCGTCGTTTTGTAGGTTATGTCAAGACTTTAAATGATGTATAGCGTTGCCAGATACGAGCTCTGTAGCGCTTTGTACATAACCGAAAAATTCGAAAGACAAAAAGGTGGAATATTAATAAGGACTTGATTGTTTTCTCTTAATTTTTATAATTTGGAAATGATGCTAGTTTATATTGTAAATATTTTTGAGCAGTATGAAAATGTGAACAGTGACAATTTGATGACTAGTGAAAAAGTGTGTCTGCAAATTAAATTCAAAGTTGTCAAGTCGCTTTGAAAAAACTCTAAATTAAGATTCAATTTGACGGTGGTGATAAACTTTGTCTAGAGGTATCCCGCAATAAGCTCTAAAAACGACACAACTGCGGACATAAATAAAGGATAAATAACATGAGTGCCCTTTAGCAGTCTGTTAAAAAACTTTGCCATGTACACGTAACGTCTTGATTACCCCTGCTTTGTTGTGCGGTGCGGAAATATGTGAACTATCAAACACAAACCATCCTTATCAGTTTCAGGCTTTCTTCAACTTAAATTTTCGATCGTGTCGGCAGCTGAAGCTGAATTTGAATTTTCATGATTCTGTAGCAAGTGAGTGGTAACTCTCCACGGCAAAATTCAATAGTAAGTGGTAAAGTGAAGGGGAGAATCCTTACATCTGATAGCATAACCGGCTTTAACCTTATCCCCCTCCTAATTAACATGTTGAGACTAGAGCTATTGAGAAATGAATGTCAACCTGCCCCTCCCCTAAGCACTGCGTCCAATGTTGCCATGTGGGATGCAGAGCTACGTTAAAGTCTGAAAAGCAAATAATTTAGCCAAATTGACGCAAATCATTGGAAGGAAAACTTGACAAGGTCCACCCAAGGGTACCACTATTCCAAACAGTGATTTCTGCTTCCCACGGATTAGCCACAGAAGCCTCGCCCCCAGAAAAATACCCTTGCATCCATTTGCCACTCCAGGTGAACTGACCTCCGCGACAATGCCAATCTTAAAGGCGTTTCAAATCAATTGATTCCAATTTGCTGAAAATATCATTTATAACTTCACTCAAGTGATAAGTACTTCCTCTCTTCATTTTTGAATTTCAACTCCTGTCAGAGGTAGCTCGTAGAGCGTAGTAGGCTCTGTTTTGAAAACCAGCTAAGTGAAGGACAGTTTCTGTTCAGTTTTTTTGTTTTTCTTTGTCTGCATCGATGTCCAATGCGATGTGTGTTTTTCTGTGGAAGGGGGAGAGTTTTGTAGACAATTGCCAATTGCTGCATCTTTCTTCTTCACTTATTTTTCTTAAGACACGTTGTAAACTCGATACTAAAGCTTGTCAAATCTGCAGAAAACTCATCGGACAACTGCAGCACACACCTCTTTGATGTTGCACATCTAAAGCGAGTTATCAGCATTCCTACCCAGATAGGATGCACTTCGAACAGAGGAAAATACTCATGTGTTTTGCTTGACCATTCATGGGGAGTTGTGCAAACAAGACAGACACTTTCTTCAATTTCCAAGTTGCTTACACACAATTATTGTGTACTATCACGTTTTCCTACTCGATGTCTCGATGTCTGCCGTAACGGAAGGTGGCGGAAACTCAGTAGAGTGCAGTGTAAAGCCGTCTTTTGCAGGAGGTTGCTATAAAATAAAACTAGCTTTGTGTAACACATGTGAAAGTCCACCCTCTCTAGAAATATGAAAAATCTTTATTAGCATCTTATAACTTCTGGCAATTCAATGAATCCACTTTGTAGATCCATTATCTGCATCCTAATGATCCTTAATGGGCTTAAAGACTCTTTACCCTTGTCGCTGTCGCAATGATTCCCGCAAAAGCAATTAACTGCACAAGATTCGATCAGGCGAAAGATACACCAAACATACACTAAAATGCGAGCAATCCTCTGGACTGCAAATTACTTCTCAAGTGAAAAGAATTCTCTTTCAGAAACCAGTCCGGTCGAGAAGCGCGCGACAAGAACAAGTGTAGAACACTGCATAGCCATCACGTGTTAATCCTCGCACTCACTACGGCCGCTGCAGCAAAACCTGCTGTTCGGCCGCGGGCTTCAAATCATCCTCATAACGCTCGACTCTAAGTCACGCACACCCCGTACAATCATAAGAAATTCTATGACTTTTACTCAGTTTAACCGTAAATCAGTGGAAACTAGTTTGTTCCATAATTCTCGCCAGCACAGCGCATCTTTCAGAACTGATGAGAACAGAGAACACGTTCTGCAACTCCAACAATTGCATAACGACAATTTAATCCATTTCAGGCTGAAGATGGATGCAAGATACACTTATCTTCCGAATAGGAATCCCACGTATGAACGCAAAATGACAAATGCAGCCAGAGTGAAGTGCGATATCCACTCTACGTCTGGTCCGGTCTTTGACTCGTTCGTCGATGATCGAGTGATTTGAATATTTCCTTCGAGCTGAACGAGATTGAGAGGAATTTGATTCGAGATCAGGTTTTTTTTGTGCTCCGGAATTAATCGGATCTGCTGGGGCTAATGGCTTATCGATCAGAACAACCGTTAGAGCAAAGCACATTTTTGGAATTTATGGGTGACCCCGAGAACAAACTGTTTCGTCTTGGCTGTTGACGGATGGAAGATGTCTTTGTGAGATTTGGTGATCAGGAGTTTTGAGTAAGACGCTGTGCGATGCGATGCTTTTGAGTTGAAATCTTTTCAAGGCGATATACTCGTATAACTGCATTGGATACTAACTGCATAGAATACCCGTCTGTTAAAAAGTATCTATCATCAACTAGGATCGTTTTGTTTTAAGAGATATACAGGGTTGGCAACTAGCATTTTTTTTTTTAAAAAACAAGAAACATTTTTTTCATGGAACAAAATAACTTTATTCTGCGGTCCGTTTTTTCCTTTCTGGAAATAAAAAGGCAAAATATAACGAAAATGTTCGCTTTGATTTTTCATTCGTAAAAGACGCCAAACAAAAACTACAGAGATGATAATTTTTTTATTGATTGACAGCTAAAGTATGAACTAGCAAAAAACAACATTTTGATTACGTTTTCTTCTTCTTCTTCTTGTATCACTACAGTCCGGGAGGGACTTGGGTCTCAAGAAACATGCCTCTCCAGCCAGCACGATCAGCTGCCTCCAGTTATGCAATCCAAGTTGGTTGAGATCACTCTCGGCTTGAGTGCATTATTTTAGCCCAGGCCGTCCCCGGTTGCATTGTCTCAATGGCTCAGATTCAAAGACTTTTCGTCCCAGAGCAGTGGTTTCCATACGCTCTACATGGCCTAGCCATCTTAAGCGTTGAATTCGAAGACGTTTTACCAGTCCTATGTCGCTGTACAACCCATTGAGATCGGCGTTGAATCTTCCACTCCAGATGCCATCAATGCACACAGGATCAAAAATCAGACACATAACCTTTCTCTCGAAAAGACTTAGGGCTTCCTCATCCATCCAATTTAGGTTTCCGCGTCATAAAGTAGGACTGGGATGTTTAATCTGTTATATAAAGCGAGTTTAGTCCTTCGAGAGGGGATTATATTACTTAGTCATCTCTTGAGCTCAAAGAAATAGCGATTGGCAAGAGTGATTCTTCGTTTGATTTCGGTACTGATGTTCTTGCCCCTATCTACCGCTGAGCCCAGACAGACGAAGTCCTTGACTATCTCGAAGTTTCTGCCCCCTAATGTGACGCTCTGTTTGAGACGTTGTTGATTTGTGTTCTTCTTTGAGGACAACTGTGTTTGCCCTCATTAACCGCCAGATCCATTTCAGCCGCTTCCGCTTCAATGCCAGCAAACACCTCTTGACGGCTCGCTGTGTTCGTCCAATCAAGTCAATGTCGTCAGCATAAGCTAGCGATTTAGCTGACTTTTGGAACATTTTGCCCTTGACGTACGACTTGTGAGTAACGCACGATCTTCTCAAGATTGATGTTGAAGAAGTCACATGACAGTGCGTCGCCTTGTATAAGATCTTGTTTGACATTAAAGGTCTCAGTGAGTTCATTACCGACCTTGACGGAGCAGCGATAGCTCTCCATCGTCATCCTACACAATCTGAGGAGTTTGGTAGGAATGCCAAAACTAGACATGGTACTGTATAGCTCGTCCCTATGCCTATGCGCCCTCAAAGTTGACGAATAGGTAGTGAGTGTCGATCTCTATATTTTGGGTCTTTTCAGGATCTGTCGTAAAGTGAAAATGTAGTCAATTGTAGAAACCACACTTATGAATCAGCTCGCTGGCAAACCATTTCAGGCGTTCACACAATACGGCAGAGGGGTTCTTGTAGGCGATGTTAAGAAGGCTGATTCTCGATAGTTGGTGCAGTCAAAGGTGTCTCCTTTCGTGCTGGAAGATCTGAAGAACAAATGACACTGAGGTTCCACTCAACGGGCACGCTTTCCTCCACCCATATTTTACAGACAAGATGGTGCATGCGCTCAACCACATCATCTCAAGCTGCTTTAAATAGTTCTGCAGTCAGCACGTCCACTCCAGTAGCTTGACTTCGTCTAAGTCAAGAGGAGGAATTATTTTCTATCGTCGTCGTTGTTAAGTGTGGTTAACTTCTCAACACTGTCGGCCATTATGTTGTCATTTAGCGTCTAATTTTGTTAAGGCCGAGGCACGTTTAGGTTGGGACCGTCTTTCTCAGTATGGTACTGCCACATATCCTTAAGGATGATAAATTTCTTCAAAATTACATCCTGCCACACATCATATGAAATATACGTTGTTGTATTAAATGCTACGAAGTTTGCATTTTATATTTGGAGATTGGGTAACCCTAGTGTTGCAATCTGGCAACTGCCAGTTCTATCGCAAGGTTTGACATTTTTGAACGCTTTGACATATGAGCGCTATTTGTGTTCTTTACAGTAACTTAAAAAATGCATCTCGCCCAAAAAATTTAATTGAATCGTGAAAATTTTCGTGCGATTATTTTTTACAACTATCGACGTGGAATAGCTCAACAACAGTGCATCGATGAACTTAATTCAATTTTTGGCGATGAAGCTCCATCAGGGACAAGTGTTCATCAATGGTATGGTGAATTCAACCGAGGTCGCAGTTCACTCCAAGACGAATTTCGTGAAGGTCGTCCAAAATCAGTTGTTGTTCCGGAAACAATTGATGCTGGGCGGCAACTGATATTGCAAGATCGTTATGTGATTTATCGTGAGATTGAGACAACCTAAGGCATTAGTAGGACCATCATGCATTCAATTTTGCATGAACATTTGACGTCTAACAAATTTGTTCGCGTTGGATCCCACACAATTTGTCAATCGCTCAAAAAAAGGCTCGTGTCGATTGGTTGAAAGAAATGCTCCAAAAATACGATCGCGGTGCTTCGAAACACGTCTATGATATCGTGGCAGGTGATGAATCGTGAATTTACGCGTATAAGCCCGAAAGTAAACAGCATTCGACTGTATGGGTGTTTCAAATTGAATCAAATCCGACAAAGGATGCTCGCGCACGAAGCACTTCCAAGCAACAACGCAGAACAGTCAATTGTGAGATGTACTCAACCATTTGATTGGCAGTTATCTTCCAAGAAATCAGGAAAACCAACCACCGAAGACGGATCACTCTTCACCACGACAATAAGAGCTCTCACTCATCGGCTCAAACTACTGCATTTTTGAGCACTCAAAAAATCGATTTGATGAGTCATCCGCCGTATACCGAATGACTTCTTTTTATTCCCGTACGCAAAAAATAAAATTAGAGGTCAACGTTTTTCGACAAGAAGCGGTTGATGCGTTCAGAATGCATGTTTTGGAGATACCTCGATCAGAGTGGCAAAAGTGCTTCGACAATTGGTTCAAACACGTGCAAAAGTGTATAGACCTTAATATTCCCCATTAAGATCTATACACTTTTTCATTTTGAAAAACAATAAAGCTATTTTCGATGATTAATATTTGTTTTTCTTCTCTAATCGCGAAGTATAAAAGGCAACAATCGTACTTGTCCACGAAACTTGAAAAGAAAACAGAGGTACAAAATGGACACAACACATTACTATAAAAAAGTCCCGGGACTGATATATATGTTGGTAGCGCCACCCACAAAAAATCAATATTATTTTTAGGAAGTACAAAAATTCAAATGATATTTGTTAAAGTTCAATGAAAATCTAACACGTTGATATCTTTTTCGTAGAACGATTTATCATACGCATCAATTTTGGTGATCAGTTCTTCATTCCAGGCATATTTTCAATTTTTGTATTTATAGTTGTCAATTCCCAATCCAATGGAAAGTCGCTAATATTATTCCGTTACCCAAAAAGAACAAGGCACTTGTTCTTGCTTCAGATTTTCGACCAATCAGTATGTTGTGTTTCTTATCCAAAGCTTTAGAAAAGATTCTTGCCAATCAGATTGTTGGGCACGTTAATGCAAACAGCTTAATGTCAAGTTGGCAATCTGGCTTCAGAACTAAACATAGCTGTGAATCTGCAGTAATGAAGGCAATTATAGATCTCAGGCAATCATTAGATAATGGTGATGTTTTAGTTCTCCTTGATTTCTCAAAAGCCTTCGATTGCATAGATCATTCCTTGCTGATTATGAAACTTAAACAAAATTTTAACTTTTCCTCATCGTCATCAAGACTGCTGGAAATGTATTAGAACCGTGTAAAAAAGGTGATTACAGACATTGGTGTCTCTGACCCATTTAACAGCAGTTTAGGTGTGCCACAAGGTTCTGTGTTAGGACCTCTATTGTTTTCAATGCTCAACGATGACCTTCCACAGGTAGTACAAAATTGCAACGTGCAACGTGCACGCAGATGATGAATCAATTTATTTGGCACGACCAATAGGTTTAAGTGAGGACTGTTTTGCAAGAATCAATGAAGATCTTCGTAATATTGGAGAGTGGGCGGCAATCAATAAATTGAAACTCAACCCACTGAAATCTACAAGTCTCATATGCGCACGAAGTACTGTTGATATAAGTGAACTTTCGCCTATAGTTCTGAATGGAAATATAATTTCTACTGAAACAAGTGTTAAATATCTTAGATATTATATCAATTCCACCCTTATATCAATTATATCAATTCCACCCTTACGTGTTGTGTCAGAAATACCATCAGAAACATTTACGCTGACCTACGATACCTGCGACAGTCATTTTCAATTTTCAATTTTTCTTTATTGAACAAAATATTAACAATTTCAAAATTTTTAAGCTTAAGACTACAGTGAATATACATATATATGTGTCGGCTCAACAATAGGGGCCCGACGGATGAACAACTGTCTTACATAGTTTGAGTGTGTACAACTGAATTATTTACAATGTAACGATGTCCTGTCTTAACATCGGGGTGTTCAGATCCGTGTGTCGATGATGCGACAGTCATCCTACTTTTTAAACAAGCAAGTGAAAATTCGTATTTTTAAAAGTCTATTAATACAATGTTTAACTCACAATTGTTCGGTGTGTCCTTGTGTTGACTATGAGTGTAATAGAAGATTGAATGTAGCGTTTAATGACTGTGTTCTTTTTATTTATAATGTTCCCAGATATTGTAGTGTTACTCATTTAGAAACGAATGTTCTTGCTTTAAATCTGGGAGATTTTCTGAAGTATCGTAAAATTTTAAAATTATACAAAATTATTCATCATAAATGTCCTAATTATCTACGAGACTTTCTAACATTTGCACATTCTTCACGTGGCCTGAAATTAATTTTACCTCGTTTTACACATTGTGTTGGAGAACAATCCTTTTTGGTTTCTGTAATTCGCATGTGGAACTGTCTTCCGCATGAATTGCAGACGATTAATTCAATGACCGAATTCGACAGAAAACTGTTTGCATTCATAACTAATAACAATATCACAAGATAAGTAAATGTTTACCTCTCATTTTACTTTATTATATAACTTATGTTCCTCCCTGTAACTGTAAATTGAATTTAATTATGTATGTAACTTTTTTTATGTTATCTCTTTTCTATACTTCTAAAAGTTATATATATCTTGTAGCATTATGTTAAAAATATAACTTAATAGATGAAATGAAAAAAATGAAAATGAAAATGAGGCATATTTTTTTGCGGCTAACATCTTTTTAAGGTCTGAAAAGAGGTCGAAGTTGCTGGGGGCCAGATCTGCAGAATACGGTGGGTGCGGAAGCAATTCAAAGCTCAAATCATGCAATTTGGCCTTGGTAGCCAACGACTTATGACATGGATTGTCTTCAAAGAGAATTTTTTTCTTCTTCATGAGGGACCGTATTTTTTTTTGGCAATTTCTTTCTTGAAATGAATCAATAATGCCATGTAGTATTCGATGTTGATCCTTTTGTCTTTCTCAAGACAGTCGATGAATAAAATTCCGTGCACATCCCAAAATACGGATGTCATAACCTCGCCAGCCGATCTTTGTGTTTTTGGACGCTTTGGGCGTGGTTCATGGGCCGTTGTCCACTCCGCTGACTATTGTGACATAAATGTCACAAATGTTGGCGCGACAGTCCACAGGGGGACCAGAGCCTAGTTTGCTCATCAACTACTCGTGTTGTGCGCGCTACTGTTCTCTCAAGAGTATAAGGTAGCTATAGTTTTTTGCCGACTCCGAACGGCGAAGTTTGAGAAGCTTTCTTAGACAGTTATTACTCTGTGAGTGTTGTCAACACCTCGACAGAGGTGATGCCGTGAAAAATTCGAGGTGTTCAACCAGGAATCGAACCTAGACCCTTCGGCGTGTGAGCGTCGCACTCTACCCACTACGCCACGGCGGCCACATATTGTGATATACCAACGCAAAAAGTCCAGCTCTCAGAATCATCGATACGTTGTTGTTTTTGGTCAATTGTGAGCGAACGCGGCACCCATTTCGAAAACAGTTTTCTCATGGATAAATGTTCACGCAAAGTAGTGTACACACTGCCTTCTGACATCTTTAAGGTGTAAGCTATCTCACGCAATTTCACGTTGCGATTTTCCAAAACGATTTGGTGTACTTTTTTTGGCGTTTTTAGGTGTAACCACCTTAATTGGCCTTCCGGAGCATCCAGCATCGTTTGTGTCTGTACGGCCACGTCTAAAGTCAGCACATCACCGACAAATATTTGTTTTTACTGGAGTAGAGTCCCTCTAACTCTTTTCAAGCCATTTTTAAGCTTGCACGGTATTTTTTCCGATGAAAAAGCTGTGTTTATCCAACTCACAAAATTCAGTTTTATTTCCATTGCTTTAAAAATCGCAAAAGGAGCGTCACTTGAAGCACTATAACTCTTAACCTATTAATCAGATTGATCTGATTGACAGGTATCATTTGAATGTTTGCACTTTCTAAAAATAATGTTAGTGGCGCCCGCTATGTGTCAGTTCCGGGACTTATTGAGTGTCTTGTTAAAACAGCGATTCTTTTCATTTGAATGTGTTTTTCAATGTCCTTGATAAAGAATCAGCTGTTCGTTCACCGTATTATGTATTCTCACTGCTTGAATTGAGGCTGGAGTGCTTATCGAGGCTCATTTCTTCATTCGTATTCCGAACCAATCAGCTTAATGATCTCCGATATTTTTGTTCAGCAGAATGTCATGTCCCGTTTCTCAATCCGAATAGATCTTTTCGCATTAACTGCATCACTCTTCTAGTGGTTAATTTGGATTTGCGTTAATAGGAGACAAAGAAGGCCTTCCAGTTAGGATTTGAAATAGTTTTGTGGTTACTGACCTTCCGAAGCCTTGCTTACAAAAACGACAAACTTAACGAATGTAAATTGGTGTTCGCTTAATTTAAATTAGTTTGCCATTCCCTGCTCATTTCAGGGTTCTTGTCGCAGAACATATACACAACACGGCACCTGATATATCAAGAAACACCGACATTCGTTTTTTTGCTGGTTTTCTTTATTTTTTTTCATTGGGAACGATTCTGGTAGATTTATGCGAAATTCATACATATGTTCTTTTCTGCTGTGTTTTCACAGAATTGTTTCACTTCGATGGCTTAATGAGTCTATATGTGCGATCTTATGTGTCGATTTTATGGGTGTGTTCATCCTCGCAGCGAGGCTGTTCTATGGATATTAATGTTCGAAGGGGGTCAGTGGTTATTAAGCAGATGTGTCTGCATTCATCCACCGAAAAAGGGGCTTTACAGTAGTCAGGCAATCTGTTAGGAGCTTAAGAAATATTACGCCTGCTGCCAACTCTTATTTGAATAGTTTTAGAACGTATCGGTGGAGATGATAAAATTTGAAATTAACTCCAGAGGCGGGTCTTAAGATAATTATGTACGCTTTCGTCAAAAAGCAGACTTCAGAGTGAATAACTTGTTTATGATGAAATTGTTAGCTATTGCGCAAAATGTGTCGAGTTTCGAGCTGTGGCTGCAGTGGGTATTTTCCAAAAAGTATCACAGTTGGAACAAATGTCTCTCTTTAGTTTATTTATTTCTTATTTGAAATTACGTTTCAGGACTACAATCCGCATTTGTGTGAGAAATTAAATTTCGAATTTAATTTTATCTTTTGAATGAAGGATAAGGAAAAAGGAAAATTATTTTCTATATTTATTACGTCTTGAGATATGATCAAGAAATGTCTCCTTCTTCACTGCAAAATATCCATTTACTGCCTTTTAAGCTTTTCATCATCAGAAAGTACTTTCCGCAAAGATTTGTTTGATGGTGGACTGCCGTAGGGTTGACAACATAGCTCTTCATCCGCAGAACTTCGTTAAATAAAATAATTGTTGGCGCGACAGTCCAAAGGGGACCAGAACCCAGCTTGCTCATCAACTAATCGTGTTGTGCGCGCTACTGTTCTCTCACGAGAAGAAGGAACCTACAGGTTTTGCCGACTCCGAACGGCGAGATTTGAGAAGCTTTCTTAGAGAGTTATTACTCTTTGAGTGTTGTAAGCACCTCAAAAGAGGTGGTACCGTGAAATATTCGAAAAATTCGAAAAATTGGTGTTGAGCTGGGAGTCGAACCTATACCCTTCAGCGTGTGAGCGTCTCACTCTTTTTTAAGTTTAAGTTTAAAAATGTATTTTTTTATTTTTCAGTTAATTTTCTTATATATAGACAAAATACTTAACTAGTTTATAATTTATTTAAAACTTACAAATCTATCTTACTTACTACTTATAATTGTTATTGCTTTTCAGCTTCTTGATATTATTTTGTAAATGTTTACAATATTTACTTAATTCTACTTACTCAATAATAAGAACACTTGTATAAAAAAACTTAGCAACTAATTTCTACTTTTTACCCCAACCTAATTAAAACACTTAACTTAACACTACATACAACTATCTTAATCTAATTAAATTAACAAATATTTTTTTTTTTAATTTTTTTTATGGTAATTTATACATAATTCTAACTTATTCTACCTTATCCTAAATGCAAGTTGTCCGTAGGACCAATATCGGCTTCAGCTGACGGCAGCTGGGCAACCAGATGTGGCTCTAGCCACCAGTAAAAGTGCCTATCCCTCTCCCGATCGTTAATGTCGCGAATAGGGATGGATGTGCTGAATCGAAGATCAGCCGGATTTTCAGTTCCTACGTTGCTCTCGTAGAGCACTCGCTTGTCCACCGTTCGTCTCATGACATGGTAGAGAAGTGGACATCCCTCCGCATCCTGCACCAAGCCAAGCCGGTCCAGGTACAAGAACGAGCGTCGCACTCTACCCACTACGCCACGACGACCACTTCATTAAGTCTCCGAAAATATGTTCAAATACTTTCGTATATCGTGATGAATCGAATCAACGTTTGTGAACAGTTCAAAATGTCCTAGGGACGTTTGAGTGTCACAACATTCTCTGCTCACATTCATGTAGAAGGATTAAGTGCTGGCCAACCGTAGAAAAGTAACAGCAGCTCGATTGTCTCTCGTCTTTTTACTTTAACCAGTGATTGAGACATGACATGTCAACGCCCCTTCTCATTTATTTTGTTTGGTCAAGTACAAGTTCTTGTTCCCCAAATGAAAAGAGGTTGATAAAAGGATGACGTTGTGATACAATTAAGGAAATAAGGGTGACATCGAAGGTGGTGCACCTTCTTTGTGTAGAACGGGGTGGACCTGGGCCTCAACCAACATACTTCTTCACTTGTGTGAGCAATCTCTACTAATGCCGTCTTCTGTTTTATTTTTTTCATTTTTAATACATTTTTATTTCCAATTCTTGACAGAATTACGTACTAGACAAAAAAATGCTTTAAACTAGTTGGATATACTTTGTTTTATTTTTCCCACAATCTAAACTTACTGGCCCTCGACGGGCACTTTAAGCTAAACTTATCCTTAACCTATTGTCTTTCGACCTAACGTTACATTTCATATATTAATTGAGTTCATTATCATTATGTTTACTACTTATTATTAAGAAACATTTTAAAGAAAAAACTTAATAACTGAACGTTTTTTTTAGTTAAAACTTATATGCTAACTTACATACTACCTTAAAATAACTTAAAGCTACCTAAACTAAACATACACACATATATACATGCGTGTATAATACTATACGCCCATATATACATGCGTGCACCTAATTTATGTACATTTGTGTACATATGAGCACACTCAATTTACAAATGTGTATACTTAGATTGTTTTTGTTAATTTTTTTTTTGTATGTATATTTATATACAAAATTTTCAACTATTTTACACTAAGTCTGTAAGTCGGCCATAGGTAGCTGGATCACATCCGCTGCAAGACCGACTACTACTTGAAGGAGATCTGTACTACCCATTCTACCCCGGGTCTAAAGGGTTCGACGAGGGAGTTCCCTCTCTCAACCACCAAAACTTTTGATGTTGTAACGCAACATTTCTCTTATCCTGCCTCGACACCGCCATACTAAAGCGGAGGAGATCTTCCTCAGCTCGTTGTGCGAGCTGAACGGTCTTAGTTGAGTCGCCCATCCACAGTTGAACGTGCGATGTGAAAGAGGAGCGGTACTCCATTTATGTCTTGTATAAGCCCATGCCTATCAAAATGGAGAAACGCTTTTGGGGGGACGAAGCCAGTTTGATGTCCCCTTTCGTGGTACTGTGGATTGGGGTAGTACGCCCCAGAGATCAAGTTATTAACCGAGTTCATCGCTCTCGCAGTGTGACCTCGAATCAACTTCACCAGGAAATTGTCCACTCGTATCAGGTTCGCCCTGTTGTATAAGACCTCATTGGAGTAGAATTTTATGTACTGGGACTCTGGTGTTCTGTAGAGGCGAAGGCAAGCCCTCTCAAAAACTCGAATCTTTTCCATCAAGCTTGCACTCACGTTGAACCACACGGGACAGCCATAGGTAAGCATTGGCCGTATGAGGGCCGTGTAGTAACTCTAATTCCCATCTCCTGGGCGATGTCACGAGATGCCACATGCCGGTCTAACTCGATGATTTCACTCAAAGAGTAATAACTGTCTAAGAAAGCGTCTCAAATTTCGCCGTTCGGAGTCGGCAAAACACTGTAAGTCCCTTCTACTCGTGAGAGAACAGTAGCGCGCACAATACGAGTAGTTGATGAGCAAGCTAGGCCCTGGTCCCCCTTTGGACTGTCGCGCCAACAGTTATTTTTATTATTTCTCATAAAAATTACATAAGGGCAAAAAATGGAAAACTAAACACACACACACAAAACCAATATGCAAGAATGTAATTCGCGAAAAAATAAATTGCCTGGTTTTGTTTAACTGGAACATATATGAGACTGAAATTAACACGAAATAACCATAACTGAAATGCCGTAGTTTGGTCAACTTGTCCTACTCACAAGCCACCGTATTAGTCAGTAGAATAAGTTGGAACTAACATCACACCAAAGAAGGGGCCTACATTTCAACCGACAATCATCGAATTTCACAATGATGGTGATGAATATGAAATCAAAACCAAAACAAAAGTTTGCTAGTCGGTTGATTCTTTGTTCCCTTAACCGGATATATAAAGAACATCATTGACTTCCGTCAATACCAAAGAAGACCACTAGCCCTGAGTCATCCTACGCTTAAAAGAACAAATCAGAAAACTGTAGAAAATATTTTGGTGGGCGTAGGTATTAATTAAATATTACATAATAATTGGTTTAGGTATTTCTTTATTAATTTTAACTAACTCACTATGTGTAAGAGAAGTTTTAAAACTGAATTTATTTCTAAAGAGAGTTTTACGTCATGCCATGGGCTCGTTCTTGCCATTTATAGAGTTAATTTATCATTCAGAGAGAGGGGCAGCGCAACAATTTGTGGTGAACGAAAGCCCGACCAAATCCCGAATTTTTTACTGTCGACTTTATCGTTTGGAAATAATGAAATTCTTCTTCTTCTTCTTGTGACGCTTCTGTCCGGGGTGGACCCGAGTCTCAACCAACATCTCTCTCCAGCCAGCACGATCTTTCGCCAGCTGCCTCCAGTTGCGCACTTCAAGTTGGTTGAGGTCCTTCTCTACTTGTGTGTCCCAATGGCTCGGATTCAAAGACTTTTCGGGCCGGAGCAGTGGTGTCCATACGCTCTACATGGCCTAGCCATCCTAAGAAAAAAAAAAAAATCGACCATGTCTAAAAGACCCTTTGTTTGAAATTCAAGCTAAAAGAGGAAGAAGGCATTTGAATGTGGACAGCTATCTATAGAAGTGTATAGCTTGGTAATATATTTGTTTTTTTCCCTTATGGTGCACCAGCTAAAGCGGTTCCTCAATGACTAACTCTATCGTTTATGCGCTCTTTATGACCTATCGCATCCTATGTGTGGTATGATACTCTTATTCGTCTGGCTATTGTAGAGTTGACGTGGAATCTTCTCCTCCACTGCCATGAAACCAAATGCGAACAAAAATCGAACGCTAGACTTTCAACTTACAAAAACTCATGTCGTGCAACGAACAGAATTCTTCTGTCAAGAAAGTGTCGTATTATCCGACAGTTTTTTGAATTGAAAAAAAAAAAAAACGGAAAATGGGGAGAAGACTGCTTTCCAGCCTTATTGCGACTTTGCTGACGCGTACTTTAAAGAGCAAATTTCAACTTTATGCTGTTTATACTTTGATTTGATGCAAATGTTATAACAGATTGTTATAATTTATAATGCATCCGGGTTTAATGAATCGGATTCACTTCTGGTGTAATTGTTTCCAGATTGTGTTGTGGTTCTGTTAACTTCCAAAGATCAAACTAAACGGATTTCTAGTTTACTGAACTAACTCTCAGTAATTCGATTTCGATCTGTCTCTTACTAACAGCGACCTTAATAATAATAATAATTGTTGGAGCGACTGTCCACAGGGAGGCCTAGCTTGCTCATCAACTACTCGTATTGTGCGCGGTACTGTTCTCGCACGAGTAGGAGGTACCTACAGTTTTTTGCCGACTCCGAACGGCGAAGTTTAAGACGCTTCATTAGACAGTTATTTTTCTTTGAGTGTTGTCAGCAGCTCGACAGAGGTGGTGCCATGAAAAAAACTATGTGCTCAGTCGGGAATCGAGTCTAGACCTTTCGGCGTGTAAGCGTTGCACTGTACCCAATACGCCATGACGGCCACAGCGCTCTTACTCGTATTCTTTTATAAAATATTTTGAAAAGCCATTCAATCTGTAAAAATCATATCTTTCCACAACGTTCCCCCCATTTCTCAATAGTGGTCGAAATAATTAATAATAATAATAATACAATAATTTAAAAGAAATTAATTGTCGTACCGAGTCGCAATTTTTCGACGCTTAAGAGGCTTGAGTGAATTACATCTTGCACTTCAAAGTCAACTAAGTAATCGGACCGCTTTCGTTTCGTTTGTTTCTTTTCTTGCGACGTTACACGCCTTGGAGAATTTTATGTGAGTTTGATCGCTAATAAACCTACTTCAATAAAATATTTGACACATATAGCCGGCCTGGCATAGTGGGTAGAGTGCGACGTTCACAAGCCGAAGGTCTAGTTTCGACTCCCGGCTTAATACTTCGAATTGTTTCTTCATAGAGTTATGTTTCTAGTTGTGCATCTTCAAACTTATTTGGCTGCTCAGGGCCTTTATCGGCTTCCAAGCTAAAATCACCACTTTTAAATCGTGCAAACCACTTTTGGCACGTTCACTCATCTAGCGAATGTTCACCATTAACTTTCATCGAAATAAGATGAATTTCGGCAGCAATTTTCTTCATATTAAAGTTATAAAGAATAACTCCCTTCTCAGCCACAAAACTCGACATATTTGAGTGAAAAAATTATTGTTTTTTACGCTGAAATTACGTGCAATGAAAGTAGCTTTCCAATAGAATAGTAACAATGGAAACATACAAGTTACGCCATCTCTTGACAAACCGCACGAATTAAGTTCCAGACCAATTGACCTAACGCAAGATTTTTCTAGCGGGATTTTTTGGAACTTCGACAAGTACATACAATTTTGATAGTTCGCGATCGGGAAGGGATATGTGTGGGAAGTTTGAAATTAATTAACAATTAATAATAATTGTTGGCGCGACAGTTCACAGGGGAACCAGGGCCTAGCTTGCTCATCAACTACTCGTGTTGTGAGCGCTACTGTTCTCTCACGAGTAGAAGGGACCTACAGTTTTCTGTTGACTCCAAACGGCGAAGGTGGAGACGCTTTTTTAGACAGTTATTACTCTTTGAGTGTTGTCAGCAGCTCGACATAGGTGGTGCCGTGAAAAATTCGTGGTGTTCAGCCGAGAATCGAACCTGAACCCTTCGGCGTGTGAGTGTCGCACTCTACCCGTACCCCACGGTGGTTTAAAATTAGATACAAATTAAATTAAATAAATAAAATTGTTAATCAACCCCAATATTTTCAATTGATATCGGAGTGTCTTTAGAAAAGAAGTAATTATGTACGAAAATTGCTGTCATATCATTGCTGATACGAGCGATTTAAAAACTGTTAACAAACCATTGGGAAATACGTGTAAACCAAAGATAAGTTCAGCTTTAATTGTAATAAATTAAATATAAATATTAGAGTAAAGGTAAAAGTTTTAATTTTTTTCCTTATTTTTTAATGAACAGTACAACATTTATCGCTCTAGCTGAATTCGTTAGACGGTCGTTGCAGTCGTTCTGCTTGGTCTAAACGGGAACATAATTTGATGTCTTAACGATGTTCACTAAACTCATAGAACCTTTGCTCACCTAGTATAATTTTCAAAGCTCGTATTTGTATGCGAGAATAAAGTTAAGTCAGTCATTTTGCTATTTGTACATTTTTCACCTGTTTACAAATTTTGTAAACTAGTTAGGTTTCCATTGGATAAAAATTTCCAGTGTTAAGTGATTGGAGTTCTACATCTTTTGTGTTGAGCTGGATGGACTTGTCTGGTCAATAATTGATCTGTAATAAGACGTTCTCAGAGCGAAGAAGTATCTCAAACAATGATCAACATTCAGAACAAGTCATAAACTAAATGTAAAAATTAAGTTAATTCGTTACCTTTATCTTAGTAAACATATGTACATACCTCTTTCAATTGCTTGATTTAGTTGTCCAGTATGTTATATTTTACACTTACAGTGCTCCACAAAAGTTTGCGTACAATGAAGCAATTTTTGGAAAAATTGCCGGCATTCGCGCAACTTAAGTTACAAAAAATTTAAAAAAATACATTCCAGTAAAACAGCGTCCTAAGCTTCTGTTTTAAACAAAAGAAATTAAAAATTTGTACCCATTTTGAAATCCCATATCGAAAACCAGAAGAAGTTGCCAAATTCGGTCCACACAAGTTTGCGTACATCTGGTAACATTCTTTCATTAAACACTGTTTAAGTAACGGTACTTATTTAAACTAGCGGGTAATCATGTTTTGTTTATTAATTCGAGTTTGAAGTGTAAGAAAGTAAGTGTATTATTTTGATTTTTATATTTACAAAAACGAAAAAATGGCAAAAAAGGATTTAATTTAACAATATCGATGTACATGCAGAAACGGTAAGAAGAGCGATTGTTGAAATGGGTTTCAAGTCATTTGCAAACGAAATCAACAGAAAAGGTTCGCGTTCGCAAAAGAATACGTCAACAAGTCTCCAGATTTTTGGCGTAAAGTTATATTCTCGGACGAATCAAAATATAATATTTTTGGGTCAGATGGCCGATTGTGGGTGTGTCGGAGACAAAATGGAGCCCATAATCCGAGAAATACTGTCAAGATTGTAAAGCACGGTGGTGGAGGGGTTATGGTGTGGGGCTGTATGGCGTCATCCGGAGTCGGCAAGTTGGAAGTAATAGAAGGCATTATGAATTAGTTCACCTACATCGACATTCTGAAAAGAAATTCAAGATCCAGTGCAGAAATATTGGGAATTTCGAATCATTATTATTTCCAGCAAGACAATGACCCCAAACATACCGCACATAAAGCGCGTATGTGGTTGTTGTATAAAACTCCCAACATGCTGCGAACCCCACCACAGAGCCCAGACATCAATCCTATTGAGCATGTTTGGAATGCATTAGAACGGCCGATTCGCAGTCACAATATCCGAAGTAAAGAACAGTTAAAAGAAGCTTTATTATTTGGGTGGAATAATATAAGCCCTTTTTACACTGAAAAATTGGTTGCATCCATGCCAAAACGCTTGAAGGAGATGATAAGGATGAGTGGATATGCAACTAAATATTAACACCGGAACTAATAAAATATAATGATTTCTGTATCCCTTTTTTACAACTGTACGCAAACTTTTGTGGATAAAACTTTGCAACATATTTTTTTGTTTTTTTTTTTTTTGAAATTGAGTTAAAATGTTCAATATAATTGTTGAAAACTGAAAGCTCATCCATTGTTTTATTTAATCATACATTTAGAAACGACTTTCCGCTATTAGTTTGGAAATAACAGCATTTTTTCCCAAAATTACATCACTGTACGCAGACTTTTGTGGAGCACTGTATGTGTTTAAGCATAGATTCAATACGGCCATAAGCATTTCACAATGAAAAGTATTCTTTCTTTGCCGGATTCATGTTGATCAAATTAAAACAAAATCCAATCACCTGCAAACTAAAATGCCATAAAGCGCTCTCATGCATTGAATTCATACTCACATGTTTGCGAATTTCGCTGAACGTTTTGGCTTTCTTGCTCTTTTGTTGGGCACTAATGATAAAAATAAAATTAATATTATTCACTGTCCAACAGAAGGTACATTAAGTACCTGTGACTGAACGTGAAGATGGCGTACGCGGATAGGTATGGGAAAATGTTTCCCCATCTTCAGCCCATGCGTCCATTTAAGAAGTTCCTTTGCATTGTTGAAAACTCTTTTAGGAATCCAGTGCAATGACATTGTGTCTATACCATACGAGTTGTACTGTGGGACTCCACAATGAGCAGTCGTCTTCCTTCCATTCGGATTCATCCCCAAAACGTTGTCTTGCACAAATGGTCCACTCGATTGCAAATTAAAATGCCCTTAAAAATGTGTTGGCACTGAATTCACACTCACAGAATTTGATCCAGCATCACTTCTGCTTTTTGATTTTGCCAATTGTGCTGTTATAGTTTTATTTTGGATTAAATTGTTTTGATTTTAATTAATTTAAACTTTCGACAAATTCTGTCTACATACAATTATCCATACTACTGCTGAAAATATCAAAGTTTCATGTACTCAAATACATTAAAAATAATCCATCAGGGTGCGCTAGTTTCCATGTTGATACACGTCAATAGCATTTCAAATGGATGGTAACCTGCGACAACCGCTTAAATCTTTTCATCTGTTGGTTGAAACGGTTTCCCCCCATAAAAAACAGATCAAGTTCATACCTCATTCTCCTCTTCCTTCTAAATTCAAAGCCTTTTGCCAAACTAACGAAGGTTCAAAGAACTTAAAAAAAATAACAAAAAACAAAAAGTGTAGCACCAATAGACATAAGTTGAGTCGCAGCAAAAGTACGCATGTCGTCCATTATTTTAAAGTACTACCATCTCCTGTACTTCCACAAAGCGCATTCATTTCCTTAAGCAGCCATCAGCCGGTTGTCAGTTTACGCAAGAAACCCCCGTTCTAACGGAAAGAACTCCCTCATCAAACCTCAATTTTTACCTACATCATCACATCATCAATCATAACCTCAAATAGCCTATTCCGCGAGCCGATCCGCCTGTAAAGAACGTCTAATCGACTTCAAGTGACCCAATACCCAACGGAAAACAACTCAGTCATGAACAAACCTGAATCCAGTTACCCAACTAGCCCGGCAGACGGCCGCCAACCGCCCCAGAGACACCGCTTTGCGCTGAGTTTCTACAATTGTTGCTTATGTTTTGAAGCGGCGTGCATTCAGTGCAGCACAGCAGCACGCAAAGGAAATTAATTACTCGAAAGATGCGTCGCTGCATGCAGATGGCCTATGGGCGTGTATCGTCTTCGGTGTCCGCTTGCGGCGAATTACTTAGCCTAGATGATCATGCACGCGTGCTTTTCACACCTCGCACCCAGAAATTTCCAACTAATTAGTGACTTTAAGGTTCCGCACACACAAAACTTCTTTCTCGTTTTCTTTACCGCTTGGACTTTTCGATTTCATTTTGAGCGAAAGAATTATGTTGCGGCGCATTTGGTGACCGAAAACGGCGAACTCTCACTTAAGCTTCTTTGACCACTCTCCACACCAGTGCGACCAAGAGCTACCGGCTTTCTTTTGACCGGTCTGTCTGACAAACAGTCATAACTCGTTCAGACGAAGAATTAAAAAGTAACTGAGTTGAGACCACAATTCTGGGCCGCACACTTTTGACCCGCTCCATCACTGCGAACATAAAAGAACAAGATTAGAGTTCTTGTAATCTTGTTTATGACCTTCATTTAGATCGCTATCTTTGCGGAAAAATACACGCCCGCCTCCGGTTCAGAGGTCAGCTTCCCCTCAACGAAGACAGAGTGAGAAATCACTTGTTGACTCAAGTGATTATTTACGGGGACACGAAACGTTTAGGCAACGACCAATGACGCGCCTCGCTGTGACACTTTTACTTACTTCACGGTGCACAGTTGTGATTGATGGCAAAACTTGGTGAACTTTTGACACAGTGGGAGAGAGGGAGAAAATCAACCAAGTGACAGCTGACGTGTGGTTAGAAAATATTTTCGTTTGTTCTTCTTCGAACTGATGGAAAGTGCCATTGTATCAGTGGTCAAACTTGTTTTCTTGCTTTTTCTCGTTTGGGAAATTCGTCGCTTTGTCAGTGATAATGAGGTTAAAACGAATGCATTTTGTGAACCGGATTTTCAATATAAAGCCCATGTTGGAGATGTTACAAAATGTGACAACAGCTCGGGAGAAAGACGGACTCTTTGGAAGTATTTAACGTTGAATATGCCCTCAGAACCAGTCAGTGTTGGTTTCTCTTTTTGAATTTCTATTTAAATAAGGTTCCATAATTCTTTTGAAATATCTGCGCACAGCTTATAGCTTTGTGGGACAAAGAGGAAGAGGGGGAAATAAGAGTCTGAGTAGGGCGCGGATTTGAATGAATATTGGAAATTATATTCAAAGAATTTCACAGAAGATTAGAGACTACAAAAGAGAATTTGGGATCACTCGAAGGTTCGGGAATATTTTTTGGGGGTGTGCTTTCGACGTTGACTCTGTCAAGTGCACAAAAGAACTGAGAACGTGCACGGAATGTGGAGGATTGTTCTCCGTTTTTATCTATCTCTGCAACTTGTGCAGATCCTCATTGTCTATTTAACCAGACAAATTCTCGGTCTTCTCAAGCAGATCGAGACTGAGCTAGATTTTGTATAGGATGTCGATGAAATTATTACTTGAAAACACCAAGGACAAACAAAGACATAAATCAATATATGACAATATATTCTTCTTTCTCTTTCTTGTTCGTGTGTCGTTATAGCTCGGAGTGGACCTTGCCTCTACGCTCTACATGGTCTAGCTATCTTATGCATTTAATTCGGAAACGCTTGACCAGGCGCATGACGCTGTACAGCCCATAGAGTTCGTCGCTAAATCTTGTCCTTCAGATGCCATCAACGCAAACAGGACTAAAAATCGTGCTTGTACATAAACAGAGCTATTTAGTTTGAAGAACCGATTTGGTGCTCAGTTATCCGTTTCGAAATTTGTGCTTCGAAACCTGAGGAAATCGATTTCTTTTGCGACTGCAGAAATAACTTCTGCATTAAATTGAATCAATTCGAAGATTAAGCTGTTAGCCATTAAATATACATAGTCACAACCAAAGTGTAGTCATTTACTGCTGCATTAAAGACTGCCATTTTTATGACTTCACTTAAGCGTTGCGTGCATCGAAGTCATTTCATGGTCCATTTGATGCAGACATTACCGCGGCAAGAAGGCCAGGAACCATAAAAAAATAATTCACGGCTTTAATCGAAAAAAATTTCTCTAGGTCAGGTTGCATTAAATACCAATAAAACCAAGTGGGTGCGTGTGTGTGCCATCAATTCCATTGAAAATTTCCAAGTCAGCGCATATGGAGAGTAATCAAACAATAAACCTATATGTGTTTCGTTTTGCAGTCATTTTGCTAAGACAGTTTAGCAATCAGACAAATCTGAAATTTAAATACACTTGACCGCATCTTCTTGAGTGTTGTGCTCTACTAAACTGAAACCACCTTTCCTTCTGATGATTAACAATGAAGCAAAGCCGGTGTTGGTGTTCTTTGACGGCATTATCGTTATGCAGAAATGCTAATATGAGATTTCACTAATGTTCGCTGCTTCACGGAATCGCGATGCAGATAGGCAGTCCTTTCACAAATTGAAATCGAAACGTATCTGCAGACACTGACGGCGTAAAATTTCTTTTCGGTTAAGCAACTATTAATCTTCTTGTTGTTTTAGCACAAACTACAAAGGAGAAATCTGGCAAATAATTTTTATGATGATCTCTTATTTCTTATCGATCGAACCTTGAAACGTTTTCCATGGGTATGTACGTGGAACTTGTATTGCGTTCAATATGAAAAGTCCTGTCATTGATGATTAAAACTCTTCACGTGAAAAGTTGCGGCCGTAGATGATTGGAAAGGCGAAATTGCATCGGCTGCCAAAGTAGGTAGTCCTTGGAAGCACTTACAATTTCCTGTCATTTGCAGGGTTCACCAGGAGTTCAGGAGTAGAAAAGTTTTTAATTTCATATATGGGGCTGGCACTGGTCGCCGTGGCGTAGTGGGTAGAGTGTGACGCTCACACGCCGAAGTGTCTAGGTTCGACTCCCAGTTTAACACAAATTTTTCTAATATTTCACGGCGCCACCTCTTTCGAGCTGCTGACAACACTCAAAGAGTAATAGCTGTCTAAGAAAACTTCTCAAATTTCGCCGTTCGGAGTCGGCAAAAAACTGTAGGTCCCTTCTACTCGTGAGAGAACAGTAGCGCGCACAACAAGAGTAAATGATGAGTAAGCTAGGCCCTGATCCCCCTTTGAACTGTAGCGCCAACAATTATTATTATTATTATTATTATGGGGCTGGCAAGTAAGTAAAAACAGATTTTCTTGTGAAATAAAAGACCGAATAACACGCGATACAGTACATAGCACTATTCAGAGCTTGTTTTAAGGCAGTTCTCATCAAATCGCTTCTGCTGGTTTTGTAACTGGAAAAGACATTGAGTTTACAATCAATAGTTTAAAGAGATCTTGACTTAATAAAAAAACATTTATATCAAGCCTCTACTCAAAAGTGGCATAAAGCTTTAAACATTTCTTTTAAATGCGTGCCTCAAAGTGGAAAATTTTCCTAACTGCTGAAAATTAGGCAAATTCAGTCTGGTAAGCCTCATGAAAATTCTGAAAGCTACAGGCCGATCAGTTTGTTAAGTAATCTCAGCAAAGTCTATGAGAAAGTTTTTAAGGACTCGCTCTTCTGTGATCTTCTGATCTGTGATTATAATATTTACCCAAACGAACAGTTTGGATTTAGATCACATCACAGCTCCATTCATCAAGTGTTAAGAGTTTGCAAACACATTAAGTCAAACTGAGCTACAGTCAAATCAACTGGAATGATCCTGCTTGATATTCAAAAAGCATTTGCTACTGTATGGCATGACGGGCTTTTGTATTAACTGATTTATTTTCGCTTTCCTTCATATATTTGTACTTAACTCGTCTTCGTTTTGCAGTACATACATGTGAATAGAGGTGTGCCTGACCTAATCTACGAGGGGCATTCAATATATTCTCTGGTATCGATATGAAGGAAAATACGAATTCAATTTAAGTTGTTTTTATTTTTCAATATAATCTCCCCTGACATCAATGCATTTGTTACATATGGATATAAGCTTTTCTAAACCCTCAAAAAATAAATTTCCTCTTTCTCTGCAAAATACCCATTTATTCCCGACTTGAGTTCTTCATCATCTGAAAATCTTTTTCCGCGAAGACATTTTTTCAAATCCGGAAACAGAAAATAATCACTATGGGCAAGGTCTGGACTATAGGGTGGGTGTTGGATTGCTTCAAAACCACAATCTCGCGCAGCAGCCTTGGAAACTCGCGCCTTGTGAACAGGAGCGTTATCATGCAGAAGCTGCGAGTTTACCCCGTCTTTTCTTTTTAATTTCCTTTCGCAAATTATGCAAAGTGGAAGCGTAGGATGTGGCGTTGATGGTTTCACCTTTTCTTTTGTACCCAATGAGCAAGATTCCCTTTGAGTCCCAAAAAACTGTGACCATGAGCCTCCCGACAGACGGAGTGACTTTGAACTTCTTCGGAGGGTCTGTTGTTTTTTATGCCACTGCATGGACTCTTGTTTGCTTTCAGGGTCATAGTGGTGAACTCATATTTTGTCCCCAGTAACAATTCGGTCCATAGCACCGTCGGCGTTCTCACTAAACATCTCCAAAAGCTTTCTACAGCATGCGATTCTCATTTTTTTCTGAGGCGCTGTGAGCATTCGTGGCACCCACCTCGCACTGACCATCGAAAGGTTAAGATAGTCATGAAGAATGGTGTGAATGGTACCAGTTGAAAGCTTGGTGATCTCTGCCATCATTTTCACCTTTATTCGGGCATCCTCAAGAACAAGTTTTTTTTTTGATGCGTTCTCACGTACAAGCAGAATTCGTCTTCAATGCTCTGTCTGCCTATCTTGAACTCACTTGACCACTTTTGCATAATTGATAATGAAGGTGCGGAACCCTGGTAAACAGCCACAATCTCTTCATGAATAGTTTTTTGACTTTGTCCTTGCATAGTGAGAAATTTAATTACAGCGCGATGCTCAATTTTCACCATCATCGAATCTATAATCACATTTATATGAAATTTTACATGAATGCACTAAAATAATAGTATTACTTGATGAATAAGTCAATTTATATATATAACTAAAGCTTCACCCCGATACCGAGAATATATTGAAGGCCCCTCGTATTTCAACTCAGGTGTTCCCCAGGGCTCAGTTCTAGCTCCAATATTGTTTAATATCTATATATTTGACTTTCCAGATTTACTAAATTGTCTGATGGCTGATAAAACCGCCATATTCTCCTCACGTGAATTCGCTCTCAATATTGAGAGCAATCTCTCGGATGCTATCAGAATTGTGGAAAAATATCGCAGAAAATTAAATATCAAATTAAATGAGGACGCAAGCTATCTTTTTTACACGAAAAAGAAAGCCTTGCTTCATTCCTACAAGACATTTGCAAATAAACGGTTCGTCTACAAATTGGGAGACCTCTGTGCGTTATCTGGGAATCAATCTAGCTACTAAACTATCTTTTAATGATCACGTTAGTAAAACAAGTAAAAAGTTGGGATTGCAACCAAAATATTATATCCACTTATAAATAGACAGTCTTTACTATCCATTGAACACAAAATCATCATTCACAGGGTGATTTCACAGAAATTGGGCTGGGAATAGTATTCTAAATAAAATTAATAATATCCCCCTCGTAACATCAACCCTCCTTATTTGCAAAGAACTTGGACAGAACAGGAACTGGTGGAAATCACTTGACGCTATGTTCAGGGCTATACGGTGGATGCGATAAAACCTCCATCCGAGCTCTAGTAGCTTCCAACAATTCATCAACGAAGTGTGTGGACTGGCGTTGTCCTGGTGGAACACTACACCCTTCCTGTTGGCCAATTCTGGACGCTTGTGGTCGATCGCCTGCTTCAAGCGGTCCAGTTGTTTGCAGTAGATGGTGGAATTAAGCGTCTGGCCATATGGGAGCAGCTCAATCCCACCAAACACACAGCAAAAGCTTCCTGGCCGTCAATCCCGGCTTGGCTACTGTTTAGGACGATTCGCCGGCCTTCAACAACTACCATTTTCGCTCGATATTGTCGTATGTGGTCCATTTTTCGTTGCCAGTCACCATCCGCTTCAAAAAATGGGTGAGGTTCGTTCCGTTTCAGAAGCATATCGCAGGCGTCGATTCGGTCCAGAAGGTTTTTTTTGCGTCGAATCATGCGGCACCCAAACATTAAGCTTTTTTTTGGATCCTTCTGCAGATAGTTTAAAATGATTTGGTAACTAACTCCTATCTCCTGGGCAATGTCACGTGATGCCACATGCCTATGTAACTCGATGATTTCCATGATTCGATCGGTATTTGTCGTCACAGGTCTTCCACCGGCTGACTTATCCATGGTGTCGTTTTCACCGACTCTAAATCGTCGAAACCATTCCTCCGCGGCTCGAAGTGATAGAGTTCCATCCCCAAAACACCATTAGTCTTACGGAACGTTTCTCTATCGGATTTGCCTTTAACGAGGGAAATTTTAAAATAGCGTGAATTTCGACGTTTGTGAACTTCATGTTTCCACGTCTATAACTGCTTAACGCAATGTCCAAACTAATCATGCATAGTCGTTTTGTAGGTTATGTCAAGACCATTCAAATGATGTATAGGATTGCCAAGTACAAGCTCTGTAGGGTTTTATACGTAGCCGGAAAATTCAAAAGACAAAAAGTCGTGCTAAAACCCACAAAAACAACACTAACAAAAATTATTAATTTAATATTATTTTTTTTGTTTTGGCCCCAATATTTCCCGGGACTTATTGAGTGTTTTAGCACGCCAAATTTGAAAATTCACGTTATTTTGTGAGCAGACCTCGTATATACCTGTCGCTAAAGTCAAAAATAATGGCCGCCGTGGGGTAGTGGGTAGAGTGCGACGCTCATGCGGCGAAGGGACTAGGTTCGATTTCCGGCTGAACACCTCGATTTTTCACGGCACCACCTCTTTCGAGCTACTGACAACACTGGAATTGGAAGAAGTCAACCGTGCTATATGATCTAATCTACCCCAGTCAGAACAGCAGAGGTGCTAGAAAGGCCTCGCTCTTTACCAAGGAGGAGTGATTGTCCCTTAAGACAAGAACTGAGATTGGTGCTTGGGATCCCTCAAGGCGTTATGGACGCCGTGATATTAAGCCTTAACGGCAGGTGATCACGTAAATCCAAATACACACATGTTGTTCACCACTATTTTAAACGACTTATGAGACCGGCGTCGAAAAAAATCCTATTTTTGCCATCATCCAACGAAGAGAAACACTGGCCAACCTGTTCAGAAATAAATGGTATTTGGACGTAATTTTTTAAAATTCTTAGTTTTGTGGCAGGAAAGAAAGTAATAATAATAATTGTTGGCGCTATAGTTCACAGGGGGACCAGGGCCTAGCTTGCTCGTGTTGTGCGCGCTACTGTTCTCTCACGAGTAGAAGGGACCGAAGAAGGGGCAGTTTTTTGCCGACTCCGAACGGCGAAGTTTGAGAAACTTTCTTAGACAGATATTACTCTATTGGTATTGTCAGGCGCTCGACAGAGGTGTTGCCGTGAAAAATTCGAGGTGTTTTGCTGGGTATCGAACTTAGACTCTTCGGCGTGTGAGCGAAAGAAAGTGCCTTTGCATTATTTTCATTAACCAGCATGCGGAATCAATACATGTACGGGATCCCAGGCTGTTCGATCCTCCGCCATGGATTTTAACACATTTGGAGCTATTTTTAGTTTCCTGAGTTTTATGAATTCGACCCACCCACCTAGCCGTGGGTCTGTCGAGCGGTCGCTTAGCTGATGGAACTTCATCTGACAGCTGACCTCCACGTTGTGGGGGGCTGGCAACAGGTTTTGTTAGTGCTAAGTTTTGCTTGCAATACAAACCTGACTTACGAAGTGCATCATACGGTAATGATGAAATGAATTAAGATACCGCCATGGTGTGCCAGGGCCCCATTTGGATCCAGAGCTCAATGGTGGCAGAATGCGAGCGTCTGGAGAATGATGGAATTACAAGCAATCCGGCGGTGGAATCAAGAGAAACTAAAAACCACTCCGTACTGGTGCCAAAGGTGCCTTTGCAATTTGTGGTTAATTACCGACATGCTGAAAAGTAATTTTAAGAGATCCTGCGGCAACAAGCACCTAAAGCCACCAAATCTTCTGCTGCCTTTGCTGAAATTATGACATCTTCACGATGAAAGATATTTATGAATGTCGTACCCATTACGCTTAAGCAGAAATTCAAAATTTCTCCTTTCAGGCTTACAATGCTCTTTCTTTTGTTGTAATCCAATCAATCAAATACCTTGGGTATTGCGCCACTCCAAGTGGACCAAGATCCCTGTTTTTGTTTTTTTGGTTTTGATATGTATTTTTATACTTTCTATTTTTTCTAATGCCTTAAGTCTAACTAAAACTAAGCTAACTACTTAAACTAGTTATTTAATTAACAATTGTTAAAAACGATCTTACTGGCCCTATGCGGGCACATTAATCTACTCTATTCTCATATTTTTCTACTCTATAATCATGATTTTTGTTTATTTTAATTTTGACGCTAATTTCTTACAAATTTATTACTATGAAAAGATTACTAAACAACTTAGTAATCTAATTTAGTTTTTTTTAAAGCAAACTTAATACCAAATACTAAAACCTTAAAAGTACCCTAAACTATGCTAAACTATATTTTTGCTGCCTTTTTCTTTTTTCTTTTTTTTATTTATTTATTTTTACTTTTTTAATTTTTTTTTATTGTACCGTATTAACCTATCCTACCTAACCCAATCTAAATGTAAATTGGCCGTAGGGACCAAAAATATGCGTTTCAGGCTGATAGCAGCAGGGGCACTTGATGTGGCTCTAGCCCCCAATAAAAATTCCGATCTCTTTCCACCTCATTCCTATCGCGAATGGGGATGGATGTGCTGACCCGCAGATCACCCGGACTTACGATTCTTACATTGCCCTCGTAGAGCGCCCGCTTGTCCACTGTCCGTCTTACGACATAGTCGAGAAGTGGACATCCCTCTGCAGCCAAGTCGGTCCAGATAAAAGAACGTTTTTGGCGGAATAAATCCACTTCGGCGTGCGCTCTCATGATATGCGTCATTTGGGTAGTAAGCTCCGAATATCAGCTCGTTTTCCGAAGTTCTTGCTCTTGCAACATGCCTTCGAATCAGCTTAAAAATAAAATTATTCAACCTATTAACGTTTGCTGCATTGTGCAAGATTTCATTAGCATAGAACTTCTTGTACTCAGGTTCTGTACATTTTAAGGCAAGCCCGAAGACATTACCTCACGATGACCCTTTCCATCTGGGAAGGACTTAAGTTGAGCCATACCGGATCGCCATACACCGCGATTGGAGGGACTAGCGACATGAAGCAGATAACTTTCACCCTGGTATCAAGGCTGCTGTAAAACAACATGCTTGCCATAGCGAAGGCTTTTCTGGCTTTTGCCAGAGCCGTTGCTGCATAGATATTACCATACAGAAACAACATAAAGCCCAAATATCTCGCCATCGTCCTCACTGCTAATGCCCGCCCATGTGGGTCCAAGATACCGAACGTATGCCAGTTTTTATTCGTATCCTTTGAAGCCTTGTACAACGGAGTTCGGAACACGATGGTATCACACTTCTGTTAGTTGATTTTCAACTTCCAGTCGTCGCAAAATTGCTGGATTTTCTCGAAGTCACGCTGCAAGAGGATATTATTGATTTCTATCTTCGGCGCAGTCTTGTGCGCGATCTAATCGTTAGCGTACGTGATCAGGTATTGCATGGAGCCAATTAATTCACTGATGAAAACAGTGAAAAGAATTGGTGAGTTCACCGCGCGCTGCGGGTCCCATTTTTAATGCAAGAGACATTAGAAGAAACCTTGTCGCCTCTCTCAACAACAAACTTTCTACTTGTCATCATATTGTAGATCATTTAAAGCAGTCCTTTAATTACCAGGTACACCGGTATGAATTGAGCGTCAAGATACAAATGTCTCGATAGGGAACATTTGTTGTGAACGAGTTATTATTTTTTTTTTTGTTTGTTTGCTATGACATCTGTGAAAAATATTTAGTATACATCAAGTCATTGAACAGACAACATCATATTTTGTCATCGTGTTAAAAATGTCGAATTTTGTACCAGAAAGTGATGATTTGAGGAAGCATTAATTTGTTGTTTTCATTTGAAGAAAAGTGCTTCACAGTCGTATCGATTGTCGAGGCACATGGTGATCATGCTCTATCAGAAGCAACATGCAAAAGATGGTTTCAGCGGTTCAAAAGTAATGATTTTGATGTGAGAAATGAAGAACGTGGAAGACCACCAAAAAAGTTTGAAGACGCCGAATTGCAAACGATATTGGATGGATATGACACTTTAACTCAAAAGCAAATTGTAGCAATGTTAAATGTTGCACAACAAACAATTTCTGACCGTTTAAAAGCTATGGGAAAGATCCGAAAGTGTGGAAAATGGGTGCCGCATGAATTGAATGAAAGACAGATCGAAAACAGAAAAAACATTTGGGAAATTTTGCTTCAAAGACACGAAAGAAAATCGGTTTTGCATCGGATTGTTACTGGCGATGAAAAATGGATATTATTTTAAGAATCCTAAACGGAAAAAACCATGGGTTATGGTAATCTGGGACAACCATAAACATCGACTGCAAAGCCAGATCGATTCGGCAAGAAGACAATGCTGTGTGTTTGGTGGGACCAGAAAGGTGTGCTGTACCACGAGCTCCTAAAACCTGGTGAAACCGTTAATACTGATCGCTACCGACAACAAATTATAAATTTGAGCCATGCATTGATCGAGAAACGACCAGAATGGGCCGGAAGACACGGCAAGGCAATTTTGCTCGATGACAATGCACCTGCACACAAAGCAAAACCGGTTCAGGATACAATCAAAACACTTGGCTGGGAGCAGCTACCCAACCCGCCGTATTCACAAGACTTGGCTCCTTCCGACTACCATTTGTTTTCATCGATGGGACACACATTGGCTGAGCAGCACTTTGATTCCTACGAGGGAGTCGAAAATTGGATGTCTGACTGGTTTGCTTTAAAAGACGAACAATTTTATTGGCGTGGTATTCACAAATTGCCAGAAAGGTGGTCAAAATGTGTAGAAAACAATGGCCAATACTTTGAATAAAATGTTTTTACTTTCCCATTAATAATTAGTGTTTGATTTTCAAAAAAAAAAAAACGATGCCTTCTAACCAGACGGTGTCGAATGCCTATTCCAAGTCAACAAGACATGCCCCGGTGCACTGGGTTTTAGCCTTGTTCCATTGAATGCCCAAAACCAATTTTGATGCGGCAAGTACAGTATCATGCCCCGCCCTAAATCCAAATTGGTTATTCAGTATTATTTTTGTGTCCTCAGTCCACAGTATCAGGACTCTGTTGAAAATCATTTCGAAAGCCTTGCTTATGCAAGGTAGGAGACTTATCGACCGAAGATAAGTCTCCTACGAATTGAGAAAGAGAGAAATCTTTGTCCCTTTTGGGGATGGGTTGCACTACCGCCGTCGTCCAATGCTTTGGGTAATGTGCATTACTCAAAGCATTGTTGAACAAGATTGTGTATATCTCTATCGCCTCTTCGGGAAGATGACGCGACACTATAATCGGTATTCCGTCTATTCCGGTGGACTTTTTGTTCTTCAGACTGTTGAAGATATCCTTGAGATACACTTTCGAAATAAGAATAGCACTAGAGCCAGTTTGAGCATTAACTGCCTTGTTTTCATCATTGAACCTGGTGAAACTATGGTTCTCAGAACGCCATTGCTGCCATTGTTGCCATTTTGAAGTTGGAAATGGTTAAGCAAGGCTCCGTTCTTCAAGTCGTAATTCGGCCTAAGAGATTCGTTGACCATATACACCTCCCGGAAAACTGCTCCTTTTGTTTCTACCTTCTCTTGGGCATCCACCACAATGAAAAACTCATTGTTCAGCACCGCCCCATTTTTTGTTGTTTTATATTTAACGCGTGCAAAAGGGGTTGCGAGTACCCTTATGTGACCGGATCAAGTCACAGCACGGGCCGAAGGTATAGACGAAGAGAGGGAGAGGAGGTACCGATGCACAGGAGGAAAAATCGAGCTGGGAAGAGCACTCCAGATTCGTGTAGTGCGGCTATAGAACGAGTCTCTGAATTTGACTATACGTCCGAAAGAGGGCTTGAGGGTGAATTGGTAGGCATTCCTAGCGAGACGTGTATTGCGGGTGAATTCTTGAAGGGGAGGAATGCAACTGGTTAATTCATCTGAGCATTTCTTGTTAAAATAGCGATAAAAGAGTGACAACGACGCGACATTACGTCGGTGTTCTAACGAGTCAATCGACTTCGCAATACTATTGTCACCTATAAGTTTTATGGCTCGCTTTTGAATTCTATCCAGCAGGTGCAGAGAGGTCTTAGAAGCACCTGACCAAATAGGAGCGTTTTACTCAAGTTTTGGGCGTATGTAGGTCTTGTATATTGTAGCCAGATCAGAGGGGGTGAAGTACTTCTTGCCTCGTTTAAGGAAGCCTAGACATTTCGCAGCATTTTTGGCGACCTCAAATATGTGATCGTTCCAAGTAATTGTTGGGTTGATACACATACCGAGGATGGAAAGTTCTTCGGGTTCAACAACGCAGGTGCCGTTCATGGATAACGGCTGATTATTTTGTGATCGCTTTAACGACAGTAGACAGCACTGGGTTTTGGAAGCATTAAATTCCACTCTATTCTTATTTCCCCAATCGATTATGCTGTCAAGGTCGGAATTTAATGTGCTTAACATACGCTGCCGTTCCGAGTCTATGGCCGAAGTGGAGGGACATGAGCCAAGGAACGAATATGAAAAGTTGAGTGTACTGTCATCAGCGAAGGAATGAATAGGATTAGAAGTAGCAGACAAGAGATCATTTATAAAACTGAGGAAGAGTGTCGGAGACAAAACAGAGCCCTGGGGAACACCAGCATTAAAATGGTGAACATCAGACTTGAATCCATCTAAAACGACTTGTATTGAACGATTGGAAAGCTAATTTCTAATTCATTGAAGAAGAGACTCATCGATCCCAAAAGCACGCATTTTCGACAAGAGAGCTGATTCCAGACCCTGTCAAATGCCTTTGAAATATCAAGCGCAACAATCTTACTTTCTCCTACAGTGTGCCCCATCTGGATCGATGTTAACTGAAGTCAGTTTGTTTGCGTTGTCGGTTGTTCTGTAAAGTCGAACAGCCTCCAAGTCATTATGATCCATCCTTCGGAAGATTGGGTTGATTTGGGGGAACATTCCCGTTCAAGTGAACGGTCCGAATGTTGTTCCCCCAATATGAATTGATGGCAATTTTGTAATTTAACCGAATCAAACTCTGGAGGTTTTTCCTTTGTGACGCGAGATACCTTACTTCAAACCACGTCTAGAGAAATAACGCGCCCTTTTCTTTTATTCAAATGACACACCCTGATTCTATCAGTAGTTTTCTAGCGAATATATGGACAGATGAATAATTAGAAAGGTCCTCAGTCAACACCGTTTTCGATTGAAAAACCTTCATAAATGCAAATTCAAACATATTTACACAGAAATTTTCCTGACTCCGACACCATGAAACGAGAAATATACTTAGACGGTACCCGCCAAATAATCCACAACTGGATCATCCACAGGATCACTGCCCTCACCGTTCAAGGGGCCTTCTGCAATAATTTCCCCAGTTTCCAGTTTGTAGAAATTTCACCAGCAACTTTCAAATCCAGATACTTGCTGCAGTGCCTCCCCCCGTAGCACTGTTATCTACCCAACAAGATTAAGCGATTGAAAGGAAACTGGTTAAACTGTGCCCATCGCCCATCATTTTATGACCTTGCATGCCTCACCGACGTAGCCGACTCCGATTTTGCAGATAGTTTAGAATTCAGGTCACCTAGCCTTATGATCGTTCATAAATCAACTCCGGGCCACGTACAAGTTGACATCTTCGTGCACTGAAATACACCCTCAAGCTCACGCACATGTTTCATCGAGCTGCACACGACTAGCAGTGCCCGTCGCTGCTGCCTCCACATCACACTGTGGATTTTCAAGCGTGCCCGATGGTATGAATAAACAACTTAGGCAGGAGTTCAATTAACTCCGTGCATTAAAACTTCAACTGAAACTCACACGATGCTCGCGATATTCGCGAGCATAATCGCCGCGATCATGCAATTCGGTCGTTACCCCATTGTTAAGTATGCAAATCCAGAGCACGAACCCGACCGAGGATCTGTCATTAGCCTGGCCTGAGACAATGGGTTTTTGTCACAATGGCCATGCCGAGGTTGCCATGACGACAAATGACTACAACTCCGCGGACAGTCGGGGCTATCGGCCTCGAGGATGCACTGTGCCGCTCTGTAAATTAATTACATTAACGTGATATGGAATCAGTTCCATCTCGCAGACAAAGCGCTCAGCAACTGCAGTGTGGGTGTAATTACCTGTCGAGGGCGTTCTGTCTTGCGGCAGAGACAAAGTTGAGCTACCGCTGAGCGGCTGCGGATGGTGCTTGTGATGATGGCGCTGATACGTGCGGCTGTAGCATCGCGATTTCTTTTCATTCACTGTTAGACGATCATCAGCTTTTTCCGCTTGGTGTGAAGATCACTTGCCGGTTGCTGATGTCGTCTGGCAAAGTCTGCTGCAATTCAATTGCACCTGACGAGTGCCGTTCCCTGTCGTTAGCTCTCTCATCCAATTCTCCGGGTGATGCGCTTGCATACTGCTTCAGGGGACAATCATCCGACCTACTTTGCCAATCGCTTCTGCAACCTGGAAAGATCATCAGTTACTCAAAGCAGTGCGCTCCGTGTGCCGGGTGTACGGTGCCTCGGTGGATACCCTTTCGGAGAAATAATGCGACATCCTAGGGAGCTTCTTGATGAAGATTTATGTGTGAACCGGGAGTTGAGGTGGCGTTTTTGCTTGATAATCAGCTTCGTGGTGAGCGACCTCGCATGTGAAGACAAAATGGGTTAAGCAGACAATTTCGTTTGCACTGTAAAAATTAGATTCAACACAAGATAGCACTTGGTTTGTAATTTATTGAACATTAAAAAACTTAAAGACTATACATACACATACACCCTCTTTACACACTACCATCATTTTCCTTGTGCAACTCATCCACCAGCTCAACGATTTTCCGTTTGAAAAATCTTTGCTTTCCCACCGGCAGCGACAGTACATCTGACGCAATGCCTCTGAAGAACGACATCAACGCCAATTCCTCTCTGCTATCGAACTTCAGCGTTTCGTCATCGCCCGCAACCCGATACTTCTTTCGCGCCGCATCATGAGGCTCCGTTCTTCGCGGTGAATTCGACCGGCACGGGCCAAAATGCGTGAAGTATCCCTCCTTCTGCGAGAATTCAAAATTCTCAAAACTATCCAACTCCTCGTACTCCTCCAGCAAATCTGAGTGCGAACCCTCCTCTACTTTTACAAATTCGTTCTCATTGCTGCCGCTCTCCGCCTTCACATACGGCAGCTGGCCAAAGCTCAGCTGGGACGATGTGTCACTGCGCATAAGCGATGGCAGTAGAAACTGCATGTTCTCGTGCAGATAAAATGGCTTTCGCTTCACTGTCACCGCCGCTGCCGAGTTTTCCGGATACTCACGCAAACTTCGCAGAAACCCGGTGCGAACGTTCTTCCACTTGTCTCTGCAGAAACTCACTGAAACGCAAAACAAGAAAAAAAAACACTCGCTTTAAGTGTGTGTGTGAAGTGTCAAATCGAATTGCGTTGTTACCTGGATGGCCGCATTCTTGGGCGATCTCTTGCCAAGCCTTCTCCAATTTGTCGCGTTTGCCGTACGTCAGCGAGCTGGGATCCCACAAACACGGACGCTTCTTAACACTCTCAATTAGGCATATTATAAACATTTTATCTGTCATCTCCGCTTCTGACAGGAAACACCACAACAATTCGGACGCAGAACCGGTACACGTCACTGTGAAATTACCATGCGACGCTGACTAAATCGACACATCACTCCATCGCTTGCGATTGAGCGATGAAGTGAGTTGGGCTGCACAAGTGTGGATAGGCGTCTGTGTATGGGTGCGCATAGGCACAATATATCGCCCGACCTATGTATACGGGGCATTCCTCTGTGTTGGTACTTTATCTGCTGCCACCTCCGGCCGGGGTTTGTTTACGTAGGGTTGATCATTTGACGTTTCGTGGCTGAGAGTGTGTTCTCTTCTGTTGGCGTTCGTGTGGTGCAAAAATGCGAACGTATCAAGTTCTTTATTACGCATTACGTCATGAGATGGAATTGAGAGAGCTCCAATTCGATTGTGTCAAGTGATAGTGATAGGGAATTAATAAGCGGTGAGTGATGCATGTGCTTTAATTGCTCCATTTGTTGGCCGTGGTGGATTCCCTCTGTTTAAGCTTTTCTGTTTGCGTTTCCATTTCCTATTGACTTCTCTGAATGTGTGAAGTCGTGATTGGAGAGCGCGATGTGATCAAAATTAGAACGGTGTCGTCTATCTATCTGTAGGGAGATAGCGAGTGTGGAAGTAAAGACAGCTACCAATATAGAATTTCGAATTGTTCGCAAGATATGAGAACTAGTCTGCTGGAAGCTCAAGTAGCAATTGAGGACTTGGGACTTCACACTGGGAATGTTTGTGATGTTAGTATTTTCGGCATTGAAAAAAGGTATAAACCTTTCTGAGACTAATTTTTGTGTTAATATATTTTTTGTTGAAAAACCTAAAAAAATACATACCTGAAAGTATGGTCCGTCGGAGGCGACTACTGTTTTGGAACTTTTCCGGGGTGCACCTGAAGCGCAACTGACATTTCTCTCCAGCCAGCTGCCTCCAGTTGTGCACTCCATGTTGATTGAGGTCCTTCTCCAGTAATATGCGCCGTCTTAGTCTAGTGTGTCCTCTGTTGCGTTGTCCCAATGGCTCGGATTCGAACATTTTTCGGGTCGAAAAAGTGATGTCTAAACGCTCTATTCTGATCCACCTACCAATTGTAAACGTTGTATCCAAAGACGCCTTGGCGTAGTAGGTAGAAAGCGACACTCACACGCCGGAGGTCCGGGTTCGATACCCGGCTGAACCACTCGTATTTTTCACGGCACCAGCTTCTTCGAGCTGCTGACAACGTTTACAGGGTTATAACTGTTTCTTAAGAACCTTCTCTATTCGGAATCAGCAATAGACTGCGGGAACAGTGGCGAACACACCACGAGCAGTTTGTGATCAAGACAAGCCCTGGTCCCCCTGTAGACAATATTTCTATGTACATAAGTACATAAAGCAAACGTATTACTTTTCGTCGATATGTGACAGAAAAAAAATATTAATTTAATGTTTCTTTTTTGTTAGTGGCGCTTCCGATATGTACCGGGACTAAATGCGTTTTACACCTTTGTTGCTGCAATTTATCGGCAGAAACGGGACGAAAGCCGCGTGGTTGGCGGCGCGAGATAGTTTTTAAATACACGACAATATTTATTTCTATAGTGAATTTCAATTTTCTTTATTGAGAAAAAAATATACATTAGGTTATGGTACATACTATTATATTAACTTACTGTCTCGGGATAAGGGACCGGCTTCTGGAATAAACGAAAGGATCGGCTTCTGACGGAGTTGGGGTATTACGATTAGGATAATGGCGGATCCGTGGGATCAATTTGGGAAATTGGAAAATTTCCTACATTTGACGTGTAGGGGGCGTATTTACGAAATTTAAGGGTGAGTTCATCGCTACTCGCAACAAACTTAGAACTCAATCACAGATTTCCAATTTGTCACTTATTCATTTCGTTTTCTTTTGACTGAGAAAGGCAACCTTCTTCATCGTTTTTACTATCGTTGGGAGTGAGTGAGCGTCAAGATACAAATGTCTCGATAGGGAACATTTGTTGTGAACGAGTCCTTTTTTTTTTTTTGATGTCAATCTGTGAAAAATATTTAGCATACATCAAGTCATTGAACAGACAACATCAGATTTTGTCACCGTGTTAAAAATGTCGCATTTTGTACCAGAAAGTGATGATTTGCGGAAAGCATTAATTTTTTCTTTTCATTTGAAGAAAAGTGCTGCAGAGTCGCATCAAATGCTTGTCGAGGCCTATGGTGATCATGCTCAATCAGAAGCAGCATGCAAAATATGGTTTCAACGGTTCAGAAATAATGATTTTGATGTGAGAAATGAAGAACGTGGAAGACCACCAAAAAAGTTTGAAGACGCCGAATTGCAAACGATATTGGATGAAGATGACACTTTCGTTTCGTCAAAAGCTGATGACAGTACCCTCAGCTTTTCATATTCGTTCCTTGGCTCACGTCCCTCCACTTCGGCCTCGTGAGAGACTCGGAACGGCAGCGTATGTTAAGCACATTAAATTCCGACCTTGACAGCATAATCGATTGGGGAAATAAGAATAGAGTGGAATTTAATGCTTGCAAAACCCAGTGCTGTCTACTGTCGTTAAAGCGATGACAAAATAATCAGCCGTTATCCATGAACGGCACTTGCGTTGTTGAAACCGAAGGACTTTCCATCCTCGGTATGTGTATCAACCCAACAATTAGTTGAGACGATTACATATTTGAGGTCGCCAAAAATGCTGCGAAATGTCTAGGCTTCCTTATACGATGCAAGAGGTACTTCACCCCCTCTGATATGGCTACAATATACAAGGCCTACATACGCCCAAAACTTGAGTATAACGCTCCTATTTGGTCAGGTGCTTCTAAGACCTCCCTGCACCTGCTGGATAGAATTCAAAAGCGGGACATAAAACTTATAGGTGACAATAGTATTGCGAAGTCGATTGACTCGTTAGAACACCGACGTAATGTCTCGTCGTTGTCACTCTTTTATCGCTATTTTAACTAGAAATGCTCAGATGAATTAGCCAGTTGCATTCCTCCCCTTCAAGAATTCACCCGCAATACACGCCTCGCTAGGAATGCCCACCAATTCACCCTCAAGCCCTCTTTCGTACGTACAGTCAAATTCAGAGACTCGTTTTATAGCCGCACTACACGAATCTGGAGTGCTCTTCCCAGCTCGATTTTTCCTCCTGTGCATCGGTACCTCCTCTCCTCCTTTCCTTCTCTTCCTCTATACCTTCGGCCCGTGCTGTGACTTGATCCGGTCACTTAAAGGTCCTCGCAACCCCTTTTGCACGCGTCAATTATAAAAACAAAAACAAATGGCAGCAATGTTAAATGTTGCACAACAAACAATTTTTGTCCGTTTACAAGTTATGGGAAAGATCCAAAAGTGTGGAAAATGGGTGCCACATGAATTGAATGAAAGATAGATGGAAAACCGAAAAAACACTTGTGAAATTTTGTTTCGGATTGTTACTGGCGATGAAAAATGGATTTATTTTAAGAATCCTAAACTAAAAAAATCATGGGTTAATCTGGGACAACCATCAAAAGCGACTGCAAAACCAGATCGATTCGGCAAGAAGACAATGCTGTGTGTTTGGTGGGACCAGAAAGGTGTGCTGTACCACGAGCTACTAAGACCTGGTGAAACCGTTAATACTGATCGCTACCGACAACAAATGATAAATTTGAGCCATGCATTGATCGAGAAACGACCAGAATTAGCCGGAAGACACGGCAAGGTAATTTTGCTCGATGCCATTGCACCTGCACACAAAGTAAAACCGGTTCAGGATACATTCAAAACACTTGGCTGGGAGCAGCTATCCCACCCGCCGTATTCACAAGACTTGGCTCCTTCCGACTACCATTTGTTTTCATCGATGGGACACGCATTGGCTGAGCAGCATTTTGATTCCTACGAGGAAGTCGAAAATTGGGTGTCTGATTGGTTTGGTTTAAAAGGCGAACAAATTTATTGGCGTGGTATTCACAAATTGCCAGAAAGGTTGTCAAAATGTGTAGAAAACAATGGCCAATACTTTGAATATGTTTTTACTTTCCCATTAATAATTAGTGTTTTATTTTCAAAAAAAAAAAACATTCATTTCATACCGGTATACCTTTGAGTATTGTCTTCAGCTCGAAGGAGGTGGTGCAGCGAAAAATTCGAAGTCTTCAGCCGGGAACCGAAACTAGACCTTCGGGGAGTGAGCGTCGCACTCTACCCACTACGCCACGCGGCCACAAAAGACAGTGGTGCCAACCTTAAAATAAAAACATTTGTTCTTATCTTCACCCACAGAAGTTATACTACTTTACTTATGTGGCTGGTGACCCGTTACTGAGCTATAGCTGCCTTCCATTCTTAAAGGCAGCAGCGTGTCCAGGCTTCCAGTTGTCAAGACCAAGCTCTCTAGCGTCCGCCATCACTTGGTCTCTACGCCGGAGGTTCAGCCTTCGCCTTCTTTCCAAACCGTATTCTGGGATTCGAAGACTGGAGCGTTGGTGTCCACTTGCTCGATGTGGCCGAGCCACTGTAGTCGAAAGATTTTTGCCTGTCGATCTACATCCACATCACATAGAGCTTCTAGTTGTGTCTTCTCCTCCATTCGCCTTCCTAGCAAACAGGTCCGTATATTTGACGCAGAATTTTTCTTTCAAAGGAACCAAGAATCTGCTGTGCCGTTTTGTTTATAGCCCAGCACTCGGCTCCGTAAAAGAATACGGGTATTATCTTAGTCCTTCGAGTCAGGGGTTTCGAGTCGAACTGTTGGGATAAACCGGAATAAAACCGGTTGCCGATTATGATTCTGCAGCGAATCTCCACTTAGGTGTCGTTGATGGAGTTCACATTTGCATCGAGATAGACAAACTCTTTGACTACCTCAAAGTTGTAGCTGTCGAATTCTGACCGAATTGCTGTTTTACAGATCGATTCTTTGTCAACAGCTTATATTTCGTTTTATCCTCGTTCACTCTAGAACCAGCTCGTTTCGCCTGCTCTTCAATAATCGTGGATGCTTCTGCAACGGCTCTCTGGGTACAGGCAATAGTATCGATGTCATTAGCATATCGTAGCAATTGCACTGATTTGTAGAAAAAAGTGTTTTGCGTGGTTGGCGATTTCCCTTATTCTTCATCCAAATTTTTTTAACGAGTGCAGTATTCTTGCAACTCCATTATGCACCAAATTCAACATTTTCTTTTTTTTTCTGATTCCTAGAGGATGGTGCCTTCCCTGTTTACACTTACCTTCTGCACTATATTCTCCACTACAGCACTCTCCTCTCCAGCAGCAGAAGAACTCACACGGCACCTCATTTCCTTGCTGAAATCCGATGCAGATTTCGAATGGTACATAGGTTCTCAAATCAAATTGCACGTTGCATCGCGTTTGTATAAACCGGATCAATTTTCCCGGGATCCCGAATTCGGCCATGGCGTCAAAAAATTTCTTTGCGGTTGCATGCAGCCCTAATATCGTTAGAAAGGTGGTGTGTATCGATTTAAAGCTCGCTAATCTTTTCCAGCATTTGACTAAGTGAAGAATAGGTGGAAGGGAAGAAGTATCTGCGTCTGCAGCGACAGTCAAGCTGTGCTCAAGGCCTTTCTCAACCCTTTAACCACTTCCAAGATAGTTCACGAATGCAAGTCTTCCCTTAATTCGGTCGGCAGGCTGAATTCGCTAAGACTTGTCTGGGTCCCTGGTCATCACGGGATCCTGGAAAACGAAACTGCCGATGAACTAGCTAGGCTAGGTTCAGCAGTGGCATTCGTAGGACCCGAACCCGCCTTAGGATTACCCGCGTCCCTGGTCAAGGCCTCCGTCGATGGTTGGGTATCCCTACAGCACAACCAGAGATGGCGTGACTCTCCAGGATGCAGGGTGACCAAGAGTATGCTCCCAAACGTCTGCAAGAAATCCGCTTCTTTTCTGCTATTTCTAGACAGAAACGAGTGCAGAAGTTTTTTTCTCGTATTAACGGGACACTTTACCTTCGCTATGCACCTGAGTCGGCTTGGGCTTAATGATGTGACACTCTGCGACGCCCGTGGAGAAGGTGAAGACACTTCAGAGCACTTTCTCTGTCAGTGTCCTGCCTTCGCTCGTATCAGGTGGCGGTTATTTGGCGCTGATGTGGTGGGAACTGAAAACCTAAGTTCTATATCACAGAAGCGCATCTTGGTTTTTCTTCGGAAAACCAAGAAATTACATTAAATGAAGGTTACTACCTGCTGGTACAATGGACCAGTATTTGAGTCTGAGTGCTCCAGTGTAGTTGATCCCAACCTCCAACAAAAAAGAAAAAGTGTTAAAATTAGAATAAGAATAGAAGTTACACAGAAAGTTTTCAATACAGCAATGGTTAACGGGATGCCTTCGATGGAAGCAAACATTATCTAAGCGCTTCCACGTCTTGCGAAGACACTTTTCTATTGGTTCCACAAATGCGAATCTACAAAGCACAATTAGTACATTGCAGTGACACCAGATTTTGTGTAAACAACAGTAGTCCCTGTGTGTGGGGGACTCCATCAAGTTCCTTAGAAAAAACTGATTAACCTGTAAGTTATAGCTGAAAAGCGTCAAACATAGAACAATTGTAACTTTTTTTTAACCCAGATATAGCGAGAATTAATGAACTTCACCCGGCTACATTTGATTCTCGGCTTTGTCAGATTAAACCATTTTTTTGGACTTGCTACGCGGATACACAATCGCAGACCCCAGAAAATACATCTGACATGTAATTGTTCACATAATGTATCAACATTTGAAATTACCCATTAATTACACGCCCATTAAGTCAAGTTTCACTTGTTGCCCGTTTAAGTGTGGTATCAGACTTTATGGAGTGCATATTTTTTTTTTTTTTGCAAACTTATAAACTACCTTCACAGCAGGTATATAACCTTTCACCACGATCGTCTTCACATCTGGCCATTCATCAACCCAGCTGGTCATCAATATCAATTGGGAGCTCATGCCACATCGAAACGGCCGCACTCCGGACAGATGCTGCCTTGCTGCTTCTGCCCCGCGAACAGAACGGGCATAAAACAGATGATTTATTGGCTTTAGGTGCTCTTTTTTCGCAGTTTTCTGCTACTCGAAACGTGGTCATGTATAAATTATTCATTCCATTCGTCGTTATTGATTCGTGCATCACGCTGCTAGGTCCACACATGGCCTTTCGTCAAGACGAACGGAGAGATGCCCAGCAGAAGCGACTGCAAAAAGCCGCTCTTTGAAAGCATCGAATCGTCTTGTGTTCAAATGAAATGTTAGACCGGCGACTGACACGAGAACCATTAGCATATGCTGAAGAGTTAAATGGATTCGGCGGCTTAATAGTGGTAAGCGCTCACAACGGTTCTTCTGCAGAGCAGATCAACGAACTGCTTAACTGAACCGAATTAATTATCTCGAGGTGAGTGTTGGATGTGTCGTCAGGGCTTAGCTTGTTAGTGTGTTATGATCTGCGACTGTCATGGCTATAAAAAGAGAGCACTATGACCTGGCGGAATGATTAGCAATGGTGCCGGTGACTGGAAGATCTGCTTTCACATTTTCATTAATCGTTTGCTTTAGTCCAAGAAAGCGAAATAACCGAAAAGAAATGTTTTAGATCATTAAATTTATTTTGGAGGTATACATTAATTCGGCCGTTTTGATAAGATGGCGCCACTTGCAAGTTGTGGCTGATCTTGGAAACGATTACCTTCTTCATTGGAAAGGTGTGACGTTTGTCTGTTATTTCCAGCGTCTATTCTAGACAAAAACATTTTTTTTTTTGCATCTTCGAGTATGTCTGGATTGATCCTGATTAAACAGCATATCCTAGAAGTTTAGATTTTCTGTTTAAATTTTGAAGAAAAGTGCAGCTGAAGCCCATTGAATGCTTGGTGAAGTTTATGGTTTGTTTCTACTGATTTTGCTTGACTGATTAATCACACAGAGAGTGATTTGGACGCTTCATATGTGGTAACCTTAGTGTTGAAGGTAAAGAGCATCTTAATAACAATTGTATGGGGCGACAGTTCACAGGGGCACTATGGCCTAGCTTTCTCATCAACTACTCGTGTTGTGCGCACTACTGTTCTCTCATGAGTAGAAGGGGACCAGATTTCTGCCGACTCCGAATGGCGAAGTTTGAGAAGCTCTTTCTTCTGCAATTTTTACACTTTGAGTGTTGTCTGCATCACGAAAGAGGTGGTGCTGCGAAAAATTCGAGGTGTTCAGCCGGGAATCGAAACTAGACCTTCAGCGTGTGACTGTCGCACTCTACCCACTGCCCTACGACGGCCACGAAGAAACATGTTGTTCAGGCCAAACAATTTAAAACATTTGTGTTTTGTTAGAAATAGTTAAGTTTAATAGGAAAGAAATTGGGTGCCGTACGAGTTGAAACCGAGAAATGTCGAAAGTTGATTTTTCATCTCTGAACTGCTCAAGAAAGGGGCTTATGAACAGGATCGTGACTGGAGATGAAACGTGGATATAACACATCACTCAACAAATCGCGGGACTAACATATAGGGGGCGCCACTAACAAAAAATTTCTATTATTTCTAGAAAGTACTAACACTCAAGTAATACCTATAAATCATGACAATGTGGTTATTAGGTTACAAGTTACACTGCTTCAACTGACGCTACTTTTGCCATTTTTAAAACAATGAAAAAAATACAATTCCGTGTGTTGATTAAATACTGCCTTTTGATGGGAAAAAATACGGTGCAAGCTCTGACATTCCTTAAAAAGTGTTAAAGGGACTCTTCGTCTTCTTATGGTGCTACAGTCCGGGATGGACCTGGGCCTCAACCAACATACCTCTTCAGCCAGCACGATAATTCGCTAGCTGCCTCCAGCTGCCTATTTTAAGTTTGCTGAGGACTTCTTCACATGTGTGCGCCCCTTAGCTTAGGCCGTCCTCTGTTGCGTTGTCCCAATGGCTCTGATTCGAATTTACAGGGACTCTTCTTCTTCGTCTTCTTCCTTTGGGGCTACAGCCCGGGGTGAACCTGGGCCTCAACCAACATGTCTCTCCAGCCAGCACGATCTTTCGCCATCTATCTCCGGTTGCGCACTCCAAGTTGGTTGAGGTCCTTCTCAACTTGTGTGCGCTACCTTAGTCTAGGTCGTCCTCTGTTAGGTTGTTCCAATGGCTCGGATTCAAAAACAGGGACAGGGACTCTGCTCCATCAAAAACAATTATTTGTCGGTGGTGTGCTGACTTTAAACGTGGCCGTGCAGACACCAACAATGCTGAATGATCCGGAAAACCAACTGAGGTGGTTACACCTGAAAACGCCAAAAAAGTACACCAAATCGTTTTGGAAAACCGCAAAGTGAAATTGCGTGGGAGAGCTGACACCTTAAAGATGTCAGAAGGCAGTGTGTAGGTTACTTTGCGTGAACATATGTCCACAAGAAAGCTGTTTACAAAATGGGTCTCTCGTTACAATGGACCAAAAACAACAACGAATCGATGATTTTGAGAGTTGTTTGGAGCTGTTTAGCCAGAATGAACAGAACGTTTTGCATCGGTATGTCACAATGGATGAAACATAGATCCACCACTACACTCCAGAGTCAAATTGGCGGTCAGCGGAGTGGGTAGCAGCCGATGAAACACGCCCAAAGCGTCCAAAAACACAAAGGTCGGCTTGCAAGGCTATGTCATCTGTATTTTGGGATGCGCATGAAAATTTATTTATCGACTACCTTGAGAAAGGCAAAGGAATCAACAGCGAATGCTTCTTCTTCTTTTTCTTCTAGTGGCGCTACAGCCCGGAGTGGAACTGTTCCTCAACCAACATGCCTTTCCAGTCAGCACGATCTTTCGCCAGCTGCGTCCAGTTGCGCACTCCAAGTAGTTGAGTTCCTTCTCCAATTGTGTGCCTCACATTACCCTGAGGCCGAATACTACATGGCAATAATAGTGCATTTAAAGGAAAAAATTGCAAAAAAAACGGTCCCATATGAAGAAGAACAAAATTCTCTTCCACCGAAACAATGCACCGTGCCACAAGTCGTTGGCAACCACGACCAAATTACATGAATTAGGCTTTGAATTGCTTTCGCACCCACCGTATTCTCCAGATGTGCCCTAGCGACTTCTGCCTCTTTTCAGACCTCAAAAAGGTGCTCGCCGGAAGAAATATATCTCGAATAAGGAGGTGATCGTCGAAACTGAAGCCTATTTTGAGGCCAAAGATATGTAAATCGTTTTATAAAAAAGACATCGAAATATTAGAGCGACGTTTAACTAATCGTATCACTTTCGACGGAAACTATGTTGACGAATAAAGTCGAATTTAGTCTAGAAAATGTGTTTTTATTGGTTAGTCCCGGGACTTATGAGTTATGTGTTAGTACGATAAATCCAAGAAGAAAAAATAATTTGGAAAGAATATTGAACGAGACAGGCCCAGGTCTACACCGGACTGTAGTGCCATGAGAAAGAAGAAGAAATAGCATTGAACTTGGTACATAATATTCCACATCGTTGTCAAGGAAAAAACTTCACCGCGGGATCAGACGAGTGTGGTGTACTATGAACTGCCAAAGCCAGTCAAAATCATTCACGAAAAACGTTATCTACTACAGCTAATGCCTTTACCCTGGACTGTAGCGCCATAAGGAAGAAGAAAACGAGTATTGAACACGTTACAGCATAGTCTACATCGTCGTCAAGGAAAAAACTTCGTGGGATCAGATGAGTGTGGTGTACTGTAAACTGCCAAAGCTAGTCAAAACCATTGACGGGAAATGTTATCAACTACAAATAATGCCTTTGAATCCTGCATTGTGTGAAAAACGTCGTGAAACGACCGAAATACATGACAAGTTGATAACGCTCGGTTTCATGCGGCTGTAGCGGTCAAAGTCTATCCAGAAACACAGAACTAGTAGATTTTACCTCACTCACCGCATTCTACATACCTTGCTCCTTCCGACTACTGGCTTTTTCGGTGGACGCAAAACGATTTGGCCCGTCGCCGGCTGGGTTCTTTTCAAGAAATCGAAGACTGGGACAGTGATTGGATGAATTCCACAGTTTTCAATTGGATTTGACACATATTTCTCATTTTTTTGAGATAGAATTCGAAAATAATCAGAGAATTGGTAGCTTCCAAGACATTTTCCAATAAAAAAAGAAATTCAACTCAAAGTACTGACCGAACTCATTGCACTTCCAAAACATTCCAATAATAGAGCAGATTAAGCTAACATCCCGAAAACAATTGTTGTTGCGCTTTATCCACTGAAAATAAAGCGTATACTCTCAATGTCGTAAAGCGTTCCCCATTAGCAATTGCTGCTGCGGTAAAACGATTCAATTTCTCCCTCTTGCCATGACATCCACTTTCGCCTTTCGCCAATTTCCCATTCGCCTTAACTCCAAGGGTGAAATTCACCGAATCACGCAAAAAAAGCATCAATTAAACATCAATCAATCACAACTGCAGAAAGCTCAAACTTATCCGCCACCCTAATGAGATTTGAAAATAACAAAACAAAAAAAAAACAAAAAACAAGCAAAAAAAAAAATGCACTCTCCTTCGAGCCGGATTTGAACCAGCGACCTATGGATATCAAGTTCTTTCATGAGGCGAGCATGTTCGAATTGCTTTTACACTCTTCGAGCACATCGGGTCACAATTTGCATCTACAGTCCACCGCTCTACCAACTGAGCTATCGAAGGCGCTGAGGCATCTCCGTCCAATTCTCCAAACAAGCAATTCCACATGCAACCTCTCCACTTATTTATAGACGATGACGTCGGCCTGTCATTATATTTTATTTTTTTTGCTGTCGTACTGGCAGTTTGACGTCGTCGTCGTCATGCCATTGTCGGCATCATCGGCTTTTGCGCTTTCTCGGTTCAATGTATGCGAGGTATTTGTGCGTTTATTCTGTCTGTGCCTCCTTTTCGCCGCCCACCTCTTAACTGACCACACTCCCGCCGGTTTTGCAGTGCCGCACAATTGACAGAACGAAAGTGAATTATCCGTTCGCTCTTGTGTGGGTGACATGATTGTGATTAACAAATGACACATGTTATGCAATAAATTGACATTGCATCTACGTATCTGACATTGTGTCTGCAGACAGAGCGGCTTAGCAGTGCTGTTGGATAGTTTTGTGTTTATTTTGATTATTAATGTCATGGTGGCGGCGACATCGTACATGAATGTGCTGTTTGTTAAAAACAAAAATGTACGCCAGCATTATTTTGTTGCCATTACAAATGGATTAAGGCATTTGTGTGACAGTTGGAGAAGGAAACGGTCAACAGCGACAAGGCTATTGATTGTGGGAAATAATCTAGCAACTTTGACGTTACATGCGGCTTGACAGTTGATTACAAACGAGTTGTTAATGCCTACGGACACGCTTTAGACTATTTGTTTTGTGAACGCAGCCGATTTGTTGACGTCAAATTCTTAACGGGCGTAAATGCAAAATGTTGGTCTGAAGGCGAGTAGAGATTTTTTCTTTGCACCGCTTACCAAATTTTTGACTCTAGGATTCAATTAAAATAACCAATTCGACTGATCTATTGACGGCGTATTCAGCAACCTAAGCCACAAGAACCCTCCGCGTTACCGTCACGACCTTGCCCCATTCATTCTCAATCTCTTGCACTCAAAATGCAACGAAATCGAAGCCGGGTCGGTTTCAATTTCTTTGCGGTGCAACTCTGCTCAAAAATGAGTAACAACAACGTGCTCTCACACGGTTCACGATTGCGCAATAAATAAAATCCATTGGCAAGCTATCCCCTTCCCCTGAACATGACAACTTGACATCCAGCATCGCGTTCTGTTCCATGTTTCTTGTTCCATTCTGGCTTGTTATTGAGTTACAAACGCGAAATAGATTTCTATCAAGCGGCATCTGCTCGATCATCAACCATGCGCTTTGCACTTGGGTCTGTGTGTGACTTAGCGGTACACAACAAAAAACAAAACATGCGCGGTTCGCTGAACTCTCTGTATGAAAGGCATGTATTGGATTCGCCGTAGCGCATTTCAGTTGCGGTGCATTTTCCTCAGGAATTGAACGTGAAGAAAATGTTTCTGTTAATCCTAATCAAATAGACGTTGAACGTTCAGCTTTGGGCCTTGTAGTTATTGGTTATAAATTTTTTAGTGTTCTATTCAGTCGTTTGAAATGTGAAAGGCGTTGCCGCGGTTGGCCGGCACAAATGTGACGGAAACGAACATCCGTGCCGGCTCACGAATATCAGTCAGGTTGGGATTCTAGTTCAAAGCAGTAACTCAGAAGTATATGAGCCTGAACGGACAAGCGAAGTTAGTTTTGGGAGAGAGAGAATTCAATTCCGTGAGCTTGCGCATGCGGTACCTGTGTTCATTGACATTTGGCAAGTAAACGGGTTTTGAATGTGGGACGAAGGTTTGCAGACACGTTTCTGTTTTGCATTCCACTTGCAAGTGTCAACTAACCGAAGAGCTAGAGGAAGTCCTCTTGAAGCAAACTATCCAAAGGGAAGCTGGTTTTGCATGATGCTTGTTTGTTTTTGATTTGTGTGATGATTCATTTTTCTTCCCTTGAACGATTGGGAACCATTGGAAAATGAAGAGAAACACTGCATGTTTCACAATGCTGCGTTAGCGGTTTGACTGTGCGTTGGGCCTAAGGTTGCCTTTCAGTGTGAATTTAAGTATTTTTTCAGTGTGAATTTAAGTGTTCTGTCGGTAGTCATAAGGGTCTCAATAATATGTCGTGATGATTTTCGAACGGAGCAAGTGTCATCGACGTACATAAGTTATAGAAGATCTTGCCTTTAATGGACGTGCACCCATTCTTCATTTTTCTATAATAGAAGTTCATTCATATAACATAAAGGGTTAAAGCTCCCTTCTAATAGAAGTTCATTCATAAAACTAATGGGTTAAAGCTCCCTTCTTTAAGAGTTTCTTCGCACTCTGGAGTATCAAACGTCTTCCTATCTGTTCTACACGACACGTCTCGCCCTCTTAAACTCAGCTAACTCTAATTGCACGTTGCCAGTCTTGATAGATGTGTGACATTATTCCGAGACTTGCTAAGAATATAATTTAGTTGACGCAGCTAGCGCGCGCATTTGTATAGGTTCTCAAGTGAACTTCCACGGCGTTGTTCCTGTCAAAGGAAACATCAAATCAACGCAAGCGTGATACGATCTCGTCGGGTTGAACATGCAACGCTGCCATCGGAATGCAATGTCGTGTAGGCTGCCCATTAAAGATGTTCACTGTCTTGCTAATTACTCGTCAACACTTCCTAGATATTAAACGTGTCGCAACCACCTCCATGCGCGGTGTGCGCAGTGAACATCCACTTATGCTCGAACTCATGTCAAATATATCTTCTCTTGCAGATTTAACAACTGAAAAAACGACCAGAGGCCCATTGTCTTTCTTTGCGGAGAAATTCATCCGGGAAACTCCTGAACACACCTCGCGGACAAGCAGTTAAGGACCAAGAATTTGAATGAGACTTCAACCAGTTTACGACAGAGGTTACTGCAGCAGCAGCGCCAGTGGGACGAGCAGCATGCGAGAGGAGGATATTGAAATTGCAATCAAGGTGAGTTGAGCACTGCTGCTTGTTGTTGGGAATCTTAATTGATGTCGGGTCTGTGCGCGTCTCCGAACCGCCAACTCCATGAAAGATTATCTCCTGCAAGTGGGATGTGCACTTAGGTGTGGTTGCGCTGTGAGTGTAATTAAGAAATTCTGTGCAAAATTTAATTAGACCTCCTCCTCGGGCAGTGTGCAGCGTTGCGTCATCGTCGATAGTGAGCCTTAGTGTCTGTCGATAACTTACACTATAGACGACTGCAATGGCGCGTTGAAAGCTGACATTTCATGGTCTCTTTAAGCGCCATATTTGATGTTTACATTTTCACCCGGCTTTGGGCTTGATTTTGATTCAAACAATGGATGCGAACGTGCAGAGCTGTGAATGTGTCAGAACGCCAGGAGGGTGGCAATTTGATAACTGTGCAGGAGAAGACTGAAAAGTTAGTGTCTCTATGGCATGAATTTGTTTAATGGCGTGCACTAGAATGTATTTTACTTCAAAAATCGTTGTGTTGTCAGGTGTGCTGGATGAAAAGGAAATCTGTAAATCGTGTTTCTTTTTGAAATGATCCAGAGATCCAGATCCAGATTTTAAGTCCTTTCCTTGCGAGACGCCAAAATCTAAAATTGCTACTAAAATGCCACCTTGCTACTTAAATTGCCACCAAAATGAAGAAGCAGTCAACAAATCGATTCATATCCCATTTCCATTGCAGGTAGTAATTGTGGGGAACGGTGGCGTCGGCAAGAGTTCAATGATACAGCGTTACTGCAAAGGCATCTACACAAAGGACTACAAGAAGACAATCGGTGTTGATTTCCTGGAGAGACAGATCGAGTGAGTACATGCCAAAGAAAGTGTCTGTGTGAGAGAGAAACACATTTTTAAAATACATTCTACTCGTCTAATTCCATTTGCGTGCAGAATTGATGGCGAAGATGTCAGAATAATGCTGTGGGACACGGCCGGGCAGGAGGAATTCGATGCTATTACCAAAGCGTATTACCGTGGTGCCCAGGCGTGTGTGCTGACATTCAGCACAACGGATCGGACGTCGTTTGAGGCTATAAAGGACTGGAAATTGAAGGTAATTTACATTAAACGTTGCGTTGGAAGAATGGTGATGGAATTTGTTTTGTTTTTACGCTTCTGCAATAACTGAGTTCTACTATCGCACTGGTAGACTAAGCGATGAAGACTAAACGGCTGAAAATAGAGAAGGCTTTCAATTCATTTAGATTTCTTCGCATTTCAAGTGAATGACTTCAACTTCTGCTTTTTTATTTTTAAATATGCAATATTTGAAATTAAATTTAAATTTGATTGCGCCAAAGTGAAAAATTTATCAATTTTTAAATTGTCACTGGCGCTGAGAAGGCCGAAGAAGCAAGTTGCTCTGCGGGATTGCATCCCATTCCCAGTTTGTTCTTCTGTAAGATGGTTCAAACTTAAGCATTTTTAGTGTCAATCGGAGAATTACTGCCATTTGGAGAATTTGCAATCCATTTTGTCGATGAAATGTGGTAGATTGTTATTTCACCAATCTAGGTTGTCGCGCGTTGTGTGAGACGCTGTGTGAGACGTTTTGTTGAAATTTCTACAGTCTCCGACCGAAATAATTGCTGGCGCATGACGTTGTGTGACGTTGCCTTGTTAGAACCTCCCTAGTCTCCGACAGAAAAATTTGTTTGCTCAATTTGTTTTACGATAAACGGTCATATTGACGTTACGGCCAAAAACAAAAACCGGAGAGCAAGCATTGACGGTTATGACAAACCAAACCGTCATCATCATCGGCGCTGCCTGCTATCTGCCGACCCTTCGAGCTCTCTGACACGAAAACACAGTCATTTTGCTAGTTGAGATATTGCTCCAGAACAAATGGCAACTCATCGAAAAACAAAAAACAAATTCGGCAACTCAACGATATATAGGGCTCACGAACCATTTTTCTTTCATTTCGAGGCGGACTTCGCTCAATGCGAACCTTCACTTTCGAACCGATCGTTCTTTTTTTATGACTTCTTTCATGGCGTTATGCAACACACCCAGAATCACCGTAATGAGTCAATCACGTTGAGGTGCTGGAATACTCCAACGATACCTACTTGTGGTTTTCAAGTTAAATGCAAAGCAGCCACACTCTTGAATTCCGTCTTCGATAAAAATGTTTCTATATACCATAAATGGAAAGCAAATAGTTTAAAAGGCTTGTAAACAATAAAATTATCTGTCGCGTGTCAAAATTTTAGCTCACTTTTAGACGTAAATTAGGTAGACTGCATGTTGAACACAATAATTGGTGATTCATCATAGCTATCAGTCTGAAGGAGATTGAGGTTAGAGTCCGGCGTCGAGGTGAATAAGTGTCATTATTGTGGTGGTTTAACACAAAATGCTTTAGTGCATTGAGCATTACGCGAATAATAGCTGCATGGTGCGACAGTCTGCAGAGGTTCAGGGCTTAGCTTGCTCATCAACTACTCGTGTTGTGCGCGCTACTGTTCTCTCATGAGTAGAAGGGGCCTCCTTTTTTTGCCGACTCCTAACGGCGAAGTTTGAGAAGCTTTCTTAGACAGTCGTAACTCTGAGTGTTTTCAGCAGCCCGAAGGAGGTGGTGCTGTGAAAAAATTCGAGGTGTAAGGAAGTACGTCTGGGGTAAAGAGCTTTAACCACATCAGCACCATACAGCCGCCACCTGATCTAAGCAAAGACAGGATATGGACAGTACCTCCACCTTCACAACTTCTTCTTCTTTAATTGGTACCATGGTCCGTTGTGGACCTAGTCCTCGACCAAAATCTCTCTTCATTTCGTACACTCTCTCGCCAGGTATTTCCACTACACACTCCAAGTTGGTTGAGGTCCTCCTCCACTTGTATGTCAGTCTAGGCCGTCCTCTGTTGCTTTGTCCTACACACTCCAAGTTGGTTGAGGTCCTCCTCTACTTGTATGTCAGTCTTGGCCGTCCTCTGTTGCATTGTACTACACAGTCCAAGCTGGTTGATGTCCTTTTCCACTTGGGTGTCAGTCTAAAACGCCCTCTGTTGTATTGTCCTACACATTCCAAGTTGGTTGAGGTCCTCCTCCACTTGTATGTGAGTCTACGCCGTCCTCTGTTGCCTTGTCCTTCACACTCCAAGTTGGTTGAGGTCCTCCTCCACTTGTATGTCAGTCTACGCCGTCCTCTGTTGCTTTGTCCTACACACTCCAAGTTGGTTGAAGTCTTTCTCCATTTGAACATATGTCAGTCTAAGACGTCCTCTGTTGCGTTGTCCAACTGGCTCCGATTCGAAGACTTTTCACACCTGAAGGCTAAGTAAAGTCATCTCTTACAAGCCGGAGACGTTAGATTAGCTCACTTCGGTTAATTTACGCAAAAAGGTGGTCGAAAAACCAGTTTAAAATCTTAACTTCTGCAAACGTGTCCGTGGTGGTCAAGGGAAGGAAATTAATTTCCGTTTATAACTGCCAATGTAAACATTTCGTTTAAAGCTAAAGCTGAAACCTTTAAGTTGTGAATGTGGTTCCAAACTCTAGTAGTGCAGACAATAACGCTTCAGCCAAGAGAACATTCTACTGTCCCACTTCCTTTTGCCTACTTTTGCTGTCCTTACCTCCTTTTGCCTACTTTTGCTGTCCCTACCTCCTTTTGTCTACTTGTCATTCCTCAAGAAATTGGAGCTCAATTTATTTTATTTCTGCGTTGGCACTTTTAAGGGTCGTACATGAATTCATTTACAGATCACCAACAGAAACCTTTGTCCTGTAAACAGTGCGAAATGGCCGGGCAATTCCAATTTCCAACTTTATCTGGGGAATGTCTTATTGTTTCCTCCTATTGTTTTCAACAAGGACACGTTAAACCTTCTTCTTCTTTGTGTAGCACTACACTACGGGACTCAACCAACATGCCCATCCAACCAGCACAATCTCTTCCTAGCTGTTGAGTCACTGTTTCTACCATATACATATTTCAATTCACCTAACAAATGAAAGTCAAAATTAATTGCTACAACCACATGCGCTAACTTTTTCGACGATTCCACTGGGGCGACAAACAGTAGGTCACGAAATTGAGCATAATAATAATAATTGGTTGGCGCGGCAATCCTTAGGAGGACCAAGGCCTAGCTTACTCATCAACTACTCGTGTTGCGCGCGCTACTGTTCTCTCGCGAGTAGAAGGCCCTACAGTTTTTTACTAAATCTGAGCGGCGAGGTTTGAGAAGTTTTTTCTTAGACAGTATTACTCGAAAGAGTAGTGATACCGTGAAAAAATACGATGTGTTCAGCTGGGAATCGAACCTGGACCTTCAGCGTGTGAGTGTCGCATTCAACCCACTACGCCACGGTCACCACAAGCATACACCCACCTATTTAATTCCTACACAAAATAAAAGTTTAATGTAATTTCCAAAAAGAAGACATTTTCAAAACCCTTTAACATTACACGAAACAGAAAATCAAGCAATTTCAAACATAAATGTTGAACTAACTACCGTTGGCCATAAAGAAAGTAGGAGCAATAAAAAATGAAGGAGAAGTACCTAGTTGCACATTCCAGGTTGTTATGTATGGATTTCACAAGTTTTTATTGTGGAAGAAAAACGAGAAGGGAAGAGAGAAAGAGTGAGAACAGAATTTATTACGTTCCAAGCTGTTTGGATTTGTGGCCTTTTTCTTTCACGCAGAATTCGATCTCACGAAAAAATCAAAATGCATATATTCAATAAAGTTTCAGCAAAATATGATTTTAACGTGACATTGTAAAATTAGAATGTCTCAAATGTAATTCATATCATTCCAAATTGCCCACATTTCGTCTGATATTTTGTAGAAATTTCATACTTATGCAGTCTTTTATGGCCACCCAACTAAATAATTGCGAGTTTCACGCATAGGTTGCTTAATTTGATTTTTTAGGTTTGCTGGCGTAAACGAAACGTCAGACACATTTTATTATTTGATAGTTGGTATTTCAGTGGCCGCCGTGGCGTAGTGGGTAGAATGCGACGCTCATAAGGGTCTACGAGTAGGTTCGATTACCTGCTGAACACCTTGAATTTTTAACGGCACCAAGTCTTTCTAGCTGATGACAACAATCAAAGAGTAATGACTGTCTAAAAAAGCTTCTCAAACTTCGCCGTTCGGAGTCGGCAAAAACCTGTAGGCCCCTTTTACTCGTGAGAGAACAGTAACGCGCACAACACGAGAAGTTGATGAGCAAGCTAGGACCTGGTCCCCTTGTGGACTGTCGGGCCAACAATTATTAATTAGTTGGTATTTCAACTGTCAATCAGTAAACAATTATTTTGATCGGTTGTGTAGTTTTTGTTTGACGTCTGTCGAAAATGTATTGTTTTTTATATTAGGTGTGTTCCCGTACCCGGAATAACACAAAACAACACAATGTCCATACCGTATTCCACAAAAATGGGTTTTATGTCAAATGAGCGCTCTCTTGAGAGAGTAAAATATTTCCCCACGCTTAATACAAGAAATCTTTGTGGATAGATTGTTGGTTTTCTGTCAAATGAATTGGTGTGCGTACAGAGATACGTGAGCATTGACCCATTATCTCTGTGTATGTGACTCAAATCTCGTTGTTTTTGTTTTCTGTATCGAAAAGGGAATTTGATATTTCTTAATGACATACTTTACACATTGGGTTTAGAAGCGTTACCGTATTTTGCCTCTTTTTGAGAGAGATTTACCCCCACTCCTTAACAAATGACAGACTTCAGAATTTAGTACAGAATGTACAGGAACACACCTAATATACATTTTTTTTTTAGTGGCGCTAGCTATATGTCAGTCCCGGGACTTTTCGAGTGATGTCTTATTTACATGCTCATTGAACGTAGCGGATATTTAAGATGCCAGCACTATTTTAACTAGTGCTGTCAAGTGATTTGTCTTAAGTTTGGTTTGGCATTGCAAGAATCGAAGCCACAGAGTCACCTATCAAGGTATTGTTTCGCTGTAAAGCTTACGTTTGGTTAAATGAACAAAACTGCCATATTTGTAGTGGTGATAATCCTCAAGTCTATATTCAGACACCGTTACATCCGCAAAAACTGTTTGTTTGTTGTACTTTATGGGTTGGTGGGATAAGTACTGCGTACTTCTTTAAAAACGATCTATCCCTATCATCAATTCGAAAAGAATGGTGTGCAAAAGCTTTGATTTTAACAAGAGCGCGCAACATGTCACACAACTCGTCCCACAATTGTTATATGAAAGGAAGCGTATGGTAGCCGCATGAATTTACGTTACGGATCTTGAATGTATTTTGTTGAGATAAGTGAAGTTACTAGTTTACTCTAAATGATTGCTCACTTAAAGCACAACTTTCTTGCTAGTATACACCAGGAGTGACGACGGTAGCACTTTGACTGCTGGCCCGAAGGCTTCCTGCGACCACTGGTTGCCTCCGGGGCATTCGAATGAACTTTAAACGCTGTTTTGGACATCTTTAGTAATGTTAAAAAAATGCTGTAAGAACTTGACCTACAGATTAGACTGCCCGAATTTATACTTAGGTTATAATGCCGGATGAATATCTTTCGAATAATGTAAATTTCGCGTCAATTCAGAAAAATCATCTTTATTTTATTTCATTTCAATGTTTTATACCTCTCATAAAACGTCCTTTACAAACAACGCGTACGACATTTTCACTGCAAATCCTGAGGCTGTTTGTAGTCAAAAATTAGAAAGTTATACAACTTGTCCGTGTTCGTCTCATGTTCGAAGTTTCTAAAAACCGAAATAACTGTGAATTTTCTTAAACATATTGTAATAGTCATTACTGTTGTGAAATTATCTACAAAAACATTACTCTAACTCTGCATCCATTTCCCAAATGGCTTCAATTACAATTCTCCTTATTTCTGCAACAGGTTATGTCCCCTAAAATACCTTCAAAGACCGAGTTTATTCATTTGTTCATATTATATCCATCATTTAAGTTCATCATTCAGTTATTCTGTGTACACAGTTGTCATTGTCTCATAGAAGCTAAATGAAAGAGACACTTTCTATGTACTTTGATTCGTTTAATTAGAATCGACCCAAATGCGAACAATGAGGCGGTTTGAGGAGATTCCCACGGTGCATCGTAAACCTGAAGGTTAGGAAAGGGAATGTAATACAGCTCTCCAATTGTTTTTACTACTGTTTGTGTAATAAATGCGAGAAATTGGTTTTTAAGTCGTTGGCAACGAAAGATGACTTAAAGATTTCTTTCATGTTGATTGTGGCCTTGATTTTCAAGAGAACGAACTTTAAGAGCTCTCTTTGTAAATTGTGATCGTTTTGTGACATCCTGAGCAAATGATAAGAAATAAGTAATCAGGTAGTAGGATTGCAATTTATTTTGAGCATTTTGAAAAGCGCAATTTGTTGTCCATTTTGCGCCTTTGTTTTAAACAGAGAATTGCTAGATACATTCATATATGCCAAAAAGTTACAACTGTCATAATTTTGGATGACATCTGCGACCTATGTGGTCGCCGTGGTGGAGTGGGTAGAGTGCTACGCTCACACGCCGAAGGGTCTAGGTTCGACTCCCAGCTCAACACCAATTTTTCGAATTTTTCACAGCACCACCTCTTTCGAGCTGCTGACAACACTCAAAGAGTATAATAATTGTCTAAGAAAGCTTTTCAAATTTCGACGTTTGGAGTCGGCAAAAACCGGTGGGGCCCTTCTACTCGTGAGAGAACAGTAGCGCTCACAACTGCAAGCAAGCTAGGCCCTAGGAGTTTAAAAAACAACACAAACGTACACAAAGTTTGCTCCCGTATACCAAAAAATGGGTTTTACATCAAATGAGCATTCTATCGAAAAAGTAAAATATTTCCCCACCCTGTCCATTTGAACACAAAAAATATTTATGATTAGGTTGTTGGTTTTCTGTCAAATTAATTTGTGTGCGTACAAAGATAAATGAGCATTGGTTCATTATCTTTGTGTATTTGTTTCAAGTTGTGTTGTTGTTTTTGTTTTCTGTAGCGAAAAAATGAATTTAAGATTTCTTAATGACATACTTTACACATTTGGTTCAAAAGCGTTCACGTATTTTGCTTCTTTCGGAGAGAGATTTGCCCCTACTCCTTAACAAATGACAGACTTTAGAATTTGGTACAGAAAATACTGGAACACACATATTCTAATATGCCAATAAGTCACAACTGTCACACGTCGTACGAGTTTAAAATATATCTGTTCCAGTACTTCTGTACCAAAGTCTGTACCAAAGTCCGTTTGTTAAGGAGTGGGGGTATATCTCTCTCAGAAAGAGGCAAAGAACGGGAACGCATCTAAGCCAAATGTGTAAAGTATGTCATTAAGAAATGTCAAATTAACTTTTTCGCTAAAGCAAACAAAAACAACAATAAAATCTCAGACACATGCATAGAGATGCTCACTTACCTCCGTAGGCACACAAAATAATTTGATAGAAAACCAACAACCTACCCACAAAAATTTCTTGGATTAAAACGGGCAAGGAGGGGAAATATTTTACTCTCTCGAGAGTGCGCTCAATTTACAGAAAACACATTTTCTGGGATACGGGAACTGACTTTGGGTTGATTTGCGTTGTTTTGTACTGCTTGTGTTGTTTTTTCGAGTACGGAAAAACACCTTATGTCTCTTGTTTTCTTATCTACTAAGTAGCTTTGTTTGACATTCTCACAGTTTCAACTGAAATGAGTTTTCGAGATTTTTTTGACAGTTGTGCTGCTGAGAAATATCTGAACAGTTCAAAGTTGCCCAAAAAGGAACTGTTTGTTCTGTTTAATTCTGTTCTGGTTAGTCTTATAAAACCAATTTGTTCAAACTTGTAATTATCCGACACAAAACATTTTTACGTAATCTCTAATCCAAAATATCTTTTCAGGTGGAAAACGAGTGCAATGAAATACCAACAGTAATAGTCCAAAACAAAATTGATTTAATGGATCAAGCTGTAGTCACTGCGTAAGACTCCACAAATAAATCTTTTAAGATCATTTATAAACAAAACATTAACTTGCAGCGATGAAGTGGAAAATCTAGCAAGAAATCTCGGGTGTCGATTGATCAGAACCTCTGTTAAAGAAGACGTCAATGTCGCATCAGTGTTCCGATATTTAGCTACGAAGTGTCACCAGCAAATGACACAATCCTACAATACAGTTGTGCCCGTTGGTCAACCGACAATAAGTAAACTCCAGACCCCAAAAAATAAATTCAATTCAACAAAAAAATACAATCAATACTCTTTCCAGGTGCTTTAAGTCCAACATTCACAAAGTCCAATGGAACAATCATCCTGAGGCCAGCCAAGAAGTCATCAAAGAAGAAGCTTGTCCTGAAGAAATGCGGCATTCTTTGAGAGGAGGTCTACCCAATCATATCCAGAACTCGGTGACACAAGTCGACATTTTACTTTAACGCGTATGATTTTTGTTGTGCTCCAGATTTCCGAATGGGGAAATCCTGCGCCCACCGCAAGAATCAGAGAAATGAGTCATAATTTAGAATTCAAAAATGATGATTTGTAAATTTGTTCTTTTAATATTGTGAGTAGATTGTATTCTGAAAGTTTCTTACTATAACGGTAATCACTGAACATAGCTTTAGATCTTTGATAAGATGGTTTACTGTAGTCCCTTATTTTTGTATTTTTAATAAGAAGATGAATATCACTTGCAACGAGATTTGTTGGTGATGAGAAGGAGAATAAATATTACTGTGTAATCGGTTGTGTTTGAAATATTTTTAACACTTTCTTTTTCTTGGCAGCTTCACATTTTAACTTCATTTGTCTGAGTTCTGTGGTATGAAGCATGAAGTAAAGACACGTCTTTGTCCCCAAACTCAGGCTGTTGAAAGGGGCAGCAGAAGAAGCACGCAATATGAAACAAATGGACCTGGAGTGGCTATTATGCACTTTGGTACATTTACAATCACAGTGTTGGGCTTAGACCTCCTACGGATTTATATCCTGATTAGGATAGTAGATAATCACTTACTAAAAAAATCCTGTACCAAGCCGTTTTTCGGAAAAACACAACCAACGACGCATTTACCCTGGTAAGGAAATAATATATTTAATCTGCTCGAATGCAAAATTTAGGATTGAATTCTTTTATATTTTTGTTTGAATGTAAAAGAACACTCTAGAGTACGCAACTTTTTACAAAGTAAATTTAAAATACGGAAATATTCAGTACTCAAAATACATTCTCAAAATTATTTCTCACATCTCAACCTGAGATATACTCAGTTGACACACTGTCGCCTCTAGACAGAGATAAGGGAATCAAAGAGATACTCATCTTAGACCAGTTTTTACCCCTGGCCCAGGCCCAGGGAGTTTGCAGTTGTGTGAGAAATCCCTTGAGAATCGCCAATATATCTACAAAATCACTGGATCTTAGACCAAATCGGTGGATAATAGCAGCATATCGGTCAGAGATAAGGGAATCAAGGAGATGCTCATCTTAGACCAGTTTTTTCCCTTGCCCCTATGCCTGTCCAATCCAGGGAGTTTGCAGTTGTGTGAGAAATCCCTTGAGAATCGCAAATATATCTCCAAAATCACTGGATCTTAGACCAAATCGGTGGATAATGGCGGCAAATTGGTGGATCCACCACAATAATGGCGGCGAATCTGTGGACTCAGCTCCGTAATGGTCTAGTTTTTCAAACATGGCGGCAGTTTCGGCGATTTGGCCAAAGGTGTTCAGAAATGCAACATGAGACTTAAAAAAATATTTAGCAATGAATACTTACGCCCATGCTTGTAGAACAATGTTCTTGCAAGAATATTATGAAATACCTAAATTACTTGAAAGAAATAAATAATTTGCATTGTTACTATGAATTGAAAATGATATTCACGCATTTATCACAGAAAGTGATTTCGTTCTAAGATCCGCACTCACCTCTTTTATGTGTGAAAAGAATCAAGCTTTAAAAAGCAAATGTTACACATTGATTATCTATGCCTCTTGGCACGACAGACCACTGTGTCGTATCAGCATATTTCACATACTCACACCGGTCAGTTAGAACACAAACCCCTTAAAGAACAGTTCGGCACTACGAGAAAGATAACTGGAGGAGCCTAAACAACTTCTTTAGGGATTTTTACTGGTCTTTATGCTTGCTCGATAGTGACGTCAATGCAGCTGCTGATATGATTACAAAAATAATTTTATCGGATATAAAATCCTTCATTCCTCACAGAGTAGGAGTATCACACTTAAGACAAAAGCCTGGTATGACTTGAGCCGCAAAGAGGCTATCAGGTTGAGAGAAATAAGCTTCCGGACTTTCAAAGCCATTCCTTCTGAGGAAAACCTGAAGAAGTTCACAAGGGCCCGAAGTTGCAATGCATTAACAAAACGTATTAAATTCTTCTTAGATCAAAAGTTGAGGCAAAAAGTGCTGCATTGTCCCAAGAGCAGCAAAAACTTTTGATCATTCGTAAAACACGTAAAGAATTCCGCCTAGTCTTTAATTCCAACGTTCATCTGCAATGACATTCCAGCTGTCAGCTCTTTGGGCAAAGCAAATCGGTTGACTGCACACAGCTCAACGCTTCCAGATTGTGCTTTGCACGCGACTGTACCGGAGAGCGTAAATTTTTCCATGGGACAAGTCCATTTTCGCACTCGTACAGTTGCAAATGCACTCAAAGATCTAAACGTGCACAAATCCGCTGGCCTGGATGGTATCCCCCGTTTTTCTGAAGAGGTGTTCTTCTACGCTGGTAAAAAAAAATGCGTAAGCTTTTCCATTTGTCCTAATCTTTAGATTATTTTCGAGTCAGTGGAAAACAGCATTTGTCTAGCCCGTCCCTAAAAAGAGTGAACCATCATCATCCACCTCCTACCGACCCATAGCACTTACCCTTATCCCTGCATTCCAAGGTCATGGAAACACTGATAAATCATCAGCTTATGAAATATCTCGAAACTCGGAAGCTTCTCCCCGAACAGATCTTTGTGTACTTTGTACCTCAAAAGAGCTAGTACGTGAAAAATTCTGGTTTAAGGTAAAATTAAACATTGAACTAGAATTAAAATCTTTACCCGTTACATCACAGGTGAAGCAGACTGAATGTGAAGAGTGATCGCCAGGATCGGCCATGTTATGCTTTTCTTAACAATTCCAAGGAGACATTTGCCTTTAATTGTTGGTGGCGCTCTCCATATGTCCCGGGACTCATTGAGTGATCTGTTATATTGAATGGCACAACGATTCAGAAGATTAACCCTGACAGGCCTTAAAGTACATTCAAAACTTTGTCGCCATTAAGTTGGTGGTGTATGTCTAGACCTAGCATTTGTGGTAAGCATCGATTCAGCTCTGGTACAGAACCCCATAAGGGCCCGTACAACCCTTGCATTGCGTTCCTGCATGCAATGACAATCATGGGAACATTGGTGTTGGGTTTACCTGTATTTTTGGTCAGGGCCTCCGTCGACGGTTGGGTCTCCCTACAGCACAACCAGATATCGCGCAACTCTCTAGGATACAGGATGACCAAGAGTATGCTCCCGAACCTTAGAAAGAAATCCGCGTCTTTTCAGCTATCTCTAGACAGGAACGAGTGCAGACGACTTGTCGGCGTTCTAACGGGGCACTTTACGTTCGCTATGCACCAAAGTCGGCTTGGGCTTAGGGATGTCACCCTTTGCGACGCCTGTGGAGAAGGTAAAGACACTTCAGAGCACTTTTCCTGTTAATGCCCCTCCTTTACTCGTATCAGGTGGCAGCTGCTTGGCGCTGATGTGGTGGAAACTGAAAACCTAAGTTCTATATCACAGAAGCGTTTCCTAGTCTTTCTTCAAAAAACCAAGAAATTACATTAAATGAAGGTTACTGCCTGGTAGTACAGTGGACCAGTATTTGAATTTGAGCGCTCCAGTGCAGTGTATCCCAACCTCCAAGGAAGAACAAATATTGACAGTTGAAGGATGTGTCAGCTATCAGTCAGTCTTATGGTTCTCGATTGTGGCCGCTGTGGCGTAGTGGGTAGTGTGCGACGCTCACATACCGTAAGTTCAAGTTCGATTCTCAGCTGAACACCTCGAATTTTTCACGGCACTACCTCGAAAGAGATAATAACTGTCTAAGAAAAAAGCTTCTCAAACTACGCCGTTCGAAGTCGGCTAAAAACTGAAGGTCCCTTCTACTCGTGAGAGAACAGTATCGCGCACAACATGAGTAAGCCCTGGTCCCCTGTGGACTGTCGCGCCATGTAATAATTATGGTTCTCGATTAAAGGCGAAAGTGGAACAGTGCGATCGTCTGTAAGGCTTTAGTAAATTTACGCGACAATATCAAATCGCGTAGTGTTCAAATTTCAAACTAGATTGGAATACATTTTTCCATAAACAATTTACACGAAAAATTCACATTTAATGTCGTCCTCGGTTCTCTAAAAAAGAAAATCATGTGCACAATTGTCAAACGCACGACTGAGTTAAGAATAGTCCTAATAGCTCGGAATTACAATATTATGGTCTTAAAAATGAAGATGTGCGGCCGGCCCACTCCGATTTGAAACATCTGAGACAAATATAGTATTCACAGTATAAGAAAGCCCAACAACAAGTGCGCACGGTTACGATTTGGCGTTGATAATATTTCCTCCTTAGTGAATGGTTTATATATTCGCTGAAAAAGTAACGTTTTAGTTTTGCACATTGCACACGTTAGGCACCGGCACATAGAATACCTTACATGCGTCAGCATCAGCAATACTTTGACAGATACATAAAATACGTGTGTTCTTATGGGACGTGGCACATAGACCAATGCTGCCGCTCACGCGACGGATGTGTTTGTTCAACTTTAAACTTTTCTCTCTCCGTCAGCGTTCACAAGCAACACATTATGACATTTCAAAAGATTTTTTTTGAATTTTAAATTAACATTTGTTAGGGTTTTAATGTTTTGTAAGATCTTGATGTATATACTAAATTGATTAGAAAATCAATGATTTTTTTTCAGCCGTAAAAATTTGTTCTGGTTTGTTATTGTATAGTTTCTCAATGTTTAACACAAGAAAAAGCGTCCACATTTCGATCTGCGTATAAAATCCGGAATCCAAAATTGACGGTTATATTTTCGTATTAGTATATTCATTTCTTGTTTGAGCAGTACGAAGGTTGCCTTTTATTATTCGGGATTGGGCAATCCTAGTGTTGCAATCTGGCAACTGCCAGCTCTATCGTAAAGTTTGACATTTTTGAGGTTATACGTACTCAGAACGTTTTGACACACGAGCGCTATTTGTGTTGTTTACAGTAACTTAAAATATTCATCTCGCCCAAAAAATAGAATTAAATCGTGAAAATTTTCGTGCGATTATTTTTTACAATTTTCGACGTGGATTAACTCAACAACAGTGCATCGATGAACTTAACTCAATTTTTGGCGATAAAACTCCATCAAGGGTCGGTGTTTATCGATGGTATGGTGAATTCAACTGAGGTCGTAGTTCACTCCAAGGCGAATTTCGTGAAGGTCGTCCAAAATCAGTTGTTGTTCCGGAAACCATTGATACTGTGCGGCAACTGATATTGCAAGATCGTCATGTGACCTATCGTGAGATTGAGACAACCTTAGGCATTAGTGGAACCAGCATATATTCAATTTTGCATGAACATTTGACCGTCAAACAAATTTGTTCGCATTGGATTCCACGCAATTTTTCAATCGCTCAAAAAAAGGCTCGTGTCGATTGGTCGAAAGAAATGCTCCGAAAATACGATCGCGGTGCTTCGAAACACGTCTATGACATCGTGACAGGTGACGAATCTTGGATTTACGCTTATGAGCCCGAAAGTAAACTGCAGTCGACACTATGGGTGTTTCGAATTGAGCCAAATCCAACAAAAGTTGCTCGCGCACGAAGCACTGCCAGGCAATGGTCGCCTGTTTTTTCGGAAAAACTGGACATGTCGCAACCGTACCACTAGAACAACGCAAAACAGTCAATTCTGAGTGATACACAACCATTTGTTTGCCAGTTGTTTTCCAAGAAATTAGGAAAACCAACAACCAAAGACGGATCATTCTTCACCACGGCAATAAGAGCTCTCACACATCATCTCAAACAACTGCATTTTAAGCACTCAAAACATCGATTTGATGAGTCATCCGCTGTACAGTCCTGACTTGGCACCGATTTTTTATTTACTTTTTATTCCCGTACGTAAAAGATAAAATGAGAAGTCAACTTTTTCGACACTTGAAGAAGCGGTTGATGCGCTCAGAATGCATGTTTTGGAGATACCTCAATCAGGCTGGCAAAAGTGCTTCGACAATTGGTTCAAACGCATGCAAAAGTGTATAGAACTTAATTAGGAACATTTTGAAAATCAATAAAGCTATTTTCGATGATTAATATATTTGCTTTTGTTCTCTAATCCCGAAATATAAATGGCAACCCTTGTATCATTAAGCTTTATTAGTAAATCCAGTAATTCGTCTATAGGCATTTTTGCATACAAATATCGGACCGCTCTACAGTATAACAAAACCAAATTAAATTTCAAGCTGTTCCAATTGGTCTGGATTGCTGCAAATGCCAACGAAATTCGCCGAAAGACTGTCAAAAGGCGCTACATTTGCTGATTTTTTTGTTGTTTTTTTTAGAGGAGAGAGCTCATGTGAGGGTAATATATTTTCCTTCCCTACGAATTTCTGCCGAAGAAAATGCTGTGGGGAGCAGATGACTGCCAAAGTAAATATAAAAAACCTCTGACATTTCATATATCTGATAGCCGTTTATATATAATATTGCGAATTTCTACGAAAAGTCGTTTCAGAAGTTATGGCAGAGTTACTCTCTCCAAGAGAAATTTTTACACAAACTATTCAACTACGAATTTCTGTGCACAAATGAATTGGGACAAATCTATTATATTTAATATATTGCACACGACATAATGTTCAATCACTTTGCCGATTAAATCGCCAAAGGTTGGCAAGTCCGCTGGTGTTGATGAAATCCGGCCAGAAATGCTCCAGGCAATGAGTGAAGAGGGGGTCTGGTGGCTTACTCGTGTCATTAAGGTGACTGTGAAGAAATATCTTAAGTAAAACAGCTGGCAACGCGATCCCAGGAAGAATTAAAGAGAAAAGGAGCAGATGAAGGAACGTCAAATCTGTACAGTTGATTATATTTGATTTAAAAAAGAGAGTGGCAGTCGATCATCAACCATAAGATAGTAAAGTATTTGGAACTAAAAAATTTGAGTTTTTATTTTGAAAGAAATAAAGAACTGCGTAATTTAGTTTACAAACCTTTGTGTTTTAATTGTGGCAAAACTATTTTTTTACATTCTCAAATTTTTTAAACTAAAAATGTATACTGCATTAAGTGGACGAAGAAATAGCTAACGTCCCAGACTGGAGATGCTCAAATTGCATAATTACTCAGATTCGCTGTCAGGCAACAGCAATCCCTACAGCACAAACGGAACCTAAGAAAGGAGAAAAAGTATCCTCAGTACACCAGAAGCATCTAGATATTCAAGATCCGCAAAACGACGCCAGCCGAACAACGGTATTTCCCAGTTCACAAGAAAATCCCCAAACACAAAGGGATGAAACTAACACCAATACAAACTCTCAAGAAAAGTGGCACACAGCTGAAGCTAGTGCGCACATCCCGGTGAGTGCACACAAATATTTACCGCAACACATTGATGCCGCATCTGTATATTCCTCTCGCTCTAGCAAATCTAATCGGTTACAACAACGCCTGAATTTAATACAAGAAAAAGAAAACATTCTTAAGGCGAGAGAAGATTTGTTGGCGAAGAAGGAAGAACTTTTGAATGCATTATCTGATAATGATCTTGACGAGCAATTCAGTAACATCGAATTACAACGTTCAAATAAAACGACGAAATCTAAAGAAGAAACTGACAAAAGAATTTTCAATTATCTGGATTCCATGCAATCATTTGAACCTAAACAATCACATTCTAATACCAAGACCGAAATTGCACCTACACTACAGGAGACCAAGACTAATATCCCCACAATGCAGCAAATCGCTTCCAGATACGCAATAGGCAAAGAACTACCGACTTTCACAGGAGATGTGGCAGAATGGCCAATTTTCATAAGTACTTATCATCAAACAACGTCAGTATGTGGTTTCACAGATGACGAGAATATAATTCGTCTACGAAAGTGCTTAAAGGGTAAAGCAAGAGAATTGGTTGCGCCTCAATTAACCATTCCATCATCTGTCCCAATTATAATCGAAACCCTAAGCGAAATATACGGCAGACCAGACATGGTAATGGAGACTTATATTGATTATATAAGACAGATGTCATCTCCCAAATTTGACAAATTGGAAACAGTAGTTGAGTTCGCTATTGCAGTAAGAAACCTTTATGCAACTCTTAAACAAGCAAATATGGAAGATCACATTCGAAATCCTATGCTGTTAAAAGAGCTGATTGAAAAATTGCCATCAGCCATGAAGATGAATTGGGCCGCATACAAACGAACAAACTCTGGTCAAAGTAGTCTACCCATTTTTGTAAATTGGCTAAATGAAATAACAAGTGATGCATGTAGTGTCATGTCAAAAGCAAATTGGTCAAATATTAAAAAAGTACATCAAGCTGGTAAGCAGAAAGAAATTCTAAACGTCCATCAAAAATTAGAAGAAGACTCAACGCTATCAGCATTAGTTAATCCACCCGTTATTCGAAACTGCAAGGTATGCCAAAAAAGTTGTAAGACAGTTGCGAGTTGCAACGAATTTCTTAATATGAATACATCTCACCGGTGGGAAGCTGTTAAGCAGTTAAAACTATGTCGCCAGTGCCTGAATAGACATCCGTTTAAATGCAGAAGACCAGTGTTGTGTACAAAAGGGTGTGCAAGGAAACATCATCCTCTCCTTCATAACGAGATCAGTTATAACACAATCAGTACTGAACCGTCTATGAGCCATCAGACAATATCGAAAGTCCTTTTCAGAATACTGCCAGTGATTTTGGAATACAAAGAAAAGACAGTAAGGAGTTTTGCCTTTCTCGACGAGGGATCATCAAGTTCAGCGATGGATTAGCGGAACAATTGGGACTTGAAGGTGAACAAGAACCACTGTGCCTTAAATGGACTTCTAGAATCACAAGGATGGAGAATAATTCAAGAAGGGTGAAAGTAAACATCTCAGGTATTTTCAAGTCGGCAAAGAAGTTTTTTTTGTCAGATGTGCGCACTGTGCAATCATTAAATTTACCATCACAATCTTTAAATTACAACGAGCTGTCTAAAAGATATAATCATCTCCGCAATATTCCAGTAGCATCATATAGCAATGCAAGGTGCGAAATTCTTATTGGAGTGAGAAATTGGAAGAAGATGAACCCATAGCAGCAAAATGTCGTTTGGGATGGACCATTTTTTCTACAACCGGAATCGAAAACAACATTGATGATAAGTTTCATTATAGTTTGCATGTGTGCGAATGTCAACAAACAACAGATACTGAAGTACATGATATGATAAGAGAATATATTTCCATAGATAGTTTGGGAATTTCCGGGAAGAAGGATGAGAAACAACAGTGGGAGGAAGAGCATTCAAAGCAGATATTATCCACCACAGCCAAACATTTAGGAGATCGCTATGAAATAGGCTTGTTATGGCGGTACAAGAATATCAATTTTCCAGATAGCCGCCCTATGGCTGTTCGACGATTGATCTGTCTAGAGAAACGACTAAAACTCAACCCTGAACTAGCAGAACAAATCAAAGAGCAAATTAAGCAGTATGAAATCAAAGCATATATTCGAAAGCTTAGCCCACAAGAACTTCTAAAATCCAATCAGAAAACTTGGTACTTGCCAATATTTCCAGTTAGAAATCCGAATAAACCGGAGAAGGTGCGTATTGTATGGGATGCAGCTGCCAAAGTAGGTGGAATTTCCTGAAACACACTATTAATGAAGGGCGTTGACTGGAATGCATCGTTGCTGGGTGTTCTTCTACGTAGCAGAGAAAGAAAAATATGCATAGCCGCAGACATTAAAGAGATGTTCCATCAAATAAATATCACTAAAAGTGATCAACATTTTCTGCGTTTCCTGTGGAGAGATTGCGTAGAGGAGAATGAACCAGATACATACGTGATGCAGGTCATGACATTTGGGGCGACATGCTCTCCTAGTTGTGCACAGTACATAAAAAATGAAAACGCATTACATTTCATCGATAAATATCCCAGAGCTGTAAAATGCATAACAAGCAACCATTATGTTGATGACTTGCTTGATAGTGTCGATACTGATGAAGAAGCCGTGCAGTTAGCAAGGGATGTGACAAAGATACATAAACGAGCGGGATTCGAAATCAGAAATTGGAAATCCAACTCCGTGAAAGTTATGGGTATACTTAACTCCGCAGCGTCAAGAGATAACATCGATATTTCCTTTTATACTGACACTCCTAAAGAGAAAGTATTGGGAATGTGGTGGTGTATAAAGAGTGATGAATACACATATTCTCTTTGCTACAATAAAGGGAATTCATCGGTGTTAAAAGGAGAAAAGTGCCCAACGAAGAGAGAAATATTAAAAATATTAATGTCGATATACGATCCAATGGGACTAATTGCACATTTTTTGGTGTATCTCAAAATTATTTTGCAGGACATCTGGCGAAGTGATATACAGTGGGATGAGAATATTCAAGATGAGCAACAAGAACTGTGGAAAAATTGGCTGAGCATTCTCCCAATGGTAGAACATTTGCATATACCACGATGCTATCTGAAGAACTTTTCATCTTGGAATGATGCAAAAACTCAGTTGCATGTTTTTGTAGACGCCAGTGAAAAGGCATGTGCTGCTGTCTGCTACTTGCGTATTGAAAAAGGAAACTATGTGGAATGTGCTTTGGTCGGAGCCAAAACAAAGGTAGCGCCATTAAAGCTACGCTCAGTACCTAGACTGGAGTTAGATGCAGCAGTTATGGGATGCAGATTTTATAAAAGTATACAGGAGGAACTGACTATACAAATCGAAAAGGTAACCTTTTGGAGCGACTCAAAGGTAGCCCTAAGCTGGGTAAGAGGAGATCCAAGAAGGTTTACAAAATTTGTAGCTTTTCGAGTTTCCGAAATTCAGGAGAACTCAAATATAAAGTCCTGGCGCTATGTAAATACCAAAAATAACGTTGCAGATGATGCAACAAAATGGACAAAACTTCCAAAATTGGATTCAAAGGATCGATGGTTTACTGGGCCTGCGTACTTGCTGTTAGAGGAATCCAAGTGGCCAGAAAATAACTTCGCAGTTAATGAAACATCAGAGGAGCTTATAAACATACATACTGAGGAGACACCGCTTATCGATTTCAACCGATTTTCAAAGTGGAAGCGACTACTCAATACCATAGCATATGTAATGAGATTTATAAACAACACCAAAAACACCGATTGTCACATTAAACGTAAGGGAAAACTAACAAGCGAAGAATTAAGCCAAGCAGAAATATTGATCTTTAAGTTGGTTCAAAAGGAGGTTTACAGACGTGAGATAATTCAATTTGGAATAACACCAGCAGCTGATCGAAAAGAACTTAAAGTCACAGTTGATCACAACAGTTCCTTATTTCGTTTGTCACCATATGTAGATGAGGATGGCTTGTTAAGGATAAGAGGGAGAACCGAAGCTGCCGAATTTATTGCAGAAGACACTAAAAGACCAATCATTCCACCAAAGGATCATCACATAACTCGTTTACTGGTTCAACGTGTACACGAAGAATTCCTGCATTCCAACAACGAAACTGTGGTCAACCAAATACGGCAGCGTTATTGGATTCCAAAACTCAGGTGCGTCGTAAAGAAAATTAAAACTTCTTGTCAATTTTGTAAAAATAGAAAGGCAAAACCGCAAGAACCTGAAATGGCACCACTTCCTATTGCAAGATTGGCAGCCTTTGCTGACCCATTTTCACATGTGGGTGTTGATTACTTCGGACCGATAAATGTGACAATTGGGCGTCGTATAGAGAAACGATGGGGTGTTATTTTTACATGTCTCACAATAAGAGCAGTGCATGTTGAGATAGCCCACAAACTAGACGCGGACTCCTGTTTTAACGATTTCGTAAACCGTGGATTTCCCAAAGTTGTATACAGCGATAGAGGCACAAATTTTATTGGTGCAGAGAGGCTGTTGCAAGGGTCATTAAAAACAATCAATATGGATAAAGTAGCACAGAAGTTCGTGAGCCCTACACTCCAATGGAAATTTATTCCTCCAGCTTCACCACATATGGGCGGTGCTTGGGAACGCTTGGTCAAATCCCTAAAATTGGCTTTATATGACTCCTTACCAACTAGAACGCCTTCGGATCCACTGTTAAGGTCATGTTTAATAGCAGCAGAAAACATAGTGAATTCTAGGCCACTTACTTATATGCCCCTTGAAAGTGATTTGCATGAAGCGTTAACTCCAAATCACTTTTTAAGGCTAACATCTGGAGCAACGAAGAAAATGGCAGCAATAGACGACAGCGTAAAGGTTTTAAAATATGCTTATCTGGCTAAGGAGAGATTTGCTGATAAATGTTGGAAAAGGTTTGAGGCGGAGTATGCACCAGAACTAACTCTTCGGTCAAAATGGCATAGACAGATTTCACCATTGAAGGTGGGCAACATCGTGTTGATTGTGGACAAAAATTTACCAAGAAATAACTACCCGAAAGGAAAAATTATAGAGGTGAGACGCAGCCAAGATGGACAAGTGCGCAGCGCGGTTGTTCAGACCGTGGAAGGGGTTTTAGTAAGGCCAGCTGTTAAACTGGCAGTGCTAAACGTGGAAAAAGAGGGTCCATCATCATCTAATCACGAAGCTGCTGTACCGGGGGGAAGTGTGAAGAAATATCTTAAGTAAAACAGCTGGCAACGCGATCCCAGGAAGAATTAAAGAGAAAAGGAGCAGATGAAGGAACGTCAAATCTGTACAGTTGATTATATTTGATTTAAAAAAGAGAGTGGCAGTCGATCATCAACCATAAGATAGTAAAGAAGTATTTGGAACTAAAAAATTTGAGTTTTTATTTTGAAAGAAATAAAGAACTGCGTAATTTAGTTTACAAACCTTTGTGTTTTAATTGTGGCAAAACTATTTTTTTACAGTGACCTGGAAACGTGTCGTCGTGTCATTAAGGTGGCCTCTTCTTACAAAGGGGGACAAGAGAGTGTGTTCAAACTACAGGCGCACATCTCTCTTAAGTTTCCCTGATAAAGTCTACGCTAAGGTGTTGGATGTCCGTTCTAGAGCTATGGTCGAGTCTAGTTTGGGGGATGAACAATGCGGCTTTCGTCCCGGCAGAAGTACAACCGACCAGCTTTTCACTCTAGGAATGGTACTCGAAAGGGTTGGAAGTATGGCAAACCGATCTACAATTGTTTTGTAGACTTGGAAAAGGCATACGACCGAGTTCCTCGAGGTAAGTTCTGAAGTGTCCTGCAGGAGTATGGGATTGATGGTCCTCTATTAGGTGCTAATTAGTCTCTATACAAAAACTGCGGTAGCTGTGTCCGAGTAAACGCTAATAAATCAACACCTTTCACCAAGGGTGTGTCTTGTCACCTCTCTTCTTCATAAATTACAAAGATTGGATGTAAGGAATGTTCCTTTTTGGGAGATTTGAGGGTGAGTCATCTCCTTTTGGCAGATGACTTAGTCATTCTCTCATCCTCCCAAATGGAACTCCAGCGCGCACTCTATAGGTTTGTGGCCGGGATTAAGGTAAATGTGGACAAATCGGAAGTTATGGTAATTTCCAAAACCCCTGTTCAATGCACTCTACATGTAAGTGGAGACTCATTGAAACAGTATGAGAGAAGTTTGAGTATCTTGGGGTCCTTTTCACGAGTGACGGGAGGAGCAACGCTAAGCTTTCTTGTAGGATTGGCCAAGCCGAACTTACTGTCAGAGCCAAGCTATCGATTTTTAACTCGGTGTTTGTTCCAACCCTCACCTATGGTCACGAAACATGGGTATTGACCGAAAGAATAAGATAGCGAATACAAGCGGCCGAGATGAGATTTCTCCGTGCTATTGCTGGAATAACTCGCCGGATGAGAAACAAGGTACTCAATGTTGAGGAGCTACTTCTCCAAACGGAATAAGTTATACTTCGATGGTTTGGTCATGTGACGCGAATATCCCCTTCATTTCGACTCCCGAGACGTGCCTTAGATGCAGTTCCATCAGATAGACGACCGCTTGGCAGACCCAGGAAGAGATGCTAGATCATGTCCATGGACTTACCTGGGACGCTTAGACATATCTCCTGATGAGTAAGAGTCGATGGTGGAGGATCGTGCGGCCTGGAGATCTCTTGTGCGTGCGCTGCCCCCGCGACCCCATTAGTGGAACATGCGGCCATTGAAAATGATGATAATAATGATGTTGCTTTTCTCGCAGTTTCAATTTTTCCTCAGTGTCACTTAATAAATCTCCAAATGCTTAGTTTAAGAGCAGATGGTTTCAGACGGTTGTGTAAATTTATAAAATTGACTTTTGTGATGTTTGGATTTGAATGCGTGACACCCTGCACAATTGTACATAGGAGGAACACCTCCAGTGCAAAATGATTCTTTCAAATTTCTTTTCAACGAGAATATTCCACCAACTCACTCTGTTCATCAGAACCATAAAATGCCTCAACTGATGTTATTTAATATTTTAAGACACAATACAAGTCATTTTGAAAACTTTATCAACTAGGATTATTGAGAACTGTCAACCAAATTAATTCAGGTAACTGCTTCCTTCCTCTTATGATATCCGTTTTCAACTTTAAACTAAAATGAACTGAATTCAACCATTTGGAAAGAAACAAAAATCAAAGAACACAGTTTCGTTTCAATCAATTCCACACCTGTCACAATTCTTCACAGTTCCAATTGGCTGTCAAAATATTTTCGTTCGTCTTCTCTGCAAGAGGTTCTGACTTTAATTCCACAGCAAAATTTTCTTTAAAATACAATGTAGAAACATTCTCCGAACATACACAAAAGATTATGGTTCGTGGTGAAGGAATAAATTAAATTGTCAAATATAATCGGAAAAAACAAGCCCAACAAAATGAGTGGAAAAATAAATGCTGAAATTGAAAATTGTGTTCGGAACAACATCAACTGGCAGAATCTGCCAGTGCACTTAAAACAGGTAAGCAAAGTTCTCACCAAAGTGTTGAAGACCTTTCAATGTGTATTCCTATTGAAAGACATTAACATAATTAACGTGACCGTGGTTAGTGCCCAGAAGAATAATTTAACATCTTGTTTCGAAGTCTGTTGATGTGTGGTGTGAGAGTTAATGCATCTTGTTTGACAAAGTTGAGAGGGAGTTGGTGTTGAATTCATGGTACTTGGCTCACTCTCTCACAACCACCCTCGTACGTGGCTGAAACTCAAGATCTGATAGCGAAGATTGGGTTTCGTTGCCTTAAGCTGCGAGGCTGTTATTAAACATATCCAGATTTGTTTACATTCAACGTTGAATTGGTGGGTGATGATAGTTAATTTTTGCTATTTCCAATCATGTGATCCCATGCAGAAGGCAGCTGAAAGCTGTGGCTGTGGTTTATATGCAATTAAAGCGAAAGTGTTATTTGCATCATGAAATAAAAACAGGCAAAGAAAAGTCTTCTCTGACATCTCAACTATTGGAATCGTTTAGTTGATTAGCTATCGTGAGAAATGATAAACCTAGAAGTTATGTGATCGTACGCCCACTGGTGAGAGGTATTTTTGAGCGCTTTTCACTCCCAGTTGGTTGGGTGATATCTTATCAGTGCTTCGCTGGTCAGATAGGCATGAATGTGTGACTAGCTGCATGTAGTTGAAGTAATTTGTTGCGATAAATTCGTTTGGATGTATCTGGGGCCTTGAATGCGTGTACGATCTGTGTAAACACAAGCGTGGAAAACACGCTATGTTATATGTCTCCGATTGCAGCATACGTTTGATAGCAAGCTTACTTGCTGGCATTGCTGAATTTGATCAGCGGATGTTTTCGGAAACGTTTGCGCATCGATCATGTATCCAGGAGCGTAATTCTGTGATTTCACATTTATTTTATGGAAAAACAAAAACAAGGAGAATTGTTTTTGCTCTTCATCAAAGCGTAGCTTATTGCGAGTCAGATGAAGTGAGGAAATTTTTATTGGCTTCTGTTTGGAACGCTGTGCGTTCAATGTTTTTGGTAGATAGGTTATGCGGAGCACATGATTATTTCTCCTACAAAAAACACCACAAATTGTACACATTCTTAAAGGATGTATCATTTGCGATATGCCAATATGGGCTTCACGGAGATTATTACAAAACTCGATAAGTCACCTGAAAACACCTAGATTCACACATTTTCCATTAAATTTACTAATTTTCATGTTCAAGATCTTGCATAACAATCAGAAGGATTACGATCGCTACGTATTCAATTATAGTTTAAAAAATCAATTGCGTCACAGAGGAAACTTAGGTAAGTATACGCCTCATGATATCGTAACCTCAATTAATGTTTCTTCTTTCTTTGCTCTAAAGCAAGAAAAGTTTTTCGAAACGAACAGCGTTACTATGAGCTGCTAGTACAGAAGAGCATCAATTGCTTGTGCTTGTTCCCCTATCACCTGGCCGACATTGTTACAAAGGGATTGCGAGTGACTCCATTCAATTACTATCTAGATGTTATCAGTAATCTTGTGAAAAACGACAAGAGCTACGATACTTTGCCAAATTTCACTGCTGCCGATTGTGAGTCCTCAGTACAACATCAACGAGTTCACGTAATTAATTCAATTTTTAATTGTAGGTTTGAGAGTGCTTGGGATTGGACGAAACGAGTACCTGGCCTTGATAAGTGACCTCAAGACAAACACGTCCAAGCTGCTATTCAGTAAACCAAACCCAATGGTATTCCTGCCCAAATTCCCAGTGAGAATCAACATCGAACCATGGTGGAAGGTTGAAGTTGGTTATGTTTTGGAAAGTGATATTAGAGTAAGTTTAATTTGAAATCGTCCTTCAGTCAGTCGGACATTAGGCGTGTTTCGATTTTCAGTATGTAAACGACGCCGAAAGGAGTCTCATAGATGATTTGATTGACTTCGGCTCGCAGACAGCTGGAAAATGTGATTATAACGTGGTTCATAGCTTATACCGGTTTGTATAAAAAAAAAACAACAAAATATCATCCTGCCCCGAATCCTTATGTATGCTCATTCCACCTCTTAGGAAAGGTCTCATTTATCTGGACGTTCCCATAAGCGGCGAGGATCGAATATGTATCCCGCCGCTGAAGAACTTCGTGATGAACCGTGTGAGCGGAGACTATTTTGAAAATCTGCTATACAAGGTGTTTGTGAGCACTGATGAGCATATGACCATGTCGGAGCTGGCACACATGCTGCAAATAAATTTGGATACAGTCAAGCAGGCAGTTTCTCTATTTTGTCGACTTGGATTCGCCAAGAGAAAAGCCCCCCTGGAGGATTCAATTACCGCCGTCTATCACCCTAGCTGGGAAAAACGCAATCAGGACGAGGACAGCGCAGACCGTCCGCAGATCACACCGCTCAACTACCACTCATTGCTGATTAACGAGGAGGGTACTGGTTTGATCACACAGGAAAACAGCCCAAAGCGACCAAAAGAGAAGGACAATAACTCCATCGAATACGTCTCCGATGAAAACAACAGTGATTTCTCATTCACTAACGTTCCCACGCCTTCCCCAGTGCAGGAGGCAAAGCGGGTAGAGAAAAACGAGAGCTCTGAAATCGATTTCAGCTCTGAGCTGGAAGATGTGAGTGAGGTCACAAAGTCAGTGAAGGAGAGTCCAAGCCCCAAGAGTGGAAAGCGGGTGGGTTTTCTCTTTGATTCCACACTGACAGCGTTTCTGATGATGGGAAACCTATCGCCTGGTCTAAAGAACCACGCTGTGACGATGTTTGAAGTTGGCAAGCTGTGCGATGAGAGCATGGACACATTTTTAACGGAGTTGGAAAAGGTTTCGTTGCTCGATGCAGAAGGAGAAGGTGATGTCAGCCGGTACTTTGCACATGCAGTAAGACACTATTGGCAGTAATAAGCTTTTATGACTGAACTGTGGTTTTTCCCAGATAATCCTGAGGTCGACGATAATCGCTCTGCGGAATGTTCTTGCCGGCGGTCTAGATCTGCTTCGACTGGAGTGCCTGGAGAGCCTAGACCATAAGACGAGGGACCGACTTCTGGAAAAGAAATACAAGTGAGTACTCGTGCCGCTTTGGAATCTTTCCACCTAACCTGAAAGTCTTGGCCTTGTAGGTTTATCATATCAGCGTCCCCTCTAACGGGCTGCATAACCCATATGTTTAACATTCCATTCTTTGGACAGTTCTATAGAAGCTCCGAGAATTCTCATCTTTGGACGAAACTGTTCTACTACCACATATCCGGTTATGGCCCACCTAGTTTGTTCCTCTGCAAAGGAACCACACTGAAAGCGTTGCCCCGCCTGTTCCTCGGATATGGAAAGCTTTTGGTCAACATCCTGCATAGTGATTCTTATGTCATCAATTCAGAGAGCTTCCGCAACTTAAATGATCAGCTTAAAAACGGGTGCATACTGCTACAGGGTTACGGCATACGTTCGCCAGGCGAGCTGCGCTACGAAGCATTCCCATTCAACGAGAAGGATCGCCGGCAGACGATGTGGTGTGAACATAAAGCCGTGCAGAAACTGAGGGAGCATCTGGACCTCGAGAACACGTGTGGCTTCATCACTTTCGTGAACACTGGGGTGCCTGATATCGGCTGCGAGAACTACGACATCAATGTGCACCTAGAGCGTCCCCGCGTAAAGAAAAAAAGTCTGCCTGGTGGTATTGTTGAGGTAAAACAGCCGTCTGCGCCGCCATCAAAGCAAATCCCGGAAGTATCCCTCAAAGTGGATGTTCCCGAGATGACATCACCCGCAGATCCCTCCGAAGTGACGAGTTTCAATCGCCTCACCCCTCCGAATCGGACGGACTTAAAGAGTCCCGATGAGGACTATTTTTCAGTGACACCCCAGCATGGTTCTCCATCCAATGTGTACATGTCCGAGGACTGCAATGAACTCCTCGCCTCAGAGCTGGCTAAGTGTGAACCCACAAGGGAACTGGTATCCCAGGGTTCTGTGGAGATTCCCATGCAGTCACATCAGGGTCTCTCCCCAGTGGATTCGCAGTCTGAAGACGACTACGGCGAGCCGTGGACTGTGCTGGATGTGAACTTCGGTGTTCCGCTCTTCGATGTGGATTGTAATACCAGAATTTGCGAATACATCGTCAGGAATCTATGCAATGATGAGAGGTAAGTAAAGATAGATGCATGCTGTCACACGGAATCCATGCATTGTATTCTTTGCTTCCAGCTTACAACGATTACCTACAGTCAATGCGGCGATGAATGAGAAATTCCTGAAGTTCGTCAAGCAATGTTTGGTAAGAATCGAGCATTGTTTACTTCTTGCGAACAATTTCAAACTCGATATATATTTACAGTATTTCGAGGACGAAAATGTTGAACTGATTAAAATTGGAAAACTCCTGCCACATCCCAGAATTAATCTAGCATTTGAAAATGGAAAGGTCTGCTACTGGAGCGGCAAATAAACCTACCAGCCACATTTATCACATTCCGTTTTGTATACATTTAGTCCGTACATCTCAAAATACTTTCCATGTGACTTTGTATAACAGATACATACGTTTTAAGAAGATTAGAGCTAGACACGAGTTCAACTTGTATTCAGTGGTTAGACGTTAGAAGCAATGTGTACCTTATGCGATTGTAAAAGAAAAAAAAAGTAATTGAAACGGTTATTCATCCAAATTGCCAAAATAAAAATTTAAAAATCACACAAACCGATTGTTACGCATGCGTATGCGGCGACGAAGCACATTCGTTTACCTCCTTACTTTGATTTAATTTGTTTTCGTTTCACTGATGGCAACATAGTTGAGTTGTTGAAACCGAAATGCTTTATTGACTTAATTTTGTTTTTAAACATATTTTACTATTATTTGCAATAAAGTATTGTACTTAGTTTGAATGAAATTTATGTGTAAAGTGCGAATACTTTGTTCTGTTGATTTTTAGCGCGCCATCAAAAATGAGCTCCAGTTGGATTGTAGAAACCAGAAGGGAAAACATGAAGCTAGAACCAATTGTGTTAAAAATTCATTTAGTTCTGATTGGCCGTCGTGGCGTAGTGGGTGTAGTGCGACGCTCACACGTCGAAGGTTTAGGTTCGATTCCCGGTTGACCACTTCGAACTTTTCACGACACCACCTCTTCCGAACTGCCGACAACACGCAAAGGGTAATGACTGTCTAAGAAAAAGCTTCTCAAACTTATCCGTTCGGAGTCGGCAAAAACTGTAGGTCCCTTCTTCTCGTGAGAGAACAATAACGTGCACAACACGAGTAGTTGATGAGCAAGCAAGGTCCCGGTAAACTGGTCTGTGGACTGTTGCACCATCCAATTATTATTATAATTATTGTAATAACGAAAAGTCAAAGTAAAAATTCGTATTCTCAAAACAATACAAGACGTTTACCGATCTCGAACGTGAAAATAAAAAAAAATATTTTTGTGTTCACAGGAGTTGTCTCGCAACTTCGCACCAGTAACAAAGTTATCTTAAAATGAGGGTGGCAACGCGCTAATGAATTAAAAAGAGTAGGTTCTAAGGTCGGCGAAAGCGTTACGTGCTGTGGCATAATAATGCAGACCCTAAAACTTTAGAACTATCAAAATCCAAATTTGAACACAGTTAAGAAGTAGCCGAGAACTTCCTTCTGTAGCACATTTTAGTCGTCCTCGGTGAAAATGGAGAAGAAAAAAGACAATAGACTACCCTGGAGTTTTATTAGCATTTTGAATGAAAGAGCGCTGTGAAACCATGCAAGGTCTTAAGTCATGGAATCAAATTTGGAAACCATTAGCGTGCTATGTCACTGTGGCTACCTATGTAATTTCAAACGGGAAGTACTCATTAATAAGAGGATGCAGTCTAACTCGTGCCAGAGAAGGCACCTATTTACAAATCCAAAATATTTTACTAAGGGCTCATTTCTTAAAGAAAGCTGTGGAGTGCCACAAAACGTTCTCAACAAAACCCATTTAAAATATCATAATAACATTTAAAAAACACTACAAATCAAATTCAATTCAACAATTTATTATTTCAAAAAGAGAAAAATAATGTAAACAACATCTTAACTAATAACAATGGAAAATGAATGCATACTAAGGATGCATAAATTGCACTAAAGAAAATCTCCATCCTTCGCATCGGATCGATGGCTGATGCAGGGGCCGGCCGACAATTGATCGCTCATACAGTCAACAACATTAATTGTTAAGTGTGCGTTTAGTTGATTCAAGTTTTCTGTGTTCCCATAAATGCTTGTTGTAAATATTCAACAACATAAAATCTCTCTCTTTGTATAATTCATAGCATATTTTCTCTTTTGTGAGTTGAAAATGAAATCCAAAGTCAGTGAAGGAAACAAAAAACTTCAAGCAACAACCATCCAGAAAGGGACACCATTGCTATTGGTATTGATGGACGGTGTGAAGTTCTTCAAATTCAATTCAATTGTTTTTATATGTTTGTTTTTTTTTTCTGTTCATTTTGTAGGTTATTTTTTTTTATTTTGCTCTTCTTTCTTCCACACTGAATAATTTTGTTGCGCTCAATAATGCAGTCCGAAAGCAAAATGAATATTAGAAATTTCATGTAAACTACGACGACGAAACTGATGAGAAGACGACAACTGCCAGCTATCTACTTCTTATTGCTTTTTCACATCTTCTGCTTCGGGGGAGAAGAAAATAAAATCGGTTGGTTATTGTAAAAAGAAAGTTGCTTATAGGTGTGACTCCTTCTGAAGATTGTATGTGAGCGCAGTAGAAACTTCATCGTATAATACTAGGAAAAATGTGTAGTATCTCTATGGGGTTGTAAAATGATTAACAGCTGTAAAAATGTTGTCCGTAAATGCAACATTACGTTGGATTGTGTAAAAAAAAATATGTTTTTTTTTAAGAATCCCTGTGTTGTTCTTTTCTTATTTGTTTAAAACCTAAGGCACGCTTTACTTGCAAAGTCCGTTCGCCTATCGTGAGTGACGAACGTGCAGGCGTTTGTGTGTGTATGTGTTGGATAGGGGGCAGAACATCGCTTATAGGTTAGAGGTTAAAGGCACCTTGGTGTTCTCATTGACAGCTGTAACGGAAGCTGCAATATTCATTGCGTTCCCATTGGCAAGGGAATTGTTTCGAGGACGTGGTCCATTGCGTCGGCTGCGTTGCAACTTGCGGTTGGCCGGCTTCGTTGTCGAATCAGGTTGAATATGTTTGTCTCCCGCTCCTTGATATGCATCACCAGCTGCATCGTTTTCCTTGTTTCGAACTGAAAGGGAAAGGGAAATGTAAAAAAGTCTCCGATATATGCATTCGACGTGTGCATGACAATTAAATAAGCAGAAAAATGTGTTACTCACTTGAACGTCTAGGAGTCCTTCGAGTCGTTTTCACTACCGGCTTAATGGTCGTCTTAGCTGGATCGTAGTAACTGTCAAACAATTCAATTAGTTCTGTTTTGTCTTCTTGCTTTAAGTCTTCAATGGCTTGGATAACCTCCGCGAGACCCTCCTTCCGCTTCTCAGTCCAAATTGTATTCAAGCTGTTCAAGTCATGACCATTCTCAGCAAGAATGATGCGATACTTCACGGCACGCAGACGGTGTTGCAATGTCGCCTTAAAGTAATTTAAAAATACCGGCCGGAATGAATTCTGACGATCCAGCATCACATTCTGACTCTCCAACTCGTCCAAGTCACAAGAAAGTGGCTTAGCAAAGTGGGTTATAACGTCTAGCATTTGCTCAACGTCTGAAAACTTGCTGTCGATGGGCTTATTTTGATTGGTCAATCGAAGCGCAACTCCATAGGCCATTTTGGCGCGAATACTGGCACTACCGTCGAAAACTTCAGATTCGCTGGTCGATTGACGACGTTTCTTTTGTGGCGCAGATTGCTTTTGATTATTGCTGGCAGTTTCATCTGAATTTTCGGCATTTGCCGGAGATGTGGAGGTGACTTTATCGTCCTTGTTGCTTTTCTCACCGGTCAGCGCTTTTGAAAGCTTCCGCAATGACAAATACTGTGGCACGCCACCCTCAATTGTGGTCGCATGGCTTTGAGCTAGATGAAAACCATTGGCAAATGATTTTACGGTTTCCTGGAACCTGTCCAAGAGATCGTACTTTTTGAGAGACTCCAGAATCATGTACGGAATGAATTTTCTTTCCTCGTGATAAATCAAAATTATACCATTTGAATCGGGTTCGGTCTTCTTGAGTGTTTCTAACCAGTTAAGGAAATCCTTTAAGGCAGCTACTTCTGATTTAGATTTTATAACCTAAAATAGTTAAAAAAAAGTCTTCCAGAAACGTGTATGAATTGAATTTTCTTAATAGATATACTAGCAACAGTAGGTTCTCACAAATATGATTCTACCTCATAAGTAAAGGCATGATTTACAGCATGAACAAAAGTAAGTCCTTTTGGTGGTAAAAAAATGTAATTAATAAATAAATGAGAAGCAACGGTTGACGTGCGCTCTACAAATGTGCGGAGGCAACTTAAACAGTGACTGTGAGTGAGTCCTGAATAGAGCGTCTCCCAACATTTAGGCGCATGGCTGTAAAAGTGTGCGTATGGTGCGTAAAACAATTTTGAACTGTACCGAGTGCTTAAATGTGTTAAGTAACGTCGTTCAACTGAAGTTTTTGAAAAACTACATACAGTACCGCGTACACACCCGTCATATATATCAGAAATATCCTTAGCCGAGAGACGAGCCTTAGAGATTAGTGATACTGCTTTACAAACTATTTGATGATTATCTATTTTGCAACACACTGTATGGTGCTTTTGAATAGAAAATGCACAAATGTTTCAACAGAATAGTTGCATTTCCCTTTAAAATGTTTAAAATTTTTACTGTTCAATTGCGGCAGCGATGTTAGAGACGCTTTTTGAATATATTGAAATTACCTTATACGTTTGCAACGATTTCAACATCCGATAAAATCCTATTGTTATCACCCGCACCTGATGTCGATTCCTTGCGGCTGGGTTCAAATTCATGTACGGCATAATGTACTGTTCAAAATGTGAATTTGGTGCATATGCGGCTAACTGAACAATCTAATTGAAAGAAAAGCCGGCAACAGTTAATTTTACAAGAAAAAAAACAGCAAAATTCAAATCAAATTTGAAAATATTACTTCGTCAATGAGCCTCTTGCCCGTGGTGTCGATATCAACTCCTGCCAGAGTGTACTTTCCCTTCGGGAGAACTTTAACGGTTTTATCATCGTGTAGGGAACCCATTGTCTCTGAATTTTATCACTCTGAAACGGTAAAAACACAATCATATAAAATTTCATTATTTCGGTACGGAAAATGAACAAGAATAACTGAAAAAAACGAAGATGATACCCTCCCATAAAATAAAATAAAGATTAAACAATATTGAATGTTTTTTTAGAGAATTCAAATAGATGACGTCACAGGTTTTCTGTTTTTACCTTTTTTTGGCCAATGAGAACACAAACTTAAAAACGAAAAGAAAAAAATATTTTTTTGTCTGGATTTCAGTTTTTTTCTTCCGTTTCGTTTTTCCAAGTCAAAATGTGCGAATTTCTTAGAAGTAAATCTGCGCACGTGTCTCGCAAGTGCAGTCACAGACCTCAGTTTTTCAGTCCTCGCAGTTCGACTTCAACTTTTCAAATGAGCTCCAGAACATTTGATTTTTGCGAAAATTTCCTTCTCCACAATTCATGGGGTACGCCGTTATTTTTTCCTTTTTGGGATATTATATTTCCCCTTGTGATTTTCAACTAAAAATCTAAGCAACCTTGCGGGATCCCCAACGATTGAGAGGGAGTCCACGATGGTTGCAAAGCAGTTTTTTGCACATAGAACGAAACTTCCTGATTTGTTTTTCTTTATTTGCATTTGAGGAAATCATTAAAATTCGGTTTGAAAGTGATCGGCAGGATAAGGAAGGTCATATTTCTTCACCTTGCACATATTTCATGTCTCCACAGGTGGGGTTATTAATTCATTTCAAGGATGTCCCTTGTACTACTTACGTGGACGATGTTGATACTGACAAACGTAGGTTCTGATGAGTATAAAATATCTTGTGCTGTGTGTGAATCTTTTCAGTTTGATAATGGAGTGGGAAGATATGGGAAAACCTAGAGTACTTTGCAGAAGAAAATTTTTTGCAGACAGACAACTGGTTGCTGATGATAAGAAAATTGTTATCAGCTGTTTTCGACGAAGCAGCCGCTGTGTGATAATAACCAAAGCAACACAGGGGTGGTTATGAGTGAAAGTGCATTCAAATATCAGTTATTTGTTGATATTAGATTTTAATGCCAAATTTATTGGCATTCGCCCGTCATTTCAATAAAAAATCGGCGCAAAAATGCTCTCGGAAATTCGTCAAATATCTTTCTGACCATATGGTTGTTCTCCTGTATAAACTTGGAGTTTCAATTCGATTCAAAATAATGTTCAGCTAAAAGCAGCCGCTGTGGAGTTATTCTTTCACCATACCACAGTTGCCTCAGCTGTTCGTTGTCATCGTTGCTGGTTGTGTCAGTTTATTGAGAACGAAAGCAAACAAAAATACATTTCCCACATAATTCATTCAATCACGTTGAAAAAACATAACAAAACAAAACTCAAGAAAAGACGAACAACTTATATAACATAATTAAATAATAGAAGCTAATCGGTACAATGCTATCATTCTTCAGAAAGAAGTCAACCGATAACATGCAAGCGGCAAAGCAGACGGAACTAGATGAGGATGTATCAATTGGTGAAGAGGCTCTGCTGAAAGAACTTGGCTATAAGGATGCTCAGGAATTGCAGGAGACTCTATTTGGTATTTGAAGATGTGAACTATATGCAATTTGTGCGATATTTTGTTGTGTTCAAATTGAAATTCAAGATTGCCTGAGAAGAATTCGAGATCCCGAAAAACCGTGCACGCTGGAAGATTTGCATGTAATTTATGAGGATGGAATTTTTGTCCTACCTCCGACTAAATCGAATGTCTACACGGTAAGAGCTGTGATGTGAAGCACATCAGAGTAATTTGTAATCAAGGCTTTAATTTAAGGTTCGTGTGGAATTTAACCCAACAGTGCCACATTGCTCGTTGGCCACACTGATTGGCCTATGCATTCGTGTGAAAGTTGAAAGAAGTTTGCCACACAATGTTAAGCTGGATATATACATTAAGAAGGGGGCACACTCAACGGAAGATGAAAGTGAGTACAAAGAAATATTTTCGGCTTTTTCAGAGGGTTCGTCTTATCTCTCTGAATGTGGTTTGTGATTTGAGGAATTATTAGCATTGATAAGGTTACGTGTTTTGTTATCATATGGGAACAAAACAACGACCCAATAAATACGTGTGCATAATTAAGCTTGTATACATATTTATTGTATGTAAATCATCAAACTTTGTGTGAGCATTTCGGGCTATTGCAGTTTTTGGTGAAATCGAGATGGTCCCACCTGTCGTTAAATTGACCTTAAGCTGTCTACGCTTTTAATTAGATATAGTGATTGCTCGGTTGAGTTTGTAGTGAATTGACTCTCAGAAATAATTAAAGTTAAGAGGTACTGTGGCTAGAATGATATTAGTTTCGGCAGACACTTTCAATAACAAATTTGGCAGAATGATTTGTTTTAGTAGTTTTTTAAACAATGTGCTGATGGGTATTCAAATGAACTACGTGAATTAGGTTTTCTTACTCGGCTTTGTAGTCAAATTTATACTTTGATTTAACTAAAGACAGAATTTTCGCACTTTAAATTTAAATGTCTGAATACTGAAAAGGAAGAACAATGGCACCCTTCTTTGCTGCTTGACCAATACCAACTTCATCACCCAAGCTTGTTCTTAATATTCACTTTCCATCTCCATGTCCAGTTTCTGAATTGGGACTAAGGCCTAGCGGGTCATTGGTGGTTAGCATATAGAACACGAATTCGGTTATTTTTCGTAATGGTTCAGTACTCGAGTACCTGAGGAACTGAACAATTTTTTTAAAATTTCGTTTCTGAATGCGATCTTAGATTGTTCATCGCCCATATTTTCAAGCATAAGAAGTAGTAGCAAGCAGTTTTGAGAGTCTGGATGTTGAACTTAGTTCCAAGATCAAAATAGCTTGCATGTGAACGTTCCACTTTCTTTTGTATAGCCACTTTTACCTAACAAGGCTTATTTTCTTTTATGACTTTATGTTTATACCGCCAGTTCTTGTGTCGGTTATTGAATGCGTCGCACTTAACACAAGTATGGTACAATTTATGCATCACCTTTGAGAAATGATTATAAGCTGCAGCAAGGTGGTGAGATTTTTTGAAGATTCTTTTACTTGGTCATATCCGAAATTTCTAGTTTGCCAGAATAAGCTACAAATTCCAAAAGCCCATGCCCTCTTATATAAAACATAATTTTACAAGCCCACATAATTTATTTTTGTTTTCAGTCAACAAACAGATCAACGACAAAGAACGGATAGCTGCTGCAATGGAGAATCCCAACCTTCGAGAACTGGTGGAGAACTGCATTAAAGAAGAAGACTAGCTGTCCATCTTTAAATGTCCCATAACTTTCCTGGATTTTGGTTCTTTTAAATATTTTATGTTACTGTTGTTGTATTTAGAGTATTGTACGTATAAAATTAATTTGCATGAAGCGGTGCTCCCTGATAGCGGTTGAATGGACTGTCGATTTAGCTTTACCAATTGATAACCAGATTTATATATACTTGTATGATAATGGCTTTAAGTAAATATTTTTACAAACTTCCAAAGAATTTGTTTGAATTGCTTACCAGATTCATGGTATTTGAGTCACTCGTAGAAGATATCACTGCCAATTGATTTTATCGCACTTTGATTGTCGTGTGCAATGGGTTTGTTTAATAACAAAATGGCTGCGCACGTGAGAATTGCGTCCATGTTATTTTTCCCGCCACTTGGGAAGGTTTCAGTCAATGGAAATGAACTTATCGGTCGTTAGATTTTATCATGAAGTGTTGCTTTTTCAAATTGGAATTATGATTATTTATTTGTGGCTTACCAGTTACTTTTGTTTTAGTTTTCTTTGTCGCTCACACTGCGGTTAACCTTTTTATTTTTATCATTCGACTGGTTTGAGGGTTGTAAAATCTTGAAGCAGTTTTTCAAGGGAAGAAGGAGAGAAGTTTTAGTCCTAAAAAAAAATCTGCTAAACTTCTTTCTGATGCGTGAACATAAGTACATATGACCAAAGTCAGTAGAGCCTTAAGAGATTTTAGCCATGTAATTCTTACATCTACAATCCGTATATTGCCCATAAAACTGTTTTTAGTCAGGATATTAGTTGTATAGAATGGGCTTAGTCAAAAACAAAAACAAGTTTTTTCTTCTGCAGAACTTGGAGTAAACACAGAAAATGGGAGCTTTCATTTTGTTTTTGGTGTCAATCACCGTTTCACACCTCAATTTTTCGCTAAAATCTTGAAAGTGTTCCTTAGATAAATAGAGCTGTGGAAACTTGTTCCCTTCAAAATAATAATAATAATAATTGTTGGCGCTACAGTCCAGAGGGGGACCAGGGCCTAGCTAGCTCATCAACTACTCGTGTTGTGCGCGCTACTGTTCTCTCACGAGTAGAAGGGACCTACAGTTTTTTGCCGACTCCGAACGGCGAATTTTGAGAAGCTTTCGTAGACAGTTATTACTCTTTGAGTGCTGTCAGCAGCTCGAAAGAGGGGGTGTTGTGCAAAATTCGAAAAATTGGTGTTGAGCCGGGAATCCAACCTAGACCCTTCGGCGTTTGAGCGTTGCACTCTACCCACTACGCCACGGCGACCATGAGTTCTGATATCTTTCAGTAAATTCGAATCCGTCCATTGGAGTCATTCAACAAATCCTGAGTGATGCTTATGCGTATTCTTTTTTGTAAAAATTCGCTTCCACACACCAAAAAATTTCAGAAAAAATTGCATGACACGAGCAAATTGATATGCCGGCAACTTCGTCTTCGGCAACTTCTCTAATAGAGATTGGACGGTTCTCTATGTCAATTTTGTTCACTTTCTCAACATTTCCTTTGGTTGTTGATGTGCTGGGGTGTTCAGGGCGAGCGTCGTCATTCATTCATTTTTGACTCTGAGCACACTCACCGCATGCCTTTGTTAACATTTCAAGTGTTTTTGGGCCATTCCATTTTTCACGTAAAATTGAATGTCTAACTAAAAAGGTATTTTGACTGGCAAATGACTGAGAGTTACCATTAAAACCATTAACTCCAGTCCAAGGTCTGTCATTAACGGTGTTCCGCAGAGTCCCATTTTGGGTTCAATACCTTTCTGTTTGTATGGTAACGACCTGCCATCTATGTGTTAAAATGTAAATTTTCACCTCTGGGCGGATGATGTTCAACTCTAATTGTAGCTTCCATTTGATAGAGTCAATGTACTTACTTGCCGACTTAAAGAGGATCTGTCGGCGATATGTGAAAGGGCCTCCGTCTAAGTGTCAGGCCATTCCTAGGTTGAACGTATTCCTGATATCTTAATTTCTGGGACAAGACATAAGCTGGTTGAATCAGCAACTAGCCTTTGTTTTGTCATTTGTCGAAACTTATCGTGTCAGAGTCATGTGAATGTTACAAATGGCCGCATTTATGGCTGCCTGCTGAAGATATGGATATCTGCAAGTTTTTTACTAATATTCAAGCACGACGAAAACTTGTTCAAACTCTTATTATGCCTATTATATTATTTGCTGAAGTAGTTTACCGATCTTTAGAATCGTTGTCTTTTCAGAAACTTCAAAGTGCGTATAATGATACGCTAAGATATATTTATATGCGTCGCAGGTATGACGGAATTTTTACTTTCCCTATACAATTTCTTGGGTGTTTGTTAAAGCAATATTTCTGTATACGGAACTGTATTTTTATACATAAGCAAATAACTATTTAGCAACCTAGTTACCTTTTTTTCTAAATTAGTATTTTTCCGGTCTTAAAGAACATTTCACATTAATCCTCCTAGATATAAATATTTAAATTTTATCTCATTCATTCTTTATACACGCTATTAAGCTATGGAATTCCTTAGCAGTAGAATACAAAATGCCGTACACTTTAAAGCTGCATTTTATAACTATTATCGCACATTGCGACAGTACATTTTCCTGCTCTATTCTTATTTGCCTTTTTTTGTTGTACTTTGCATTTTCTTTAGTTGCTATAAACTAATTGTTAGTTATGAACTTGTAACATAGCTATACCTTGTACAAAAAGACCATATCTTAATGCACTTTACCAATTTTAATAAATTGAATTGAATTGAAATATAACTTTTATGTCTCTCTCAAACAAAATAAAAAATTCTATGCTAAAACTGTAAACATATGTTCGAGGCGAGTGTACCAACATAAAAAAAAAAATCTATAATCGAATATACGTAGCCCGTGAAATTTGAAAATGCACCTTATCCTTTGAAAAGACTTCGTAAATATTTGATAATTAGTGTCTGTAGATTCGGGGAAGATTAGCAAGTTGATATGATCTTTACTTATTTTTCAAAGGTTCCCATTGTGTACAGGCTAATGTCAGAGAAAAAAATTTAATTATTTCGATTTCAATCAAAATTTTAAAGTTGGATAAAGAGCTAAAAAGTTTGCAGAAATTGGTGATATTTTATTCATTAATTTTTCGGGTGTACCCCAAGGAAGCCATCTTGGTCCTCTATTATTTTCTTCTGTTTTATAAATGATTTATTGTGGCATATCTCTTTTGCGTTACTGTATGCCGCACAGATAAAGAACAAGAATCTTGAGGTAACATTCATGCATTTTTCTTTAATAGTATCCTGTGCTAACTCAATGTTGAGATTAATATTTTAAGGGATGATTATAAAAACAACACAAATTTCGGTTTTCTTCAGACACTTTATTAACGATCTGGATGATTCAACGCTCCTCTATCGACTGTGTCCTCTTAGAATATTGTTTCCCTGATCTAACCGGCAGTCCTCTCTTCTGTTTTGATCTATACTACTATTCTCTCTTCGATTCTCGTTTCCTTACTTCTCTGAAATTATTCTACTACAATAATGAGAAATTCTAAAATGTTCAGTGATAATATCATTCTTTAGTGTGCGTTTTGTCACATCCACTTTAAAGTCCTGATCTTGCATGATCTGAAAACTTTTTATTTCGATCAGAATTTTGGGCACAAGCGATGGTTTTTCCTTGAATGGTAAAAATTTCAATAATGGTGATGATGTCAAATCGTATCTGGTTCAGTTTTTTTGCTGCTTGAAAGAAGGCAAAAGCTCATTGCTCAAAATAAGCAATGCATTGCAGAATAAGGTTGTTTCGTTCTATGAAAAAATTGTCTTTTATTTTCTAAAAAAACGCAATTAACATACTCAGTTGTCAACCCTATAGTAACGTTTAGATTTGTTTTAAGATAATGGAGCCATAACGTTTTTTTGTTCGATTTTCAGTCAAAGGGGCTTGAATGTTTCTGGGCAAGAAACAATTTTATCTCAGCATCTGTGCTTGCAAGTATTCTTTTTTAAGCAACTGAACTGGCCACAAAGCATTCACGCCAAAGCACTTTTTAATAGGGTTCATATTAGCGTTTATACGACGTTGGAAATAATCATTTTTCTCAATTTTCTCAGCAGCTATACGAAGGTTGTCTTATATTTCGGGATCAGAGAACAAAATCAAATATTAATCATCGAAAATAGCTTTATTGTTTTTCAAAATAAAAAACTTTTGCATGCGTTTGAACCAATTGTCGAAGCACTTTTGCCACTCTGATTGACGTATCTCCAAAACATGCATTCTGAACGCATCAACCGCTTCTTCAGTTGGCCAAAAACGTTGACCTCTCATTTTCTTTTTTACGTACGGGAATAAAAAGTCATTCATTCGGTGCCAAGTCAAGGTTTATACGATAACTCATCAAAGCGATATTTTGAGTGCTCAAAAATGCAGTTGTTTGAGCCTATGAGTAAAAGCTCGCATTGTCGTGGTGAAGAGTGATCCGTCTTCTGTGGTTGGTTTTCCTGATTTCTTGGAAGACAATTGGCAAACAAATGGTTATGTACCACTCAGAATTGACTGTTTTGCGTTGTTTTAGTGGTACCGTACATGTCCAGAAAAAACAGACATTTGCTTGGAAGTGCTTCGTGCGCGAGCAACTTTTGTTGGATTTGGCTAAATTTCAAACACCCATACAGTCGACTGCTGTTTACTTTCGGGTTCATTCTAGTAAATCCACGAATCATCAATTGTCACGATGTCATAGACGTGTTAAGAAGCACCGCGATCGTATTTTTGGAGCATTTCTTTCGACCAATCGACACGAGCCATTTTTTGAGCGATTGACAAATTGTGTGGGATCCAACTTGAACAACGGTCAAATGTTCATGCAATACTGAATGTATGCTAGTCGCACTAATGCTTAAGGTTGTCTCAATCTCACAATAGGTCACATGACGATCTTACAATATCAGTTGGCGCACAGCATCAATGGTTTCCCGAACAACAACTGATTTTGGACGACTTTTACAAAATTCTTTTTGGAGTGAAATACGACCTCGGTTGAAATTACAATACCATTGATAAACACTTGTCCCTGATGGAGATTCATCGCCAAAAATTGAATTAAGTTCATCGATGCACTGTTGTTGAGTTAATCCACGTCGAAAGTTGTAAAAAATAATCGCACGAAAATATTCACGATGAATATTTTAAGTTACTGTAAACAACAAAAATAGCACTCGTATGTCAAAACGTCCTGAGTACGTATAACCTCAAAAATGTCAAACTTTACGATAGAGCTGGCAGTTGCCAGATTGCAACACTAGGGTTGCCCAATTCCGAAATATAAAAGGCAACCTATTTAGTGTTCTCTGCGTCCAAGCCATAGGTATATTTAAACCAAAATTGAAAGCGTGAAAGTTACCAACCATCTTGGCAACACATTTTTTTTGGCATTCGTATTTTACATCATGGCCGCCGTGTCGTAGTGGGTAGAGTGCGACGCTCACACGCCAAAGGGTCGATTCCCGGCTGAACACATCTAATTTTTCACGGCACCACCTCTTTCGAGCTGCTGACAACACTCAAAGAGTAGTAATTGTCAAAGAAAGCTTCTCAAATTTCGCCGTTCGGAGTCGGCAAAAAACTGTAGGTCCCTTCTACTCGTGAGAGAACAGTAGCGCGCACAACACGCGTAGTTGATGAGCAAGCTAGGCCCTGGTCCCCCTTTGGACTGTAGCGCCAACAATTATTATTATTATTATTTTACATCATTCACTTTAAATACTTTCAAAGCCAAAATTCTATCCTTTATTGTGGCAAAAAAAAAGACGCTAGTGAATTTAAATCTATAAGTGCTGTCAATGGAAGTTTTCTGTTTCATCCTTTATTGGTCATGCCAAAGTCCTCAGACATCTCATCTGGTGTGTTCTTCGACCAAAGGCCGCGGCAAGAGCTCCTCATGGAGTAATCAACAACAATCTCAAATTCCTTCAGAGAACATCTGAAAGCCAAGTGTTTCTACCTTCCACTGCATGTCTGCAAGCAAATGACAAAAAAGTGCAAAGCACGAAAATTAAAACGTATATCCGTTCAAGGCAAACCAGCCCTTGAAGCAGCAATTAAATTCGTCCCAGAAAACTTTCTCGCCACTTATACACCAAGAGTGTTCAATTCCTTCTGTGCGACAGCAATCAGGACGGATCTTATTGCATCTGCATACACTCGTCTGCCCTCCAAAGTGTGTGCCGCCGGGACTTTCCACTCATGCATCTATTAACCGGCATCGTAACTGTACATACATCATCTACATTCCAAATGATGTGTATTTCATTAGAATAAGAACTCCAGTCTTACGAGTGGTTCCGCCCACACCGCGTAGTTTCTGCAAAGTGTACATATTTACATACGCCTTGATAAGTGAACGCATTTCATCATACTTTGTGTGAAAACTTTTGCCAAACTTACTTCATCCCAATCCCAACCGCCCCCAAACTCGGCAAAGGGAAACGGAAACGCAAATTCAGTGCAGGATGAATGACTTTCCGCTGTACGGGAGAACTTTTGAATCCCTTATTTAAATTTACAGGCCATTACGGTGCTTCTTGGGAGTACAAAGTACGGGACTGCGCGACAAGCATTGGCCGTTTCAGGTAACATCCCACCGTGGAACAGTTATCGGAGGCGGGAATGGGTGAGATGAGTTAGTGGTTACGCTGTGTGCACAAGCAAACCTAGAAGTTGTAATTTATTTCCCAATTAAAAGGAATTTAAGTTCATCGTAGCAACAGTCTCAATCGATGTCTTTCCACTTGTGATTCAAATTGCTTCCCCTTCCACCTCTCAGTGGCGTACGTCAGGTGTTTATGAGAACTTCACAGACTTCCCGAACTTTACAGGCAGCGTGCTGCACTTCGTCACAAAAAAAAAAGAATCAGCACAAGTTGAGTGAAATCGTAGAGGGATGCAATTGAGTCAGTGGATTGATCGAGTTTACGGAAGTAGGTCATTGAAACGTTTTCTTATTTTAATCCACCTCCAAGGCAATGGTAATCTGTAATATTTTCTAAGATGGTATTGATTTTTGCGCACAAGTGATGTTTTCAGTAAATTTTCATCGACGTGCCTGATGTCAAAGATTGTTAGGTGAAGAAAACAAATAAATGGCCGGTAGCTATCGTTCCATATTATGCAAGTGTGTCGCTCTCTACATCGGTGGTAGAGGTTTATTCCCTGAACTTAATCCGATGAGGGTCATTGGCTATTAATCAGAGTACAAGGTTCAATGAAAAACAAATGTAAATATCATATATATTTTTTTATTTTGTTATGTTGTCACACTCGTCTCGAACATATGTTTTCAGTTTCAGCCACATAGCATATTTATATTGTTTGCGAGAGGCATAAAAGTTAGAACAGTTAAACAGTTAGAAAATGGAATGGAATGGAATGGCTCAAAAACACTTAAAATGTTGACAAAGGCATGCAGTGAGTGTACTAAAAGTCAAAAATGTTTACAAGTGGAACAAGCTTTTCAAGGAAGGTTCATATCTGCTTGAATGACGATGCCTGTCCTCGAAGCCCCAACACTTCAACAACCAATGAAAATGTTGAGAAAGTAAAGGTCATGCAGAATTATCGAATCACTATTAGAAAAGTTTTTAAAGATGTCGGAATATCAGTTGGCTCATGCCATGCAATTTTTTTTCGAAAAGTTTGTGCATGAAGCATGACGATCGCTCAGGAATTGTTGAATGACGTTAACTGCAAACCAACGTTTAAAAAACGACTAATCTGACGTTGGTGGGTCGTTTTCCACCCTTATATTTTCCTTAACGAAATATAAACAGAAACCAACATTTTTTACAAAAACTGATAGTGTTCTTTATTTTTATTGATTTGCAAAAACATACAAAACATGCCGAAATACCTATACCGGGTATACCGGTATGAAATGAGTTTTTTTTGAAAATGAAACACTAATTATTAATGGGAAGGTAAAAACATTTTATTCAAAGTATTGGCCATTGTTTTCTACACATTTTGATCACCTCTCTGGCAATTTGTGAATACCACGCCAATAAAATTGTTCGTCTTTTAAAGCAAACTAATAAGACACCCAATTTTCGACCTCCTCGTAGGAATCAAAACGCTGCTCAGGCAATGCGTGTTCCATCGATGAAAACAAATGGTAGTCGGAAGGAGCCAAGTCTGGTGAATACGGCGGGGAGGTAGCTGCTCCCAGCCAAGTTTTTTGATTGTATCCTGAACCGGTTTTGCTTTGTGTGCAGGTGCATTGTCATGGAGCAAAACTACCTTGCTGTGTCTTCTGGCCCATTCTGATCGTTTCTCGATCAATGCATGGTTCAAATTGATGATTTCACCAGGTTTTAGAAGCCCGTGGTACAGCACACCTATCTGGTCCCACCAAACACATAGCATTGTCTTCTTGCCGAATCGATCTGGTTTTGCAGTCGATGTTGATGGTTGTCCCAGATTAGCCCGTGATTTAAAATACATCCATTTTCCATCGCCAGTAACAATCCGATGCAAAACCGATTTTCTTTCGTGTCTTTGAAGCAAATATTCACAAGTGGTTTTTCCGTTTTCCATCTGTCTTTCATTCAATTCATGTGGCACCCGTTTTCCACACTTTTGGATCTTTCCCATAGCTTTTAAATGGTCAGAAATTGTTTGCTGTGCAACATTTAACATTGCTGCCACGTGCTTTTGACTCAAAGTGACATCTCCATCCAATATCGTTTGCAATTCGGCGTCTTCATTCATTCACATCAAAATCATCATTTCTCACATCAAAATCATTATTTCTGAACCGTTGAAACCATCTTTTGCATGTTGCTTCTGATAGAGCATGATCACCATATGTCTCGACAAGCATTCGTTGCGACTCTGCATCACTTTTCTTCAAATGAAAACAGAAAATCAATGCTTTTCGCAAATCATCACTTTCTGGTACAAAATTCGACATTTTTAACACGATAAAAAAATATGATGTTGTCTGTTGATGATGTCATAGCAAACAAAAAAAAATAAGGGCTCGTTCACAACAAATGTGAGACATATCGAGACATTTGTATCTTAACGCTCACTTCATACGGGTATACCTGCAAACGTTTTTATCACAAATACAACATTCCAACTCAGTTTTATTATCTTTGGATTTTTTGTTTTCTTCTGTACTCAAAACACCAGCCTCGCTTCTTTGGCTGTGGTGAATTTATCTTCAGCCGCTTAGCTGTAGGAGTGAAATCTACTTGATTTCTAGTGGACGAAGAAGAGCCAGTTAGTGTCGCCTGAAGGGTAAGTAAGGACGATGCTCTAGGTGCTCTTGGTCGGTTAGACATGCAGTCTTTGGCTAATTCGACACCCAGATCATGCAAATATTTTTTTCGGTTCTGCTTACCTTTCGAAGCGTGATAGCCTGGGTTAGTTTCAGAATATATGAGAAAAGCGTTTAAAGTCGAAATGTCTTATATATTTGCAAATACGGACATCGGCCAACGTTTTGTTTTTCGTTTACTTCTGAGCCCGGATAACATCTAATCAGCATTATCAACGCCACCCTCAGTTTTATTATAAAATTCGATAATCTCCGTCATCTTTTTGGGATCCAACTTCAGGGTGGAATGCATTATACTTTGTACTATTGTACATTTATTCTGTTTGCACATATACGAAACTAACGTTGCTGTTTCCGTAAAGCCGAATGAAGACTGAAACAACGGTTGTTTTTCTTTTTTGAGTAAAAGTTTGGGGGTATATTTCTTTTATTCTTTCTGAGTGTGCCAACCACTTTTGTAACAATTTTTGGCCCAACACAAAAGAAGTAAAGAAGTTGTAAACCTTCAATCTCTGTACCAAATCCTCACTACACGCTCACTTTGGTTACGTTCAGCAGTACCCCCAATTTCATTCCCTAAATACGGCTATGTACTCCAAACGTAGGTAGCCGTGGCGTAGTGGGTAGGGTCTTTCGAGCGGCTGACAACACTCAAAGAGTAAGAAGAGTAATAACTGTCTAAGAAAGCTTCTCAAATTTCGCCGTTCGGAGTGACGGTAGGTCCCTTCTACTCGTGAGAGAACAGTAGCGCGCACAATACGAGTAGTTGATGATAGTTGATGAGCAAGCTATTCTCTGGTTCCCCTTTGGATTGTAGCGGCAACAATTATTATTATTACTCCAAACGTAGGAAGTTTCGGCACAAGTACACGTCCAAAATTTCAAGCTGTATTTTTCAGGCTTATTTAGCATATATTGCCCGAAAGAGCATCGACCATGAAAACCAAGTAATTGTTAATAGACTGTAACATAGGGCGATGGGTTATAAAACAATGGCAGCAATTCAATCCATTTGTAAAATAAGTTTCTAATGGGACCTAATTTGTCCTTGACCACTTCTTGGTCTTGTCGTCGACTGGTGGGGTTGTGTTTCTTTGGACATTATGGCACGAAATATTCATCGCCTAGAATCTGCGTCGAACAAATCTTCAATTTGTTCTGACTTAGATCTGAAAAACAGCATACATACATACAAGGGGCGTTCAATATATTCTCGGTATCGATATGAAGGAAAATGCGAATTCAATTTAAATGTTTATTTTTCAATATATTATCTCCCCAAACATCAACACATACTTGATATAAGCTTTTTTAAAACCTCAAGAAATAAATTTTCTCTTTCTCTGCAAAATACCCATTTATTGCCGACTTGAGTTCTTCATCACTCGAAAATGTTTTTCCAAGAACACATTTTTTTCAAATCCGGAAACAGAAAATAATCACAAGTTGAAGGTTTGGACTATAAAGTGGGTGTTGGATTTCTTCGAAACCATAATCTCGCGCAGCAGCCTTGGAAAATGGCGCCGTGTGAACAGTAGCGTTTCCATGAAGAAGCGACACACCCGCTGCGAGTTTACCCCGTCTTTTCATTTTAATTTCCTCCCGCAAATTATGCAAAGTGGAAGCGTAGGATGTGGGGTTGATGGTTTCACCTTTTTTTGTACTCAATGAGCAAGGTTCCCTTTGAGTCCCAAAAAATTGTGGCCATGAGCTTCCCGGCAGACGGAGTGACTTTGAACTTCTTCGGGGGTTTGTTCCCTTTTTATGCCGCTGCATGGACTCTTGTTTGCTTTCAGGGTCATAGTGGTAAACCCATGTTTCGTCCCCAGTAACACTTTGATCCATAACACCGTCCGCGTTCTCACTATACATCTCCAAAAGCCCTCCACAGCATGCGATTCTCACTTTTTTCTGAGGTCCTGTGAGCATTTGTTGCACCCACTTTGCACTGACCTTTGAAAGATTAAGATGGTCATGAAGAATGGTGTGAATGAAACCAGTTGAAAGCTAGGTGATCTCTGTCATCATTTTCACCTTTATTAGGGCATCCTCAAAAACACCATTTCGACTTCTTTGATGCTTTTTCCCGTACAAGCAGTGGCCGGGGCGCCGGAGTGGGGGTCGGCTTCAATACTCTTTCTGTCTCTTTTGAACTCACTTCACCACTTTGGCAAAGTTGATAATGAGGGTGCGGAACCCTTTTTAACAGCCACCATCTCCTTATGAATAGTTTTTTGACTTTTTCCTTGCTTACTGAGAATTTAATTACAGCGCGATGCTCAATTTTTACCATTATCGTCTGAGTTGCCATTATGATTCTGTTTAACTAGAGATAAAACGCGAATTAATAATCACATTTATATGAAATTATACATGAATGCACTGAAATAATAGTACTACTTGATAAATAAGTCAATTTATTTACATAATCACAGTTTCACCCCGATACCGAATATACTGAACGCCCTTCGTACATTCAAAGTTATCAAAAAATATTCCCTGAACTACCAGGTCCACCGGTATGAAATGCGTGTTTTTTTTTTTGAAAATAAAACACTAATTATTAATGGGAAAGTAAAAACATTTTATTTAAAGTATTGGTCATTGTTTTCTACACATTTTGACCACCTTCCTGGCAATTTGTGAATACCACGCCAATAAAATTGTTCGTCTTTTAAAGCAAACCAATCAGACACCCAATTTCAATTTATATATATATATATATATATATAACCACAGCTTCACCCCGATACCGAGTATATATTAGATGCCCCTCGTATATGCATGTTGGAAGAGCACCAAAAAAGCTTAAACAAAACTTACTTCTACCAAAATAAGCATATATCGTACTCCTGTCCACATTCTTGTGTTTATCTTCAAATTTTGAAATGCCAAAATTGTTTGTATTTTTAATAATTATTTTCTCGAAGAACATGAATCCAACAAAACATCAATTCTCGCAATTGTTCTTCGGGTAACACCAGGTTTTAGAGAATAAATATTTTGAGAACTAACTCGTCCGACTGAAAATTTGAACTTCAGCAGAAACGTGTAATGTGTGTAAGTGACAACGTTGTAACTAACCTGATGGATTCAGTGAAGCTGGGCTCCAAATTATATCGTTTTTAGATATAATCTGAGTATCGCAACCCTCCGAAACAACAGGTGATTATTCCCCCTTATTTTTGGATTCAGCCGAATCGAACTGGTCGATTGTATCAACCTTAGAGTTATAATCGTCATCACTACCCGCGAAAAAATAATTGTCACTTAAAAAACTTGACATTTTATCAAAAAGATATGTTTTTATTTATTGAACAAAAAACAAAAACAACATGATTCCCAATCGAAATATCACTACAAAATTATATTTCATATAATGGGTCGAAAACGGCCCAACCTGAGAGAAAAAACTCAAATTAAAAAAAAGCCAATTAAGTTTTTAAATAATAAAACAGTCTGGATTCGGTGCATAAGGCTGCATGGAACAAAGTCATGAAAAAACAGCAAAGTCTAAAACGGTGTTATACTATTTTCGAAAAAACCACAACGAAGGGGTTGAAAACGATCCAAACGTAGGTTTACGGTTAAAAGTGTCATGACAGATGGCGAATGATTGTGACATCGAAACCAAACTTCAATCGTCCTAATTGAAAAGCCCATCAGAGGCAACGCCAAAAAAAGCACGCCAAGTTCGATCAAATGTAAAGATTTTGCTGACTTTTTTTCGATTATCGTAGCGTAGTGCATCAGAAGTTCTTATTACGCGGTCGTACGGCCAATAGAGAGAATTATCTTGAAGTTATGCTCCGTTTGCGAGAAGCAATACGAATGAAACGTGACAAATTATGGATCACTATGGTGTAATTTTTTTGGCCAAAAAACTAGAACGTGATTCAGCCTCAGCCACCGGATTCAGATGGCGACTTTTTCATGTTACCATTATGTGTGTTCCAGTACTTTCTGTACCGAATTCCGAAGTTTGTCATTTGTTAAGGAGAGGGGATAAATCTCTCTCAGAAAAGGCAAAATACCGGAACGCATCTTATCTAAATACGTCTTCAATTCGTAGTTGAGTAGTTTCCGTACAAATCTCTCTTGGAGATTGTAACTCTGCGGAAACTGCTGGAACGAATTTTCGTAGAAATTCGCCGAATCGCATCTAGATAGAAATTCATAGCGAGGGAAAATATATTAATCTCTCATGAACTTTCTCTTCTACGAAAAAAAAAGAAGCAAATGGAGCCCTTTTAACAGTTTTTCGGTAAATTTCGTAGACATTTGTGACAATTCAGAGCAATTGGAACAAACCAAATGGGTCAATGCTCACTTATTTCTGTACGCACACGAATTAATTTGACAGTAAGCATACAACCTACACAAAAAAATTTCTTACGTTAAAATGGACAGGGCGGGGAAAATTGTATTCTCTCGAGTGATCGCACATTTGACGTTAAACCCATTTTTCGGTATACGAGAACAGACTATGCGATAGTTTGTGTTGCTTTGCACTGTTTTGTTTTGTTTGTCTTGAGTACGGGAACACACCTATTGATTAATTAAAAGGACCCATGAAAGGATAGCATTTTGCGACGATTGCGGAGATGCAAACAAATCGCTGCCGCTGAATCGGCATACCAAACGGCATTTTTCAGAGCTGCTTCGAAGATTGGGAAAAACGCTGACACAAAGCGACAGAATAGATATTGATGATAAATTAAATATTTTTGAACAGACCCCGAATATGTGTTTAGAAAAATCTTTCAACTTTCTCTTTGAAATCGGCATTAAACTTCGTTCTTCAGTCGTGGGACAGAGAGCATGCGAAAACAGATTGTTGAAAAAGCCAGGCCTTGGTTTCTTGAAGTACACGTTCGGCACGCCAGTGCTTCGTAAACTCATGAGTCGGTGCGATGTCATGTTGAAAGAGCCTATAGTCGAGTGATAGGGAGCATGCACAAATTGGTTGCTGAAGACGTCAGGCTTTGATTTCTTGAGGTACACGTCGAGCAGGCCAGTACTTCGTAAGCTCATCAGTCGGTGCGCTGTTATGTTGAAAGAGCCTACATTTCATTTCCAAATACGTAGAATAATTTTGTTTAAAATTCGATATCGATTCGGGTCAACAGTTCTGTATGGAAATTACCATTTGCACTTCTTTAAGTACTCAGTTTAGGTCGTCCACAAACGATGGTCATTAGATTTCCTGCCGGAAGCAAGAACTGTCCTTTCTTCTCAACAGATTTGTTTGGTGAAACCACTATTCCCACTGTGTTTTAAGGTTTGGTGTGTACCAGTGGATATTGTTTCATTGCCACGAAGCGACACAGTGGCCTTCTTCTAACTAGCTTTAAACATTCCTCTGCATATACTATACGGCCGCACATGTTGCCCAGAGTAAACAACGTTTTGTCACCGCGCACACAAATATCTGCACAGAGGATGATCATCACGTTCTTGTTAGATGTCGGTTTCACTATCTTGCCAAGTTTCAATTGATAATCTGTCAATGGGAGATCAAGGATTGCTGGTAAATTATCCTCCGTGGAACCTTGGTGTAACCACTCGTTCCCTATCACAGGAAAGTAGGCGATTAAAGCGGTAAACTATCTTTTACTTCCCTTCAAAGAACAGGACTCCAAGCTCGACTGATAATGACTTCTTTGCAAATTTTTTAAATCCATGGCACGATTCTTTATCTACAGAAATTTTAATGTGTTATTTGTTAATGCGATATTTGCATCGTCATACGAGTAAGTGTAACGTCAGGATATGAAACGAGTTGAGTTGAAAAATAGAATCCGTTTTGGAGAAATGCCTACTTGAGGCAGCTGCCCCTTTTGGGCGAAATCAACAAAGCGATACATACCTATCGGAAGGAGATGCCTGTGGAGATGTCCATCTAAGAGATATTTTTTTTGGGTTTATCTTTAAAAGCTGTCTACTCAATGAAGATATCTGTCAAGCGGGGATGAAAGTCTAAGGGATGTCCCGTAAGGAGATTCTTCTTCTTTGTGTAACGCAACAGTTTGAGATGAACCTCGGCTTCAACCAACATGCCCCTAGAGCCAGCACGATCTGTCGCCAGCTGGCTCCAATTGCGCACCCCTCTGTCTGAGGTCCTTCTACACTTGCGTGCGCCATCGAAGCCTGAGTTCTCCTCTGTTGCGTTGTCCCAATGGCTCGGATTCGAAAACTTTTCGGGACGGAACCTACCAGACGCACACCATCTTTCAACTCATAAGCTTTGTCGTTCAATCTCATTTTCCAAATGCTATCAGTGCAAACACGGCCAAAGTCGTACGAATCGTTTCGAAAGGAGGAGGTCTTCTTTTGCGACGAGTTGCCAATCAATAGATCGACTGTTCTAAGAATGCCTCACATGCAGTATGTGGTTAAACAGACGCTGACTTCAATATTTAGCTTAAGGTTTCACGTTTAATGTCGCACACTCTAAAATGCTAACAATGCCCCAACAATAGAACAAAACAGTTTTGTCTTTTGTCGATAAAAATAGAACGAAAACGAATGTTGTTCGTGAAATCGAACCACGAAGTCAATGAAATCGTCCGTAAACATATTTCTTCATTTCTCCATTCTCTCTCAGATTAAATCTTTTGTCAATTTCAACAATTCCGGTGAAAGATCAATTTGTTCCCCGGTTTCGTAGTCAAACGAATGTATCAAAACTTCAAATAGGGTTACGTTCAACTCGCACAACCGTTAAATGGCGCGCACACGTTAATTCTCCCTCCCCCCTGCAAAAATACCGGGAATAAAGTAAACGAACAATTAAAGTAAATTAATCCGTTTACCTGCCGACGCAAGGATCATTAACCACATTGCCAGGAAATGGTTTACAGCCGTGTTTGTTCTCTGCATTTTTTGCCTTCTCATTCGAAAAACGCAACCAGCATGAGATTGAAAAGTATTCGTGTGCTCAAATAACGGTTCGAATATGTTAATTTTTCACGATAACTGCTTTAAAGTAATCACCACTCGTAAAACCGTCATTCCGGGGCCTCATTACGCGCCTTCGATGCGCGCAATTATGAAAATGAAAAACAAACCCCATTCGCATAAAATTCCCTCGCACCGGGGGGGAAGGAGAGAGTTGAACTGCTTCTCTCGTAAACATATGCAGATACTCAATTGCCAATTTTCCAAACATAATTTGATTTAATTTAGCATTCAAATGTCTGGAAGTAGCAACCAAGCAGTACCCTCGTCCTTGGGGTGGATTGTTTCGACACCCTCTGGGATCTTGAGAGCCGATTTCATAGCGCTCGCACACCCATCGACGATATAATTTGTTATTATGCCCACAAATATCCCCGTAAGCCGCATCGCCGCGCCGCCGTCGGTAATAAGTGGAAATATATGTAGTGCGATGGCGGCGGGGGCTTGTGTGCGGTCTTATTAGGTCCAATAAAAGATAATCACCCACTCCGAGGAAACTTTGACGTTGTGGGGTGAATAAAGGGGCACTACCTTTACCTAGATTCGTTATTTTTATGTTAATTTCGAGTGGTAACAGGGCGCTTTGTGGCTGCGTCTGGGAAGTTTCCGTTTCGATTTTGTTCAAAGGAAGTGCTTCACAAAATATTTAAATTGCCCGTAGTGTTTGTTTTTATTTTCATTTTCATTTTCTTCTCGCTGTAGACGTTTTTGTCGTTTCTTGCTTGGTGTACTTGTATATTTGCTGTTCTTGTTGGGTTGTGGCTTCGGTGCCGTTTGTATGCATTTCTGGGGGTTTTCAGATATTGTCGATGATGATGTTTGTGGAGGAGGGTTCTATGTGCACACACACAAACACACACCCACATAGTGAAACTAAGGTGTTGAGAGATTTGTTAAGACTCACTTGAAAAATTAAGGTCAGCAGAAGGACAGAATCAACTGGTAAGGTTTGTGGCACCCGGCGGCTGCTGACCTATTTTTAACTGTACGTGGTACATGTAAGGAAAAAGAAGGAGGGACACCACTTACAAAAAAATTATATTAAATAACTAATTTTTGTAAGTGACGCCCCCTATATGTCCCGGGACTCATTGAGTCATCTGTTACATTGGTTTTATATTCGTGGAAAAGAACACAACTAAAATAAGCGGAATCAGCTTCGTTCGTAGTGCAAAAAGTTCACGTATCTTCATCTTCATCGAATAATCGTGTATACCAGTAAAAACAGTGGAAATAAAACACTAATTATTAATGGGAAAGTAAGCACATTTTATTCAAAGTATTGGCCATTGTTTTCTACACATTTTGCCCACCTTTCTGGCAATTTGTGAATACCTTCTTCTTCTTGTGGCGCTACAGTCCGGGGTGGACCTGGGCTTCAACAAACATGCCTCTTCAGCCAGCACGATCTTTCGCCAGCTGTCTCCAGTTGCGCACTCCAAGTTGGTTGAGGTCCTTCTCCACTTGTGTGCGCCACTTTAGTCTAGGTCGTCCTCTGTTGCGTTTTCCAAACGGCACGGATTCAAAAACTTTTCGATCCGGAGGAGTGGTGTCCATACGCTCTACATGGCCTAGCCATCTTAAGAGTTGTATCCGTAGACGCTTGACTAGGCGCATGTCGCTGTACAGCCCATAGAGTACGTCATTAAATCTTCTCCTCCAGATGCCATCAACGCAAACAGGACCAAAAATCGCACGCAGAACTTTTCTCTCGAAGAGACTAAGGGCTTCCTCATCCGCCTTTGCAAACGTCCAAGATTCCGCGCCATAAAGTAGGAAGGGGATGATCAAGCTGTTATATACAGCGAGCTTAGTCCTTCGAGAGAGGGCTTTATTACTCAATTGCCTCTTGAGCCCAAAGAAACAGCGTTTGGCAAGATTGATTCTGCGTTTGATTTCGGTACTGGTGCTGTTGTCCCTATTTACCGCGGAACCGAGATAGACGAAGTTCTTAAGTTCTTGAATACCTCGAAGTTTCTGCTGCCTAGTGTGATGCTCCGTCCGAGACGTCGATGTTGTGTGTCCTTGATGTGTGTGTTCCTTGATGACAGCATGTACTTAGTTTTGCCCTCATTCACCGCCAGACCCATTTTAGCCGCTTCCGCTTGAATGCCAGCAAACGCCTCATTGATGGCTCGCAATTGAACTGACTTCTGGAAGATGGTGCCTCTGGCGTTGACCTGTGAGTTACGCACGATCTTCTCGAGGATGATGTTAAAGAAGTCACATGACAATGCGTCGCCTTGTCTAAAACCCGTTTTTGACATTGAAGGTCTCGGTGAGCTCGTTACCGACCTTGACGGAGCAGCGGGAGTTCTCCATCGTCATCCTATACAATCTGACGAGTTTGGTAGGAATGCCAAAACTAGACATGGCACTGTATAGCTCGTCTCTATGCACACTGTCATATGCAGCCTTGAAATCGACGAATAGGTGGTGAGTGTCAATTTGCATTTCTTGGGTTTTTTCCAGGATCTGCAGTAATGTGAAGATCTGGTCTATTGTGGACTTCCCTGGCCTGAAACCACACTAATAGGGACCTGTCAGGTCATGGACAAACGACTTCAGACGCTCACACAATACGGCAGAGAGTATTTTGTGAATACCAAGCCAATAAAATTGTTCGTCTTTTAAACCAAACCAATCAGACACCCGAATTTTGACATCCTCGTAGGAATCAAAGTGCTGCTCAGCCAATGCGCGTCCCATCGATGAAAAGAAATGGTAGTCGGAAGGAGCCAAATCTGGTGAATAGGGCGGGTGTGGTAGCTGCTCCCCGCCAAGTGTTTTGATTGTATCCTGAACCGGTTTTGCGTTGTGTGCAGGTGCATTGTCATGGAGCAAAATTACCTTGCTGTGTCTTCTGCCCCATTCTGGTCGTTTCTCGATCAATGCATGGTTCAAATTGATCATTTGTTGTCGGTAGCGAACAGGTTTCACCAGGTCTTAGGAGCTCGTGGTACAGCACACCTTTCTGGTCCCACCAAACACACAGAATTGTCTTCTTGCCGAATCGATCTGGTTTTGCAGTCGATATTGATGGTTGTCCCAGATGAACCTATGATTTTTTCCGTTTAATTATAACAATAAAAATAATTGTTGGCGCTACAGTCCAAAGGGGGACTAGGGCCTAGCTTGCTCATCAACTGCTCGTGTTGTGCGCGCTACTATTCTCTCACGAGTAGAATGGACCTAAAGTTTTTTTTACCGACTCCGAACGGCGAAGTTTGAGAAGCTTTCTTAGACAGTTATTACTCTTTGAGTGTCGTCAGCACCTCGAAAGAGGTGGTGCAGTGAAAAATCGGTGTTGAGCTGGGAGTCGAACCTAGACCCTTTGACGTGTGAGCGTCGCACTCTATCCACTACGCCACGGTGACCACAATTTTTCCGTTTGGGATCCTTAAAATAAATCCTTTTTTCATTGCCAGTAACAATACGCAAAACCGATTGTCTTTCTTGTCAATTTCACAAGTGTTTTTTCGGTTTTTCATTTGTCTTTCATTCAATTCATGTGGCACTTTTTTTTTTCACACTTTTGGGATCTGTTTGTTGTGCAACATTTAACATTGCTGCCATTTGCTTTTGACTCAAAGTGTCACCTCCATCCAATATCGTTTGCAATTCGGCGTCTTCAAACTTTTTTGGTGGTCTTCCACGTTCATTTCTCACATCAACCATCTTTTGCATGTTGTATTTAAAGCAGGTGAAGATGACCTGGTTGGGCGCAGGCACCAGCTCATCTGTAAGATTTGGCCGGAGTGGAATCTCAGCGTCGCTTAGGCCAATTAACGAGGGATCCTCGTTAAGCCTGCAAGATCCTCTCTTTTGTCCACGACCTAATAGATTTCTACCAGTGGAGTTTCAGGCTAGGAAAGTTCACGATAGACCAGATCTTTACTTAACGGTAGATCGTGGAAAAGCCTGAAGAAGTAAAAAACGACACTCACCACCTAATCGCCGATTTTAAAGTCTTATAATACAGTGTACATAGAGACAACCTAGTTTTGTCTAGTTATGGCATTCTTGTCAGATTGTGCAAGATGACGATAAAGAACTTTCGCTGCTCCGTCAAGGTCGGTAACGAGCTCACTAAGGAAGTCAATGTAAAAAAAAGGTTTTAAATAATGTGACTCACTATATCGTGCGTAACACACAAGTCAACGCCAGAGGCAAAATTTTCAAAAAGTCTGCTCAAATGCTACATTATGCCGTCGACTTTGACGCAATTGGACGAACACAGCGAGCCGTCAATGAGGCGATTGCTGGCATCGAAGCGGCAAAAAAGGTCTGGATTCAACGCGTAGGATGGTTAGACCATGCTGCTGCTCCGGCCCGAAAAGTTTTCGAATCTAAGTCATCGGAGCAACGCAGCAGTTGACGGCCTTGATTAAAGTGACACAAACAAGTGGAGAAGAACCTCAACCAACTTGGAGTGCGCACCTGGAGACAGCTGGCGAAAGATCGTGCTGTAGCGTCATATCAAGAAGAAGAAGAAGAATGCTAACAGGCACCCAGGTTTGTTGATATTTTCTGGTGTTGGATGAAGAACAATTTTAAACATTTACGAAAAATTGATAACTCTTTTGATAAGAATAATTGGTTCAATGAGAATGGATCATCATAATTAGCATTTCCGCATCATTTAAAAGATCCTAGAAAGAAGATGAATGCATCCTCAACCTTGCTACATTTTGGTTTAATACAGCGAAATGATTTCATCCATTTTCTATGTCGGGAAATTTATGATTATTTACAAGTTTTACAGTCTATGAGTTTTAGTTTTGTCTACCAAAAAAATTAATCAACTTTTAAAACTCCAAATTCGTAAATACGTAAATAGTAATACGTAAATAGTATTTAGTACGTAAATAGCGTACTAAATAAAACACAAAGTTACACCTCAGCAGGAAATTATAATCTGTTCGTAATCCTTGTCTCATTAATATTGAGCTTTATATTTACAGCACCAGTGAGCAGCAGCAACCGAGCACCAGCGAGCTCCAGAGAGAACCAGCGAGCAGCTGCCAGCGAGCACCAGCGAGCAGTTGCCAGCGAGCACTAGCGAGCACTAGCGAGCAGCTGCCAGCGAGCACCAGGGAGCAGCTGCCAGCGAGCACCAGCGAGCATCTGCCAGCGATCACTAGCGAGTAGCTGCCAGCGAGCACCAGCAAGCAGCTGCCAGCGAGCACCAGCAAGCAGCTGCCAGCGAGAACCAGCGAGCAGCTGCCACCGCACTCCAACGAGCAGCTGTCACCGCGCACCAGCAAGCAGCTTCCAGAGAGCAACACCAAGCAGCTGTCAGCGAGCACAAGCGAGCAGCTGCCACCGAGCACCAGCGTGCAGCTGCCATCGAGCACCAGCGAGCACCAGTGAGCAGCTGCCAGCGAGCACCAGCGAGCAGCTGCCAGCACGCAGCTGCCAGAGAGCAGCTGCCAGCGAGCACTAGCGAGCAGCTGCCAGCGAGCACCAGCGAGCACCAGCGAGCAGCTGCCAGCGAGCACTAGCGAGCAGCTGCCAGCGAGCACTAGCGAGCAGCTGCCAGCGAGCACTAGCGAGCAGCTGCCAATGAGCACCAGCGAGCAGCTGCCAGCGAGCACCAGCGAGCAGCTGCCAGCGAGCTCCAGCGAGCATCTGCCAGCGAGCATCTGCCAGCGAGCACTAGCGAGCACCAGCGAGCACTAGCGAGCACGAGCGAGCACTAGCGAGCAGCTGCGAGCACTAGTGAGCAGCTGCCAGCGAGCACTAGCGAGCAGCTGCCAGCGAGCACCAGTGAGCAGCTGCCAGCGAGCACCAGCGAGCAGCTGCCAGCGAGCACCAGTGAGCAGCTGCCAGCGAGCACCAGCGAGCAGCTGCCAGCGCGCAGCTGCCAGAGAGCAGCTGCCAGCGAGCAGCTGCCAGCGAGGAGCTGCCGACGAGCACCAGCGAGCAGATGCCAGGGAGACCAGCGAGCAGCTCCCACAAAGCACCAGCGAGCAGCTGCCAGAGAGCACTAGCGAGCAGCTGCCAGCGAGCACTAGCGAGCAGCTGCCAGCGAGCACCAGCAAGCAGATGCCAGCGAGCAGCTGCCAGCGAACGCCTGCGAGCAGCTGCCAGCGAGCAGCTGATAGCGAGCAGCAGCGAGCAGCTGCCAGCTAGCACTAGCGAGCAGCTGCCAGCAGGCAGCTGCCAGCGAGAACCAGCGAGTTGCTGCCACTGAGCACCAGCGAGCACTAGCGAGCAGTTGCCACCGAGCAACAGCGAGCAGTTGCCACCGAGCAATAGCGAGCAGCTGCCACCGATCACCAGCGAGTAGATGCCAGTGAGCACCAGCAAGCAGCTTCCAGAGAGCAGCACCAAGCAGCTACCAGCGAGCAGCTGCCACTGAGCACCAGCGAGCAGCTGCCAACGAGCACCAGCGTACAGCTGCCACCGAGCACCAGCGAGCAGCTGCCAGCGAGCATTAGCGAGCAACAGCGTGCAGCTGCCAGCGACCACCAGCGAGCAGCTGCCAGCGAGCACCAGCGAGCAGCTGCCAGCGAGCACCAGCGAGCAGCTGCCAGCGAGCACCAGCGATCACAAGCGAGCAGCTGCTAGGGAGACCATCGAGCAGCTGCCAGCGAGCGGCTGCCAGCGAGCAGCTGCCAGCGAGCACCAGCGAGCAGCTGCCAGCGACCACAAGCGAGCAGCTGCCAGCGAGCAGCTGCCAGCGAGCACCAGCGAGCACCAGCGAGCACCAGCGCGTGCAGCTGCCAGCGAGCACCAGCGTGCAGCTGCCAGCGACCACCAGCGAGCAGCTGCCAGCGAGCACCAGCGAGCAGCTGCCGACGAGCACCAGCGAGCAGATGCCAGGGAGACCAGCGAGCAGCTCCCACAAAGCACCAGCGAGCAGCTGCCAGAGAGCACTAGCGAGCAGCTGCCACCGATCACCAGCGAGTAGATGCCAGTGAGCACCAGCAAGCAGCTTCCAGAGAGCAGCACCAAGCAGTTACAAGCGAGCACTAGCGAGCAGCTGCCACTGAGCACCAGCGAGCAACTGCCAGCGAGCACCAGCGAACAGCTGCCACCGAGCACCAGCGAGCAGCTGACATCGAGCACCAGCGAGCAGCTGCCACCGAGCACCAGCAAGCAGCTGCCAGCGAGCACTAGCGAGCAGCTGCCACTGAGCACCAGCGAGCAACTGCCAACGAGCACCAGCGAACAGCTGCCACCGAGCACCAGCGAGCAGCTGACATCGAGCACCAGCGAGCAGCTGCCACCGAGCACCAGCAAGCAGCTGCCAGCGAGCACCAGCGAGCAGCTGCCAGCGAGCACCAGCGAGCACCAGCGAGCACCAGCGAGCAGCTGCCAGCGAGCACTAGCGAGCAGCTGCCAGCGAGCACTAGCGAGCAGCTGCCAGTGAGCACCAGCGAGCAGCTGCCAGTGAGCACCAGCAAGCAGCTGCCAGCGAGCACTAGCGAGCAGCTGCAAGCGAGCACTAGCGAGCAGCTGCCAGCGAGCACTAGCGAGCAGCTGCCAGCGAGCACCAGCGAGCAGCTGCCAGCGAGCACCAGCGAGCACCAGCTTGCAGTTGCCAGCGAGCACCAGCGCGTGCAGCTGCCAGCGAGCACCAGCGTGCAGCTGCCAGCGAGCACCAGCGAGCAGCTGCCAGCGAGCACCAGCGAGCAGCTGCCAGCGAGCACCAGCGAGCAGCTGCCAGCGAGCACCAGCGAGCAGCTGCAGCGAGCACCAGCGAGCAGCTGCCAGCGAGCACCAGCGATCACAAGCGAGCAGCTGCTAGGGAGACCATCGAGCAGCTGCCGGCGAGCACTAGCGAGCAGCTGCCGGCGAGCACTAGCGAGCAGCTGCCAGCGAGCACCAGCGAGTTGCTGCCACTAAGCACCAGCGAGCAGCTGCCACTGAGCACCAACGAGCACTAGCGAGCAGTTGCCATCGAGCACTAGCGAGCAGTTGCCATCGAGCAACAGCGAGCAGTTGCCATCGAGCAACAGCGAGCAGTTGCCACCGAGCAACAGCGAGCAGTTGCCACCGAGCAACAGCGAGCAGTTGCCACCGAGCAACAGCGAGCAGTTGCCACCGAGCAACAGCGAGCAGTTGCCACCGAGCACCAGCGAGCAGCTGCAAGCGAGCACTAGCGAGCAACAGCGAGCAGCTGCCAACGATCACCAGCGAGTAGATGCCAGTGAGCACCAGCAAGCAGCTTCCAGAGAGCAGCACCAAGCAGTTACAAGCGAGCACTAGCGAGCAGCTGCCACTGAGCACCAGCGAGCAACTGCCAACGAGCACCAGCGAACAGCTGCCACCGAGCACCAGCGAGCAGCTGACATCGAGCACCAGCGAGCAGCTGCCACCGAGCACCAGCAAGCAGCTGCCAGCGAGCACTAGCGAGCAGCTGCCACTGAGCACCAGCGAGCAACTGCCACTGAGCACCAGCGAGCAACTGCCAACGAGCACCAGCGAGCAGCTGACATCGAGCACCAGCGAGCAGCTGCCACCGAGCACCAGCAAGCAGCTGCCAGCGAGCACCAGCGAGCAGCTGCCACCGAGCACCAGCGAGCAGCTGCCACCGAGCACCAGCAAGCAGCTGCCAGCGAGCACTAGCGAGCAGCTGCCAGCGAGCACTAGCGAGCACCTGCCAGCGAGCACTAGCGAGCACCTGCCAGCGAGCACCAGCGAGCAGCTGCCAGCGAGCAGCTGCCAGCGAGCACCAGCGAAAAGCTGCCAGAGAGCAGCTACCAGCGAGCAGCTGCCAGCGAGCACCAACGAGCAGCTGCCAGCGAGCACAAGCGAGCAGCTGCCAGCGAGCACCAGCGAGCAGCTGCAAGCGAGCACCAGCGAGCAGCTGCCAGCGAGCACCAGCGAGCACCAGCGAGCAGCTGCCAGCGAGCACCAGCGAGCAGCTGCCAGTTCGCACTAGCGAGCAGCTGCCAGCGAGCACTAGCGAACAGCTGCCAGCGAGCACTAGCGAACAGCTGCCAGCGAGCACTAGCAAGCAGCTGCCAGCGAGCACCAGCGAGCACCAGCGAGCAGCACCAGCGAGCAGCGAGCAGCTGCCAGCGAGCACCAGCGAGCACCAGCGAGCACCAGCGAGCACTAGCGAGCAGCTGCCAGCGAGCACCAGCGAGCAGCTGCCAGCGAACACCAGCGAGCAGCTGCCAGCGAACACCAGCGAGCAGCTGCCAGCGAACACCAGCGAGCAGCTGCCAGCGAGCACCAGCGAGCACTAGCGAGCACTAGCGAGCAGCTGCCAGCGAGCACCAGCGAGCACTAGCGAGCAGCTGCAGCGAGCACTAGCGAGCACCAGCGAGCAGCTGCCAGCGAGAAGCTGCCAGCAAGCAGCTGCCAGCGAGCACTAGCGAGCAGCTGCCAGCGAGCACTAGCGAGCACCTGCCAGCGAGCACCAGCGAGCAGCTGCCAGCGAGCACCAGCGAAAAGCTGCCAGAGAGCAATAGCGAGCAGCTGCCAGCGAGCACCAGCGAGCAGCTGCCAGCGAGCACCAGCGAGCAGCTGCCAGCGAGCACCAGCGAGCAGCTGCCAGCGAGCATCAGCGAGCAGCTGCCAGCGAGCACCAGCGAGCAGCTGCCAGCGAGCATCAGCGAGCAGCTGCCAGCGAGCACCAGCGAGCAGCTGCCAGCGAGCATCAGCGAGCAGCTGCCAGCGAGCACCAGCGAGCAGCTGCCAGCGAGCACCAGCGAGCAGCTGCCAGCGAGCACCAGCGAGCAGCTGCCAGCGAGCACCAGCGAGCACCAGTGAGCAGCTGCCAGCGAGCACTAGCGAGCAGCTGCCAGCGAGCACCAGCGAGCAGCTGCCAGCGAGCACTAGCGAGCAGCTGCCAGCGAGCACTAGCGAGCAGCTGCCAGCGAGCACCAGCGAGCAGCTGCCAGCGAGCACCAGCTTGCAGTTGCCAGCGAGCACCAGCGCGTGCAGCTGCCAGCGAGCACCAGCAAGCAGCTGCCAGCGAGCACCAGCGAGCAGCTGCCAGCGAGCACCAGCGAGCAGCTGCCAGCGAGCACCAGCGAGCACCAGCGAGCAGCTGCCAGCGAGCACCAGCGAGCAGCTGCCAGCGAGCACTAGCGAGCAGCTGCCAGCGAGCACCAGCGAGCAGCTGCCAGCGAGCACCAGAGAGCAGCTGCCAGCGAGTACCAGCGAGCACCAGCGAGCAGCTGCCAGCGAGCACCAGCGAGCAGCTGCCAGCGAGCACCAGCGAGCAGCTGCCAGCGAGCACCAGTGAGCAGCTGCCAGCGAGCACTAGCGAGCAGCTGCCAGCGAGCACCAGCGAGCAGCTGCCAGCGAGCACTAGCGAGCAGCTGCCAGCGAGCACTAGCGAGCAGCTGCCAGCGAGCACCAGCGAGCACCAGCTTGCAGTTGCCAGCGAGCACCAGCGCGTGCAGCTGCCAGCGAGCACCAGCAAGCAGCTGCCGGCGAGCACCAGCAAGCAGCTGCCGGCGAGCACCAGCGAGCACCAGCGAGCAGCTGCCAGCGAGCACCAGCGAGCAGCTGCCAGCGAGCACCAGCTAGCACCAGCTTGCAGTTGCCAGCGAGCACCAGCGCGTGCAGCTGCCAGCGAGCACCAGCAAGCAGCTGCCGGCGAGCACCAGCGAGCAGCTGCCAGCGAGCAGCTGCCAGCGAGCAGCTGCCAGCGAGCAGCTGCCAGCGAGCACCAGCGAGCAGCTGCCAGCGAGCACCAGCGAGCAGCTGCCAGCGAGCACTAGCGAGCACCTGCCAGCGAGCACCAGCGAGCAGCTGCCAGCGAGCACCAGCGAAAAGCTGCCAGAGAGCAATAGCGAGCAGCTGCCAGCGAGCACCAGCGAGCAGCTGCCAGCGAGCACCAGCGAGCAGCTGCCAGCGAGCACCAGCGAGCAGCTGCCAGCGAGCATCAGCGAGCAGCTGCCAGCGAGCACCAGCGAGCAGCTGCCAGCGAGCACCAGCGAGCAGATGCCAGGGAGACCAGCGAGCAGCTCCCACAAAGCACCAGCGAGCAGCTGCCAGAGAGCACTAGCGAGCAGCTGCCAGCGAGCAGCTGCCACCGATCACCAGCGAGTAGATGCCAGTGAGCACCAGCAAGCAGCTTCCAGAGAGCAGCACCAAGCAGTTACAAGCGAGCACTAGCGAGCAGCTGCCACTGAGCACCAGCGAGCAACTGCCAGCGAGCACCAGCGAACAGCTGCCACCGAGCACCAGCGAGCAGCTGACATCGAGCACCAGCGAGCAGCTGCCACCGAGCACCAGCAAGCAGCTGCCAGCGAGCACTAGCGAGCAGCTGCCACTGAGCACCAGCGAGCAACTGCCAACGAGCACCAGCGAACAGCTGCCACCGAGCACCAGCGAGCAGCTGACATCGAGCACCAGCGAGCAGCTGCCACCGAGCACCAGCAAGCAGCTGCCAGCGAGCACCAGCGAGCAGCTGCCAGCGAGCACCAGCGAGCACCAGCGAGCACCAGCGAGCAGCTGCCAGCGAGCACTAGCGAGCAGCTGCCAGCGAGCACTAGCGAGCAGCTGCCAGTGAGCACCAGCGAGCAGCTGCCAGTGAGCACCAGCAAGCAGCTGCCAGCGAGCACTAGCGAGCAGCTGCAAGCGAGCACTAGCGAGCAGCTGCCAGCGAGCACTAGCGAGCAGCTGCCAGCGAGCACCAGCGAGCAGCTGCCAGCGAGCACCAGCGAGCACCAGCTTGCAGTTGCCAGCGAGCACCAGCGCATGCAGCTGCCAGCGAGCACCAGCGTGCAGCTGCCAGCGAGCACCAGCGAGCAGCTGCCAGCGAGCACCAGCGAGCAGCTGCCAGCGAGCACCAGCGAGCAGCTGCCAGCGAGCACCAGCGAGCAGCTGCAGCGAGCACCAGCGAGCAGCTGCCAGCGAGCACCAGCGATCACAAGCGAGCAGCTGCTAGGGAGACCATCGAGCAGCTGCCGGCGAGCACTAGCGAGCAGCTGCCGGCGAGCACTAGCGAGCAGCTGCCAGCGAGCACCAGCGAGTTGCTGCCACTAAGCACCAGCGAGCAGCTGCCACTGAGCACCAACGAGCACTAGCGAGCAGTTGCCATCGAGCACTAGCGAGCAGTTGCCATCGAGCAACAGCGAGCAGTTGCCATCGAGCAACAGCGAGCAGTTGCCACCGAGCAACAGCGAGCAGTTGCCACCGAGCAACAGCGAGCAGTTGCCACCGAGCAACAGCGAGCAGTTGCCACCGAGCAACAGCGAGCAGTTGCCACCGAGCACCAGCGAGCAGCTGCAAGCGAGCACTAGCGAGCAACAGCGAGCAGCTGCCAACGATCACCAGCGAGTAGATGCCAGTGAGCACCAGCAAGCAGCTTCCAGAGAGCAGCACCAAGCAGTTACAAGCGAGCACTAGCGAGCAGCTGCCACTGAGCACCAGCGAGCAACTGCCAACGAGCACCAGCGAACAGCTGCCACCGAGCACCAGCGAGCAGCTGACATCGAGCACCAGCGAGCAGCTGCCACCGAGCACCAGCAAGCAGCTGCCAGCGAGCACTAGCGAGCAGCTGCCACTGAGCACCAGCGAGCAACTGCCAACGAGCACCAGCGAACAGCTGCCACCGAGCACCAGCGAGCAGCTGACATCGAGCACCAGCGAGCAGCTGCCACCGAGCACCAGCAAGCAGCTGCCAGCGAGCACCAGCGAGCAGCTGCCACCGAGCACCAGCGAGCAGCTGCCACCGAGCACCAGCAAGCAGCTGCCAGCGAGCACTAGCGAGCAGCTGCCAGCGAGCACTAGCGAGCACCTGCCAGCGAGCACTAGCGAGCACCTGCCAGCGAGCACCAGCGAGCAGCTGCCAGCGAGCAGCTGCCAGCGAGCACCAGCGAAAAGCTGCCAGAGAGCAGCTACCAGCGAGCAGCTGCCAGCGAGCACCAACGAGCAGCTGCCAGCGAGCACAAGCGAGCAGCTGCCAGCGAGCACCAGCGAGCAGCTGCAAGCGAGCACCAGCGAGCAGCTGCCAGCGAGCACCAGCGAGCACCAGCGAGCAGCTGCCAGCGAGCACCAGCGAGCAGCTGCCAGCTAGCACTAGCGAGCAGCTGCCAGCGAGCACTAGCGAACAGCTGCCAGCGAGCACTAGCGAACAGCTGCCAGCGAGCACTAGCAAGCAGCTGCCAGCGAGCACCAGCGAGCGCCAGCGAGCACCAGCGAGCACCAGCGAGCAGCTGCTAGCTAGCACCAGCGAGCAGCTGCCAGCGAGCACCAGCGAGCAGCTGCCAGCGAGCACCAGCGAGCAGCTGCCAGCGAGCACCAGCGAGCACCAGCGAGCACTAGCGAGCAGCTGCCAGCGAGCACCAGCGAGCAGCTGCCAGCGAACACCAGCGAGCAGCTGCCAGCGAACACCAGCGAGCAGCTGCCAGCGAACACCAGCGAGCAGCTGCCAGCGAGCACCAGCGAGCACTAGCGAGCACTAGCGAGCAGCTGCCAGCGAGCACCAGCGAGCACTAGCGAGCACTAGCGAGCAGCTGCCAGCGAGCACCAGCGAGCACTAGCGAGCAGCTGCAGCGAGCACTAGCGAGCACCAGCGAGCAGCTGCCAGCGAGAAGCTGCCAGCAAGCAGCTGCCAGCGAGCACTAGCGAGCAGCTGCCAGCGAGCACTAGCGAGCACCTGCCAGCGAGCACCAGCGAGCAGCTGCCAGCGAGCACCAGCGAAAAGCTGCCAGAGAGCAATAGCGAGCAGCTGCCAGCGAGCACCAGCGAGCAGCTGCCAGCGAGCACCAGCGAGCAGCTGCCAGCGAGCACCAGCGAGCAGCTGCCAGCGAGCATCAGCGAGCAGCTGCCAGCGAGCACCAGCGAGCAGCTGCCAGCGAGCATCAGCGAGCAGCTGCCAGCGAGCACCAGCGAGCAGCTGCCAGCGAGCATCAGCGAGCAGCTGCCAGCGAGCACCAGCGAGCAGCTGCCAGCGAGCACCAGCGAGCAGCTGCCAGCGAGCACCAGCGAGCAGCTGCCAGCGAGCACCAGCGAGCAGCTGCCAGCGAGCACCAGCGAGCACCAGTGAGCAGCTGCCAGCGAGCACTAGCGAGCAGCTGCCAGCGAGCACCAGCGAGCAGCTGCCAGCGAGCACTAGCGAGCAGCTGCCAGCGAGCACTAGCGAGCAGCTGCCAGCGAGCACCAGCGAGCAGCTGCCAGCGAGCACCAGCTTGCAGTTGCCAGCGAGCACCAGCGCGTGCAGCTGCCAGCGAGCACCAGCAAGCAGCTGCCAGCGAGCACCAGCGAGCAGCTGCCAGCGAGCACCAGCGAGCAGCTGCCAGCGAGCACCAGCGAGCACCAGCGAGCAGCTGCCAGCGAGCACCAGCGAGCAGCTGCCAGCGAGCACTAGCGAGCAGCTGCCAGCGAGCACCAGCGAGCAGCTGCCAGCGAGTACCAGCGAGCACCAGCCAGCAGCTGCCAGCGAGCACCAGCGAGCAGCTGCCAGCGAGCACCAGCGAGCAGCTGCCAGCGAGCACCAGTGAGCAGCTGCCAGCGAGCACTAGCGAGCAGCTGCCAGCGAGCACCAGCGAGCAGCTGCCAGCGAGCACTAGCGAGCAGCTGCCAGCGAGCACTAGCGAGCAGCTGCCAGCGAGCACCAGCGAGCACCAGCTTGCAGTTGCCAGCGAGCACCAGCGCGTGCAGCTGCCAGCGAGCACCAGCAAGCAGCTGCCGGCGAGCACCAGCGAGCACCAGCGAGCAGCTGCCAGCGAGCACCAGCGAGCAGCTGCCAGCGAGCACCAGCGAGCACCAGCTTGCAGTTGCCAGCGAGCACCAGCGCGTGCAGCTGCCAGCGAGCACCAGCAAGCAGCTGCCGGCGAGCACCAGCGAGCAGCTGCCAGCGAGCAGCTGCCAGCGAGCAGCTGCCAGCGAGCAGCTGCCAGCGAGCACCAGCGAGCAGCTGCCAGCGAGCACCAGCGAGCAGCTGCCAGGGAGCATCAGCGAGCAGCTGCCAGCGAGCACCAGCGAGCAGCTGCCAGCGAGCACCAGCGAGCAGCTGCCAGCGAGCACCAGCGAGCAGCTGCCAGCGAGCACCAGCGAGCACCAGTGAGCAGCTGCCAGCGAGCACCAGCGAGCAGCTGCCAGCGAGCACCAGCGAGCAGCTGCCAGCGAGCACCAGCGAGCAGCTGCCAGCGAGCACCAGCGAGCAGCTGCCAGCGAGCACCAGCGAGCAGCTGCCAGCGAGCACCAGCGAGCAGCTGCCAGCGAGCACCAGTGAGCAGCTGCCAGCGAGCACCAGCGAGCAGCTGCCAGCGAGCATCAGCGAGCAGCTGCCAGCGAGCACCAGCGAGCAGCTGCCAGCGAGCACCAGCGAGCAGCTGCCAGCGAGCACCAGCGAGCAGCTGCCAGCGTGCACCAGCGAGCAGCTGCCAGCGAGCACCAGCGAGCAGGTGCCAGCGAGCACCAGCGAGCAGCTGCCAGCGAGCACCAGCGAGCAGCTGCCAGCGAGCACCAGCGAGCAGCTGCCAGCGAGCACCAGCGAGCAGCTGCCAGCGAGCACCAGCGAGCAGCTGCCAGCGAGCACCAGCGAGCAGCTGCCAGCGAGCACCAGCGAGCACCAGTGAGCAGCTGCCAGCGAGCACCAGCGAGCACCAGTGAGCAGCTGCCAGCGAGCACCAGTGAGCAGCTGCCAGCGAGCAGCTGCCAGCAAGCACCAGCGAGCACCAGTGAGCAGCTGCCAGCGAGCACCAGTGAGCAGCTGCCAGCGAGCAGCTGCCAGCGAGCAGCTGCCAGCGAGCACCAGTGAGCAGCTGCCAGCGAGCAGCTGCCAGCGAGCACCAGCGAGCAGCTGCCAGCGAGCACCAGCGAGCAGCTGCCAGCGAGCAGCTGCCAGCGAGCACCAGCGAGCACCAGTGAGCAGCTGCCAGCGAGCAGCTGCCAGCGAGCACCAGCGAGCACCAGTGAGCAGCTGCCAGCGAGCACCAGTGAGCAGCTGCCAGCGAGCACCAGCTGCCAGCGAGCACCAGCGAGCTGCCAGCGAGCACCAGCGAGCAGCTGCCAGCGAGCACCAGCGAGCAGCTGCCAGCGAGCACTAGCGAGCAGCTGCCAGCGAGCACCAGCGAGCAGCTGCCAGCGAGTACCAGCGAGCAGCTGCCAGCGAGCACCAGCGAGCAGCTGCCAGCGAGCACCAGCGAGCACCAGCGAGCACCAGCGAGCACCAGCGAGCACCAGCGAGCACCAGCGAGCACCAGTGAGCAGATGCCAGCGAGCACCAGCGAGCAGCTGCCAGCGAGCACCAGCGAGCAGCTGCCAGCGAGCACCAGCGAGCAGCTGCCAGCGAGCACCAGCGAGCAGCTGCCAGCGAGCACCAGCGAGCAGCTGCCAGCGAGCACCAGCGAGCAGCTGCCAGCGAGCAGCTGCCAGCGAGCAGCTGCCAGCGAGCACCAGCGAGCAGCTGCCAGCGAGCACCAGCGAGCAGCTGCCAGCGAGCACCAGCGAGCAGCTGCCAGCGAGCACCAGTGAGCAGCTGCCAGCGAGCACCAGTGAGCAGCTGCTAGCGAGCACCAGCGAGCAGCTGCCAGCGAGCACCAGCGAGCAGCTGCCAGCGAGCACCAGCGAGCAGCTGCCAGCGAGCACCAGCGAGCAGCTGCCAGCGAGCACCAGCGAGCAGCTGCCAGCGAGCAGCTGCCAGCGAGCACCAGCAAGCAGCTGCCAGCGAGCACCAGCGAGCACCAGCGAGCACCAGCGAGCAGCTGCCAGCGAGCACCAGCGAGCAGCTGCCAGCGAGCACCAGCGAGCAGCTGCCAGCGAGCACCAGCGAGCAGCTGCCAGCGAGCACCAGCGAGCACCAGCGAGCAGCTGCCAGCGAGCACCAGCGAGCACCAGCGAGCAGCTGCCAGCGAGCACCAGCGAGCACCAGCGAGCAGCTGCCAGCGAGCACCAGCGAGCACCAGCGAGCAGCTGCCAGCGAGCACCAGCGAGCAGCTGCCAGCGAGCACCAGCGAGCAGCTGCCAGCGAGCACCAGCGAGCAGCTGCCAGCGAGCACCAGCGAGCAGCTGCCAGCGAGCATCAGCGAGCAGCTGCCAGCGAGCACCAGCGAGCAGCTGCCAGCGAGCACCAGCGAGCAGCTGCCAGCGAGCACCAGCGAGCAGCTGCCAGCGAGCACCAGCGAGCACCAGCGAGCAGCTGCCAGCGAGCATCAGCGAGCAGCTGCCAGCGAGCACCAGCGAGCAGCTGCCAGCGAGCACCAGCGAGCAGCTGCCAGCGAGCACCAGCGAGCAGCTGCCAGCGAGCACCAGCGACCAGCTGCCAGCGAGCACCAGCGAGCAGCTGCCAGCGAGCACCAGCGAGCAGCTGCCAGCGAGCACCAGCGAGCAGCTGCCAGCGAGCACCAGCGAGCAGCTGCCAGCGAGCACCAGCGAGCACCAGTGAGCAGCTGCCAGCGAGCACCAGTGAGCAGCTGCCAGCGAGCAGCTGCCAGCGAGCACCAGCGAGCACCAGTGAGCAGCTGCCAGCGAGCACCAGTGAGCAGCTGCCAGCGAGCAGCTAACAGCGAGCACCAGTGAGCAGCTGCCAGCGAGCAGCTGCCAGCGAGCAGCTGCCAGCGAGCAGCTGCCAGCGAGCAGCTTCCAGCGAGCACCAGCGAGCAGCTGCCAGCGAGCACCAGCGAGCAGCTGCCAGCGAGCACCAGCGAGCAGCTGCCAGCGAGCACCAGCGAGCAGCTGCCAGCGAGCAGCTGCCAGCGAGCACCAGCGAGCACCAGTGAGCAGCTGCCAGCGAGCAGCTGCCAGCGAGCAGCTGCCAGCGAGCAGCTGCCAGCGAGCAGCTGCCAGCGAGCAGCTGCCAGCGAGCAGCTGCCAGCGAGCAGCTGCCAGCGAGCACCAGCGAGCACCAGTGAGCAGCTGCCAGCGAGCACCAGTGAGCAGCTGCCAGCGAGCACCAGCAAGCAGCTGCCAGCGAGCTCCAGCGAGCACCAGCGAGCAGCTGCCAGCGAGCACTAGCGAGCAGCTGCCAGCGAGCACTAGCGAGCAGCTGCCAGCGAGCACCAGCGAGTAGCTGCCAGCGAGCACCAGCGAGCAGCTGCCAGCGAGCACCAGCTGCCACCGAGCACCAGCAAGCAGCTGCCAGCGAGCACCAGCGAGCAGCTGGCACCGAGCACCAGCAAGCAGCTGCCAGCGAGCACTAGCGAGCAGCTGCCAGCGAGCACTAGCGAGCAGCTGCCAGCGAGCACTAGCGAGCAGCTGCCAGCGAGCACCAGCGAGCAGCTGCCAGCGAGCACCAGCGAAAAGCTGCCAGAGAGCAGCTGCCAGCGAGCACCAGCGAGCAGCTGCCAGCGAGCACAAGCGAGCAGCTGCCAGCGAGCACCAGCGAAAAGCTGCCAGAGAGCAGCTGCCAGCGAGCACCAGCGAGCAGCTGCCAGCGAGCACAAGCGAGCAGCTGCCAGCGAGCACCAGCGAGCAGCTGCCAGCGAGCACCAGCGAGCAGCTGCCAGCGAGCACCAGCGAGCAGCTGCCAGCGAGCACCAGCGAGCAGCTGCCAGCGAGCACCAGCGAGCAGCTGCCAGCGAGCACCAGCGAGCAGCTGCCAGCGAGCACCAGCGAGCAGCTGCCAGCGAGCACCAGCGAGCAGCTGCCAGCGAGCACCAGCGAGCAGCGAGCAGCTGCCAGCGAGCACTAGCGAGCACCAGCGAGCACTAGCGAGCAGCTGCAGCGAGCACCATCGAGCACCAGCGAGCAGCTGCAGCGAGCACCATCGAGCACCAGCGAGCAGCTGCCAGCGAGCAGCTGCCAGCGAGAAGCTGCCAGCAAGCACCTGCCAACGAGCACTAGCGAGCAGCTGCCAGCGAGCACTAGCGAGCACATGCCAGCGAGCACCAGCGAGCAGCTGCCAGCGAGCACCAGCGAAAAGCTGCCAGAGAGCACCAGCGAGCACTAGCGAGCAGCTGCAGCGAGCACCAGCGAGCACCAGCGAGCAGCTGCCAGCGAGCACCAGCGAGCAGCTGCCAGCGAGCACCAGCGAGCAGCTGCCAGCGAGCACTAGCGAGCAGCTGCCAGCGAGCACCAGCGAGCAACTGCCAGCGAGCACCAGCGAGCAGCTGCCAGCGAGCACCAGCGCGTGCAGCTGCCAGCGAGCACCAGCGCGTGCAGCTGCCAGCGAGCACCAGCGAGCACCAGCGTGCAGTTGCCAGCGAGCACCAGCGCGTGCAGCTGCCAGCGAGAACCAGCGAGCAGCTGCCAGCGAGCACCAGCGTGAAGTTGCCAGCGAGCACCAGCGCGTGCAGCTGCCAGCGAGCACCAGCGAGCAGCTGCCAGCGAGCAGCTGCCAGCGAGCACTAGCGAGCGAGCAGCTGCCACTGAGCACCAGCGAACTGCTGCTCGCTAGTGCTCGCTGGCAGCTGCTCACTGGTGCTCGCTGGCAGCTGCTCACTCACTGGTGCTCACTGCAGCTGCCAGCGAGCACTAGCGAGCAGCTGCCAGCGAGCACTAGCGAGCAGCTGCCAGCGAGCACTAGCGAGCAGCTGCCAGCGAGCACTAGCGAGCAGCTGCCAGCGAGCACCAGCGAGCAGCTGCCACTGAGCACCAGCGAGCAGCTGCCAGCGAGCACTAGCGAGCAGCTGCCAGCGAGCACCAGCGAGCACCAGCGAGCACTAGCGAGCAGCTGCCAGCGAGCACCAGCGAGCAGCTGCCAGCGAGCACCAGCGAGCAGCTGCCAGCGAGCACCAGCGAGCAGCTGCCAGCGAGCACCAGCGAGCAGCTGCCAGCGAGCACCAGCGAGCACCAGCGAGCACCAGCGAGCACCAGCGAGCACCAGCGAGCAGCTGCCAGCGAGCACCAGCGAGCAGCTGCCAGCGAGCACCAGCGAGCAGCTGCCAGCGAGCACCAGCGAGCACCAGCGAGCAGCTGCCAGCGAGCACCAGCGAGCAGCTGCCAGCGAGCACTAGCGAGCACCAGCGAGCAGCTGCCAGCGAGCACCAGCGAGCAGCTGCCAGCGAGCACTAGCGAGCAGCTGCCAGCACCAGCGAGCAGCTGCCAGTGAGCACCAGCGAGCAGCTGCCAGTGAGCACCAGCGAGCAGCTGCCAGCGAGCACCAGCGAGCAGCTGCCAGCGAGCACCAGCGAGCAGCTTCCAGCGAGCACTAGCGAGCAGCTGCCAGCGAGCAGCTGCCAGCGAGCAGCTGCCAGCGAGCAGCTGCCAGCGGGCACCAGCGAGCAGCTGCCAGCGAGCATCAGCGAGCAGCTGCCAGCGGGCACCAGCGAGCAGCTGCCAGCGAGCACTAGTGAGCAGCTGCCAGCGAGCACCAGTGAGCAGCTGCCAGCGAGCACCAGTGAGCAGCTGCCAGCGAGCACCAGTGAGCAGCTGCCAGCGAGCACCAGCAAGCTGCTGCCAGCGAGCACGAGCGAGCGAGCAGCTGCCACTGAGCACCAGCGAACTGCTGCTCGCTAGTGCTCGCTGGCAGCTGCTCGCTAGTGCTCGCTGGCAGCTGCTCACTGGTGCTCGCTGGCAGCTGCTCACTGGCGCTCGCTGGCAGCTGCTCACTGGTGCTCGCTGGCAGCTGCTCACTGGTGCTCGCTGGCAGCTGCTCACTAGTGCTCGCTGGCAGCTGCTCGCTGGTGCTCGCTGGCAGCTGCTCGCCAGCGAGCACCAGCAAGCTGCTGCCAGCGAGCACGAGCGAGCGAGCAGCTGCCACTGAGCACCAGCGAACTGCTGCTCGCTAGTGCTCGCTGGCAGCTGCTCGCTAGTGCTCGCTGGCAGCTGCTCACTGGTGCTCGCTGGCAGCTGCTCACTGGCGCTCGCTGGCAGCTGCTCACTGGTGCTCGCTGGCAGCTGCTCACTGGTGCTCGCTGGCAGCTGCTCACTAGTGCTCGCTGGCAGCTGCTCGCTGGTGCTCGCTGGCAGCTGCTCGCTGGTGCTCGCTGGCAGCTGCTCGCTAGTGCTCGCTGGCAGCTGCTCGCTGGTGCTCACTGGTGCTCGCTGGCAGCTGCTCGCTGGTGCTCGCTGGCAGCTGCTCGCTGGTGCTCGCTGGCAGCTGCTCGCTGGTGCTCGCTGGCAGCTGCTCACTGGCAGCTGCTCGCTGGCAGCTACTCGCTAGTGCTCGGTGGCAGTTGCTCGCTGGTGCTCGCTGTTGCTCGCTGGTGCTTGCTGTTGCTCGCTGGCAGCTGCTCGCTGTTGCTCCCTGGTGCTCGCTGTTGCTCCCTGGTGCTCGCTGTTGCTCCCTGGTGCTCGCTGTTGCTCCCTGGTGCTCGCTGTTGCTCGCTGGTGCTCGCTTGTGCTCGCTTGTGCTCGCTGGCAGCTGCACGCTGGTGTTCGCTGGCAGCTGCACGCTGTTGCTCGCTGGCAGCTGCATGCTGGTGCTCGCTGGCAGCTGCACGCTTGTGCTCGCTGGCTCGATGTCAGCTGCTCGCTGGTGCTCGGTGGCAGCTGTTAGCTGGTGCTCCTTGGCAGCTGCTCGCTGGTGCTCAGTGGCAGCTGCTCGCTGGTGCTCGCTGGTAGCTGCTTGGTGCTGCTCTCTGGAAGCTGCTTGCTGGTGCTCACTGGCATCTGCTCGCTGGTGATCGGTGGCAGCTGCTCAATGTTGTCCGCTGGTGCTCGCTTGCAGCTGCTCGCTAGTGCTGTTCGCTGGTGCTTTGTGGCAGCTGCTCGCTGGTCTCCGTGGCATCTGCTCGCTGGTGCTCGCTGGCAGCTACTCGCTAGTGCTCGGTGGCAGTTGCTCGCTAGTGCTCGCTGTTGCTCCCTGGTGCTCGCTGTTGCTCCCTGGTGCTCGCTGTTACTCGCTGGTGCTCGCTTGTGCTCGCTGGCAGCTGCATGGTGGTGCTCGCTGGCAGCTGCATGCTGGTGCTCGCTGGCAGCTGCACGCTGGTGCTCGCTGGCAGCTGCACGCTGGTGCTCGCTGGCAGCTGCACGCTGGTGCTCGCTGGCAGCTGCACGCTGGTGCTCGCTGGCAGCTGCACGCTGGTGCTTGCTGGCAGCTGCACGCTGGTGCTCGCTGGTGCTCGCTAGTGCTCTCTGGTGCTCGCTGGCAGATGCTCGCTGGCAGATGCTCGCTGGCAGCTGCTCGCTTGTGCTCGCTGGCAGCTGCTCGCTGGTGATTTGTGGGAGCTGCTCGCTGGAGCTCGCTGGCAGCTGCTCGCTGTTCTCCCTAGCATCTGCTCGCTGGTGCTCGTCGGCAGCTTCTCGCTGGAAGCTGCTCGCTGGCAGCTGCTTGTTGGCAGCTGCTCGCTGGTGCTCGCTGGCAGCTGCTTGGTGCTGCTCTCTGGAAGCTGCTTGCTGGTGCGCGGTGGCAGCTGCTCGTTGGAGTGCGGTGGCAGCTGCTCGCTGGTGCTCGCTGGTGCTCGCTGGCAGCTGCACGCTGGTGCTCGCTGGCAGCTGCACGCTGGTGCTCGCAGGCAGCTGCACGCTGGTTCTCGCTGGCAGCTGCACGCTGATGCTCGCTGGCAGCTGCACGGTGGTGCTCGCTGGCAGCTGCACGCTGGTGCTCGCTGGCAGCTTCACGCTGGTGCTCGCTGGCAGCTGCACGCTGGTGCTCGCTGGCAGCTGCACGCTGGTGCTCGCTGGCAGCTGCACGCTGGTGCTCGCTGGCAGCTGCACGCTGGTGCTCGCTGGCAGCTGCACGCTGGTGCTCGCTGGCAGCTGCACGCTGGTGCTCGCTGGCAGCTGCACGCTGGTGCTCGCTGGCAGCTGCACGCTGGTGCTCGCTGGCAGCTGCACGCTGGTGCTCGCTGGCAGCTGCACGCTGGTGCTCGCTGGCAGCTGCACGCTGGTGCTCGCTGGCAGCTGCACGCTGGTGCTCGCTGGCAGCTGCACTCTGGTGCTCGCTGGCAGCTGCACGCTGGTGCTCGCTGGCAGCTGCACGCTGGTGCTCGCTGGCAGCTGCACGCTGGTGCTCGCTGGCAGCTGCACGCTGGTGCTCGCTGGCAGCTGCACGCTGGTGTTCGCTGGCAGCTGCACGCGCTGGTGCTCGCTGGCAACTGCACGCTGGTGCTCGCTGGCAGCTGCACGCTTATGTTAAGTTTTCACTGTTCAGTTACAGCCCCTAGGTATCGTGGTGGGAAGTCATTAATACACACTCGAGGAGCAGCCTACCCCGAAGTTGATCCAAATATTCAAATTCAAATGATACTTGAAATGCGATTGAATTCTTGAACCTTACACTCCCCCGTTTTGGGGACAATTCAGGAAGCCCTTAGCGTTCCTTCCCTGCTTTCTCAGCAGTAATTTTCATTGACACACTGTCATGCCAAACAATTCTTTTCCCTCGATTCGATTGTCTTATTTCCACTTCCTTCTCTCCTCGTGACAGTGTTTTGCGGCAGTAAATCTCACCGGAGCACGACGCGGCGGGCCGTCATTCATATCCGAACGTGCATAGAGATTTGATTTTATGATAATGCATTCGTGGCAAAGGATCCTCGACAATTACTCGCGACACCCGGGCCGTAACAATTGATTTTTATGACAATCAACACTCGCGGCAATGATTTTGCAGAGCGAGCAAACGGCTTTCGTGACAATTGTTTTCTGATGTCTAAGTAACAGAGGACATGTCAGCCAAGGAGGCGGATATTACTTCCCTTAAATCGTGTGAAAATGAAACACACGTTCCGACCTGTGTCGGTAGACTGGGACGCAGAGAAGTTGGATTTCATTATGTTTTTGATTTTATTGTCATCGAGGTTCTATTCATGAGGCGCTTATGAAATGGGGTTGTGTATTTTGCTGTAGACGGGATGGAGTGGTAAGTAAAAAAGAAATATTTTCGACTAGTTATCCAATATTGATGGATATCGATAATCACTTCGGGATTCGTATTTGTACACAATGCCGTCAAAGTAATTATGATGCTATTTCTGGCAGATAGTTACAAAGTTTTTTTTAACTGCATTTTCCCGTCTCCCTGGAACTTTCCGTAAAATCGAGAAGACTGCTACTACCAACAAAGCAATGGCCAATTCAAAATCCTTTGATGTTGCCGGGCTATTTTCAAAATATTTGGGAATCTGTTTTCCACACACCAGACAACCAATTTTGTGGTTATCGTGGCGGTGATACTTTGAGCAATAGATGCAGAATCACTCTTCAAGTTTGAAGGAAACAGAAGTCTTTCGAACAACGTGGTGCACGACGCAGCACTTCTACCAGATGACGAGCCGGTGCGGGCAATTACTTAAGATGGGGCAGATGGAGAGCCAATGAGCATTATAGAATAGATTTCGATTGCGTGCTACTATACGCAAATGAAATGGCACACACAAGTGGAGACGGACCTCAACCGACTTGTTGTGTGCAACTGAAGGCAGCTGGCGAAAGATCGTGATGTCTGTGGTGGAGGCTAAAGTTCACAACGGACTGTAGTGCCAAACCAAGAGAAAATGGTACCCAATCAAAGTACCTCTAAATGGAGCGATAATTTCTTCTTCTTTTTCTTCTTCTTTTTTTTTCTTCTTCTTCTGCTTTTTCTTCTTCCTCTTCTTCTACTTCTTTTTTTTTTTCTTTTTGTTTTTCTTCATTTTCTTCTTCCGCCTCCTCTTCTTTTCCTTCGTATGGCGTTACTGTCCGAGCTGTGCCTGGGCATCAACCAGTATGCCTCTGAGCCCAGCACGCACTCCATGTTGATTGTAATTTTTCTCTATTTGTGTGCACCACAATTAGTCTAGGCCGCCCTCAGTTGCGATATCACCGCACCTAGAACCCTCGGATTCGAGAACTTTTCCGACCGGAGCCATCATGGGTTGCATCCGAAGACGCTTGGCCAGGCGTAAACCGCCCTGCAGTTGGTCGTTGAATCTTCTTCAACTGTCATCCACGCAGAAATGAGCAAAAATCGCAAGCAGAGCTCTTTTCTCGAAAAGACATTTATCTTTCGAATACCATCTCTAGAAACTGACTTCTCCCTAGTATAGTTTCAATCAATGAGCCATGTTTTGCTTTCTCCAAAAGACCTGAGCCGGAGATGCCCAAAATGGCTTTGCATCCGTCGAAAGAGACATTTGCAAGTAGTAACAAGATCTGTACAGTAAGACTTCCAATTTAGCGATTCCATGTATTTTTTCAAAGATGTTCTTTTATCGTTTGTAGTTTTTTTTATCATGAAATGCAAGGCAAGGCTTAAACGCATTCATTGACGATTCCCAGCGACATTGGCGACTGATTTTTATCAGTTCTTGTACACCACACCCATCTATTCCCACTGCGTACAAAGCAAGTCCTTAGAACCGTGGATGCTTAACTTTGGCATCGATGTAGACGATGATCAAATGGGTTCACCAGGCATTTTGAGTTTCTCGTAGTATGTCCACATTGATATCCACTCACGATCCTGTGAAAAAATCTTTTTTTTGGTGTCTTTTAAGAAGCAGTTACGTCTTTCAAAATCAATCTTCTTCATTTTCAACAAACGCAAATTGTTTGCTTAATCTCTTCCGACGATGCAAGTTCACTTTGTGTTTGGAATAGATTTTGATTCAATAAAGGTTCTAATTCCTCATTTTCAAACTTTGCGGGCTGTTCAAGACGGCCTTTGTCTTCGGCGTTTAAATCGCCACTTTTAAACGTTGACACCATGCATGGTTTATCAGTTGAAACAGATGCAGTGTTAACTTTTAAAAACATTCGATAAGATTTTCTTCTAATGAAAAATGGAAAACAATGATGTTGCCTTGAACAGACCCCGATGCATACTTAATATTGCTGAAAACTGTCACACTTTCCAATAAAGCAGGCAATCGCTTCCAAGATTAGCCACAACTCGCAGCTGTCGCCATCTTTTTGCGGTTTTTGTTTACAACTGTAGAAGTGAATGTGCGAATCAGCCATATGTGTGAGATTATGCAGCAGCGAGGGGCTTGACAGTAATAACATCTACGGGTACTAGGACATCTCTCAGACCGATGACTATAAACTAGGCCAGTTTTACATAATTCCAACCTCATTACTGTTTGCGATCCTTCATTTGTTCCCAAGCGGACACATTTACGTATAGCCTTAGTTACACAATTCGCATTTAAAATTGGAAGTTGAAGCTTGCACGTGAAAGGATCAAATTTGGGTAAGTTTTCTGAACGTTCCTAAAGTTGATTTTTCTTGTTGCATATTTATTGCTTAAAGGGTACCGACCCTTGCTTCAAGAAACTGATAAAATCCGCAAATGTCGGCAACTCTCTGCTTTAGATCCCAGTGTCTCCTTCCAAAGCTACTGCGTTTTCTTTGGCAATTTATGCAATAGCACGTAAATTAATACGTCCCATTGTTGCACCGGTATATTCAAGTGATCCAGACTGTGAACTATAATATCTCTGTTGATGTGTAAAAAAACTCTGATGGTTTTAGAACGCTCTTGATGAATTGATGGTTGATTAAGTATACCCTTGAGTGTGTGTTGACCAAAACTCGAGGATGGTCTGTCTAGTAAAATAGACCATTCCTTATTATAATTACCATTTCAAATCGGTAAGTGTGATAGGAGTTTATCAGCTCCACCGGAAATACTCACTTTTAAGCAATGCATTTTTTATATTTCAGGGAGCGAAGCAACTGGGTGGACTAGTGAAATAAACAGATCCAGAAAACTTCTCGGTAACAGGAATGCTTTTTAATTTTAAGTCCGCGGTGTGCGTAGACACTGTACTCCGTCAACTTCAGCTTTTGATTCTTTGGGTTTTATTTTGTCCACTAAATCCACCAAATCTCCATGATACTCGAAATTCAGTTTACGAATCTTTTCTTCTAATATATTAAATTTCTGTGGTCGTCGTGGCGTAGTGGGTAGAGTGCGATGCTCACACGCCGAAGGATCTAGGTTCGACTCCCAACTCGAGACCAATTTTTCGAATTTTTCACGGCACCACCTCTTTCGAGCTGCTGACAACACTCAAAGAGTAATAACTGTCTAAGAAAGCTTCTCAAATTTCGCCGTTCGGAGTCGGCAAAAAACTGTAGGTCCCTTTTACTCGTGAGAGAGCAGTAGCGCGCACAACACGAGTAGTTGATGAGCAAGCTAGGCCCTGGTCCCCCTTTGGACTGTAGCGCCAACAATTATTATTATTATATTAAATTTCTTATCCATATAATTTTTTACAGATCCTATACACTCATTATTGGAATTCCTAATGTCAATAATAATAAATAAAAAATTCGCGTTGAGCTAGGAATCGAACCTACACCTTCGATGTGTGAACATCGTACTCTACCCACTACGCCACGGCGGCCACAATACAACAAGTAAGGTACTAAAAAATAGTTCGTTTCAGATCTCAGACGTTCTATGTTTTATTTTTAACAATTGTGTGTTGCGCTTTTCCGGACTCTCTCAAGACTGCAGTGGTAAAAGAATGACACCTCTTTTGTCAGTTTTTTCAAAAGTATTCGAGAAAGGTATAAAACGTAGAGTGTTAGCCGTTGTAGATAAGATCCATTTTTTTGGGCGATTTTTAGTTTGGCTTTCGAAATGGTAGATCTACGGAAAGTGCTTTGTTAAAACTGACTGGAGAAATATATTGTAGTTTGAATTCATCGTTAATCTCTGCTTGACTTTTCATCGACATAACGAAGGTCTTTGATATGGTCAACCACAATATGCTGCAAAAAAAAATTGTTTAATGCGTGCTTTAGAAGTTTCATTTATGAATGGTTTACTGCATACGTATTAAAAAATAAGCAAGTGGTAAAAATTTTAAGACTCGTGTTCCTCAAGGCTCTGTATTGGGTCCGATATTGTTTCTTGTATAGGTGAATTCGTTATTCGTTTAGCCTTTTAATGAAAATATTACAGCTTTCGCTGATGATACAGCATTTCCTATGCAAACTACATTTATCTAAGTCTACTATAATAATTATAATAATAATAGTAATAATAATTGTTGGCATGACAGTCCACATGGGGACTAGGGCCTAAATTGCTCATAAATTACTCGTGTTGTGCGCGCTACTGTTCTTTCACGAGTATAAGGAGCCTGCAGTTTTCTGCCGACTACGAACGGCGAAATTTGAGAAGCTCATTTCTTAGACAGTTATTACTCTGTGAGTGTTGTCAGCATCTCAAAAGAGGTGGTGCCGTGAAAAATTCAAAAAATTAATGTAGAGCAGGGAATCGAACCCGTTGTGTGTGAGAGTCGCACTCTACCCACTACGCCACGGCGGCCACATCTAAGTCTACTATTCGCTGTAAATAATGATTCATCAGCCATAAAACCAAGTTTATGTTATTCAACATCAACGGTTTAATATGTAAAGACTTACCTGTATACTACCATTCCCCTCATTGCCAAAGTTTTCTTTGACTCATTCACATATGTCTGTTGTATCAACTTTTAACAGGAAGGGTGTAGTGTTCCAACAGGACAACGCCAGACCACACACTTCGTTGATGACTCGTCAGAAGCTACGGGAGCTCGGATGGGAGGTTTTTTCGCATCCACCATATAGCGCGGACGTAGCGCCAAGTGATTACCACCTGTTCATGTCCATGGTGAACGCCCTTGGTGGTGTGAAGTTGAATTCAAAAGAGGCTTGTGAAAAGTGATTGTCCGAGTTCTTCGCAAATAAGGAGGGGGGCTTCCACGAGGGGGGTATTATAAAGTTGCCGTCTAGATGGAAACAGATTCTCGAACAAAACGGCGCATATTTGAACTAAATCCGATCACTGTAACACTTTTTATGAAGCATTGAATGACATTTTAATTTTGATTACGTTTGTTTTGTGGTCATTGTAGCTCATGGTGTGTTCCATATACCAGGTATACTCGTATGAAATGAGCGTCAAGATACAAATGTCTCAATAGGAAACATTTGTTGTGAACGAGCCCTTATTTTTTTTTTGTTTGTTTGCTATGACGTCTGTGAATAATGTTTAGTATACATCAAGACATTGAACAGACAACATCATATTTTTTCATTGTCATAAAATGTCGAATTTTGTACCAGAAAGTGATGATTTGCGGAAGGCATTAATTTTTTGTTTTCATTTGAAGAAAAGTGCTGCAGAGTCGCATCGAATGCTTGTCGAGGCATATGGTGATCATGCTCTATCAGAAGCAACATGCAAAAGAAGGTTTCAACGGTTCAGAAATGATGATTTTGATGCGAGAAATGAAGAACATGAAAGACCTCCATAAAAGTTTAAAGACGCCGAATTGCAAACGATATTGGATGGAGATGACACTTTGAGTCAAAATGGCAAATGGCAGCAATGTTAAATGTTGCACAAAAAACAATTTCTGACCGTTTAAAAGCTATGGGAAATATTCAAAAGTGTGTAAAATGGGTGCCACATGAATTGAATGAACTGAAACTTATGAAATTTTGCTTCAAAGACACGAAAGAAAATCGGTTTTGCATCGGATTGTTACTGGCGATGAAAAATGGATTTATTTTAAGAATCCTAAACGGAAAAAATCATGGGTTAATCCAGGACAACCATCAACATCGACTGCAAAACCAGATCGATTCGGCAAGAAGTCAATGCTGTAAGTTTGGTGGGACCAGAGAGGTGTGCTGTACCACGAGCTCCGTAAACCTGGTGAAAACGTTAATACTGATCGCTACCGACAACAAATGATCATTTCGAATCATGTATTGATCGAGAAACGACCAGAATGGGCCAGAAGACACAGCAAGGTAATTTTGCTCCATGACAATACACCTGCACACAACGCAAAACCGGTTCAGGATACAATCAAAACACTTAGCTGGGAGCAGCTACCACACCCGCCCTATTCACCAGATTTGGCTCCTTCCGACTACCATTTGTTTTCATCGATGGGACACGCATTGGCTGAGCAGCACTCTGATTCTTACTAGGAGGTCGAAAATTGGGTGTCTGATTGGTTTGCTTTAAAAGACGAACAATTTTATTGGCTTGGTATTCACAAATTGCCAGAAAGGTGGTCAAAATGTGTAGAAAACAATGGCCAATACTTTGAATAAAATGTTTTTACTTTCCCATTAATAATTAGTGTTTTATTCTCATTTCATACCGGTATACATGGTACATATCGCATTTTGTTGATGTCATTGTCATCAACACGGACTGAATTAATGCTTATTCCCAATGCTTCACAAATTGTAATTCTATGTCATATAGTCCATTCCAGATCTCTAAATCTTTTGGAGCAATAAGTTCACATTCTAGATGAATTCAAAGTTCAACACCAATAAGCCCCTTGGTTCGAGGACTTACGTAAATTTAAAGAAACACATTGCAGTCTCGTTCTAAAAATCAGTGTGCAGTCTTGTGGAGTGAGAACACTACACAAACAAGAAAGTTCTCCAACCCAAATAAAAAAAATGGATATAGAAAATCTATCCAATGAAACAAATGAAAATGGAAACAAAATACTCCTTTATCCCTACGAAAACAAAGGACGAAGATGAAGGAAACTACAAAAAAAGTCCCCAGTAATAGAACATAAGCCTCCCAGCATATCCTTTTCCAATTTCTGTCGCAACAAAACAAAAAGCGAATTTCATAAACATAAATCAGTTTCGCAGGACAATAGGAATCGCACACAAGCATACCGTCCAAAAGCGAAGCGATTCGCAAACACTCTATTCAGCCTGAGCGGCCGTGCCCCTTTGTCAGCACTGCCGTCCGCCCAATCTGCAGCAAAGACTGCGGTGACGACAGAGGAACCACGCTCTAGGGCGACGGACTGTCATAAATCTTCAGTAGACCATGGTAGCCTCAAATAGCAATTCCGATCTCGTTCCCAAGGATTAACACCTTCGAAACATTGAATGGAGTGCAAAAGGACCAAAAGGGATGACATGTCACGCACACACATGTTTAGACTTGGCAACCCGCCTCCTCCGTCCCTCTGTCGACATCTGCGAAAAGAATGCTTGCTGGGCCAACCGAATTTGCCCATGAATACTGAAGTCCAGGACAAACAAAAGGGGATTTGCTGGCAAGAAGGCGGCCCAGACAGCCGCTGAAGGTGGTGCCCAGGCCGTGGACACTAGATTGGGTGTGTGCATGCCATCCCGAAGCCGTAATATTAATTGAAAATTATTGAAATTCCAATTTAGTTTAAAGCCATTATTTAACGGTTTTAGGTCGCAATAAAAGGCATGTCCTTTAGAATTCAATAGATGTGCCTCCTCCTTCGTCTCCCTTTTCGGGTTGGTCTTTGTTTTGTGCGCTAGACGGCCAACGAACGGCTCACCCTGCTGAGGGGCGTAGTCGAGGCAAAACTATCACCCACGCTCATTGTCTTCTCCTACTACTGCATCCCCTCTGGTCCTGGAAGCCATCCAGTAATGGCCAATTATCGACAGGATATCGTTTGTTTGAATTTCATCACATAGGGCGGAAAAGGACCAAGCGAGCAGGGAGCGCTGCTGTAAAGGAGTTGACCAAGGATTTGCAGTTTACAACGCCCCGGCAAACAAGGCAATGGAGGCGATGGAGGCAATCTGTGTTTAGGCATTTCTTCTTGTATCCGTTTTATTGAATCCTTTTCTTTATGAGCCCAGCGATGGGGCAGCATGTATCGGATGGCAGGCAAATTATTCAATTTGTCCACGGAAATCGAATCGTAGTCATTGCAGGGCAGCCCTAATCTGAGATTTAGATTATACGAGCATGAGGACAGGGGTGTAATATGGAATGATGGTAACATTAAAAGAAGCTTAGAATGGATAAATAGCTTTAAGGACTTCAAAGTAAAAATCAAAACTTTGAAAGGCATTTGAAGTGAGGAAAATTAAACTTATCAAAGATCGTACGTGTTTTTATGCGAGCTGAATGTTTTCTTGGCTCCCACAACTTATGGTCGGTCTAACTCCGAGCTGCATATCTGATTTATTGATCCCTGTAATCTGAGTCCATACTTAGCAACAAGATATTATTGGGGTCAAAGCATTGAATTAGCTTTTTGCAGTGTTTCTGTTCAGAGTTCCTTTAAATTCCAAGATTCTTTTAGCAGGAATGTATCCATTTTGGCAATTTGGAAGTTATCAATTTAGGTCCCGATCTAATAATAATAATAATAATAGTTGGGTTGCGCTACAGTCCACAGGAGGACTAGAGCCTAGCTTGCTTGTGTTGCACGGTACTGTTCTCTCACGAGTAGAAGGGGCCTACAGACTTATGTCGGCTCCGAACGGCTAAGTTTGAGAAGCTGTTTCTTAGACAATATTACTCTTTGAGTGTTGTCAGCAGCTCGAAAAAGGTGGTGCCGTGAAAAAATTCAAGGTGTTCAGCTGCAGGGAATCGAACCTGGGGTCTAATTACGGATTACGACTACTGTCCGAAGATATCATTGAAACGAGAGTATCGACAAAACGATATCATTTTGATTGCTTCATGTATTCTCAAAACTGCCAATCGCTATCGTCCTGACGACCGGTTTCTGACGATAGCTATTTCGCTATCGTTTTGCATTGGGCTGCCATGAAAGTGGAGAAAATTTGAAGAAAAAAGTAAGAAAGGACATGTAATCAGTATTTACGAAAGGTTTTGGATATAATCCTCAGCTTACGGAAGTATGAATGTACGAGGGGCGTTCAATATATTGTCAGTATCAATACAAATGAAGCAAGATGCGAATTCAATTTAAACTGTTTCTATTTTTCAATAATATCAATGCATTTGTTACGTCTTCTATAAACTTTTTTAAACAGTCAAAAAAATTAATTTCTTCTTTCTCTGCAAAATACCCATTTATTGCCGACTTGAGTTCTTCATCATCTGAAAATCTTTTTCCACGAAGACATTTTTTCAAATCCGGAAACAGGGGCAAGGTCTGAACTATAGGGAGGGTGTTGCATTTCTTCTATACCACAATCTCACGCAGCAGCCTTGTAAACTCCCGCCGTGTGAACAGGAGCGTTGTCATGAAGAAGCAACACACCCGCTGCGAGTTTACCCCGTCTTTTTATTTTAATTTCCTTCCGCGAATTATGTAAAGTGGAAGCATAGGATGTGGCGTTGATGGTTTCACCTTTTTTTGTACTCAATGAGCAAGGTTCCCTTTGAGTCCCAAAAAATTGTGGCCCTGAGCTTCCCGGCAGACGGAGTGACTTTGAACTTCTTCGGGGGTTTGTTCCCTTTTTATGCCACTGCATGGACTCTTGTTTGCCTTCAGGGTCATAGTGGTGAACCCATGTTTCGTCCCCAGTAACACTTTGATCCATAACACCGTCCGCGTTCTCACTACACATCTCCAAAAGCCCTCCACAGCATGCGATTCTCACTTTTTTCTGAGGCCCTGTGAGCATTCGTGGCACCCACTGTGCACTGACCTTTGAAAGGTTAGGATGGTCGTGAAGAACGGTGTGAATGGTACCAGGTGAAAGCTAGGTGATCTCTTACATCATTTTCACCTTTATTAGGGCATCCTCAAGAACAAACATTTCGACTTCTTTGATGCTTTTTCCCATACAAGCAGTAGACGGGGCGTCGGAGCGGGGGTCGTCTTCAATGCTATCTGTGCTTATTTTGAACTTACTTGACCACTTTTGCACAGTTGATGTTGAAGGTACGGAACCCTGGTAAACAGCCACCATCTCCTCATGAATAGTTTTTTGACCTTTTCCTTGCTTATTGAGAAATTTAATTAGAGAGAGAGATGCTCAATTTTCACCATCATCGTCTCAGTTGCCATTATGATTCTGTCTAACTAGAGATGAAACGCGAATTAATAATCACGTTTATATGAAATTTTACATGAATGCACTAAAATAATGGTATTACTTGATGAATTAGTCAATTTATTTACATAATCACAGCTTCACCCCGATACCGAATATACTGAACGCCCCTCGTTCACTCAAAATTATCAAAAAATATTCCCTGAAATACCAGATATACCGGTATGAAATGCGTGTTATTTTTATATAAAACACGAATTATCAATGGGAAAGTATAAACATTTTATTCAAAGTATTGGCCATTGTTTTCTACACATTTTGATCACCTCTCTGGCAATTTGTGAATACCATGCCAATAAAATTGTTCGCCTTTTAAAGCAAACCAATCAGACACCCAATTTTCGACCTCCTAGTAGGAATCAAAGTGCTGCTCAGCCAATGCGTGTCCCATCGATGAAAACAATGGTAGTCGGAAGGAGCCAAGTCTGGTGAATACGGCGGGTGGGGTAGCTGCTCCCAGCCAAGTTTTTTGATTGTATCCTGAACCGGTTTTGCTTTGTGTGCAGGTGCATTATCATGGAGCAAAATTACCTTGCCGTGTCTTCGGGCCCATTCTTCTCGATTCTCGATCAATGCATGGTTCAAATTGATTATTTGTTGTCGGTAGCGATCAGTATTAACGGTTCCACCAGGTTTTAAGAGCTCGTGGTACAGCACACCTTTCTGGTCCCACCAAACACACAGCATTGCCTTCTTGCCGAATCGATCTGGTTTTGCAGTTGATGTTGATGGTTGTCCCAGATTAACCCATGATTTTTTCCATTTGGGATTCTTAAAATAAATCCATTTTTCATCGCCAGTAATAATCCGATGCAAAACCGATTTTCTCTCGTGTCTTTGAAGCAAAATTTCACAAGTGTTTTTTCGTTTTTACATCTGTCTTTCATTTTCCATACTTTTGGATCTTTCCCATAGCTTTTAAACGGTCAGAAATTGTTTGTTGTGCAACATTTAACATTGCTGCCATTTGCTTTTGACTCAAAGTGTCATCTCCATCCAATATCGTTTGCAATTCGGCGTCTTCAAACTTTTTTGGTGGTCTTCCACGTTCTTCATTTCTCACATCAAAATCATTATTTCTTAACCGTTGAAACCATCTTTTGCACCATATACCTCGACAAGCATTCGTTGCGACTCTGCAGCACTTTTCTTCAAATGAAAACAAAAAATTAATGCTTTCCGCAGATCATCACTTTCTGGTACGAAATTCGACATTTTTAAGACGATGAAAAAATATATAGTAAATATTCCCTGAAATAAAACTTCATACATTCTATGAGCACCACTCGCACAATCCGTCGTTCATTCGCAATCTGTATAAACACAATAAGACAATGAAAACTATCAAGCAGTCGGTATTCACTGTTTTATTGTGTGTGTACAGTTATGACAAGAGATATGTTACGTTCAGTAGCGCTCAAACTGTGTATAAAATAGATCGTATACGAGACGGTAGTGGCTGGGTTATGTGATGCAAATTATCAACGATATCGCTTTGGTTGATCGGAAGGACGATAGTCGCCCGAAAAATTACGGGATTACATCCCTGAACTTTTGGCGTGTGAGCGTCGCACCCTACCCACTATGCCACAGCGGCCACAATCGAGAACCATAAATGACACTGACAAAATTGATAGCTGATACATTCTTCAACTGTGAATAATTGTTGTTTTTTTTTTGTTTGCACTGGAGCAAGCAAACTCAAAATACTTGTCCACTGTACTACCAGGCAGTAACCTTCATTTAATGTGCTTTCTTGTTTTTCCGAAGAAAGACCAGATGGCTGTGATAAGGAGCTTCGGATTTCAGTTTCCACTACGTCAGCGCCAAACAGCCGCCACCAACTAGCAAAAGCGGGACATTGAAAGAGAAAGTGTTCTGAACAGTCTCCACCTTCTTCATAGGCGTCGCAAAGGGTGGCATCACTAAGCCCAAGCCGACTTAGCTGCTTAGCCAAGGTAAAGTATCCTGTTAGTACGCCGACAAGTCGCCTGCACTCATTTCTGTCTAAAGATATCAGAAAAGATGCGGATTTCCAGTGTGACGGGAGCATGCACTTGGTTAGCCTGCTTCCTGGAATTTCACGCCTTTTCTAGTTGTGCTGTTGGGAGAGCCAACTGTCGACGGAAGCCCTAACCAAGAATGAAGGTAGTCCCAAGGTGGGTTCTTGCTCTACGAATGCCTCTTTTGAACCTTGTTTCCCATGATATATTAATGTCCCGGGATCCAGGCAAGTCTATCTGCAGACTAAATTAAGGGAAGACTTGCATTCTTTAACTATCTTGGAAGTGGTTAACGGGTTGAGTAAAACCTTGAGCACTGCTTGGCTGCTGCTGCAGACGCAGATACTTCTTCCTTTCCACCTATTCTTCATAATATAGTTGGTGGCCATTACGATCGCGAAGGCTTCCGCCTGGACGACGGAAGCGAAATTACCTCAGGAGGTGTAAAGTCTGATGTTGTCGTCTTCCACCATGGCCCCAGCCCCAGATCCCTCAGTCGCCTTGGAGCCGTCTGTGAAAATCCGACTACATTCCTTTCCACGTTCAGTTTATGGCCTTCGTCGTGTCAGTATCGCATTCTACCCACTACGCCACAGCGGCCACCCCGATTTTTGGGGCACCAAATAAACCCTTTACAAATAAAAAGGGAAGAGCACCGCCTTCTCAGAAGGTAAAAGAAGGAGCATGAGAAGCAAGCGGTCGAGGAAATGGAAAGGAGTTATGGCAGGAATGAAGTCCGAAAAATTTACAGAAAGGCAAAACAGCTATCCGAAGGATACAAGGTTTGGACCGAAGCCTGCCGGGACCAAAATGGACATCCCGGGGTAGAGTCGCAGTCCGCGCTGAGAATCTGGATGGACCATTTCTGCAGACTCCTTAACGGTGATGATGGCCCAAGTCTTGCTGTTAGGCAGAATGTTCCACTCAATTTGCTGCTTCTTTGGGCTCAAGGGGCAATTGAGTAATAAAGCTGTCTCTCGAAGGACTAAGCTCGTTTTATATAAAGCTTGATCATCCCCGTCCTACTTTATGGCGCGGAATCTTGGACGTTAGCAAAGGCGGATGAGGAAGCCCTTAGTCTCTGCGAGAGAAATGTTTTGCGTGCAATTTTTTTCCTGTTTGCGTATATGGCATCTGGAGGAGAAGATTTAATGACGAACTCTATGGGCTGTACAGCGACATGCGCCTGGTCAAGCGTCTACGGATACAACGCTTACGATGGCTAGGCCATGTAGAGCGTATGGACACCACTGCTCCGGCCCGAAAAGTCTTTGAAACCGGGCCATTGGGACAACGCAACAGAAGACGACCTAAAATAAAGTGGCACACACATGTGGAGAAGGACCTCAACCAACTTGGAGTGCACAATTGGAGACAGCTGGTGAAAGATCGTGTTGGCTGGAGAGGCAAGTTGGTTGAGGCCCAGGTCCACCCCGGACTGTAGCGCCACAAGAAAAAGAAGCAGAAGGATTTCTTCACATAACGAGAATAGAGAAATTTGTCCAGCAGTTTTCTTTTAAGAAAGGGTTTCCGTCTTTAACGCACTCTTGCTCCGAAACGAAGTGCATCGATTCAGATATGATAATTTTTAAACATTTGCTCCAAACAAACACTTAGGGCCCATACTTCCATCCCACCTTCACCTCGCAACGTACCAATCAAAGCTACCGAAATAAGCACTGGGAAGACATTTAAAAATCAAATACAGGTGCAAGTAGATTTTGCGAGGCGTCCCGTGATGATTCAAAACAATCACCAACCTCATGCGGTCACCTCAATCCGTCCCAGTCGCGGTGCAACTCTCCCCAACACTTGGTGCAATCATTTTCGCCAGAAATCAAATTAGCCCACAACATATTCATTGCAGGAGGGATTCAAGCCCCCTCCAGTGGATTACGATGCGGGACATCTACCCATGTCATTAGAGAGGAAAGCTGGTGCCAGCAGCACCCACTTCCACAGCGAATGTCACAAGACCACTTCGGTATTTATGAATAAATTACCATCCAGTGCATCCCGATGATAGTATCTCGATTTTTCACAAATCCCCCACTCAAAGTGACAAAACCATCGATGGAAATTATTGTGACCCAAATCAAGGTACACAATCCGCAGCTGGAGTTATGTATGAATAAATTTGCACCTCGCCCTGCGCCCCGCACACCGCACAAAAACTCACTCAAATCCCGGGCACTCAAATCGGTGCATTCTGGCGGCTTGCACATTCGACACATGTTCGCGTTTGAATTAATTTTTTTTTTGCCATACCCCGCCTGTATCCCGGCTGCCAACACTGATGGTGGGACGGGAGCATTAGGACTGCATCCGCATGTGGAAGCGATTAATGGATGTGTGGTGTAATCAACTTGCACCTAACATGGTTTTGTGACCGAGTTTGGGGAGTGGGTGGACTGGCGGTACTCCCTTGGGACGCTCACCTCTGACCTGAATGCCTCGGTCACACAGAGTGGTGAATGCAATTCTGAGAATTTCATGCAAAATGTATGGTTGGTGTGGAACGTGTTGGTGGTGAGTGGTTTGAAGTGGCACCGGGGTTCGATAGATTGGCGGGGTTGGCTTTCTGCATTTGCTTCCTGAACCGAAGAGACGTTCGATATGTCTGTGGCTGGGAAGTTGGGCTGACAAGGACGAATGAATTGGATGAGCTTCGATTAAGAAAATACACCATTGGGATTCTTTTGCCCTCAAAACACTGTCTTTCCATGACATTCTTCTTTTAAGCTGTCCTAGAACAGAACTGGAATAATTGAGCGTGCAGGAGACGCTTGCATCAACAAGAGAGCAGACAACAAGTCAAGGTAAACTGCCACTAATACTCCAGCCGCCATCGTTGTCGTCGTTTGCTCCACATAAGCGGCTTTTCCAAGGCAACGTTCGCTCCCTTATGTTTACCTAGTACAAATCCTGCCATCGATTATGAAGTACTCACTAAGGGAACCTTAGGTGCAACTCCTCCTCCGCTTCCTGCGCGGTCGATTCAGCCGATGGGTAAGCACTGACTCCGCGGAATTGTCAACAAAAAAGGGGGAGTTTGAAGTGTATTCTGAGCTCAAGGGGCTTAAAGCCACAATCGCTGCTGTAGGTAGCTGTGACAGTAAATTGGGGGCTGTGCCAGGATTCTGCTTGTCACTTATTCACAACACAAAAACAAATGATTCTGGACAACTCCATTCAAATCTATTTCACTAATTATTTGGTCAAAACTTGAACACAAAACAGTCCGGCGCGTCCTAACCCTTCTGGATGACTATACAGTTGACAGTTCCCGAACCCGTCGTGGTGGCGGTCACCGTTCCAGTTGTGGTTGGCGACGTAGTTGCTGTTGGTGTCGTTGGAGTCGTTGCAGTGGTTGGAGTAGTTGCAGTCGTTGCAGTTGCTGGTGTAGTTGGTGTCGTTGGAGTTGCTTGCCTGCCAGTGGCTCGTCCCTCGGCATCGCCACTAGCAAATATGTCCGACGTCGTGCTGCGACTCGTAAAACATAACTGATCAGTTGTTGAATTGTAGCTGAACGAAGGCTTAGAGGCCGATGCTGTTGTGGTGTTGGTTGAAGTGTCGGTCCAATTCATGGAGGCCAGACTATCGGCCAACGCCACACCGATGATGCCCTTCTTCATGCCCAAAGTAAATCCGTGCAGTGCGGCTAATCCATGCGTGATAACACGACCCTCGGGGAGGGCATCCTCTCTGCCGGCGGCCTTTAATATCTGACGGACCTCGGTTGCGGGAATCGGTCGCAGGAGCATCCGCCTTCCTGCGGAAAAGAAATCCATGTAAATTCGCGTCAAACATTCAACAGAGGGCCGCACAAACCTTCGACAGCTTGGCTGGCAAGGGCACCGATTACGGCAGTCACCAGAAGACATTTCCAAAGCATTGTTGCGCGGTTCTATCGATTCCGTGGACGAGTTCTATACTGACGCGAGATTTCGCGAATGGATTGCTTTTTATTTCAGTTACACGGGTCGTGACCCAGTTGGCGGCATAGTTGAAGGGTTACGTTAGAAGCTTTCTTTTGCGACCCGCCTCAGGCTCGAATACTAATGAATGGCAATGAATAATTCACAAAACTGGAAACGTGTCGTACAGTCGGCTGCGCGGCGTGCCCCCTTAACTGAGGCCAAAGACAGTTTTAGGCTTCGGGAATAGAAACTCTTAACGAAACATAAACGTAGCGAGTTAATTAACTCGCGGCTGGAGTGACAAATTATTTTTTGTACCGCCTCAAGGCATTTACTCGAAGTCTGCCGCACGAAAACTTTCTTTATCCCACCGCGACCTGAGGACTTGTGAAAAACCGGTTTTCGCAGGCATTCTTACAGAGTTCATTGGAATTGTGTCACCGGCAACACGTTGCGCCCCGGCACTTCTTCACAAGCAAAACGGGATTTTCGTAAGACAAATAAAGCTTGCGGCATATGTAAATTCAACGACGTTCATTGATTGAATCCTGATGAGTTAAGAAAAGAAAGAATGACGACAAAAACAGCAGATTTGAAATTCCATGAGAAGCAAACCAAAAAGTCTATCTGCTTTTGTTGTCTCACTGGTCGGGGCTTTGAAAATATCAAGGTGAACACAATTGCCAGCTTTCTTAAAGTTTTTTAAGGAAACAATTAGAAATACAGAAAAATGAAGTTAGAGACAGAAGCGTTTTCTCATCTACTGCTTTCTTATTGACGCACGCCGGAGGTAGAGCGTTTTTTTCATGCCCTCGAACACAACAAGTTGTTGAGAGACCCCTTTACATCGTGTATAAAAGCCACCGCTTCGCTTTATTTGGTCCCCTTAATGACACAATAAACCTTCGTTGATGTGGGTTTGGGTTGCACTTACAAGGGCGCAAGTGCTAGCGTGCGGAGGGAAGAGCAAAACAGTGATGTGTCTTATTTGCCAGTTCCTAGCAAACTCTTCTGATTGTGTGAGATGACGTTTGTTTTTAACGCTTGCTAAAGGGCTTATTCCTTCTTCTTCTTGTGGCGCTACAGTCCGGGGTGGACCTGGGCCTCAACCAACTTGCCTCTCCCGCCAGCACGATCTTTCGCCAGCTGCCTCTAGTTGCGCACTCCAAATTGGTTGAGGTCCTTCTCCACTTGTGTGTGCCACTTTATTCTAGGTCGTCCTCTGTTGCGTTGTCCCAATGGCACGGATTCAAAGACTTTTCGGGCCGGAGCAGTGGTGTCCATACGCTCTACATGGCCTAGCCATCCTAAGCGTTGTATCCGTAGATGCTTAACCAGGTGCACGTCGCCGTACAGCCCATAGAGTTCGTCATTAAATCTTCTCATCCAGATGCCATATACGCAAACAGGACCAAAAATCGCACGCAAAACATTTCTCTCGCAGAGACTAAGCGCTTCCTCATCCGCCTTTGCTAACGTCCAAGATTCCGCGCCATAAAGTAGGACGGGGATGATCAAGCTGTTATATAAAGCGAGCTTAGTCCTTCGAGAGAGGGCTTTTTTACTCAATTGCCCCTTGAGCCCAAAGAAGCAGCGTTTGGCAAGAGGACTTCAGCGTTTGATTTCGGTACTGATGTTGTTCTCCCTGTTTACCGCGGATCCGGGGTAGACGAAGTCCTTGACCTCGAAGTTTCTGCTGCCTAGTGTGACGCTCCGTCCGACCGTCGATATTGTGCGTCATTCTCTGATAACAGTATGTACTCAGTTTTGCCCTTATTTACCACTAGACCCATTTTAGCCGCTTCCGCTTCAATGCCAGCAAACGTCTCATTGACGGCTGACTGTGTTCGTCTAATCACGTCAATGTCATCAGCGTAAGCTAGCAATTGAACTGACTTGTGGAAGATCGTGCCTCTGGTGTTGACTTGTGAGTTTCGCACGATCTTCTCGAGGATGATGTTAAAGAAGTCACATGACAGTGTGTCGCCTTGTCTAAAACTTTTTTTGACATTGAAGGTCTCGGTGAGTTACCGACCTTGACGGAGCAGCGAGAGTTCTCCATCGTCATCCTACACAATCTGACGAGTTTGGTAGGAATGCCAAAACTAAACATGGCACGGTATAGCTCGTGTCTATGAACACTGTCATATGCAGCCTTGAAATCGACGAATAGGTGGTGAGTGTCAATTTGCATTTCTTGGCTCTTTTCCCCGATCTGCCGTAATGTGAAGATCTGGTCTATTGTGGACTTCCCTGGCCTGAAAGTACACTGATAGGGACCTATCAGGTCATGGACAAACGGTTTCAGACGCTCACACAATACGGCAGAGAGGATCTTGTATGCGATGTTGAGGAGACTTATCCGTCGGTAGTTGGCGCAGTCAAAGGAGTCTCCTTTCTTGTGAACCGGGAAAACGACGCTGAGATTCCACGCATCGGTTATGTTTTGCTCCGACCATATCTTACAGATGAGCTGATGCGTGCACCAAGCCAGGTCATCTCCAGCTGCTTTAAATAGTTCTGCGGACAGTGCAGCAGCTCTGTTCGACTTCAGCTTGGATATTGCTATCTTCACCTCGTCTAAGTCGGAGGGACGGAATGCTTGTCTATTATCGTCCAAATTGAGTGGAATATTCTGACTAACAGCGGTACTTGGGCCATCATCGCCGTTAAGGACTACAGCTACTACAGCTACTTATATTTCCCTCAAAGTGTCTAATAAACTAATATTTCCCTCCAAGATTAATAGAAGCCGATGCAATACTTTTTCCTTTTCAAAAATGATGTCTGTTGTAATATAGGGTGATTTCTTAACTATTGTCTTTTTGGCAACACTGGTTTTAACAGCTGACGCACGTTTCGTGTTTCGTTTCACTGTCAGACATCTTCAGTTTGTTCTATGATTCAACCATGAATCGCCTTACAAACGAACAACGCTTGCAAATTATTGAATTTTGTTATCAAAATGCGTGCTCTGTTAAGAAAGTTCATCGCGCGCTTCTTCCATTTGATGGTCAAAAATGGAAGAAGCTTAGTTTTGGCTCAATGGGTACATAAATAAGCATAATTATCGACTTTGGAGTAAATATTAGACAGAGGCATTGCAAGAGCTACCAATGCATCCAGAAAAAGTCACAGTTTGTTGCGGTTTATGGGCTGGTGGCATCATTGGACCGTACTTCTTCAAAGATGATCGTAACGTAACTGTGAATGGTGAGCGCTACCATGAGATGATATCCAAAATTTTTTTTTTCCCAAAATGCAAGAGCTTGACATGCATGACAAGTGGTTTCAACAAGACGGTGCCACATGCTACACAGCACGCGCAACAATGGACTTATTGAGACGCGAGTTCGGTGAACATTTTATTTCACGTTCGGGACCGGTCAATTGGTTGCCTAGATCGTGCGATTTAACGTCTTTTGACAATTTTTTGTGGGACTATGTTAAAGCTCATGTCTATACAGACAAGCCCGCTTCAATTGCCGCATTAGAAGAGAACATTGAAGCATTTATTCGTGAGATACCGGCCGAAATGTTGGAAAGAGTATGCCAAAATTGGACTAAGCAGATGGACCATTTGAGGAGCAGTCAGGGTCAACATTTGCATGAAATAATCTTCAAACATTTAATTATATGGACCGTACTATCGATTCAAATTAAGATTTCATGCATTTTTCTGAATTTTATGAGTTTTTTTTTTTAAAAACTTTCCAATAGCTTTTAAAAAATCACCCTTTAAAAGGTTGCCAAATATCTCCCTTTCGCCTTTTTGTCTTTTGAATTTTTCGGCTATTTGCAAAGCGCTACAGAGCTTGTATCTGGTAATACTAAGCATCATTTGAAAGGTCTTGACATAACCTACAAAATGGAGCTATGCCTGATTAGTTTGGACAACAGTTATAGACGTGTAAACATGGAGTTCACGTACGCCAAAATTCGCTCTATTTCAAAGTTTTCCTTCGTTAAAGGCAAATCCGCAAGAGAAACATTCTGTGAGATTAATGGTGTTTTGGGGGATGGTACTCTATCACTTCGAGCCGCGGAGGAATGGTTTCGACGATTCAGAGCCGGGGAAAACGACACCATGGATAAGCCAGCCGGCGGAAGATCTGTGACGACAAATACCGATGAAATCATGGAAATCTTCGAGTAAGACCGGCATGTGCCATCTCGTGACAACGCCCAGGAGATATGATGGATAAACTGGACATAAATTCGAAAGAAATTATAAAGCAGCTCCATAAACATTGGCTATCCTCTGAAAGGATATAAGTTAAGTGCCACTTTAATAATCAACCACATTCGGAGGAAAACAAAAAAAATTAAAAAACTCGATGCTTCGATAGATGCGGACTGTATGGACTTGTGCCTGTGATACGCAAGTATTCTGTTTCAGTATACGGTTGAAGAAGTTACAGAGCCGCAGATCTCCTCAATAAAATCTGTTGCTTTTGTTTTGGGAGCACGTTAGCGTTGCTTCGGCTTCTTAAGCACAGTTCTCTGTGCCAGATGACCTACACGGTCCAACACACCAGACGGTCGCTTCCGCACGTCACACGGTTTCTTCCACATGCCGCAACGTGGCTACCATGCCATCACTTCCACAAGCCACACGGCCTCTTCTATAAGTTGCACAGAGGCTTCCTTGTTTCATTTGGCTGCTTTCATGCGCCATCCGGCAGAAAGTCGTTTCCACACACCAGATGGCTGCTTATGCATACCACATGGCTGCTTCTGTGTGCCATACGGGAGCTTCCACATGCCTTCTGACCACCTCCACATGCCACATAGCCGCTTCCACACGGCAGCTTCCACACGGCAGCTTCCACAAGGCAGCTTCCACACGGCAGCTTCCACACGGCAGCTTCCACAAGGCAGCTTCCACACGGCAGCTTCCACACGGCAGCTTCCACACGGCAGCTTCCACACGGCAGCTTCCACACGGCCGCTGCCACACGCCACGCAGCCTTCCAGCGTGTGATTCGTTAGAAAAAATACTCTCAACAGTGACCATCTACGAGGTTGTACAGTCAGAGTGGCGTTTCCAACCTTGGGCATCCCCTTGTAGAACTTGTAGACAACGGATGCCTGCGTATGGCCCTTTGAAGTCGGTGATCCGTTCGACATCAAACTCGTTTATCTTTGAACACACTGCCGGTTCAAAAACCACATTGGTAAATTGCGCTTTGTGTGTTAAGGAGAGTATAATGGAAAGTCGAAAATGTAATAGATATTTATATATATTTGTTGAATTCAGAAGTATTCATTTACGTCTTTATTGTCTGGGAAGAAAAGCAAAACTAATTTGTGTTTAAGAAACAACGAGAATGTGAGCGAAGTTGCCCAAGTCGGAATTTTGGTTTAGTTGGTTGCTAGTCCAATGTCATCTTTCAGATTGGTGTTCGCTACTAGGTGTCACTATAGTCGTTAACGATGCGGCCGCACTGTGATGCCAAATCTCGGCCATTCTGCCCGGTCGAACCAGCTGGTTCCAAAGAGTCCAGTAAACGACACAATTTTTGAACTGGCCGCGAACATATACCATAGGCTGTTTTCAATGTTGCGTTGCGTATGAGTCCATCGCTGCCCGGGTGCACTTCTGTAATCCGGCTTAAACGCCAATGAGTCGGAGGAAAATTTTCATGCCTGACCAGTGCTATGTCACCAACGCGTATGTTCTCCTCTCGTCGCTGCCATTTGGCACGAATTTGTAAGGTGTGCAAGTATTCATCACTCCACCGTTGCCAAAATGATGAACTTTTTGTAACCACTGCCAGAGCTTAAGCCGATTACTTGGAACTTCAGTGAGATTCTGTTCCGGAACTGCTATAATCGGACCTCCAATGAGAAAATGTCCTGGGGTCAAAGCCAGCATGTCGTCTGGGTCATCGTGCACCGGTACCAGTGGCCGCGAGTTAAGGCATGCCTCGATACGCACTGCTAGGGTCTGCAGCAGAGTTTGGGCTCCTACGAGACGCACCAGATGACGTTTTGCCGACTTCACCGCCGCCTCCGGTAATCCACCCTGGTGCGGAGCTCCGGGGGTGATAAAGTGCCAATTAGTACCTATATTGGCCAAAGCTTGCCGATTCGGTTCACTGCTCCAAGCCTGCAAGTCCTCCTTCAGGATGCGGTTTGCTCCTACAAATGAAGAGGCCTTGTCGCTATACAGGTCCCGACATGGTCCGCGTCGGTTGATGAATCTTGTAAAGGGCGCAAGAAAGGCCTGAGAGGACAGATGGCTTTCGTCACCATGCAAATAAAAATCCCTAAATGCGTCTTGATGGTCGAGCGAGATCGTTTCGTCCTAATACGCAAAGAGAAGGGACCACAATAGTCGACGCCTGATGCACTGAATAGACGGGAAGCTGTCACCCGTTTTCTTTGTAACGAAGCCATTTGCTGTACGAAAATCACACCACGCTGAGGTCGGTAAATAACACAAGTAAGGAACTTCTCCCTTCATCACGCAGTGTTGAAAATTCCTCTTCGTTGAGTGAGATGTTGTCTTCGGAGTTGAATGGCTCATCCATCCACCACTCTTGACCTTGAAGCCATAGGCGATGTTTCACCAATGCCTATTGGTGCTATTGGAGTATAATATGAACTACGGTCCGCTTTGAAAAGATGGCGCCACCTGCAATATGTTGCTGATCTTAGAAGCGATTACCTATTTCATTGGAAAGTTGTAGGCATGTGCGTCTTTTTAAGACAAAAACACTGTAACATGAAACGCAGATAACTGCCTGAGCACTCTAGTGTTTCCCATTGTGGCTGGTAATGTGTATTAGCCTTGAAAGACTATTGATATTTCGAATGGTAATTGCACAGCGGGAATCATTCACTGAGACGCTCCTTGTAGACTCTAGCTGCCTGATGTCTGCACAGACTATAAACGAAGAGTTCCTACTTGTGAGGGATTTGCAACGGCGCGTTGAATAATCGTAATCAATAGACAAGGTTAATGTCAGACACTTATTATCACAAAACTGGACCTGAGATTGAAAGCGAATAACGAAGAACCTCCAGAGTCACCGCCAACATTCCAGCACAAGAATTTTCAAACTTTCTATGCACTGTGAAGGAACGCTCATTTTAAAGTCGGTGCATTTACCACTTGCGCAGCGAAGGTTCACATTCCTTTCCATGTCGAATCTAAGTTTGTGTTGTGGAAAAGTTTTTTCCCACCATCACCTTAAGCACATCTCCGAAGTTGGCGAAAGCGTGGTCTGCCGACCTGTTCCTCATGGCTCCACTGAGAACGCATCTCCACTGTGCTCACATTTCATCTGTTCTCAACAGGCCACGGCGAACTTTCCAATATTTAAGCTGTTTACTGAAACCAATTAAGCATCATGTATTCCAGGACCTTGAAAACCCCCACTTCCCTTCATAAAACTTTTTCACTAAACAAAACATTCTTTAAGCACTTTGGCCACACAAATAGTGTTAACTTTACGTACACCTAGTAAGGCTGATTACGATGTAGTCAGGTGCAGTCTCGCTACCTGTGAGGACGGCGGCGTATCACGTATGGCAGAGTTTTTCAAGCCAATTAACATAGATTTCTCATTTGCTGGGACCGCAGCAACGACTCACTTGCCTTCGTGCCACCAGCACACGGAGCACCATGGCCCGCCTGCATGTAGTCGTCCGTGTAAACATTTGGAACGTGTGTATAAATCTTCAAGGTTTTCAGGACAGAAATTGAAGCCACTGGCAAACAGCTGGTTTACAAGCCAACGATACAACCGAACAAACAAAACTAGGTGCACCACGGCAGAGAACTGTGTCAACCGCACAACGTTACAACCATTCTATGCCAAAATGAGACTGCACAGCACCCCTCGCGCAGCAGTTGAGGACTGTCGAAATGTGAGCAGGCGAAGTGCTGCCCGTTGCCGGGTCACCACTGCATGACAATTTTACAACTCGAAGGGAAACTCCGCCATCACCGGGCCAGAAAAGAGACAAAACCCAGCGCCGGTGATGGCAAAGGAGTAAGCAATAGAGACGTGGTAAGCGGTGAATTTAAATTGCATTATTGCGCAGGTGAAATATTAATAAAACGATGCAATTTCAGCGGGCGCACCGAACACATGTGGAAAATTGCATTTGTCAGCACTTTTCGGCAGAACTCCCATCCCTGGAAAAGTGGATGATGCTCAGGGTAGCAGCATTTCTTGCCTGTGCAGCTGTAGGGTTGGGTTAGACAACTTTTAGGTGGATGGGTGAATTTTCTTACTGCCGAAGGAGAGGTGTTTGTGGAATTGGCAGCAGTCTGATAACGGCAGTAGTCGTTTGCATTTGATGCGATTGAGGACGATCATGACTTGCCTGAAATTGGGAAGCAACAGAGTGGTAGCAATTAATGCCTTTCATTGAATCCGCCGGATCGACCGCGGCGGGAGTTCGTCCAATCGGCAACTCTTCACTTCCGCGGCCAAACCCTATCATTGAATCCGCCGGATGAGCTACATTACCGGTCGGATGGACCACATTACCGATCTTCTTTAATATCAGCTTTTTTCTGTCACTGTGACATTTTTGTTAAAGAAAGTTTGACTTCAGTTATAAATAATTTAAAACTTATGCATACAATTGACTTCTTTTTAGATTTGGAGGAGGAAGAAAGTGATTGCCGACATATAGGCCAAAAAATAAGGGGCATGACAAATGATGTTTGTTAATTACCCGATGCTCAGTGGCTGAAGAACAATTTCTTTGTTCAACTTGAAGTTAATATTCATAATTTTGTTTATCAAACATTTCAGACTGAACAAAGCGGGTTTTCAGTATATATTGGACGTGTTGAAGGCAAATACCACCTATTGTCAGATCATCATCACTGATCTCTGATGTAAAACTAGCAGCATGCCTGAGATTTTTAGCAGAGGGTGGGTATCAAAATGGAACTGGGCAAGATTTCAATGCGTTATGCCTCCTCGTCTCATTCAAAAGCTGTTGGTGTAATTTGTTATTTTTCGTTTGAAAGTCATTCAGTCAATCGATTGTCCGGTATATTTTTAGCAAGCAGGTGTTGGTTTCTTCGTTTTGGTTTTGGACTGTTTCTAGCGCTATTGACAGATTTTCACACAGCTGCTCTTGCACTTTCACCTGTTTCTCCAAAGGTTGCACAGGCCTCTGAAATGTTTGCCTGGGTGTATCCTTTGTCGTACTAGGCGTCATGATATTTGTGTTGTTGATGTAATTTTTTTTTTCCTTTGATGAAAGGACATCATTAACATCATCAACATCATCAACATCATCAACATTCATGAGCGCCGCATTGGAGGTGGAATCTACGGTCGACAAAGGAACACCAAAGCTTTTAGTTTGTGGCAAACCATCAACACAATCCTTTAAGCAAACGAGCTGAATAACTTCCTCTTCCAACGGAGTGAAAAAAATCTCCTTGTTTTCCCCTTCAACTGTTGCCTTCAGTTCCCTTTTGTTGTGGCAAAGTTTCTTCCGGAGGGCAGATTTGTGGTCCGACCAAACCTAAAGTAAATTTATCCAAAATGATCATCCATACATATAAAGCGATTATTTATTTAATTTTTCCACTCCGATATTTCCTTTACAGGAGGCCCCAAACTATTCAGCTCCTGATGAAGATTCATCTAAAGCTTTTGTATGGTTTCTGGATCTTTCCTGGTCATGTTTTTCGCGATATCCAGATTTTCTTTCATTCGGAATTGCTGACGATTTGTTTGTCTATTTTATTTTAGTACAATTAATAAAATATCGAAATGTGTGATTATTTTACTTACTTCTTCATTTTCATCATTTTGCCAACTAGTATCCGCATCAAATGAGTTGCGGTTGAGAAACGTCACAATTTTTATGGAAGGGGAATCGACCGCAGATCGACCGCATATCGACCGCGGATTCAGCTATTTTTTTGCACTTCTTTACCGACTTTTGTTCACTTGCGTTTTCAATGATAGCAAATCGCGGATATATTGACATTCTCCCGCCGTGTTCTATCCGGCGGTTTCAATGATAGGGATGATTAACTCTTTAAATATTTTTTTTTAATTCTTCTTCTGAACGAAGTATCAGTTCGTCTTTGGAAGAAATGTTGGATTTTCTGGTTTTTCTGTGCAGTAGGTCCCATAGAAGCTGCTTTTGTTGGAATTATAAAGGCAAAGTGGCAGTACTAATTTAAAGATGCACATAAAAAAATTCACATACACTACGTGCCACCCGACGGTACCTATACTGAGTTTAAATTTGAGGCCCTCCAGCTCATGCTAGAGACTCATTTCCCAAGAAACCAGATCACAATTGGCTCAAAACCAGTGTAGATATCCGAAGCCGATTGACGAAGCCATCAAGATGGAAATGGGCCTCGTCATTAAAGATGATTTTATCGGCAAAATCAGGATTTTCATGTTCACAATGAGAATGCGTTGTTCATTCGTGTAGCGCTCCATTTTTATTAACCTTATACCTTCTACTTACAAACAATAATAATTGTTCAAATGTCAAACAATGACAATTCGAATGGCGCCAAATTTAAATCTTGCGTTCTTGTTAGAATATCCTTTATAATCACGGAGGCGGAGTGTGACCAGCTTGTAATATCAGTTGTGCCAGACGGTGACCTATCACCCCTCCTATGGTGCATGTTGGTCGACTCTCTGCTTTCCGCCTTGAATAAATTTAACACCAACGTCCAGACTTATACTGGTTACCGTACCCTGCTTGCGGCCATTTGTACAAGCGGGCAGCCGGGCCTTGACTTGATCGATGACTAGGCATGGGCTTTCAGTCAACCCTTTTAAAACGGAGGTTGTTCTCTTCACGAGAAGGAGAAATCTGACTGGTCGGACTCAACTAGTATTTGAAGGTGTCACCATTCCACTTCCAAATGAAGCCAAATATTTAGGTGTTATACTGGATAAAAAACTTCATTGGGAAGAACACATTAAAACAAAATCCTCCAAAGCGCTGTCAGTCTTCTGGCAGTCTGGCAGAGTAAGGGAGATTTTGGCAAAACCTGTGGCCTGTCACCAAAAAGATTCCTATGGGTGTACACGGCAATGGTAAGACCTCATTTCTCATATGCATCAGTCGTTTGGTGGAAGAAGCTTTCGCACAAATACGTTACTGCTGCTTTCATCAAGCTTGAAAGGACAGTCTGTCTCGGCTGCACAGGGGCTTTTCCCAGCATGCCTGGCTCTGCTCTTGATGCACTCATCAATCTCCCTCCTCTTGACCCCAACATCATGGGATGAACACTTAAGGCCATCTCTCGATTAAAAAGGATTTTGTGTTTGGTTCAACTTACACTGGAGCTTTGATGACCTTAACCTATGACACTAGCCTCATGGACATGCCGTCTGATGCGAGGTCACGAATAATACAGCTGAGTCGCTTATACAAAGTCGACCGGGAAAGGAATGTAGTCGGATTTTCACGGACGGCGCCAAGACAACGGAGGGTTCTGGAGCTGGGGCCTTCGTGGAAGACGACAACATCAGACTTCACTCCTTCTTAAATAATTTCGCGCCGGTCTTCCGGGCTTCCCTTAATTTGGTCGGCGGACTGATTTCGCTAAGACTTGTCTGGGTTCCGGGACATCACGGGATCATGGGAAACGACATTGTCGATGAACTAGCTAGGCGAGGGTCAAAAGACGCATTCGTAGGGCCCGAATCCACCTTGGGACTACCTGCATCTTTGGTCAGGGCCTCTGTCGACGGTTGGCTCTCTCAACAGCACATCCAGAAATGGCGTGACTCTCCAAGATGTAGGTTGACCAAGTTCATGGTCTCGAACGTCAGCAAGAAATCCGCGAGTTTCCTGCTATCTTAAGACTGAAAAGAGTGCATACACCTGGTCGGCGTACTAACGGTACCTAAGTCGGCTTGGGCATAGTGATGTCACTCTTGGCGACGTCTGTGGAGAAGGTGAAGACACCTTAGAGCATTTTCTCTGTGAATGTGCCGCCTTTGATCGTATCAGGTGGCTGCTCATTGGCGCTAGCGTTGTGGGAAGTGAAAACGTAAATTCTATATCACAGAAGCGCCTTCTGGTCTTTCTTCGGAAAACCAAGAAATTACATAAAAATAAGCTTACTGCCTGGACCAGTATTTGAGTCACAGTTCTCCAGTGCATACTGCGTTCCAAAATAAAAAGTTCCATAAGTCTACGCTCATATTAGTGTCTATTTTAAATTCATGGATAACTTCAAAGTCACACACAGATTTTATACGTTTTTGAATTTAACTTTGAAAGTTGAAAGTCTATGCTCATAAAAGAAAAGTACCATATTTCTAAAATGACTTCACGCCTCCTTAACTAATTTCACGCCGGTCTTCCGGGCCTCCCTTAATTTGGTCGGCAGACTGAATTCACTAAGACTTGTCGGGGTTCCGGGACATCACGGGATCATGGGAAACGAGATTGCCGATGAGCTAGGCAAGGTTCAAAAGAGGCATTCGTAGGGCCCGAATCCACCTTGAGACTACCTGCATCTTTGGTCAGGGCCTCTGTCGAAGGTCATCACACATCCAGAAAGGGCGTGACTATCCAAGATGTAGGTTGACCAAGTTCATGATCTCGAACATCAGGAAGAAATCCGCGAGTTTCTACTAAATAAACATTTTTTAAAATACGTTGGATATCTAGAATATTTAAAAATTTGTCTAGGCCTCTTTGGAATGATATTAACAAGCTTAACTATATCTTCAGGAGTAATTTTGTTCCATTCTTCTCAGATCCTCTAGACGATTCAAACCCGGTAACTGTAGAAGTGTCCGCAATTGCTTAGCAACATTATAAAGTAGCCACATTCTGACAACTTTTGCTAAGTGCTAAAGGTCATTGTCTTGTTGAAAGTAATATTCATTCTCCAACCCTAATTTTTTTACGCTGTTTTTTAAATGTCCCCTTAAAATAACTAAATATAAGAACCTGTCCACAGTCGACTCGATAAACTGAAAATTTCCGACGCCACCAGCTGCCATGCACCCAGTCTTCTTTATTCCGCCATCTCCATGTTTTATTGAGGGAAGGAGATTACATTTGTCAAGTGGCTTAACCGATTTTCTCCAAACAATTTTTCGTCCTCTAATCCCAAAAATCCCAAAAACTTGAGGTTGTTAGAAAATAAAACCTTCTGCCAAAACTCTGGAGGTTTGTTAAGATTGGCAAACGCAATGCGTTTTTGTCAGTTTTAACCATGGTGACGTACTCAAGCCCATATCATAACATATCATCCACCATATTGACGATGCCTTTTCTATTTCGGAATTAGAAAACAAAACCAAATATATTAATCACCGAAAATAATTTTATTGTTTTTAAAAATATTCCCCATTAAGATCTATACACTTTTGCATGCGTTTGAACCAATTGACGAAGCACTTTTGCCACTCTGATTGAGGTGCCTTCAAAACATGCATTCTGAAAGCATCAACCGCTTCTTTAGGTGTCGAGAAACGTCGACCTCTCATTTTATTTCTTACGTACGGGAATAAAAAGAAGTCATTCGGTGCCAAGTCAGGACTACACGGCGGATGACTCATTAAATCGATGTTTTGAGTGCTCAAAAATGCAGTTGTTTGAGCCGATGTGTGAGAGCTCGCATTCTCGTGGTGAAGAGTGATCCGTCTTTGGCGGTTGCTTTTCCTGATTTCTAGGAAGACAACTGGCAAACAAATGATTGTGTACCACTCAGAATTGACTGTTCTACGTTGTTCTAGTGGTACGGTTACAACATGTCCAGTTCTTCCGAAAAAATAGGCGACCATTTGCTTGGAAGTGCTTCGTGCGCGAGAAACTTTTGTTGGATTTGGCTCACTTTGAATCACCCATACAGTCAACTGCTGTTTACTTTCGGGCTCATACGCGTAAATCCACGATTCATCACCAACCACGATGTCATAGACGTGTTGCGAAGCAATGCGATCCTATTTTTTGAGCATTTCCTTCGAAAAATCGACACGAGTCTTTTTTTGAGCGATTGACAAATTGTGTGGGATCCAAAGCGAGCAAAGTTTTTTAAGGTCAAATGTTCAGGCAATATTGAATGTATGCTGGTCCCACTAACGCCTAAGATTGTCTCAATCTCACGATAGGTCACATGACGATCTTGCAATATCAGTTTGCGCACAGCATCAATGGTTTCCGGAACAACAACTGATTTTCTACGACCGTCTTGGAGTGAACTACGACCTCGGTTGAATTCACCATACAATCGACAAACACTGGTCCTTCATGGAGCTTCATCGCCAAAAATTGAATTAAGTTCATCGATGTACTGTTGTTGAGTTAATCCACGTCGAATGTTGTAAAAAATAATCGCACGAACATTTTCACGATTTAATTCCATTTTTTGGGCGAGATGAATCTTTTAAGTTACTGTAAACAACACAAATAACGCTCTTGTGTCAAAACGTTCTGAGTACGTATAACCTGAAAAATACCAAACTTTACGATAGAGCTGGAAGTTGCCAGATAGCAACACTAGGGTTGCTTAATCCCGAAATATAAAAGGCAGCCTTAGTATGTCAGCCTATCGGAACCGTCGATATCGCAATCGGTTTTTCCAAAGAATATGCTCCATGGCAAATTTTACCCTGTCATCCTTGTAGTTGTCCATGAGTTGTGGTTTCTTTTTCATTTTTATGACTTTTTCAATAATTTTTGGATGTTTCTTACATTCGTTATGACACCTTCTTGTGCAGCAATTTTGCGAGCCGTTTAGCTGGCATTCGATGCAACTCTTAAAATTGCGCACCTATTCCTGTTACTGATAGCATTTCTACGCCTTGCGCTACTCTTCTTTCCGTAATTTTCAGAGTCTTCGAGAAAATTTGAAATCAATTTTCTGCGAGTTTATTTCTTGAATATCACTACTTTTGAAGCGCCGAGCCCAATCTCTGCGTGATTTATCGGCCGAAGCAGTTACCCCACAAACTTCCCCAAATATTCGATGGACCTTAGCTGCACTTTTCTTCAATTGAAAAGGAAAATCAAGAATTCCAGGAAATACTGTTTATTCGAGGTAAATCTAATAATGTTCAAAACAACTGCTGACGCACACTATTTATCGCCAACAGATGTCACACCTTTGAAATGGAGTAAGTCATTGCTTCCAAGATCAGTCAAAACTTGCAAGTGGCGCCATCTTTAGAAAACAGATTGAATCCAAGTATACCTCTAAATACCTTCAGTGCTTAGAGTCGAAAAACCGATACTGCCTTAAGCACTAAAGTTTTCTGATTCGTTAGCTGTTCTGTGGCACTCGGCACTCGGTTAAATGCAACTCTATCCCTTTACTAAGATCAAATTGGATTAGGCGGCACTATGCCACTTTCTTCAGCTTTTAATGCAATAGATTGCGTAGGACACTGTTGCGTACCTTGTCATGCAGGAATAAAGCGTCCACTACCTTTTCATGGAATGGGATTAAGTCATAGTTTGAACATCTCAGAAGCCTTCCGTACACCGTCAGAAAAATATTTATTGCTGGGAATAAGGTACCAAATAAAATTCTACCTTAAGAAAGGCTGTCTGCTTCCTTTGGAAGGGCAGATGTATTCACAAGACAGTAAACTTTTCTGTCCAGATTCGCAGTAACAATTTTGGGAAGCACAGAAGGCAGCAGCTCTGTGGAAATATGGCTCAAAAAACATTTTTAGAATGCATTCACTTTAGGGAAAAGAACTTCTGTGTTCCATCATACCACGGTAAATGCCTTCAAACCACATAAGAGTTAGCACAAGAGGAGCTCTGTGGTTTCTATAGTGAATCATTAAAAAAAAATTCAAACAGATCTAGTGAGTCACTATCATACAAGAAGCAGACGTAAGGGAAATTGCAGTCGCTTGTTAAGAGAAAATATTCTTGCCTCCGGTGTCTGTTTCATGCGTACGACTCTGAAAAAGATGGCGCATGAGAGCTAATCATGAAAAGAAAGAAAAGGGGTAACAGCAGGTGCAGCTCAGGTTAGAAGCCGACGCCATTTGAGTTCACTCTTAATTAATCCTAAACATCTCTCAAGTGACCGTAAAACCCACATAAGGCGCACTCAAGAGACGACACTCTGCGCGAATAAAACCCACCTTGAGATAGATGCCTTATGGATGCCTGTCTACATACATAGATATGTCTTGTGGAAGAAACTGTCCACTTGGTTTGTTTGAAGCAACGGTGAATGGTTTCTTCTTAACCGACGTGCCACCAATACAAGGTAGAAAGCCACAGGCGACCAAAGGAAACCCAAATTCGAGTATTTTCCACATCAGTTGTAATCTAGTGCTTGTCGCGCGATTTCTTTGAAAAAGAATTTCTCCGGATATGCGCAACATTCCGTCACTACCTCCAGCAATCTAGTCAGAAATTAGCATTGCCCTCCCTCCGCTTTGACCTCATTATAGTTGGCAAACATTTGTCCGCAATTTCCCTTCACTTCGTGATTATCCATTGTCCTTAGAATGTCAAACGAACGCGAACTTGGATGTGAATACGCGTATGGAGGACTGAAGAATGCGATATGCGCGCAATTTACACAGTCACAAAGTGCAAATTCTTGACATTTCCCCTATTCGAGGGATGCGAAGGCGTAACGGATGTGGTGATTGTATGCAAGAGAGTCTTCCTTTTCGCAGTGAAATGAATCAAAGCATAGAAACTTTTGTTGGGATGAGAATTAATTTAAAATGCCATATTTGCTGGATGAACGCAGGTACAGCTAATCACACAAACGACGCGCATGTGAATGGGTTTCATACAGGGACAATTGGCGACACTGTGCCGGGTAGGGCTACCTCACGGATGTACCCGTGTAACGAGCTGTTTCTCCTTCCGTGCTTCTTTTATGTGTGTCATTTGCTTTTTACAAGTTTGTAAATAGTTCCTGAAGCTCTTTCATGGCGGGTTTCTATTGTCGGAACTGCTGGCGAAATCTTTGTCGGCTAAACTCCTTCAGGAAGCCGCAAAGTGTGTTAATAGACGTCTTTTGCACTAGTCCGCGATATGGAGCGTTGATGACTGGAAGTGTTTGACTGGAAGTCGCGAGTCTATACTGAATTTTAACTTTCATGAAAACAGAATATCAAATGTTCTGTTTTTGAAGATTAAACTTTTTCTTCGTCATTGCATTAAATGGTACTTGTGCCTGACGAGAGAGAATTTATGAATTTTTTACAAATACCGTTTTTTTTTTTTAAACAAGGCACGCGTGGCCGGCTATTTTAGACGATTTAAAAATGTTAATAATTTTTTATTTTGAAAACATACAAATGAGACAAATATATTTAACCATAATACCATAATAACCATAATTTATAAATTTTAGGTTGGAATATAAAGAAAAAATGTATTTCAATACAAAAATAACGAAAATAGCAGTTTAGAGATCAATAGTTCATATTTCTTTTTTTGTGAATTATTATAAATAAAAAACAAATCAATTTTCGTAGCATCGAGAACACACTATAGCCTGGTGGTCGAGACAAATCAATTTATGGCAAGTCCTGCACCATTTTTGGTGGATATATTTTGGGCCCTAGAACTGCCAACTCGCCCCATCTTCGGTGACAGCTCGTGCTGTACCTCTTCAGATTTCCCTAAAAGTATCTCAATTCTAGTCCTTATGGTAATTGCCTGTGAATTGTTTCAATCGATAGCTGATTATTTAGTAACGGTTTTATGAGGTTGTGTGGCTGCCGAGACGTAGTGGGTAGAGTGCGACGCTCATACGCCGAAGGGTCTAGGTTCGATTACTAGCTTAATACGAATTTTTCAAATTTTTCACGGCACCACCTCTTTCGAGCTGTTGACAACACTCAAAGAGTAATAACTGTCACAGAAAAAGCTTCTCAAATTTCGCCGTTCGGAGTCGGTCCCTTCTACCCTTGAGAGGATAGCAGCGTGAGTTACGAGAGCACCACCATGGCTAACAACAACAACAGCAAAGTGCATCTTCAGCAATCGAACACTACGAAACCAAACAGCAGCAGCAGCGGAATAGTGCATTTTCAACAGTCTGGTACTTTTCCGCCAGAAAGTAATCCGATATGTATTTGCAAAGGTGATAGCCACAAAATTGACTTATCAGCGTCTGCTGAACTTCTGGCGACCAGCCAAGTGTTTTGATTGTATCCTTAACCGATTATGCTTTGTGTGCAGGTGCATTGTCATGGAGCAAAATTACCTTGCCGTGTCTTCTGTCCCATTCTGGTTGTTTCTCGATCAATGCATGGTTCAAATTAATCATTTGTTGTCGGTAGCGATCAGTATTAACGGTTTCACCAGGTTTTACAAGCTCGTGGTACAGCACACCTTTCTGGTCCCACCAAACACAATTCATTGTCTTCTTGCCGAATCGATCTGATTTTGCAGTCGATGTTGATGGTTGTCCCAGATTAACCCATGATATTTTCCGTTTAGGATTCTTAAAATAAATCCATTTTTCATCGCCAGTAATAATCCGATGCAAAACCGATTTTCATGTAAAATTTCAGAAGTTTTTTTTTTCGGTTTTCCGTCTGTTTTTCATTCAATTCCACACTTTTGGATCTTTCCCATAGCTTTCAAACGGTCAGAAATTGTTTGTTGTGCAACATTTAACATTGCTACCATTTGCTTTTGACTCAAAGTGTCATCTCCATCCAATATCGTTTGCAATTCGGCGTCTTCAAACTTTTTGGTGGTCTTCCACGTTCTTCATTTCTCACACCAAAGTCATTATTTCTGAACCAAATGAAAACAAAAAATTAATGTTTTCCGCAAATCATCACTTTCTGGTACAAAATTCGACATATTAAACACGATGAAAAAAATTTGATGTTGTCTGTTCAATGACTTGATGTATACTAAATATTTTTCACAGATGTCATAGCAGACAAACAAAAAAAAAAAAAAATAAATAAATAAATAAGGGATCGTTCACACCAAATGTTCCCTATCGAGACTTTTGTATGGCAGGGCAGCGACGAAAATATATGGCCCAATAGCGGCAAGCAAATTCCACCTAACAGCTACAATTTTTTTTTTTTGATGAAGTAATGATTCATGTGGAGCACATGAGGTGTTCAATTATGGTCGTAGACAAAATCACCGAAACCCTTAATGTCAAAAAAGGATTTGGACAAGGTGAAGCACTATCATGTGACTTCTTTAAAATCATCCTCGAGGAGATCCTGCGTAGTTCACAAGATAAGACCAGAGGGACGATCTTCCAAAAGTCAGCTCAATTGTGAAACTTTGCTCATGACATTGACTTGATTGGACAAACACAGAGAGCTGTCAATGAAACGTTTTCTGGCATTAAGGGGAAGCGGGTAAAATGGATCTGGCAGTTAACAGGGGCAACACAAAGAAGAATCAAACAAAAGAAAACATCGACGTCTCGGACAGAGCTTTACACTAGGCAGCGGAAACATCGAGGTAGTCAAGGTCTTGGTCTACGTCGGCTCCGGGGTTAAAAGTGACAACAACATCAGTACCGAAATCAATCGAAATATCAATCTTGTCAATTGCTGTTTCTTTGGGCTCGAGAGGCAATTCTCTCGAAGGACTATGGTAAGCTTGCTTTACATAACAGCTTGATTATCGCAGTTCTACCTTATGGTGCGGAAACCTGAAACTAAAGTAGTATGAAGAAGTCCTTAGTTCTTTCGAGAGAAAAGTTTTGCGTGGGATTGTTGGACCTGTTTGCGTTGATAACACTTGAAGGAGAAGATTTAACGACGAAATCTATAGATTGCACAGATGTGGGATTTGGTTTTACGTGAGCACCTGCCTTAACGGCTTATATCACGGGGAACCTTTTTCCCAAGAGTCGTAAGTAACGCAAGACTAGACGCCTTAGTTACCCAAGTACCAAACTGAGATCATGCTTGAGGGGCAATCACCCCACCTTGGTTTGATGCGAAGCCTTTCTAAAACCTCTTCCGCTCTCTGGGTCGCAGCGCCCGGTTGAGAATGCAACTCCGCACTGAGAAGGGATAGTCCCCTAACCGTCTTGCCAAGTTGTGCTTAAATAATGAACTAGACAAGTCAGCATAGTACACTATCCTTGCCTCTACCCGCGATGTTAGGTGGTAAACCACAGCCACCACGATACTCCCACAAGGGGGCCTACCGCATGGTCAGGCTGGAACCGAAGTTCTAGGGCCCCCTGACCTCCCGTGGCACCAGAATATAGCCTCTTGTCAAGCTGTCACTACCAGTCAGGTTCCCTCAAAGCCTGGGTCTGTTAGCCGCCATCCGTAGATGGTCTTTTCTCCATCAGTGATTCCGTTGACACTATAAATAGTGATACGGATGTGATTTTTTTGGTTGGTCAACTGTCTTCGGATACAACGCTGAAGATGCCTATGCCATGTGGACCGTATGGATATCACTGCTCCGGACCGAAAAGTCTTTGAATCTGGGTGATTAAAACAACACAACTGGGGACGGTCTTAGCTGGGGTTGCGCGCACAAGTGGAGAGGGACCTCAACCAACTTGAAGTGCGCAACCGGAGGCAGCTGGCAAGAAATCGTGTTGGCGGGGCAGGAATTTTGATTAAGGCTCAGGTCCACCCCAGAATGTAGCGCCACACAAGGAAGAAAAAAGTGAGTTTTTTAAGGTCAAACGAAAATGTAGTAATTTCACACAATTTTCAAGAAAAACAAAAAGAATGGAATCGAAATGGTATAAACTGTTACGGAGTTCAACTTTGAATTCAAGACATAAGGGCGACTTTAGGAACATAAAAAAACAATTCAAATGTAAAATTTTAATCTCTAGCAACACATCTTCCCGATGCTAGAAAGTCGCTGAGTACAACTATCTCAACAAAGAAAATCGTTCAATTGATTCCCTTGTTCAATGTTTACAGCCGGCAGTTGGTACCCACTGCACTGAAGATCGACAGCAAACTCGCAACTTCTGTGAAAACAAATCGCATCTTCGTTTTTAGAAAGAAGATGCGATGCGAAGATGCGAACTTCTGGTCGCATAACTCTCAAAAGAGATCTAAGCACGTATATACCGGAAATGAAATTAACTAAAAAGCGCATTTCCCTCGGAAGCAGAATTCCAAATCAATGATTCTCCCTGCGCTCCATTTTCTACCGTGCACAGACCACAATTCATACGACCAACACTCATTTGTCATCGCCAGCAGTTTACCCACATCCACACCCACACCCACTAAAATTTTATTAGTTATTCAAACTTTTGTGTCCTTCCTGTCAGCGGCAAACAAAAGACTAACTGCAGCAACAACAAGAAGAAAGCCAAAAAAACACGAAGATAACCAGAATGAAGGAAAAAAAGGACATCGAATTATGGTAAATGAAGTTTACCTTGAACAGTGGTCCTCGTAGATGCAGCGATTGAATTGAATAAAGCGCAGGAAGTGACAGTTTTGCCCCGTCGATAGCGACAGCGAGGGAGTGAATGGAAAAGAGGGCGGCTAGACCGACTAAATCATCCGGTGAATGCAGTTTGCCGAGGCTCGTTTGAATTTAAAATTTATCTTCATCCTTCGAAGGATAAGTTAAATATTGTCGGGCTTTACCAGCAAAAGTTTCCCTCAATGAAATGCATCTTGTGCGCGGCATAATGAAATAACTTTGAATAAAAAAATGCTGATTTTGTTTTCGCTTTTGGGTGGTGGGTCGTCATCTTTCATGGTTATGGTTGGCTCTTGTCTCAGGCACATGCCGCCCCCTTTAATTCATTTTGTTTGACTTGCAGGTAAACTTTGGAATTACGTTCAGCAAATAATGTGTCTCCTCGAGGACGATGGGATGGTTGAAAGTGCATTTGTTTTGATTAATATAACGTCGTTGTCGATCCTGGTCAATTTGTCGGGATGACATGCAGTCGAATTGAGAAGTTTTCCATGCTGGGATATGTCTGAGATGATTTGTAGAAAAATAAAACTTGGCACATGATGACGATATGACTTATTTCAATTGTTAATCATTTTAGAACAGAAACAGATAGAAACTAAGAGCACTTTCTGTCATGTTTGTAGAAATGTAGAAAACCTTCCACTTTTACTGATTAATGCGTTGGGGTGGCGCAGTTTTGGTATTAAACATCATTTGGCGGCAGCAATAATCGAACATTGCTTTACCTGCCAGTGCCTTACACAAAAAAAAATTGTTTAGCATAAGAAAAGAAAAACAAGAAATTTGCACTACCATCGTGTTGCTTTTGTTGTTCCATTTTATCTTAGTTACTTTCTGATTTTATGATCCTGTAAATGTAAAGCTCGTTCAATCATGCAGTTAAATCTGGAAAAAATGGCGTAATAGATGAAAAGGGGCATGGGCCTGTTCAACGTTGTTTATTGCGCTCAACAAGGCGAGCTGCCAACACTATCCTCGTTAGTGCACAGGTCAAGTTGACATACAGCCTCCACATGGTGCCCAATAGAAGAATAGCTATCACACCCCCTCTGCCCGGGGTTCGCTAAAATACTGGGTCTGGCCTACCAGTTTGTGGGGTGTGCGTGAGGGTAACTTCCTCACCACGTAAAAAGAAATTAGTTCAGAGTCAACATAATGCCCCGGATAATGTAGGATCAACTGTTGATGACCCCAGCAAACGTTTAAAGGACAACGATTTTTGGTTTTGCACGTGGAATGTGAGGTCCTTTATCAGACCACGTGCATTCGAGCAACTTTCGGAGGCCCTTGACTGCTACAAGCCAGACATAACCGCCATCCAGGAAGTGCGCTGGGATAGGCCCGGCAAGAAAACGATGAATAAATGCGACATCTATTACAGTGACTGCTACTGACAGAGAAGGCAGCGCTTATACGGATGCGGATCTGTTGTCCGAGGCAGACTTAGGCAAAAGGTCTTGAGCTTCGACCTCATCATCGAACGCTTCATGCCAATCCGTATCAAGGCTGAATTCGGGAACATCAGCCTAATTTGCGCTCACGCCCCGACAGAGGAGAAGGATGACAACACCAAGGATGACTTCTATGGTCTGCTAGAAAGAACCTATGATCGACACCAAGATCATTCTAGGAGATATCAACGCTAATCTGGGAAAAGAGAACATCTTTCCTGGAGTCATCGGAAAACACAGTCTGCACGACAACACATATGGAAAAGGACTTCGTTGAACTTCGCCTAGGGGCGGAATCTCTCTGTGGCTAGCACGCGTTCCCACCCCTGAACATTCACAAAAGGACCTGCCGATCTCCTTATCAATTCACCCTCAATAAGATGAAAAAACTTAAATTTGTCTTCAAAGTAAAACCCATTTGGTTGACGGTAACCTCAATTACCGTCAACCAAATTGATCACGTTGCGATCGACGTCAGACACTCCTCCAGCATTCTCGATGTCCGAACCATCCGAAGTGAAATCATCGACTCGGATCATCACCTTGTTGTAGGCAAGATAAGAACCCGGATATCGAGAGAGCAACGGAGTCGAGACAGGCCAAAACAGTTTGAGGTTGAAAAGCTACAATGTCAGCCGACCGAGTGTCCCTGAAACTCGCTCAGAGTTCGAAGCTTCCTGCACTAAGCATAGAAGAAGAATGGAAACGTTGTCAAGAAGCCATCAAAGAAGCTGCCGCTGATGTGCTGGGTTTCACGTCACCACCCAGAAGGAACCCACGGCAGCCAAACAAGACGCCTTCAATACAACGCTGCATAGAACGACGGGGGCTGATCGTGAGCTCTACGAACAGAGAAGAAGGGAAGAGCACCGGCTTCTCAGAAGGAAAAAGAAGGAGCATGAGAAGCGCGCGGTCGAGGAAATGGAAAGGTGCTTTGGCAGGAATGAAGTCCGAAAGTTTTTTTAAGGTAAAACAGCTATTCGGAGGATACAAGGTTCGGACCAAGGCCTGCCGGGACCAAAATGGACAACTCGGAGTGGAGTCGCAGTCCGCGCTGAGAATCTGGATGGACCATTTCTGCAGGTTCCTTAACAGCGATGATGGCCCCAATTTCGCTGTTAGGCAGAACGTTCTACTCAATTTGGACGATGATAGCCAAGAATTCCGTCCCCTGACTTAGTGAAGATAGCAATATCCAAGCTGAAGTCGAACAAAGCTGCTGGAGCAGATGGACTGTCCGCAGAACTATTTAAAGCAGCTGGAGATGACCTGGTTGAGCACATGAGGAAAGCATGCCCGATAAGTGTAATCTCAGCGTCGTTTGCCTGGTTCACAAGAAAGGAGACCCCTTTGACTGCGCCAATTACCGAAGGATAAGTCTCTTCAACATCGCATACAAAATCCTCTCTGCCGTAAGGTGTGAGCGTCTAAAGCCATTTGTCCATGACTTGATAGGTCCCTATCAGTGTTGTTTCAGACCAGGGAAGTCCACAATAGACCAGATCTTCACATTACGGCAGATCCTGGAAAAGAGCCAAGAAATGCAAATTGACACTCAACACCTATTCGTCGATTCCAAGGCCGCATATGACAGTGTGCATAGACACGAGCTATACAGTGCCATGTCTAGTTTTGGTATTCCTACCAAACTCGTCAAATTGTGTAGGATGGCGATGGAGAACTCCCGCTGCTTCGTCAAGGTCGGTAATGAATTCACCGAGACCTTCAATGTCAAAAAAGGTTTTGGACAAGGTGACGCACTATCATGTGACTTCTTTAACATCATCTTTAAGAAGATCGTGCGTAACTCACAAGTCAACACCAAAGGCACCATCTTCCAGAAGTCAGTTCAATTGCTGGCTTAGGCTGATGGCATTGACGTGATTGGACGAACACGGCGAGCCGTCAATGAGGCGTTTGCTGGCACTGAAGCGGAAGCGTCGAAAATGGGTCTGCCGGTAAATGAGGGCAAAACTAAGTACATGCTGTCATAAAGGAAAGACACACAACTTCGACGCCTCGGACGGAGCGTCACACTAGGCAGCAGAAACTTCGGGGTAGTCAAGGACTTCGTCTACCTTGGCTCCGCTGTAAACAGGGACAACAACATTAGTACCGAAATCAAACGCAGAATCATTCTTCCCAATCGCTGTTTCTTTGGGCTCAAGAGGCAATTGAGTAATAAAGCCCTCTCTCGAAGGACTAAGCTCGCTTTATATAACAGCTTGATCATACCCGTTCTACTTAATGGCGCGGAATCTTGGACGTTAGCAAAGGCACATGAGAAAGCCCTTAGTCTATTCGAGAGAAAAGTTTTGCTTGCGATTTTTGGCCCTGTTTGCGTTGATGACATCTGAAGTGTCTACGGATACAACGCTCAAGATGGCTAAGCCATGTAGAGCGTATGAACACCGTTGCTCCGGTCCGAAAAGTCTTTGAATCCGTGCCATTGGGACAACGTAACAGAGGACGACCTAGACTTAGGTGGCGCACACAAAGGTCTTTGATACAGAATTTCCGCACTATGATCCCTGAATGAGACGTGTGGTCGGTTAACCCACAATGGGTTGCTGACGCTACGTGCATCTACACCGATTGATCAAAAACAAACGAAGGCGTTGGTTGCGGAGTCTATTCTGAGGATCTTAACCTTAGTCTGAAATTCTGACTTCCCAATCACTGTAGCGTGTTTTAAGCTGAAGTAATGGGCATTCCCGAAGCACTGTCTTGGCTGAAGAAGAATAGAATATCCTCAGCTGATATCCTTATTCTTACGGATAGTTCGGCAGCACTCAAGGCCCTGGAATATGTCGCAACAAACTATAAGACTATCATGAACTGCAGCACATCCTTACATGAGATGGCTGAGCAGTTCAATATATGACTGTGCTGGGTGCCAGGTCACAGAGGCATTCCGGACAACTGTCAAGCAGACGAATTGGCCAGGCTTGCCACAACGCAACCTTTACTTCAGGAACACGAACACCTCGGTATCCCTCTCGCCACATGCAAGTCAGGACTGCAGTTGAACGCGGTTCATCAGACTAATCAAAGGTTGTCTAACCATAACCTTTGTCGCGTCTTCAAGGAAGTGTGGCCCTCTCTTGAACCTAAACACTCCAGACTGGTACTATCGCTCAAAAGATCAGACATAAGCCTGGTCATGGGAGCCATAACCGGGCACTGTCTTATCGGCGAGCATGCTAGCAGGCTAGGGGCTTCCTCAACCGATTTTTGCAAAAGCTGCAGGGAAGAAGAAGAATCAGAAATTCTCTTACACTTGTTATGAACATGCCCGGCGCTCTCGCGCCTCAGACACAAGTACTTTGGAAGCTATTTCTTCAAAGGCCTACATGACCTCAATAAAATCCATCCCGCCAACATTTTAAACTGTATTATCGGCTCCACCTGGTTTTAGGTCCTTCGCACATGATGTGGTAGTACAATGGTTCTGTATGGGACTAAGTGCATTCATCAGCCACCTTAAAATACCTACCTAGGTGGCGCACACAAGTGGAGAAGGACCCTAAACAACTTGGAGTGCGCAACTGGAGACGTCTGGCAAAAGAAAAGAGAGACATATTGGTTGAGGCCCAGGTCCACCCCGGACTGTAGCGCCTCAAATAGAAGAAGAAGAAAATTATAGAACGACATCATTCTGAAGAGCGTTTTCGAAGTGTACACCCGTGTTTCGATTTTTTAGCTTTAATGTATATCTACACATATTATTGTATTTAATAATAATAATGGCTCGGCGCGACAGTCCACAGGGGGACCAGGGCCTAGCTTGCTCATCAACTATTCGTGTTGTGCGCGCTACTGTTCTCTCACGTGTAGAAAGGACCTACAGTTTATTGCCGACTATGAACGGCGAAGTTTGAGAAGCTCTTTCCTAGACAGTTATTACTCTTTGAGTGTAGTCAGCAGCTCGAAAAAGGTGGTGCCGTGAAAAATTCAAGGTGTTCAGCTGCATTGAACTAAACCTGGGGTTTTGTCACGGACGACGGCTATCGTGCGAAGATATCGCTGAAACGAGAGTTTTGCATCGCGTAAACAAAAAAAAAAAAAAACTAAACAAAAAACAGACATTTTTCACGGCACCATTTCTTTCGAGCCGCTGACAACACTACAAGAGTAAGAACTGTCTAGGAAAGAGCTTTTCAAACTTCGCCGTTCGTAGTCAGCAATAAACTGTAGGTCCCTTCTACTCGTGAGAGAACAGTAGCGTGCACAACACGAGAGCAATAATGCGTTTGAGCCGTTTATTGTGCGAAAGATGACCAGAAATGACCGAAAGGCATAACAAGGTGATTGTGTAACATGACAGCGCTTGGCTCTGAGTGATTGAAGCAGTCATCAACTATCTGGAAACGCGGGAATGGAGGGTTTTATTTTACTCGCAACATTATCTAGACCTTGGTTCTCCCGACTACATGTGTTATTAAAGACGGCAAGCACAAGCCGAGAAGGTTGTACGAAACTGAATACAGCCGACAGAGGAAAGTGTCAGCTGGAGTAGTTCGATGCTCAATGGCCGTATTTTTTCCAAACTGTTGTGCAACTCGAAGAAAAAATATCGCCATTCGGTTTATTTTATGATTGTGCAATTTTATGATTTTCGTCCAAGCTCAAGCATACAAGATGTCACATGTCTTTAATTGAATCTTTAAAATATATCCTCATTTTGTAAATCATTCTAAAAACTCACTACGCAGCCATAGAGACTTAACTCCTCTAACCAACCCTTTCACCCTACGCACTCGTTTCACAAATTCCTGCAAATCCAAACATTGCATTCTGTGGTTGCCGACCAAGTGGAGGTAAATATTCACTTCTGGCACCAGCAGCATTCGCGTAAAGCAACACCACAAACAATTATATATCGCCGCACTTGTGGCCGAGCAAATAATTTGTCCTTAAATGTATGACAGACATAAAGCAAACAATAAATGTTTTTTTTTTCCTGTCGTTCCTGCTGTTGGGAAGCAGCAATGGCGAATACTGCAACAGTACAACAGTCGGTGAGGCACGCAAAACAATTGCAACGAGACAATGTTTGTTTTCATTTCAGCTCAAATTGTTGTTAACATAAAGTATTAACAGCCCATCAGATTCATGTGCAAAAACGCACCGGAAACACGCGTCCGAGCTTCTACAAAAGGAACAGACCGAAAGCGAAAAATCGAAACAAACGAATAAATTCCGAAACAAACAATTGCACTCTTCTATCCGCGCAATATGCGGCTCGACACAACAAAGCATCCTACCTCCGATACAAGCCCCCAAAAAGGAGAAGAGTGGAAGTATAAATAATCTAAATGGGAATGGGTCCCCGAACTGCATTTATTATGTTGCGTCGTTTTAATAATAATCAATAAAAATTCCAACACTGTGTCTCCTACACTCCCCCCGGGAGGATAGTCTGCAGGTTATCCTTTTGCTGGTGTCCGCTTCCGACGGGCAAGAGGAAAAAATTCAGAATACATGTGTTCACACGTATCCCTTTCATTCTAGACAAACGCGACGGTGGTGGAGAAGAAGCATGAAAGAGCAAAAAATGCACAATACCACAGATTGCACATGGGTGGAACTGATTTGCCCTGCACAACAAGGCGGAAGCCGGTGGCACAGCATTAATGAAACAAATTGGGGAATTTATTTAAGCTCACGTCGAAATAATTAAAAACTTAAACACGTAATGGGTAATTGTTTGATGGCGATTGCATCAATAATTCACTGAAATGTGCTCTGTCACAGAGCCAATTGTGTTAAATTTTTTTTGAAACTGATTTTAAATTAACCTTGTAGTAAGGAGAAGGAAAAAAAACTCCAACCAATTAATGTCTTTCTGAATTATTTGTGGCAAATTAAAATTGCTATTGTATTTGCTGACCAAGCTAAACAGCGGGTGAGGTGGTTTTATCTTTCCCCGCTGGAAACAAGATTCCAATGCACTAAGACCAGGATCTGTGCTTTGTTCTGTCTGACACTGTCCAATTAAAACGGACGATGTTGGGAAGAAGGCAAAATGGTATAGAAGGCGCGTTTGGTGGCGCATGGATTTGCATTGGAGAACAGACCGATACGATGCCAAACGAAACCATTTTCGAACCACTCTGTCCTTTAATTCACATTACGTGTGCATACGACCCTCATGGCATACATTCTTGAAATAAGGTGCAATGATTATGTGGAAAAGCGTTTAATTTTGAGAAATTTGAAAAAACTAGTTTCATCGAAAGGCCTTTGAATCGACTTTGGTGTTAGCCTTTAAACGTTTTGATACAAAAACATGCTCGAAAACATGCTTGACAACAAAGTAATTGCGGATTTCACTCATCCATAGCTTTAGTATAATGTTAAGTTTTGTTGATATAATCGATATGTCAGACACAATAGATGTATTCCAGTTCTTTCTGTACAAAATTCTGAAGTCTGTCATTTGTTAAGGAGTGGGGTTAAGTCTCTCTCCGAAGGAGGCAAAATACGGGAACGCTTCTAAGCCAAATGTTCGCTGCAGAAAACCAAAACAACAACACAATTTGAAACAAATACGCAAAGATAATGAACTAATGCTCATTTATCTTTGTACGCACACAAATTAATTCGACAGAAAACCAACAACCTACTTATAAACACCTTTTGTGTTCAAATGGACAGGTAGGGGAAATATTTTACTCTTTCGAGAGAATGCTCATTTGACGTAAAACCCGTTTTTTGATATACGGGGACAGCTTTGTGTACGTTTGTGTTGTTTTGTGTTGTTTTTTCGCGTACGGGAACACACCTTGTACGATGCATGTCAAACCCATACGAAACGTACGGCATTTACAAACGTCACAGAAGCCCTTAAAAGTTGTGATAGTTGTGAATTTTTGGCATATAACAATTGCTCTGAATTGCTACGAATGTCTACGAATGTCTACGAATTTGCTCGAAAAGCTACGAAAAAGCGTTGCATTAGCTGAATCTGTGGGCAGCAGCTCGGCAGCAGATGATTGTCAAAGTGAAAACAAAAAAACCTCTGACATTTCATACATCCGATAGCTTTTTACGAATTTCTACGAAAAGTCGTTTCACAGGGTGCTCTTTGCAAGACAGATTTTTATCCAAACTACTCAACTGAGAATTTCTGTACACAAATGAATTGGAATGGATCTAATGTGTCTAACAATTTTCTGTTTAAAGCAAAGGCGCAAAATGGAAACAAATTGCGCTTTTAAAAATGCTTAAAATTAAATGCAATCCTACTACCTGATTACCTATTTCTCATCACTTGCTCAGGATGTCACAAAACGATAAAAATTTAAAAAGAGCGCTGTTGAAGTTCGTTCTTTTGAAAATCAAGGTCACAATCAACATGAAAGGAATCTTTAAGTCATCTTTCGTTATCATCGACTTAAAATCTAAAAACAATTGGAGAGCTGTATTACAAACCCTTTCCTAACCTTCAAGTTTACGATGCACCGTGGGAATCTCCTCAAACCGCCTCAATGTTCGCATTTGGGTCAATTCTAATTAAACGAATCAAAGTACATAGAAAGTGTCTCTTTCATTTAGGTTCTATGAGATAATGACGACTGTGTACACAGAATAACTCAATGATGAACTTAAATGATGGATCTAGTATGAACAAATGAATAAACTCGGCCTTTGAAGGTATTTTAGGGGACACGACCTGTTTTAGAAATGAGGATAATTGTAATTGAAGCCATTTGGGAAATGGATGCAGATATAGAGTAATTATTTTGTAGAGGATTTTTAAATGACTATTCCAATATTTTTAAGAAAATTTACAGTTATTTCGGTTTTGAGAAACTGCGAACATGAGACGAACACGGACAAGTTGTATAACTTTATAATTTTTGACTACAAACAGCTACAGGATTTGCAGTGAAAATGTCGTACTGGTGGCTTGTAAAGGACGTTTTATTAAAGGTATAAAACTTTGAAATGAAATAAAATAAAGATGATTTTTCTGAATTGACGCGAAATTTACATTATTTGAAAGATATTTATCCGACATTATTACCTAAGTATAGGATGTATTACTATTATTATTACCTAAGTATAGGAGTGTAGGTAAAGTTTTTACAGAATTTTTTCAACATTACCGAGGATGTACAAAACAGCGTTTAAATTTCATTTGGATGTCCTGGAGGCAACCAGTGGTCGCAGGAAGACTTCGGGCCAACAGTCAAAGTCTAGCATCAGTCACTCCCGGCGTATACTAGCAAGAAAGTTGCCCTCTAAGTGAGCAATTACCTCGAGTAAACTAGTAACTTCACTTATCTCTACAAAATACAGCCAAGTGGCGTTTGTTTTCAGAATCCGTGACGTAAATCCATGCTGCTAGCGCCACTAAAATATGTATATTAGGTGTGTCCCTGTACTTTCTGTACTAAATTCTGAAGTCTGTCATTTGTTAAATTTTTCTTAGAAAGAGGTAAAGTACGGGAACGCATCTAAGCCAAATGTGTAACGAACACTTAGTCACAAAAGTGAGTCACACCTTTGTGAGTCTAACAAACGTCTGAAGAAAGAAGAAAGAAGATTGAATGGGTGATTTTTGAAAAGCTATTCGAAAGTTTTTTTTAAAAAAAAGAAACTAATGAAATTCAGAAAAATGCATGAAATATTTATTTGAATCGACAGTACGGTCCATATAATTTAATGCTTGAAGATTATTTCAAGCAAATGTTGACCTTGAATGCGCCTTAAATGGTCCATCCGCTTAGTCCAATTTTGGCATACTCTTTCCAACATTTCGGCCGAAATCTCACGAATAAATCCTTCAATGTTGTCTTCCAATGCGTCAATTGAAACGGGATTGTCTGTATAGACATTAGCTTTGACATAGTCCCACAAAAAATAGTTTGAAGTCGTTAAATGGCACGAACTTGGCGGCCAATTGACCGCTCCCGAACGTGAAATAAATTATTCACCGAAGTCGCCTCTCAATAAGTCCATTGTTGTGCGTGCTGTATGGCATGTGGCACCGTCTTGTTAAAATCTTGATGGCGACACAAATGGTCCATGCGCTTAGTCCAATTTTAGCATACTCTTTCCAATATTTCGACCGGTATGTCACGAATAAATGCTTCAATGTTGTCTTCCAATGCGTCAATTTAAGCGGGCTTGTCTGTATAGACATGAGCTTTAACATAGCCCCACAAACAATGGTCAAAAGGCGTTGAATCGCACGATCTAGGCGTCCAATTGACCGGTCCCGAACGTGAAATAAAATGTTAACCGAACTCGCCTGTCAATAAGTCCATTGTTGCGCTTGCTCTGTGGCATGCGGCACCGTCTTGTTGAAACCACATGTCACGCAAGTCAACCTCTTGCATTTTGGGCAAAATAAAGTTGGATATCATCTCACTGTAGCGCTCACCATTCACAGTTACGTTACGATTCGCATCATCTTTGAAGAAGTACGATCCAATGATGCCACCAGCCCATAAACCACACCAAACTGTGACTTTTTCTGGATGCATTGGCAGCTCTTGTAATGCCTCTGGCTGATATTTACTCCAAAATCGACAATTATGCTTATTTATGAACCCATTGAGCCAAAAATGAGCTTCTTCCATTTTTGACCATAAAATGGAAGAAGCGCGCGATGAACTTTCTTAACAGAGCACGCATTTTGATAATAAAATTCAATAATTTGCAAGCGTTGTTCGTTTGTAAGACGATTCATAGTTAAATTGTAGACCAAACTGAAAATGTTTGACAGTGAAACAAAACACGAAACTTGCGTCAGCCGTTTAAACCAGTGTTGCCAAAAAGATAATAGCTAAAAAATTACCCTTTATATTATACGAGTGGCGTTGAATATATTCTCGGTATCGATATAAAGGAAAATGCGAATTCAATTTAGATTGGTTTTCAATATATTCTCCCCAAATATCAATGCATTTGTTACATCTTGAGATAAGCATTTTTAATCAATCAAAAAAATAAATTGCCTCTTTCTCTGCAAAATACCCATCTATTGCCGACTTAAGTTCTTCATCATGCGAAAATCTTTTTCTACGAAGACACTTTTTTAAAACCGGAAACAGGAAATAATCACTAGGGCCAATTCTTGACCCTTCTGTTCGATCGCCTGTTTCAAGCGGTCCAGTTGTTCGCAGTAGATGGTAGAACTAAGCGCCTGGCTAACTCAACTCATTGTGGGTGATTCCCTTCCAATCCCACCAAATACACAGCGAAACCTTCCTGGCCGTCAATCCCAACTTGACCACTGTTTGGGACGATCCAGCGGCCTTCAACCAAGACCGTTTTCGCTTGTTATTGTCGTATGTGATCCACTTTTCATCGCCAGTCCCCATCCGCTTCAAAAATGGGTTAAGTTCGTTCTGTTGCAGCAGCATATCGCAGGCGTTGATTCGGTGCAGAAGGTTTGTTGGCGTCAAACCATGCGGCACTCAAATATCAAGCTTTTCTTGTATTCAGCCTTCTAATAATAATAATTGTTGGCGCTACAGTCCAAAAGGGGACCAGGGCCTAGCCTGCTCATCAACTACTCGCGTTGTGCATGCTACTGTTCTCTCACAAGTAGAAGGGACCTACAGTTTTTTGCCGACTCCGAACGGCGAAATTTGAGAAGCTTTCTTTGCCAGTTTTTACTCTTTGAGTGTTGTCAGCAGCTCGAAAGCCAGCCTTCTGCAGATGGCTTAAAATGGTTTGGTGACCAATCCCATCTCCTGGGCGATATCACGAGATGCAACATGCCGGTCTCACTCGATGGTTTCCATGATTCAATCGGCATTCGTCGTCACAGGTCTTCTCCCGGCTGGCTTATCCATGGTGTTGTTTTCAAGGACTCTGAATCGTCGAAACCATTCCTCCGTGGTTCGAAGTGATAGAGTACCATCCCCCAAACCACCATTAATCTCACGGAACGTTTCTCTAGCGGATTTACCTTTCATGAAGGAAAACTTTAAAATATCGCGAATTTCGGTGTTAGTGAACTTAGTGACTTAGTGACTTAACCAACAAAAAAAAAAAATAAAGAAAAGTCAAGGTTAAAAATACAAAACCAAACATTTTCAATGTCTGATCAGTATGTCAAAAGCTTGATTGTAGGGTTCTCTTGTTTTACAAGGTGAGCTTCATTTCGGAACATCCTGCCCGGTCGAATCAATAGATTCGAAACTTGTTGCACCGTCCCTAACTTCGTCGGACTCCATAAGTCGGCATAGTTTCTACACTGCCCGATAGCACACACTAAGTTTGTAGGTACACATTCCGAATCAATCCTTCGCTGCCCGGTTGAATCTCGATCACTCGGCCAAGTCGCCAGTAAACTGGGGGAAGATGAAGGAGGAGTAATGAAGTGCTAAGACGTGTCCATTTGTGCCAACGAGTTCTGTACGTGCTCGTTCCGCCACGCCGCCAATTCCTCTTGAAGAATTCGATTGGCACCAACAAATGCGGTACCATTACCGCTATATGTTGGCAGGGTCTCCGTCTGCCAGTGAATCTGGCACACGCGTCCAAAAATGACTGTGACGAAAAATCTTCAATCACTTCCATATGCATAGCCTCCGATGCCTTACAAATAATGAGGGCCAGGTACGTTTTTGTTGTCGAGCGACATCTCTTTGACCCGATGTGCAACGCAAATGAATGAACAGTCTAGCAGCGTTGACTCGATGCAAAGCAATTTGTTGATGAAGTGTACGGATGTGCGTATTGACTGAATCCAGTAACGTGCACGAAGCATGTGCAGCATCAGTTGCATTCCACCATGTAATGTATCGCCATGGGTCTGCTTGCTGAGTAACCAAACAAATGTACTCTTACACGGCAAAGTCATTGGGAACCGATGATTATAGAGAAAAGTTGCCTTATGAAGGCGCCCAACAACTCGCCAAATTCTGCCTCCATTCAAATTGGGTTTTAAAGACAACAACCTGCTACCAATCGAAAGTTTATGATCAGCCCGCAATTGGTTGATATCTCGGGCTTGTTCCATTTTTTTTCTTTTGTTGGAGGTGGGAATAAACTGCACTGGAGCGTTCAGACTCAAATACTGGTCCGTTCTACTACCAGGCAGTAACCTTCATTTAATGAAATTTCTTGGTTTTCCGAAGAAAAATTAAGAGGCGTTTCTGTTTTCGGTTCCCCCTACATCAGCGGCAAATATCCGAAACCTGATACGAGCGATCGCGGGACACTAACAGGCAAATGCTCTGTGTCTTCACCTTCTCCATAGGCGTCGCAGAGTATGATATCACTAAGCCCAAGCCGACTTAGGTTCGTAGCGAAGGTAAAGTGTCCCTCAGCACGCCGACAAGTCGATTGCACTCGTTTCTGTCTAGAGATAGCAGAAAAGACGCGAGCATACTCCTGGTCACCCTGCATCCTGGAGAGTCACGCCATCTCTAGTTGTGCTGTATGGATACCCAACCAACGACGGAGGCACTGATCAAAGACGCGGGTGGTCCCAAGATTGTTTCGGGCCCTACAAATGCATCTGCTAAGCCTAGCCTAGCTAGTTCATCGGCAGTGTAGTTTCCCAGGATAACGTAATGATCCGGGACCCAGACAAATCTTAGCGAATTCAGCCTGCCGACCAAATTAAGGTAAAACTTGCACTCTTTAACTATCTGGAAAGCTCGGCTGTCGCTGCAGACGCAGATACTTCTTCCCTTCCACCTTTTCTTTACAATATACCAGGTATACCAGGTATGAAGTAAGCGTCAAGATACAAATGTCTCGATAGGGAACATTTGGTGTGAACGATCCCTTATTTATTTTTTTTTTGTTTGTTTGCTATGACATCTGTGAAAAATATTAAGTATACATCAAGTCATTGAACAGACAACATCATATTTTTTCATCGTGTTAAAAATGTCGAATTTAGTACCAGAAAGTGATGATTTGCGGAAAGCATTCATTTTTTGTTTTCATTTGAAGAAAAGTGCTGCAGAATCGCATCGAATGCTTGTCGAGGCATATGGTGATCATGCTCTATGAGAAGCAACATGCAAAAGAAGGTTTCAACGGTTCAGAAATGATGATTTTGATTCGAGAAATGAAGAACATGAAAGACCTCCATAAAAGTTTAAAGACGCCGAATTGCAAACGATGTTGGATGGAGATGACACTTTGAGTCAAAAGCAAATGGCAGCAATGTTAAATGCTGCACAACAAACAATTTGTGACCGTTTAAAAGCTATGGGAAAGATCCAAAAGTGTAGAAAATGGGTGCCACATGAATTAAATGAAAGACAGATGGAAAACCGAAAAAAATACTTGTGAAATTTTGCTTCAAAGACACAAAAGAAAATCGGTTTTGCATCGGATTGTTACTGGCGATGAAATATGGATTTATTTTAAGAATCTTAAACGGAAACAATCATGGGTTAATCTGGGACAACCATCAACATCGACTGCAAAACCAGATCGATTCGGCAAGAAGACAATGAATTGTGTTTGGTGGGACTAGAAAGGTGTGCTGTACCACGAGCTCCTAAAACCTGGTGAAACCGTTAATACTGATCGCTACCAACAACAAATGATGAATTTGAGCCATGCATTGATCGAGAAACGACCAGAATGGGCCAGAAGACACAGCAAGGTAATTTTGCTCCATGACAATGCACCTGCGCAAAAAGTAAAACCGGTTCAGGATACAATCAAAACACTTGGCTGGGAGCAGCTACCTCACCCGCCCCATTCACCAGACTTGGCTCCTTCCGACTACCATTTGTTTTCATCGATAGGACACGCATTGGCTGAGCAGCACTTTGATTCCTACGAGGAGGTCGAAATTCGGGTGTCTGATTGGTGGGCTTGAAAAGACGAACAATTTTATTGGCGTGGTATTCACAAATTGCCAGAGAGGTGGCCAAAATGTGTAGAAAACAATGGCTAATACTTTGAATAAAATGTTTTTACTTTCCCATTAATAATTAGTGTTTTATTTTAAAAGAAAAAACGTTATTTCATACCGGTATACCTGGTAGGTGGTGGCCATTAGGATCGCGAGCGCTTCCGCCAGAAAGACCGATGCCAAATTACCTAAGGAGGCGTGAAGTCTAATGTTATCGTTTTCCATAAAGGCCTCAGCTCAAGAATGCTCCGTTGTCTTGGAGCCGTCTGTAAAAATCCGACTACATTCCTTTCCCGGTTCACTTTCCGGCCAGAGCCAGTCCAGGACACGGGGAAAGTCGACTTTGTATAAGCGTCGCAGCTGTATCATTGGCAACCTCGCATCAGACGGCATGCCCATGAGGCTAGTGTCATAGGAGATGCGGTGTGCGAGGTCATCGAAGCTCCAGTGCGAGTGGAACTAAAGACAATTCCATTTAAATCGAGAGATGGCCTTGAGTGTAGATCCCATGATGTGGAGATCAAGGGGAGTTGTTCCATCTTTATGAGAATCATTGAAGCGACTTCCAATTCTTCAGCACTAACTATTCGAGATCGGTATTACTTCTTCGATGGGACCACCGCAAAATTAATGCCACAGTTTCAAGGAGACGACGGAGCGTACGGAAACGAATCATTCCATCTCGCCTTCGTGTTTCATACACAGCACAAACATAACTCTCATCGATATCTTCTCTTCTGTTTGAATAAAATCTTGCTCGCTTTGAGTTATTTGCATTGCAGTTTCCAGTTTCAAATCCTCCTCGAGCAAACAATTTGGTCCTCGCAGCCAAAAGTCGTTATTTAACAGTTCCTCATCTTCTATACCTCGACTAGCGCTGTCTGCGGGATTCTGTGCTGATCGCATATGATGTCAAAAGTCAGGAGATGTAATTTCCTGTATTTGTCTGACAACGAAGGGCTTGAGAGAAGACCATGTTTTTTGTGTTCAGCTAAGTGCGATCTCAGTTTGATCACAAGTGATAAGGCACTTCTCTCAAACCTAATGCTGTGTGAACGTTTTGCGTGTTGATGCCGAAACATGAGCGGCACAAAGCTCTAAACGAGGAATAGTCGCTCCCTTGATTGGAGCAACCTTTGTGTGAGCCTTCAGGAACGAAACACTGACTTTGTTGTTGTATGTCACAGCTGCATACGCACGCAAGCTCGCTTCACAAAATCCATGAAGAGTTGTTGTTACGCCATCCACCATTCGCTGTGCGCGTTTCTGTTCTCTCACGAGTAGAAGGGACCTACGCGGAAAAATGTGAGAAGCTTGTTCAGGAGTCAATTATTACTCTTTGAGTGTTGTCGGCAGCACGAAAGGCTTGGTGCAGTGATACGTGGTGTTCAGTCCGGGAATCGAACCTGGAACTTCGGCGTGTGAGTGTCCCACGCTAAACTGTACGCCACAGCGGCTACCTGTTTTGTTACAAGCCGCAATTTAATGATTGCAAACATGACCCGTTTAACTTCGTTTGCCCGATTTTGCATTTATTCATCACAGCTTAAGCCATCCCATATGAGCACTTATGTAACATTTCATAAAACGTCCTTTGATTTATCCTGAACTTGCATTATTGAAAGGGTGTACATCCATATAGTTTCATAGATCCGAGCTGAAATCCACATCAAGTACTGCCCACACCAGCAACAAGAATAGTGCTGGAAAAAAGTTTCAATATGCCCATCCCCACATTTGGTGTTTATTAATTTCCACTGGGAAGCAATAGAAGCGCGAAAATCAAAAACGAACAGTCCTCGGCGCGTCTAATGCATGACCCGTCCGCAATTGAGCGTCCCCGACATGTGTGTCAACTGCGTGCAAATATTTATTATTTTATCGCAGCGCCCAGCATCAAACAGCCAATGGGTCATCATTTCAGCGTGGTTTTCTATTCAGCACTATGTCCTGAATAGAATATAATTCATGATTTTTTGCCGAGCGCCGTGTGTCGAAGCTCGTCGCTGCGGCTGGCACGGTATAAAATATTTAGGATCAGTCACGAATTTTTGCCACCACACGTACGTTGCGATGAATGTACGATGCGGCGGCGGCGGCGGCGGCAACGTATGGCGACATCGACGACAGAACACGCCGCAGATAAATATTGAAAAGAGCATTCATGCGACATTGCCGTCATTGGGGAGTTTGGCCACGTTTTTGGCGGTCATTGAGCAAGAGCACCCCAGGGGGATAAATGGCGGCCACGTGGGCTTAAAGGATACCCCTCCCTCTGTGGCGGACGAACTTTTTATTTAACAAGACAACAGTTGGTAGAAATGATTTCAAGGCTAAAAGGGAAATTAATTATGCTGTCTGAAGTGGATTGAGTGGGCGGTTGTCACTGAGGTGGGGGTTGGAAGAAAATGGGGTCGTTGGACCTGAGAACTAAAGAACTACAACAACGTGAATGTCCACCACAACTTAGTTGACAAACGAACATGGAATGTGGGGAATACTCGTTTGATTTCCCATCTTGGCACACAAACAACAAACAAGTCAAATAAATTGCGACAAAACCAGCACATCCGATACTGAATTCATCACATTGACATGCACACGACTGCCGTTGGCTATTGACCAACATTCCACATCGCCGCAGAAGTTCAAGGCAAAAAACAAGCTACAAGCTCATAATAATAATTCAAGCACATCCCGCTAAATGGCTTGTCTTCAATCAACCCGCACCGCGGTACGTGTCACGGGGTCTAGTTGATGCGCGAGACACAAAATCAGCGCAGCGCTTTAATTTGATTTGCTTCGTCCCGATACTCCCGAACGCACGAATGAGCGAGTCGTTGGCATGAAATGACATATTTCCCCAACATGATGGGCAACAATTCATTTTTTTAAGGGCCGGAGGGAGTGACGGTTGCAAACAAACATCATCATTTTCATGTCACAATGGCTGCACCAAGGAAACTGCGGAAAAGTTTCATATTGCCGGCAGTTCATGCTACTGTGAGTGAACTTTTCGGTGCAGCAGGGAATGGCTTAATTTCATTTGCAAGTTTTTGTTTTCTGTATTGTTGGGCTGTGTTTCTATTTTCGCTCAACGATCCAGATATAGGGTGCGGCTGCGGTGTTTGGCTTTTGATAACTTCGAGGATTAATTCTGCTAATGGGAGGTTTATATTTTTTTGTAGAATACTGATTTGGTTGTCTGTGCACCTGATTAATGGTGGATGGAGGGAGCATTAAGCCAGTGAACAGGCACCATCCAAAAGCAACGGGATTTTTTTTTTTTAACTTTTCTGGTGTAGGCCCTCTGATGTTGTCTCTGTCCATTGAGCTGTTGGTAATATGAAACGCTCTTTGACAGGCTTTTTGTGATTTCCTGTATGTCCGTATGTACAGTTTTCAAGCACGTTGCAATGTTTGCATTTTCAATGGGGAGATGGTTTTGCTGAATTTTTTCTCTTCTTCATGTGGCGCTATAAGCCAGGGCTCCAACCAACATGCCTCTCCAGCCAGCACGATTTATCGCCAGCTGCCTCCAGTTGCGCACTCCAAGTTGGTTAAGGTCCTTTTTCACTTGTGTGTGCAACCTTAGCCTAGGCCTCCCTCTGTTGCGTTGTCCCAATGGCTCAAATTCGAAGGCTTTTCGGGCCGGAGCAGTGGTGTCCATAAGCACTACATGGCCTTGACACCTGAAGCGTTGTATCCGAAGACGTTTGGCCAGGCGTAAGCCGCTGTACAGCCTATAAAGATTGTCGTTGAATTTTATCTTCAAAACACTATTAAAGCAAGGAGGGCCACGCACGAAAAAGATTTTTTTTGAAAAGAAAATAAAAAAAAGAAAGAAAAGAAAAGAAAAGAAAAGAAGGCACCTTTAGTGGCGTTCAAGTTTTCGGAGGCATGGGCATATCCACACGAGATGAAGTTGTTGATCGTGTTCAACAAGGCGAGCTGCCAACACTATCTCTGTTAGTGCACAGGTCAAGTTGAGATTCAGCCTTCTCCCGGCGCCCCCTGGATAGGCATCACAACATCCATTGTATGGTGAACCAAAGTATGCAGCGAATGCCTCTGCCCAAGGGACTAAATAATGGACCTGGCCTACCAGTCTGTGGGTTAACTTTCTCATCACGTAGACAGAAGGAGTTCAGAAACCCCGACATGCATCGAATAAGGACTGTTGACGTCTCATGCAAACGTTTTAAGGACAACGATTTTCGGTTTTGCACGTAGAATGTGAAGTCCCTTAAAAGACCACTTGCAGCCGAACCACCTGTCGAGGCCCTTGACTGCTACAAAGCGGAAATTACCGCCATCCAGTGATAGCACTAATGATGGATCAGGCAACAAAAAAAAAAAAAAACGATGAAAAACTGCGACACCTACTACAGCGACTGCTACAGAGAGAGAAGGCAGCGCCTATTCCGATGCGGATTTGTTGTTCGATGCAAAAGGTCTTGAGCTACGATCCCCTCATCAAATGCCTCATGATAACCCTCGTCAAGTCTAAATTCGGGAACATCAGCCTAATTTGCGCTCACGCCCCGGCAGAGGAGAAGGATGACAACAAAAAGGAGGACTTCTATGATCTCCAAGAAAGAACATACGATCGACGCCCACCAAGATCGACCTAGGAGACTTCAACGCTGAGCTGGGAAAGGAAGATATCTCTACTGGAGTCATCGGAAAACACAGCCTGCACGACAACACATATTGAAAAGGACTTCGTTGAACTTCGCCCCGGGGCGGAACCTCTCTGTGGCTAGCATGCGGTTCCCACACCTGAACATTCACAAAAGCACCTGCCGATCTTTTTATCAATCCACCGTCAATAAGACGAAAGAACTTAAATTTGTCTGCAAAGTAAAACCCATTTGGTTGACCAAATTGATCACTTCCCGATCGACGTCAGACACTCCTCGAGTATTCTCTATGTCTGAACCTTCCGAGGTGCCAACATCGACTCGGATCATCACCTTCTTGTAGCCAAAATAAAAACCTGGATGTCGAGAGAGCCACTGAGACGAGACAGGCATTATAGTTGGATGTTGGAAAGCTATAGTAGCAACTGATCGCTAGACACTTTGCCGACCGAGTCTCTCTTATACTCGTCTAGAGTCCTTGACTTCCGCGCAGCAGGGATGGTGAGTTTAATCTTTCGATCTTTCGACATTGAAGGTCTCGGTGAGTTCGTTACCGATCTTGAGGGAGCAGAGAAAGTTCTTCATCGTCACCCTACACAATCTGATGAGTTTGGTAGGAATGCCGAAACTAGACATGGCACTGTATAGCTCGTCTCTATGCACACTGTCATATGCGACGAATAGGTGGTGATTGTCAATTTGCATTTCTTGGGTCTTTTCCAGAATCTGACGTAATGTGAAGATCTGGTCTATAGTGGACTGCCCTGGTCTGAAACCACACTTATAGGGATCTATCAGGTCATGGACAAACGGTTTCAGTCGCTCACTCAATACGGCAGAGACGATCTTGTAGGCAATGTTAATCTGACTAATCCCTCGATAATTGGCGCAGTCAAAGGGGTCTCCTTTCTTGTGGACCGAGCAAACAACGCTAAGATTCCACTCATCGGGAATGTTTTCCTCCGATCATATATTACAGATATCTAAGTAATATCTAAGTGTTATCCTGGACAGTAAACTACTGGAAAAGACACATTGAGACAAAAACCTCCAAGACGCTGTCAGTCCACTGGCAATGCAAGGGAGTTTTTGGCAAAACCTGGGGTCTATCACCCAAATGATCCGTTTGAATCTACACGGCAATTCTCTTTTATGCATCAGTCGTTTGGTGGAACAAGCTTTCGCGCAAATACTGCTTTCACCAAGCTTCAAAGAACAGTTTTTCGGTTGCACAGGGGCTTTCCCCAGCACGCCTTGGTCTGCTCTTGAAGCTCTGATTAACCTCCCCCCCCCCCCCTTGATGGCGTGATTCTCCAGGATGCAGGACGACAAAGAGTATGCTACCAAACGTCAACAAGAAATCCGCGTCGTTTCTGCACAGAAACGAGTGCAGACGATTTGTCGGCGTACTAACGGAACACTTTACACTTTTATACCTTCGCTATGCACCTGAGGGAGGCATGGGCCTTTGCACGCGAGGTAACGTCGTTGATTGCGCTCAACATGGCGAGCTGCCAAGGCAATCCTCGTTTGTGCACAGGTCAAGTTGACATACAGCCTCCATGCGGCGCCCCCTGGATAGCCATCACAACACCCGTTGTATGGTGAACTAATGTATGCAGCGACCCCCTCTGCCCAAGGATTTAAATAATGGGCCTGGCCTACCAGTCTGTGGGTTGTGCGTGAGGGTAACTTCCTCACCACGTAAAAATAACATAGTTCAGAAATCCCGATATGCCTCGGATAAGGACGGATTAACTGTTGACGACCCCAGCAAACGTTTAAAGGACAATGATTTTCGGTTTTGCACGTGGAATGTGAGGTCCCTTAACAGGCCACGTGCAGCCGAACAACTTGCGGAGGCCCTTGACAGCTACAAAGCTGACATAACCGCCATCCAGGAAGTGCGATGGGATGGGCCTGGCATAAAAGCGATGAAGAACTGCGATATCTACTACAGCAATTGCTATAGAGAGAGAAGGCAGCGCTTATTCGGATGCGGATTTGTTGTTCGAGGCAGACTTAGGCAAAAAGTCTTGAGCTATGACCCAGTCAGCGAACGCCTCATGACAATCCGCATCAAGGCTAAATTCGGGAACATCAGCCTAATATGCGCTCACGCCCCGACAGAGGAGAAGGATGACAACATCAAGGATGACTTCTATGATCTCCTAGAAAGAACATACGATCGATGCCCCAGCTATGACACCAAGATCGTTCTAGGAGATTTCAACGCTCAGCTGGGAAAGGAGGACATCTTTGCTGGAGTCATCGGTAAACACAGCCTGCACGACAACACATCCGGAAACGGACTCAGGCTGTTGGACTTCGCCTCGGGGCGAAACCTCTCTGTGGCTAGCACGCGGTTCCCACACCTGGACATTCACAAAGGAACCTGGCGATCTCCTGATCAATCAACCGTCAACCAGATTGATCACGTTGCGATCGACGTCAGACACTCCTCCAGTATTCTCGATGTCCGAACCTTCCGAGGTGCAAACATTGACTCGGATCATCACCTTGTTGTAGCCAAGGTAAGAACCCGGATATCGAGAGAGCAACGGAGTCGAGAAAGGCCAAAACGGTTTGACGTCGAAAAGCTACAATCGCAGCTGATTGCTGGAAACTTTGCCGACCGAGTCTCCCGGAAACTCGCTCAGAGTTCGACGCTTCCTGCGCTAAGCATAGAAGAAGAATGGAAACGTTGTCAAGAAGCCATCAAAGATGCTGCCACTGATGTGCTGGGTTTCACGTCACCACCCAGAAGGAACCCATGGTTTGACGACGAGTGCAGGCGAGCGCACGCAGCTAAACAAGACGCCTATAAGGCGACGCTGCATCGAACAACGCGGGCTGTTCGTGAACTCTACGAACAGAGAAGAAGGGAAGAGCACCGGCTTCTCAGAAGGAAGAAGAAGGAGCATGAGAAGCGCGCGGTCGAGGAAATGGAAAGGTGCTTTGGCAGGAATGAAGTTCGAAAGTTTTACCGAAAGGTAAAACAGCTATCCGGAGGATACAAGGTTCGGACCAAGGCCTGCCGGGACCAAAATGGACAACTCGTAGTAGAGTCGCAGTCTGTGCTGAGAATCTGGAAGGATCATTTCTGCAGACTCCTTAACGGCGATGACGACCCAAATCCCGCTGTTAGGCAGAATGTTCCACTCAATTTGGACGATGATAGACAAGCATTCCGTCCCCCCGACTTAGACGAGGTGAAGATAGCAATATCCAAGCTGAAGTCGAACAAAGCTGCTGGAGCGGACGGACTGTCCGCAGAACTATTTAAAGCAGCTGGAGATGACCTGGTTGGGCGCATGCACCAGCTCATCTGTAAGATATGGTCGGAGGAAAGCATGCCCGATGAGTGGAATCTCAGCGTCGTTTGCCCGGTTCACAAGAAAGGAGACCCCTTTGACTGCGCCAACTACAGAGGGATAAGTCTCCTGAACATCGCATACAAGATCCTCTCTGCCGTATTGTGTGAGCGTCTGAAACCATTTGTCCATGACCTGATAGGTCCCTATCAGTGTAGTTTCAGGCCAGGGAAGTCCACAATAGACCAGATCTTCACATTACGGCAGATCCTGGAAAAGACCCAAGAAATGCAAATTGACACTCACCACCTATTCGTCGATTTCAAGGCTGCATATGACAGTGTGCATAGAGACGACCTATACAGTGCCATGTCTAGTTTTGGCATTCCTACCAAACTCGTCAGTTTGTGTAGGATGACGATGGAGAACTCTCGCTGCTCCGTCAAGGTCGGTACCGAACTCACCGAGGCCTTCAATGTCAAAAAAGGTTTTAGACAAGGCGACGCACTGTCATGTGACTTCTTTAACATCATCCTCGAGAAGATCGTGCGTAACTCACAAGTCAACACCAGAGGCACGATCTTCCAGAAGTCAGTTCAATTGCTAGCTTACGCTGATGACATTGACGTGATTGGACGAACACAGCGAGCCGTCAATGAGGCGTTTGCTGGCATTGAAGCGGAAGCGGCTAAAATGGGTCTAGCGGTAAATGAGGGCAAAACGAAGTACATGCTGTCATCAAGGAAGGACACACAACATCGACGTCTCGGACGGAGCGTCACACTAGGCAGCAGAAACTTCGAGGTAGTCAAGGACTTCGTCTACCTCGGCTCCGCGGTAAATAGGGACAACAACATCAGTACCGAAATCAAACGCAGAATCACTCTTGCCAATCGCTGTTTCTTTGGGCTCAAGAGGCAATTGAGTAATAAAGCCCTCTCTCGAAGGACTAAGCTCGCTTTATATAACAGCTTGATCATCCCCGTCCTACTATATGGCGCAGAATCTTGGACGTTAGCAAAGGCGGATGAGGAAGCCCTTAGTCTTTTCGAGAGAAAAGTTTTGCGTGCGATTTTTGGTCCTGTTTGCGTTGATGGCATCTGGAGGAGAAGATTTAATGACGAACTCTATAGGCTGTACAGCGACATGCGCCTGGTCAAGCGTGTACGGATACAACGCTTAAGATGGCTAGGCCATGTAGAGCGTATGGACACCACTGCTCCGGCCCGAAAAGTCTTTGAATCCGAGCCATTGGGACAACGCAACAGAGGACGACCTAGACTAAAGTGGCGCACACAAGTGGAGAAGGACCTCAACCAACTTGGAGTGCGCAACTGGAGACAGCTGGCGAAAGATCGTGCTGGCTGGAGAGGCATGTCCACCCCGGACTGTAGCGCCAAAAGAAGAAGAAGAATGCACCTGAGTAGGCTTGGGCTTAGTGATGTCACACTCTGCAACGCCTGTTGAGAAGTTAAAGACACTTTAGAGCACTTTCTTTGTCAGAGTCCTGCTTTCGCTCGTATCAGGTGGCGGGTATTTGGCGCTGATGTGGTGGGAACTGAAAACCTAAGTTCTATATCACAGAAGCGCATCTTGGGTTTTCTTATGAAAACCAAGAAATTACATTAAATGAAGGTTACTGCCTGGTAGTACAAGGGACCAGTATTTGAGTGTGAGTGCTTCAGTGTAGTTTATCCCAACCTCCAACAAACAAAAAAAAATATATCTTACAGACTAGCCGATGCATGCACAGTCTGGTCGCCATGGCTTAGTGGGTAGAATGTGGCGCTCACACGTCGTAGGCCTAGACTCGATTCCCAGTTCAACATAAACTTTTCGAATTTTACACGGCACAACCTCTTTCGAGCTGCTGACAACACTCAACTTTCGACGTGGATTAACTCATCGATGGACTTAATTCAGTTTTTGGGGATGAAGCTCCATCAATGAGTGTTTGTCGACGGTATGGTGAATTCAAACGAGGTCGTAGTTCACTCCTAGACGAATTTCGTGAAGGTCGTCCTAAATCAGTTATTGTCCCGGAAACCATTGATGCTGTGCGCCAACTGATATTGAAAGATCGTCATGTAACATATCGTGAGATTGGGACAACCTTAGGCATTAGTGGGACTAGCCTACATTCAATATTGCATGAATATTTGACCTTCTAACAAATTTGCTCGCATTGGATTCCACGCAATTTTTCAACCGCTCAAAAAAAGGCTCGTGGCTATTGGTTGAAAGAAATGCACCAAAAATACGATCGCGGTGCTTCGAAAAACGTCTATAGCATCGTGACAGGTGATGAATCGTGTGTGTATGAGCATGAGCCCGAAAATAAACAGCAGTCGACTCCATGGGTGTTTCAAAGTGAGTCAAATCCAACAAAAGTTTCTCGTACACGAAGCACTTCCAAGCAAATGGTCGCCTGTTTTTTCGGAAAAACAGGACATGTCGCAACCGTACCACTAGAATAACCCAGAACAGCCAATTCTGAGTGGTACACAACAATTTGTTTGCCAGTTGTCTTCCAAGAAATCAGGAAAATCAACCGCAGAAGACGGATCACTCTTCACCACGACAATGCGAGCTCTCACACATCGGCTCAAACAACCGCATTTTTGATCACTCAAAACATCGATTTGATGATTCATCCACCGTATAGTCCTGACTTGGCTCCGAATGATTTTTTGTTATTCCCGTACGTTAAAAAATGAAATGAGAGGTCAATGTTTTTCCACACCTGAAGAAGCGGTTGATGCGTTCAGAATGCATGTTTTGGGAGATATCCCAATCAGAGTGGCAAAAGTGCTTCGACAATTGGTTCAAACGCATGCAAAAGTGTATAGATCTTAATGGGGATTATTTTGAGAAACAATAAAGCTCGTCTCGATGAATAATATTTGTTTTTGTTCTTTGATCCCAAAATATAACGGGCAACAATAGTCGGCTATGGTTTTTCTGTTAGGAGCGATCCCCTATATAAGACATATAGAGTGATTTGTTAGAACAGCGGATCGACACACGGATCTTAACAACCTGATGTTAAGACAGGACATCGTTATATTGTAAATAATTCACTTGTACATACTCAACTATGTAAGGCAGTTGTTCATCCGTCGGGCCCCTATTGTTGAGCCGACAAATATATATGTATATTCACTGTAGTCTTAAGCTTATAAATTTGAAATTGTAAACATTTTTGTTCAATAAAGAAAAATTGAAAAATTAAAAAGAAAAAAACTGTACTAACAGTACAGCGAACCACTTTTCGAGTCTGATTACTCAGAGTAGCACGAAATTGAAACTAAAATCTGTCCAACTCTTGTCTTTTGTTTGTAATACAACGCTACAGAAAACAATACAAGAAAAGAAAATTTTGTTCTAAGCTTTTCCATTTGTTCCAGCGTTCTTTCACCAGAACTCACTTAAAATTCTCAACGACTGAAAGGATCAATGCACAAATAAAACAATATTTTTCATCAGATAGTTGTTCCATACTCGGGAAGTCACCATGCTCCCTGTGTGCAGATGGTCTAAAAGAGGCGCACTCTGCATTCGCACTCACGCAAGTATGCTTAAGAAGTGCGTGAGCATTGTGTCATGAGTCGGACACCAATAAACAAGACTATTATACTAAATTTACGAAATTCATCCCACTATCAGCTTAAAGACAATCCTGCAAAAAAACCTTGATTAAATCGTTTTCGAAATGTAACTCAGTAGTTGGCGCATGGCTTTTCGTGTCATTATGGCTTTGCAAGATTGCTTTGACGTTAAGAGCAGCTTGAATAAGATAGCACCTTCTTACGACAGATCATCTCCGACTCCGATTCCCCACAAATAAGTTGACGAAACGAAGCTTTAATGACGAACTCTATGGGCTGTACAGCGATATGCACCTGGTCCAGCTTCTTCGGATACAGAGCTTGACATGGCTAGGCCATGTAGAGCCTATGGACACCACTGCTCCGGCCCGAGAAGTCTTTGAATCTGAGTTATTGGGACAACGCAACAGAGGACTAAAGTTGCGCACACAAGTGGAGAAGGACCTCAAATAACTTGCAGTCCGCAACTGGAGCTAGCGAAAGATCGTGTTGGCTTGAGAGGTATGTTCATTGAGGCCCAGGTCCACCTCAAACGATAGCGCCACAAGAAGAAAAAGAGAAAGAAATTAACGAAGCTGCTAGAAGAAGATCGGAATCTTTGGTGGAAATGAGAATGAACATTTTGATCAACTGACTGTTTCTTTCACAAAATCTTAGGACTGGCTTTAAGGAGCTCTGATTTATGCTTGACGGTCCCCTACCATTTAAAACAAGTCATAAATGATCTTGACATGGAGATACAACAAAGATCTCCCATACCCTCAAGGCCCTGCAACTAAAAACACACTTTGATAAAATGCTCAACGCCCCATTAACTTCGCCTCTACTTCATTATGTAGCACCCCTTATCCTTGACGAAAAATTAGATGCCTCATTTACTTTGGATGAAGTAAGGTATACTATACAAAACTCAAAATTAAATAAAGCCCCAGGTATTGATCGTATCCCTTTTGAATTTATGCAATTGTTAACAGTTGAATTTAATCAAATATTTAACTCTGCAAATGTGCCACAATCATTTAAGAAAGCCATAATCTTTCCCTTACATAAAAAAGGATATTACCAAGGCCCGAAGAATTACAGATGGATTTTGTTTCTGAATACTTCTGCCAAACTATTTGCCGCACGAGTTTATAAAAGGTTGTACGTAGGGGTCTAAGAAGATAACATTCTTAAAGAGTTCCAAGCACACTTCAGAAAGGATTACTCCACAATCGACCAGATATTCTGCTCAATAAATATCGCTGAAGATCATTGAAATATAAGAAAAAAGTTGTACGGATTTTTGGTAGACTTTAGAGCAGCCTTCGATACAATATCACGTGAAGCACTCTTCTATAAGCTCTCCAGAATAAGTGTATCGAGCAAAATTATTCAAATTCTTCGAGCCTTATATGAGAATAATAGGGCATATGTGTGGGATGGTGAATAAGTTTCTGAGGAATTTGAAACGTCAATGGGTGTAAAACAAGGATGTATTTTAAGCGCCCTCCTTTTTATATTCTTCTTCTTCTTGTGTCGCTACAGTCCGGGGTGGACCTGGGCCTCAACCAACATGCCTCTCCAGCCAGCACGATCTTTCGCCAGCTGTCTCCAGTTGCGCACTCCAAGTTGGTTGAGGTCCTTCTCCACTTGTGTGCGCCACTTTAGTCTAGGTCGTCCTCTGTTGCGTTGTCCCAATGGCTCGGATTCAAAGACTTTTCGGGCCGGAGCAGTGGTGTCCATACGCTCTACGTGGCCTAGCCATCTTAAGCGTTGTATCCGTAGACGCTTGACCAGGCGCATGTCTCTGTACAGCCCATAGAGTTCGTCATTAAATCTTCTCCTCCAGATGACATCAACGCAAACAGGACCAAAAATCGTACGCAAAACTTTTCTCTCGAATAGACTAAGGGCTTCCTCATCCGCCTTTGCTACCGTCCAAGATTCTGCGCCATATAGTAGGACGGGGATGATCAAGCTGTTATATAAAGCGAGCTTAGTCCTTCGAGAGAGGGCTTTATTACTCAATTGCCTCTTGAGCCCAAAGAAACAGCGATTGGCAAGAGTGATTCTGCGCTTGATTTCTGTACTGATGTTGTTGTCCCTGTTTACCGCGGAGCCGAGGTAGATGAAGTCCTTAACTACCTCGAAGTTTGTGCTGCCTAGTGTGACGCTCCGTCCGAGACGTCGATGTTGTGTGTCCTTCCTTGATGACAGCATGTACTTCGTTTTGCCCTCATTTACCACTAGACCCATTTTAGCCGCTTCCGCTTGAATGCCAGCAAACGCCTCATTGACGGCTCGCTGTGTTCGTCCAATCACGTCAATGTCATCAGCGTAAGCTAGCAATTGAACTGACTTCTGGAAGATCGTGCCTCTGGTGTTGACTTGTGAGTTACGCACGATCTTCTCGAGGATGATGTTAAAGAAGTCACATGACAGTGCGTCGCCTTGTCTAAAACTTTTTTTGACATTGAAGGTCTCGGTGAGTTCGTTACCGACCTTGACGAAGCAGCGGGAGTTCTCCATCGCCATCCTACACAATTTGACGAGTTTGGTAGGAATACCAAAACTAGACATGGCACTGTATAGCTCGTGTCTATGTACACTGTCATATGCAGCCTTGAAATCGACGAATAGGTGGTGAGTGTCAATTTGCATTTCTTGGGTCTTTTCCAGGATCTGCTGTAATGTGAAGATCTGGTCTATTGTGGACTTCCCTGGCCTGAAACTACACTGATAGGGACCTATCAGGTCATGGACAAATGGTTTCAGACGCTCACACAATACGGCAGAGAGGATCTTGTATGCGATGTTCAGGAGACTTATCCCTCTGTAGTTGGCGCAGTAAAAGGGGTCTCCTTTCTTGTGGACCGGGCAAACGACGCTGAGATTCCACTCATCGGGCATGCTTTCCTCCGACCATATCTTACAGATGAGCTGGTGCATGCGCCCAACCAGGATATCTCCAGCTGCTTTAAATAGTTCTGCGGACAGTCCGTCCGCTCCAGCAGCTATGTTCGACTTTAGATTGGATATTGCTATCTTCACCTCGTCTAAGTCGGGGGGACGGAATGCTTGTCTATCATCGTCCAAATTGAGTGGAACATTCTGCCTAACAGCGGGATTTGGGTCGTCATCGCCGTTTAGGAGTCTGCAGAAATGATCCTTCCAGATTCTCAGCACAGACTGCGACTCTACTACGAGTTGTCCGTGTTTTGTCCCGGTAGGCCTTGGTCCGAACCTTGTATCCTCCGGATAGCTGTTTTACCTTTCGGTAAAACTTTCGGACTTCATTCCTGCCATAGCACCTTTCCATTTCCTCGACCGCGCGCTTCTCATGCTCCTTCTTTTTCCTTCTGAGAAGCCGGTGCTCTTCCCTTCTTCTCTGTTCCTAGAGCTCACGATCAGCCCCCGTCGTTCTATGCAGCGTTGTATTGAAGGCGTCTTGTTTGGCTGCATGCCTGCACTTGTCGTCAAGCCGTGGGTTCCTTCTGGGCGGTGACGTGAAACCCAGCACATCAGTGGCAGCATCTTTGATGGCTTCTTGACAACGTTTCCAACGTTCCAGCTGCGATTGTAGCTTTTCGACGTCAAACCGTTTTGGCCTTTCTCGACTCCGTTGCTCTCTCGATATCCGGGTTCTTACCTTGGCTACAACAAGGTGATGATCCGAGTCAATGTTTGCACCTCGGAAGGTTTGGACATCGAGAATACTGGAGGAGTGTCTGACGTCGATCGCAACGTGATCAATCTGGTTGACGGTTGATTGATCAGGAGATCGCCAGGTTCCTTTGTGAATGTCCAGGTGTGGGAACCGCGTGCTAGCCACAGAGAGGTTTCGCCCCGAGGCGAAGTCCAACAGCCTGAGTCCGTTTCCGGATGTGTTGTCGTGCAGGCTGTGTTTACCGATGACTCCAGCAAAGATGTCCTCCTTTCCCAGCTGAGCGTTGAAATCTCCTAGAACGATCTTGGTGTCATAGCTGGGGCATCGATCGTATGTTCTTTCTAGGAGATCATAGAAGTCATCCTTGATGTTGTCATCCTTCTCCTCTGTCGGGGCGTGAGCGCATATTAGGCTGATGTTCCCGAATTTAGCCTTGATGCGGATTGTCATGAGGCGTTCGCTGACTGGGTCGTAGCTCAAGACTTTTTGCCTAAGTCTGCTTCGAACAACAAATCCGCATCCAAATAAGCGCTGCCTTCTCTCTCTATAGCAATTGCTGTAGTAGATATCGCAGTTCTTCATCGCTTTTATGCCAGGCCTATCACATCATTTATTTATTTTTATTATTTTTATTTATTTTATTTTATTTTATTTTTTATTATTTTTTTTTATATACATTTTTTTGTTTATTGAAGTGCTGTTGGATATACAATATTTTTATTTTTTCTATCTGGGGCATAAACGAATAAATTAGAAGGCTTTCCGACGCGTGAATAGGCCACATACAGTTGTCCTTGTCCATGAGAGAAGCACTGATTTTCTAAATTCAGTCCACACACTTGTAAGGATTGTCCTTGTGTCTAGTTGATGGTAATGGCATAGGCGACTCGCACTGGAAACTGCAAACGTTTAAATTGGAATGGTAAATTAGTTGGGATCATTGGAATGCGAGGCAATAGGATTTTCCATTCAATGTAGTAGCTTCGATGATATTTGCCATCATTTTTTTTACTGAAAGCCTTGTGCGGTTGCAAAGTCGTGGTGGATTAATGATTCGAAGCAAAATAAGAGGCACCCCAATTTTTAACGTAAAAACGTGCGGAGGCATGCCGGGTAAGTCAAGTGATTTCAAGAACTCAGTTAGATAGTTGACAACTTCGTCTTGGTTCATCACAGTATAAATGGATTTATATGTTTAGGCTTCTCCAGGTATTTTTCCCTTGAATGGTGAAATTAAATTAGTTGACATCGTTGTTTTTGGCTGCTAATATAGCACGTTCACTGAGCCATGTATTATGTATTGGCTCGTCTGCATTTGATGCGAATATGCAGAAGTCTGGTGGCAATAAGATGCATTGTGTGAACTTATCGGCAGTCAATTCACCATTTCCATCATTCAATTGTTGTTTTGCAAACCGTTTAGCGGATCCATCAAGTTACAATATGAGTTTATAAGTATAGTTTCTGCACATGTCGCCATAAAACGGATAATTTGAAATATGCATTCAGTTCGTCAGCCAGCGTTGAACGCGGAATAACGGGAAATGTTTGTTTAAAAACCCGAAACTATAAAATTAGCGCACTTCCGAAAACACATTCGTTCGTTTTAAATCCTTTAGTGTGCAATGAGCGCTTCCAATGATTTGGATTGTATATAGACATTGATTTGCTACTGTTGGAGTAGTTTAACATTCGGTATTAACATTCAAACGTGATACCAAATAATTACACTGTAATGTACCCTCAAATACCGTATACATATGTATTTGAATGTACAAATCCAAATTCAGATTTGGACCAGCGGTATATCTATGCACGCGCTTACACGCATCTACGCACGTGTAAACATATATACTTCCCAAAACAACACACGATCACTTCTTCTAGTGTGAGTTGTGTGTGTATTTAGGGGTTGAATTGTTCAATGTGCGTGACTCCACTGAGGCTCGTGTCGATTCACTGGTTACAGCGAGAAAAAAATATGGGAAACAAGAAGCTTTTAACCTGCGATATCTCCAATTTATTATTGGAAACGATGGTTTCGCAGAACAATTTGAAGCAGCTGGAGATGACCTGGTTGGGCGCATGCACCAGCTCATCTGTAAGATATGGTCGGAGGAAAGCATGCCCGATGAGTGGAATCTCAGCGTCGTTTGCCCGGTTCACAAAAAAGGAGACCTCTTTAACTGCGCCAACTACCGAGGGATAAGTCTCCTGAACATCGCATACAAGATCCTCTCTGCCGTATTGTGTGAGTGTCTGAAACCGTTTGTCCATGACCTGATAGGTCCCTATCAGTGTGGTTTCAGGCCAGGGAAGTCCACTATAGACCAGATCTTCACATTACGGCAGATCCTGGAAAAGACCCAAGAAATGCAAATTGACACTCACCACCTATTCGACGATTTCAAGGCTGCATATGACAGTGTGCATAGAGACGAGCTATACAGTGCCATGTCTAGTTTTGGCATTCCTACCAAACTCGTCAGATTGTGTAGGATGACGATGGAGAACTCTCGCTGCTCCGTCAAGGTCGGTACCGGACTCACCGAGACCTTCAATGTCAAAAAAAGTTTTAGACAAGGCGACGCACTGTCATGTGACTTCTTTAACATCATCCTCGAGAAGATCGTGCGTAACTCACAAGTCAACACCAGAGGCACGATCTTCCAGAAGTCAGTTCAATTGCTAGCATACGCTGATGACAATGACGTGATTGGACGAATACAGCGTTTGCTGGCATGGAAGCCGAAGCAGCTAAAATTGGTCCGGCGGTAAATGAGGGCGAAACAAAGTACATGCTGTCATCAAGAAAGGACACACAACATCGACGTCTCGGATAGAGTCACAACATTCGGGGTAATCAAGGACTTCGTCTACTTCAGCTCCGCGGTAAATTGGGTCGAAATGCCCTTTTCACTTCCTAGTTGCTTTTTGAATAATATCTAATGAAAGAAATTTGGGAGGGGATCGTGAGATCGTGACTGGAGATAAAAATGGATATTCTACCATAACACCCATAAGAAAAAATAATGGAAATCCCTTATGCGAAACGATATCGACTACGTCTAATGCATTTGAGCCGCGCATTGCGTGAAAATCGGCCAGAAATCTCCAAAAGGCATGATGAGGTGATCTTGTAACATGACAACATTTAGTTGAGCTTAAGGTTAGAAGACACGATACAATTTGGAGTCTTAACCCCCACATGCTGCATTATACAGACCTTTCTCATTCCGACCTCTGGCTTTTTAGACAGATGCACAACGATTGGGGACGTCACCGACTCGGAGCTTTTGAAGAATTTGAAGAAGGTCACCACCAGAAGGGTTCAAAATCTGAATTTATACCATTTCATTCATTGTGGATGCTATGACAATAAGTGGCCATAAGACTTTAAAGACTATAAATGAAGTTAACCTGTATTCGGCTTTTGAACTTACTTACTTACTTATCAGGCAGATGAACCATGAAGTGTCTGAGCCTGAGCAATTGCTGCCTTCCATCAATGATGGTCCTGGGCACGCTGCTTCCAGTCATCGAGCCTCAGTAGTCTTACATCCGCGATGACTCGGTGTTTGTACCGGAGGTTCGGTCTTCCTCTCCTTCTCGAACCAGGAGGCTCGGATTCGAAGACCCTCTTTGCTGGAGCGTTGTTTTCCATTCGCACGATGTGGCCGAGCCAGTGTAGTCGATGGACTTTTGCCTTCCGGACTACATCCATCTCCTTGTGCAGCTCGTAGAGTTCGCGGTTGTGTATTCTCCTCCATTCGCCTTCCTCACAGACGGGACCATATATCCGACGTAGAATTTTTCTTTTGAAGGCATCAAGAATCAGCTCTGCAACCTTACTCAATGGCCAGCTTTCGTCTCCATAAACCAGGACTGGCGGAATAAGGGTATTGTGAATCATGACTGTGGTCCTTCTAGTCAGGAGTTTCGAGCTCAGTTGTTTTGACAGACCGAAGTATCATCGGTTGCCAAGGGCAATTCTACGTCGGATGTCGGATACTACGACGTCATTCGTGGAGTTTACGTTTGCCCCGAGGTATAAAAACTCCTTTTTTTTTCAACTAGTCAACAAACTTCCAACTAAGCCAGTGTTCGCACACTAAATGGACTGAACATTCCTCACCACAGCCAACCGCAATTAGGGACTAATTGTAATTTAAACCCATCGTGCCGCACGAATGTGAAGCTTCGTGGACAAATGGTTCCCCCACTGAAAACGACCGCAGTCACGAATCGAAATTTGAGTTGGAATATCATACAAAACCGTCCAGTGGGGCATTGTGAATAGGGTATCCTGAAATCCGACACTGTCAAATCGCACCAAATCGCGGATGTTCCAGAAATGCAATACTCTAACCGTAGGTGTGCAGCGGCGAGCAATTTCCAAATGAAATGCACACTCATTTCGCGAATGCTTTTTCGTGAATTAATTTAAAAATAAGACAACAATGCCTCATCATGCCATTTATCAGGCTGATCTGCATGGCTGTGCATCATGACAGCAATTAGGGCGCGCTGAGCAAGGACTATTTTTACGGCATGCCTGATGAGAGGATATTAATTTTGGCACGAAAATCCAACCGAACGCAGTGTACCGGTGAGCTAGTGAGCCCTAGCCTTCGCTCCTGTTGGCACGCAGTCTGCTTGGAGCGGTGGAGGCGTAGGTGCCGTGCAGAGGCAATCTGTCTGATTGATGGCTTGTTTAGTTGACATTTCATCTGGAGCGGATGTCAGTGGAACAACGATAGTCTAGTTTGTGGTCAGGTGCCAGAATTATTCATGCCAAGGGCGGTGAAATATTTTTATGCAATTCCGCACCAACAAGGTGTACGTCCCTTGACGGGTGTGGGCGGCGTTACATTTCGTATTTTGCATGCAATGTCGTTAGGCGAATGATTTATGAACGAAGACATTAGGCACTAATTTGGGCAATCGTTCTCGATACGGTGCGTGTGCCCTAATTTTGGGGACAATTTATTGCAGGTGCTCGTCTAAAATCATCGTTTATCTTTGACTGTGGCAATGATGACGGCATTTTGAATTTATTTGCTGTCCTTGAAGGTGAACGGTGCGCGTTGGTGGGTTGAATTGTGAGCCCTCCTTTGATGGGAATGGAAATAAGATTGTCTTCGGCGCATCTTGTTTCCAAGCCCTTCGGGGTTTGAAAGGCAAACATTGTTCAAATGTGATTGCGGAGCTTTGAAGGAGTCTTCAAGGTCACGTCTGTTGTTACTCAAGTGATGGCATCCCTGAGCGGAGGAATTCAATGCAAAATCCCTTTCAAAAATGCGCTTTCTAAATAACGAAGACATGCGTCCCAACCATAAGCACAAAAAAGTTTCAAGGAACAATTAATTTTCCAAATGCTTCGTATTGTCGAAAGGGTTTCCTTGTTTGTTCTCGCACAACCGCTACGCGAAGGAATATTAATTGAAATTTTCTCACAATCAATGCACACCCGACTGCCACCACATGTGTACCGACAGTCACAAGTTAAGCTAACACCTCATCCAGATGATACACAAGAAAGGAATTTCATTCCATTATCGCTGCTTTAACCGCCGCTACTATCGGTCGCCGCTCCTTCGATGGCTAAGAGCGTTCCGCTTTAGACAAGCTGGCAGGGAAGCGAGGTTATTTTCTTTTACTTCAATTATCTTGAAAGCTTTTCTTGCCCGCTGCCTCCCCGTTCCTTGCATCTTTGAAATTGTCTTAAACTGTCCTTGTGCTTGTGCTATTCTCATTTCCATTATTCTTTTTCAAATCTGTACAGGTTGCACGGTATTTTGTGTGTGCGCGAGTGCATGTGCTTTCATTCCTTCATCTTTTACTTGTGCCCTCATGCCGAAGGATGCGGAAGATATTTGTCAGGATAATTGCAGTTTTATTGACAACTTGTGTATGCGTCCTGTAGCTCTGCTGCGTCTCCTTGGAAATCGCACAGAAAACTGAAATCAACCAAAGGACTCGCGACCGGCTACATTTGGAAGTGAAGCGGATAACAACCACGGAGGTAGTTGTGATCAGTTTTGCGGATCATTCCCAGCATTCCGCCTCTCGAAGCATGAATTTCTACCGGAAGCAATTCGGTTTGGCGGGAGAAACTGAATGGAATGCAGTTTGCTTCAATAACTCTCTGCGAAGATTAGCTTTTATTGTTGGCGTCATCATGGGTGACTAACTTGGTAGTTAGGTAAGACGGTTCGTTTTTTATACAATTGGTGCTCGCTAAAGGGACAATTTGGTACCCTTAAGTGACTGGAATTAAATCACAGCTCAGGCCGAAGGGAGAGATGGGGAGAAGATACCGGTGCCGGCACCGGGTAAGAACATATGTTTACATGCATATGGATTGCAAAGAGGGACAAAAGTTGGGAAGGACCAAAAACAAGTTCATTATCTTTACAGCATGTCCGAAAGACGAATTAACGGTGAACTGATGGGCATTCGCCGTAAGGCGGGTAATGCAAGTGAATTCTTGAAAGAGGGAAATGCAACTGGCTAATCCATTTCGGTGATTGGTGCGGAGACGTGACGCTGTTGTAGCAATTCGTACAGTTTGTGACCTAATCTCTCATACGGACGCCATCAACGCTAATACGACCCAATATCGCCCGAAGAACTTTTCTCCGATCAGGAACTCTTTAACGCCATCTTGGTGCTTCAAAAGAGGGCTCGTTACTCCATTGCAAATTGTACCAAAAGAAATGGCGATAGGGAAGTATGAAATGAGGAAAAACTAAGTACATTCTGTCATGAATGAAGGACACACAACATCGACGTCTCGGGCAGAGCGTCACACTAGGCACCAGAAGCTTCGAAATCGTCAAGGACTTCGTCTACCTCGGCTCCGCGGTAAACCGGGACAACAACAGTACCGAAATCAAACGCAGAATCACTCTTGCCAATCGCTGTTTCTTTGGACTCAAGCGGCAATTGAGTAATAAAGCCCTCTCTCGAAGAACTAAGCTCGGTTTATATAAAAGCTTGATCATTCCCACCCTACTTTATGGCGCGGAATCTTGGACATTAATAATAATTGTTGGCGCTACAGTCCGAAGGGGGAACAGGGCCTAGCTTGCTCATCAACTACTCGTGTTATGCGCGCTACTGTTCTCTCACGAGTAGAAGGGACCTACAGTTTTTTGCCGACTCCGAACGGCGAAATTGGAGAAGCTTTCTTAGACAGTTATTACTCTTTGAGTGTTGTCAGCAGCTCGAAAGAGGTGGTGCCGTGAAAAATTCGAAAAATTAGTGTTGAGCTGGGAGTCGAACCTAGACCCTGCGGCGTGTGAGCGTCGCACTCTACCCACTACGCCACGGCGACCACCACGGAATCTTGGACGTTACCAAAGGCAAATAAGGAAGCCCTTAGTCTTTTCGACAGAAAAGTTTTTCGTGCGATTTTTGGTCCTGTTTGCGTTGATGGCATCTGGAGGAGAAGATTTAAAGATGAACTCTATGGGCTGTACAGCGATATTCGCCTGGTCAAGGGTTTCCTCATTCAATGCATAAGATGGCTAGCGTGTGGACACCACTGCTCCGGCCGGAAAAGTCTTCCAATCTGCGCCATTAGGACAACGCAATAGACGACGGCCTACGCTAAAGTGAGGCACACGATTGGGGAAGGGCCTCAAACAACTTGGAGTGCGCAATAGGCATGTTGGCTGTAGAGGCATGTTGCCTGAGGCCCAGGTCCACCCCGGACTGTAGCGCCACAAGAAGAAGAAGAAGAAGCTACCTACAAAGTCCTTTCCAGCCTCATATCGTTACGACCCATTTTGACCCTCTGTGCGATGCCTTGATGTTGTGCTTCTTTTCGCAAAAGCCTGCGTTTTTTAGCATTTACTTTGATTCGATATCGTCCATCGTAAGACCCATTCGTGCCGCGTCCGTTTCAGAGCCAGTACGAATGTTGCCTTCTATATTTCGGGATTGTGGAACCCTAGTGTTGCAATCTGGCAACTGCCAGCTCTATAGTACAGTTTGACATTTTTCAGGTTATACGTACTCAGAACGTTTTGACATACGAGCGCTATTTGTGTTGTTTACAGTAACTGAAAAGATTCATCTCGCCCAAGAAATGGAATTAAATCGTGAAAATTTTCGTGCGATTATTTTTTACAACTTTCGAAGTGGATTAACTCAACAGCAGTACATCGATGAACTTAACTCAACTTTTGGCGATGAAGCTCCATCAAGGACCAAAGTTTGTCGATGCTATGGTAAATTCAACCGAGGTCGTAGCTCACTCCAAGACGAATTTCGTGAAGGTCATCCAAAATCAGTTGTTGTTCCGGAAACCATTGATGCTGTGCGCCAACTGATATTGTAAGATCGTAATGTGACTTATCGTGAGATTGAGACAACATTAGGCATTAGTGGGACCAGCATACATTCAATTTTGCATGAACATTTGACCGTCAAACAAATTTGTTCGCATTGGATTCCACAAAATTTATCAATCGCTCAAAAAAAAGGCTAGTGTCGATTGGTCGAAAGAAATGCTCCTAAAATACGGTCGCGGTGCTTCGAAACACGTCTATATCATCGTGGTTGGTGACGAATCGTGGATTCACGCATATGAGCCCGAAAGTAAACAGCAGTCGACTGTATGGGTGTTTCAAAGTGAGCCAAATCCAACAAAAGTTGCTCGCGCACGAAGCACTTTCAAGCAAATGTCTGTTTTTTATGGACATGTCGCAACCGCACCACAAAAAAAAGGAAGATTAGTCAATTCTGAGTGGTACACAGCCATTTGTTTGCCAGTTATCTTCCAAGAAATCAGGAAAACCAACCGCCGAAGACTGATCACTCTTCACCACGCAAATGCGAGCTCTCACATATCGGCTCAAACAACTGCATTTTTGAGCACTCAAAACATTGATTTGCTGAGTCATCCGCCGTATAGTCTTGACTTGGCACCGAGTGACTTCTTTTTATTCCCGTACGTAAAAAATAAAATGAGATGTCAACGTTTTTCGACACCTGAAGAAGCGGTTGATGCTTTCAGAATGCCTGTTTTAGAGATACCTCCATCAGAGTGGCAAAAGTGCTTCGACAGTTAGTTCAAACGCATGCAAAAATGTATACATCTTAGTGGGGAATATTTTGAAAAATAATAACACTATTTTCGCTAATTAATATCAGTTTATGTTCTCTAATCCCGAAATATAAAAGGCAACCCTCGTATCATGGACATGAACCAGGAGCTAGTGAAGCGCAAGTCTTATTGCACTAAATTCAGATTTAAAATTTTTTACAACGAACTGAATGTAATTTTTCTATATAGGTATGAGTTCCAGCTGTATTTAGAGCCTAAATTACCTGTAGTCAATTGTTATACAATTTATTTTATGCAGTCAAACAAAAAAAAAGCATTTTTTTTTCACTTTTTTAACCTATGATTACTCTGTTATCCTTCATGCTCTAGCAACTATTTTTTGACAGAGAAAGGATCTTATGGCACTGATACTTTCTTCCATCAATTTCATTAACATCGGTCAGCGGGTACAAAAGTTACCGATTTATTCCCGCGTTCCCCATACACTGGCACCAATGTGGGCCGACTCATCAAAATTGGTCCTGAAGCCACTGATAGTCCGAATTGTGCAGGGTTAATGCGTTGACGTCATCATTACGAAATGATTGCTTAGGCCCAAATCGGAGTGGTATTAGAAAAAATCGAACTGGCTACTCGGGAGGGTAGAATTCTGCGAAACTAACCGGGCCCACCAATATTTGGAGGAATTCGAGAGAGTACAAGTGATGCCGTCATACTGGCAGTCTTTACGCGTTCCCTGAAAGAGAGCCTGTTGCCCATTATGACTCCTAAGTACTTTACCCACTCGTTTGACCTTAACTTCTGGTCTCCACCTATGAAGTTGGCATATTCCACGTTCTTGTGACCGGTGCTTAGCACCGCCTCCGATTTGTGTGCCGCAAGTTTCAGATCAGCATTTTCGACACATTCTTCTACTTTCAAGATCACTGTTTTTGTAGCAGCCCCCACGTCCTCTATGTGCTTTGCTTCAGTGACGAAAGTGAATATTTTCACTCCATCTGGAAGCGCTAGTCGTATTCCACAGCAGAGATCCGAGCATTGATCCATGCGGAACTCCTGGCGCTACGTTGTAGGACTCTAAGCCAGCGTCAGTTGTAAACTCAAGTCTCCTGTTCGTAAAGTGGTCCATGACTTTCTTCGTCAGATAAGCGTGTGTGTTTATGGCGATAAGACACGTACGTATGTGCAACCAGCTCGCTAAGTAATAAGCGTCTTCAACATCTAACTGCACAATACCTGATGAAATGGGCCCGAGAGGCATGTCTTGCTTATTAATTTTTGAAACTCTTCATACACAGAGTATTATTTGTCTAGACTGTCATGCCTTGAAGAAGAGTAGAAGTCTTGTTAAAATTCCAATACGATACGACGATAAAGTATGAAACCCCAAAAATTTGTTATCTCTCTGGGTCCCTGGACATTCCATAGGAATGAAAAGAGAGAATAAACTGATTCAGACTACTTGAAACTCATACACACTAACCGCAATGAATTGAATTCCCATTCTAATAGTTTCTGTGAAAAGACAGAACACCGAATTCTCTCTGTTTCACAAACAAACCAGACAGTCGAAGTGCCACTCGTCTTGGTAGTTGCAAAATCTCGGAGAACTTCGTCTGTAGTAGGTTCTGTTTCTTCATTATTTCTCTATTTTAAACAGACAATCAAAAGTTTGTATTACCGAAAGCTAGATGCATCAATAACTCCCTCCATCGAAGCACTTACACGCCTTGTCACCCTTCCACCACATCGGCCACAGCTTACAATCTACCGTCTTCTTTCTTCCTGTCCAATTATTGGGCGCTTGTTACAATGTCTTACCCACTCAAGGACCAATTAGGTCCAAACTCATCAGCAACTGCAGTGATAACGTTAAAATTAACACTTCTTCATAATTCATTACGCTAATTGGTGGAGCAATTAAAATTCGCCAGCGCAAGATAGAAAGAGCTCCTCGATGAGACACCCTGATGGGAATCGCACCAGGTGTCCAGATGTACTCTGCCATCGCTTTTCACAGCCACTGCTGTGGCCGCATCAATACGCTTTGCAGGTCGATCGTTGGCCCGGTTAAATCCTTGCTCAATACATTTCCTCAATAACTACAACAACGTGACCCATTAGGAGTATTCTACGCTCTGGTGTAGCTGGATATTGGACCGTAACAACGTTAGTTGAAGTCTATCGTCGGAGGAGTGTGCTTCGGAATACAAAGATTCTGATTATGACCGTCGTCGTTTCGTCCTTCAATGTGAAGCGCTTGAAGGTGTTACCTAGTCGCTTGCATTTGCACACTTGTTAAGTCCCAAACGAAGGGCGGCTCCGTAGGGTTCACGGGGAGTCACCTCATGAATGTGTGTTGGTCGCCACGGCCTGTAGCAGGTTGCAGAGCAATTAAACGTCTAACACTGTGAACGTCCTTGCTCGTTATGCGCCCTTTCTATGCTTTGCTTACTTCGGTACTCACAGCCACTTCTTTTCTTCTTCGTTCCTAACTCCCTTTTCCCCTGTCCACTTACCACGCGAATCGTTAAACAGACTGTAATAGCCGCAATTGAAGGGCGTGGCACGAAAGGATGTGATGGGTGAGAGAAAAAAATGCTCGTACTCATCTCTTATAATTGAGAGATGATGGAAGGGGTGACTGAGAGAAGAAGACGCGGTCTCCTCTCGAGTGGCTCCATGGGGGATGCTTTGGAAGATGGCATGCTGCAGTCTTTTGCCAAAATTTGTGGCACTTCAGGGTTGAAATGCACCCATGTAGGTCAATGGGAAGAGGCATGCATGGTTGCAGGGAAAGGGACCCAGGTGTTTGTTGGCAAGCGACGAGCCCTTGTGACAAGCACTTATCCCGTCGATTTCCCATCAACCTGTCAAAAGAAGAAGAAGAAGAAGAAGAAGAGGACTTAACCTTAACCAACAAAAAGTTTAAATCCCCGTTCGGTGTGAAAAAAATTCGGGGTGCCGGTTGAATAAACTCAGACGCAACCTTCTGGCAAAGGCAAAGGCAAAGAGTCCAGCAATCCGGCTAATCATCCAATTCGAAAGCATTGAACTCTGGTGAAGAACTGCTCCCCGCTCAAAGACAAACACATTAATCTTCGCCAACGCCAATGCAACCAAGCGCAAATATTCGAATTGAAACTAAATTGCTTAATTGTTTCCTGAAGTATTTGTGGGGCACATCCATTAGCAGGACAATGCATGTTCTCATTGATGTTGTCCACATTGAATCAATTTGTAGTCAGCGGGTGGTGTAATTATCCGCAGCCCCCATGCAGATGTCTGGCCAAGTGTCAACCGACCATTAAACCACTTGATCCGGTCAAAGCAAAAAAAAGCGCACCACAGCAGCGATAACAAGATGTTTCGTCGCAACTTGAGATTAATTAGAATCCCCAGCTCGAGGGGGACACTAGCGATTCGTCTCCCTCTTCCCCCAAGTCAGAGTTCGATTCCTTTTCTTTCGGCACCCTCTCGCGAGCGTCCGGTTGTGTGTGGTTATTGATTTTCTGCTCCCGATAGATTGATATGGCGCCCTAATCGATATCCCTTTCAGGAATTGTTAATGACCACGGACGCCCCTCGCCTATCCCACACGCTGTTACGATTGGTCGCATTAGCTGAGTTCGACTAATTGCAATGTCAAAAGCAGACATTCATCGTATTCACAGTGTCTGCGACTACCTCGGACGGTGCCGGCGATTATTCAAAGACATTTGGATTCCTTGGAGCCTTCTTGCATGTTCTCATCCTCTCTCTCCGGTGATCAAAGAGATCTCGAGGGAAATGCGTTGGCGTGAAATCGTCGAGAAATCAACAAACATCCCGAAGTTTGTGTACATCAATTACCCGTCCCCATTCCACGCTCTAAAATTATGCTAATTAATGTTTACGCCACCGAAATCGTCAGTCATTTAATTAGAACACGGGCTGGTTGGGGACGTATCGCACGCAATCCACACCAGAATGGGGTTGGCCTTCCGCGCTGTTAAATTCAATGACAGCTTTTTCAAGTGATATCGCTTTTGAGGCTCTCTTCCACGAATTCTGTCTTTTTTGTGAAGCTTGTCTGAGTCAGTAGTTCTTGTTGGTTTTCTTTTGATCAACAACGAGTGAGTTGTGGGAGTTGTGTGGATTTTTTTCCCAGAAATACCGATTAACAGAGAGGATTCATTCTAGCAGAGTTTTGAGGTGCCATCAAATGAGTAACACCAAAGAGAGGAGATCCCTAAGTGGATTACACTTAGGCTTTGCCTGTGATGCCAAATTAATTCGTGTCAATTCTGTCAACAAATATGAGTTAATGGCTGTAATTTGTTTGTATTCTCACTGCTTGGAGGTTAATAATTCATCGTCGTTCTTTTTAAGGCACTTGGTCTACCTCCATACCCCAACCCTTAGATTTGTGAAGTTTGAGAAGACATAAATTGAAAAATTAAATGTTTCCACATTTTTATGAATCCGAAGAACGCAAAAATGCTTGTAGCCCACGTTCTGTTGTCACAAGAGTTCAATTCTGTCAGACATTTCATCACAAGGGATATTTGCAGGATCTCACTTAACTTGGCACCAAAAGTGCTGAATTGTCCCAAACAATGTTAAAGGACATGCCTCTAAGACCTATTACGTCATCTATGCCTCCAGATGATGTGACTGGATTTATGAATCACATGATTCAAAATCACATCCGTATCACTATTTATAGTGACAACGGAAACACTGATGGAGGAAAGACCATCTGTGGCGGGATGGCGGCTAACAGACCCAGGCTTAGAGGGAACCTGACTGATAGTGACAGCTTAATCAGAGGCTATATTCTGGTGCCACGGAAGGTCAGGGGGCCCTGGAACTTCGGTTCCAGCCTGACCATTGCGGTAGGCCCCCTTGTGGGAGTTTCGTGGTGGCTGTGGTTTACCACCTAACGTAGCGGGTAGAGTCGAAGATAGTGTACTGTGCTGACTTGTCTAGCCCATTGTTTAAGCAAAACTAGGCAAGTCGGTTAGGGGACTATCCGTTTTCAGTGTGGAGTTGCATTCTCAACCGGGCGCTGCGACCCAAAGAGCGGAAGAGGTTTTAGGAAGGCTTCGCATCAAACCAAGGTGGGGTGATTGCGCCTCAAGCATGATCCCAGTTTGGTACTTGGGTAACTAAGGCGTCTAGTCTTGCGTTACTTACGACTCTTGGGAAAAGGTTCCCCGTGATATAAGCCGTTAAGGCAGGTGATCACATAAAACCAAATCCCAAATCCCACGACATCTATGAGTCTGGTTATAAACTATTAACACATTATCGACAACTTTTCATATAGGATAAGAAACTCATGAATTTTTGGAAGAGACTAGACACATTTAACTTCATTCAAAGGACGTCCGGATTCCATACGGCGCTGTGTCCCTTTTTACAAACTTCCGCTCACATTTCACCATCAAGATCATTAACAGACGATGGGATGGACAAGAAATTCTGCGATTTTTCGAAACTTTGCTTAAAAGAAAAAAAAAACAACTTGCAGTACAAGGAAGAAATCATTGACCAGCTACAGGACATGCAGATGGGTAACCCCGCATTCGCCAACCCAGAGTTGGACTTTCTACTTTCTTCTTGTTGGGAAAATATAGAAGAGCCGAAGCCCATATTGTAGGACGCCAACAACAAACCGCACAAGAAAGAAAAAAACGAAAGACGTTTTCGTTTCGACTGTTTATTACAAACTGAAACTTATGCGAAATTCTGAACTACGAGGGGCCCTCAATATATTCTCGGTATCGGCGTGAAGCTATGGTTACATATATAAGTTTGTCAAATATCTCCCTTCCGCTTTTTGGTTCTTCAGTCAATGCTTCATAAAAAGTGTTACAGTGATCGGATTGAGTTGAAATATGCGCCGTTTTGTTCGATAATCTGTTTCCATCTAGACGGCAACTTCAACGTAGAAGCCCCTCTCCTTACTTGCGAAGAACCCGGACAGTCACTTTTCACAAGCCTCTTTTGAGTTTAACTTCACACCACCAAGGGGGTTCTCGTTGGACAGGAACAGGTCGTAATCACTTGATGCTATGTCCGGGCTATATGGTGGATGCCATAAAACCTCCCATTCGAGTTCCCGTAGCTTCTGACGAGTCGTCAACGAAGTGTGTGGTCTGGCGTTGTCCTAATGGAACACTACACCCTTCCTGTTGGCCAATTCTGGAAGATTCTGGTCGATCGCCTGCTTCAAGAGGTCCAGTTGTTTGCAGTTGATGGTAGAATTAAGCGTCTGGCCATATGGAATTAGCTCATAGTGGATGATGCCCTTCCAATCCCACCAAACACACAGTAAAACGCGAGTCACCACTGTGCTATGAGCACCTCTTCAGACGTGTAGTCCTCAGAAAGCTGCGAAGAGTAGATAAAATCTATCTCTTGCAAAAACAAGTAGAAGTTGCACTGGAAAGTACTTTCTGACAACAAAAGCGTGGGATGCCTCAACGGCTATACAATTCATGCTGGTTTTAAGGGAAAACAGGGAATGATTAGCGCAACCATTTGGCCTCACTGATAACCGGCCTCCGTAGTGTAACCTTACGCCAACCTGAATTTTCAGGATCTTCGCCAGAAACACAGATACCAGATCGTTTGTTTAAGATATTAGCACAAAATGGAATGAGTGACCATGTTATTTCTACGTAAATATGGCTGTGGAAGAGTCTTCGAAACCAATTATGAAATAAAAAAAAAAATTTTAATGTTCCTAGCACTTCCAATTATTTTTTGCCCAAAATCATCTCAAAACCTCCTGAATCTTCTCGCGGCCTCCTGAATATTCTTGGAGCCTCCTGAATCTCTTGGTTGCCTCCTGGATTTCGTGGTTACCTTCTCTTGGTTGCCTCTTGGACCTCCTGGTAACCTCCTCGTGGTTGCCTCCTGCACCTCCTGGTTGCGTATTGAACCTCCTGGTTTCAGGCTGGACCTCTTGGTTGCATCTTGGACCACTTCAATGCATCCTGGATCTCCTGGTAACCTCCTTCTGGTTGCGTCCTGAACCTTTTGGTTGCATCTTGGACCTTTTGGTTGCCTCCTGGACCTACTGGTTATATCTTCAACCATTTGGTTGCCTCCTGGATCTCGTAGTAACCTCCTCCTGGTTGCGTCCTGAAACTCTTGGTTGCATCTTGGACCTCTTGGTTGCCTCCTGGATCTCCTTGTAACCTCCTCCTGGTTGCCTCTTGGACCTCCTCAAACTCAAACTGTATATTCACCTTACTACTGTTGGTGTTCCCCAGGGTTCCGTTCTCTTCTCTTCTTTATTTCCACTCATAGTCTCTTGTCTGTCACTTCTAATCTTAACTTTTCATGCTCGTTTCACGGCTCTCGCCCATTCTGTTCAGTCACAGAATATAGGAATGACAGCGTATGTGAAATAAGTGGAACTTAGTGCTTCCAAAACGTAGTGCTGTATATTACCAGTCAAGCGTTAATAAAATAACCAGCCCATATTTTTTTTTACAGTTAAAAATTTTTGTCTTACATAAGTTTTATACAATACAGAGATACGATAAGTGATCTTACTTCTGAAAAAACGTACTGTAAATATTTCTGAAGAGATCTAGTGGAAAGATTATTCGAAAGGAAAGTGCTACAAGATAAAAACATGTCATTTAACAAAAGAAGAAAGAAAAAAGTGTATATTTACCGGTATGAAGTGAGCGTCAAGATACAAATGGGTTGATAAGGAACATTTGTTGTGAACGAGCCCTTATTTTTTTTGTTTGTTTGCTATGACATCTGTGAAAAATATTTAGTATACATCAAGTCATTGAACTGACAACATTATATTTTTTCATCGTGTTAAAAATGTCGAATTTTGTACCAGAAAGTGATGATTTGCGGAAAGCATTAAAGTTTTGTTTTCATTTGAAGATAGTGCTGCAGAGTCGCATCGAATGCTTGTCGAGGCATATGGTGATCATGCTCTAGCAGAAGCAACATGCAAAAGATAGTTTCAACGGTCCAGAAATAATGATTTTGATGTGAGAAATGAAGAACGTGGAAGACCACCAAAAAAGTTTAAAGACGCCGAATTGCAAACGATATTGGATGCAGATGGAGATGACACTTTGAGTCAAAAGCAAATGGCAGCAATGTTAAATGCTGCACAACAAACAATTTGTAAACGTTTAAAAGCTATGGGAAAGATCCAAAAGTGTGGAAAATGGGTGTCACATGAATTGAATGAAAGACAGATGGAAAACCGACAAAACACTTGTGAAATTTTGTTTCAAAGGCACGAAAGGAAATCGGTTTTGCATCGGATTGTTACTGGAGATGAAAAATGGATTTATTTTAAGAATCCTAAATGGAAAAAGTCATAGGTTCATCTGGGACAACCATCAACATCGACTGCAAAACCAGATCGATTCTGCAAGAAGACAATTCTGTGTGTTTGGTGGGACCAGAAAGGTGTGATGTACCATGAGCTCCTAAAACCTGGTGAAACCTTTAATACTGATCGCTACCGACAACAAAGGGTCAATTTGAACCATGCATTGATCGAGAAACGACCAGAATGGGCCAGAAGACACGGCAAGGTAATTTTGCTCGATGACAATGCACCAGCACACATAGCAAAACCGGTTCAGGATACAATCAAAACACTTGGCTGGGAGCAGCTACCCCACCCGCCGTATTCACCAGACTTGGCTCCTTCCGACTACCATTTGTTTTCATCGATGGGACACGCATTGGCTGAGCAGCACTTTGATTCCTATGAGGAGGTCAAAGTTGGGTGTCAGATTGGTTTGCTTTAAAAGACGAAAAATTTTATTGGCGTGATACAAGTTGCCAGAAAGGTGGTCAAAATTGTGTGTAGAAAACAATGGCCAACACTTTGAATAAAACGTTTTTACTTTCCCATTCATAATTAGTGTTTTAATTTCGAAAAAAACCGATATACCTGGTATATACATAAATATCACAGTTTGAAGAAATATTAATAGGTAATTGTTTACAAATAATTATCAATATGTATTGTATGTACGTACAATGAGTAAATATTTATTATATGATATAAATAAATAAATAAGTAAATTAATTAATTAATGAAGGTATAACATGTAGGAACTGGCACCCTTAAATCGTCTGACAATAAGATTATTGATGAGAATATTATCGAATAATTCACATCTCGACCGAAATTTTTCTCTGAGTTGAAGTACTCTATCTTGAATACGGTCGATGTTAGCCGTATCATGCAACTATAATAATAATTTTTTGTTGGCGCGAAAGTCCACAGGGGGACCAGGGCCTAGCTTGCTCATCAACTACTCGTGTTGTGCACGCTACTGTTCTCTCACGAGTAGAAGGGACCTATAATATTTTGCCTTCTCCGAACGGCGAAATTTGAGAAGCTTTCTTAGACAGTTATTACTCTTTAAGTGTTGTCAGCAGCTCGAAAGAGGTGGTGCCGTGAAAAATTCGAAAAATTGGTGTTGAGCTGGAAGACGAACCTAGACCCTTCGGCCCACTACCCACTACACCACGGCGGCCATGCAACTCCCTCGTCGAAAAATGACATGGGAGCTTAAGGATAAGTTTTAATAGTTTATTTTGTGCTATTGAGAACATTTGGATGTGAGTTTTGGCACATCTACCCCAATCAAGACTGCCATATAAAATAAAGGATTGGAAGATTACTTTAAATATAATTAGTTTGTTTTCATTATTAAGTAAGGACCAGCCCTTATCCATAAATAGGTCATGCGTTGTTGAAACCGCACGACTTGCCGTCCTCGGTGTGGGTATCAACTCAACACTCAGTTGGCACGATCACACATCTGAGATCACCAAAAACCCTGCGAAAATTCAAGGTTTCTTGAAGTGATGCAAGATCTGGCTACAATATAAAGGGCGTTTATTTCTCTAAAGCTTGAATATACGGAGCTCCTGAGACCTCGCTTTACTTCATATACCTATCTCTATGCACCAGCGAGCGGTAAAACTTTTTGGATATAATAATGCTGCCAAGTCAATTGATTCGACGAAATGCTGCGCCTTTATCACTCTTTTATCTCTGTTTCCTACAAATTGGCTACCTGCATTCCTTCCTTTCGAAAAGTCAGTCACAATATTCGCACTACAAGGAATGCTCATCAGATCAGTCTTAAACCCTTATTCGGTTGCACTGTAGAATTTAGAGACTTCTTCTTTAGCCGCAAAACATGGAATGGAATGTCCATTCCAGCTCAACTCCTCTTCACAAATATGTTGAATAATAAGTCGCGCACTTCCGGTATGTACTAAGCCTCTTTGGTTTTCGGCGGAATGTTGGGGCTAAAAAGTTCACATCCACTCTCAAGGCGTCTTAAATCAAGGCAAAATCCAAGCATCCTGATAACCGTGCTATTGTTATTGCACCAAAAAATCTGATTCGATGTTTAAAGTGTGATTTGTGTCCAGACAAATCTTAAAACGTAAAAAACAGACTTTGCCACTGAAAACCTAAAATCGTGTACTCCCACCTAGAGCGTACAGAGAGGATAGCAATGCAACATTCTGTGCGATTTAGTGCTATTGCTGCTCCGTTGGGATCACGAAGGCGTGCAATGTCAAAAACGGTGTTAAAGAAGGTAACGTGCCCTCAAGCCAAAAGCCTAATTTCTGAATTTGAACTGGGATAGTGGCACAATTTTTCAAAAGTCAGCTTAGGAAGTGGCTGAAGCGGGCTATCTACTAGGTTTTGGCTGGCTCTGAAACAGGCGCGGCACAAAGAGATCCGTAGATGAAAGATATCGAATGAAAGTAAATGCTCAAAAACGCGCACAGCTTCAATCTCTCGGACAGAAGGCCATTGCGAAAGGAAGCACAACATCAAGGCGTCGCACAGAGGACCCAAATGGGTGGTAACAATATGAGGTAGTATAGGACTTTGTCTACCTTCTTCTTCATCTTCTTGTGGCGCTACAGTCCGGGGTGGACCTGGGCTTCAGGCAGCATATCTCTACAGCCAGCAAGATCTTTCGTTATCTGCCTTCTATTGCGCACTCCAAGTTGGTTGAGGCCCTTCTTCAATTTTGTGTCTCACCCCCTATTCCGTTGCCCCAATGACGCAAATTCAAAGACTTTTCGGGGCGGAGCAGTGGTGTCCATACGCTAGCCATCTTATACATTGAATTCGAAAACACTTGACCAGTCGCATGTTGCTGTACAGCCCATAGAGTTCGTTGTTAAATCTTCTCCTCCAGATGCCATCAACGCAAACAGGACCAACAATTTGTCTACCACGAAAGCTAATGAGAACAACCTCAGAACTGATTTTAAATGCAACTTACACTATCCTGTCGCCATTTCTTTTGGTCCAAGTTGCAATTGAGTATCGAACCACTGTTGAAACACCATGATGGTCTTTAAAGCCATCCTGATCGGAGAATAGTTCTTCGGGCGATATTAGGTCCTGTAAGCGTTGATGACGTCTGGAAGAGATGTTTTGGCAACGAACTGTACGAATGCTTATAAAAGCGTCCTTATGTCGCGTCTCTATCGCTGCCGCATCAATCTCAAATAAATTAGCCAGTTACAATTACCTCCTTCAAGAATTCACTTGTCATACCCGCCTTGAAAGGAGTACCCAATTCTTCGCCCTTAATTCGTCTTTTCAACGTACTGTAAAGTTTAGAAACCCATTTTTTAGGTGTCCCATTCTTTATGAGGAGCAAAGGAGGCTTGAGCCTCCTCCTCTCCTTTATACTTTTAGTCCTTTCTGTAGTCCGGCTGTGTGGCGTAGTGGGTAGAGTGCGACGCTCACACGCCGAAGGATCTAGGTTCGACTCCCAACTCGAGACCAATTTTTCGAATTTTTCACGGCACCACCTCTTTCGAGCTGTTGACAACACTTAAAGAGTAATAACTGTCTAAGAAAGCTTCTCAAATTTTGCCGTTCGGAGTCGGCAAAAAACTGTAGGTCCCTTCTTCTCGTGAGAGAACAGTAGCGCGCACAACACTAGTATTTGATGAGCAAGCTAGGCTCTGGTCCCCCTTTGGACTGTAGCGCCAACAATTATTATTATGTAGTCCGGTTACTAAAGAGCAAATAAAAAAACACTATCAGGCGCCACGTATAAAAAAATGAGAAAGCAAAAATGTACGTTTTGTTTTCTCCTACGTTGGCATTCCAAAATATGAATTTATCCAGATTATAGGTTTTCTGAGTGAGATGTTAATAATTCTTAAAATTTATACGCACTGCTTTGTTGATGAAATTTGTATAACGAAACCTTAAATACGCTTAACATTTCATTCGTCAAAAACATTTTAAATTAAAATTTCGGATAAATTGAAGAATCATGTCCATGAAGGACATGGAAAATTCAAAATCGAAAAAAATTGAAAACTTAGGACATTGATTGATTTCAGATTTACAAATTAAAGATCTCTACCGTGCTTGTGGTAGAATGCCATGATGAGATGAATGCTGAGTAGTAAAGGGGAAGTAAATTGTTTCACTCTCCTCAAGTTCTGCCGCGTGACACCGCAACAGATCCTCACACCGGATTTTTAGTCGAGTTTGCCAAACACTTCGGAACTAATTTCCTCAAAGGTAGATTAAAGTAAAGTTATCTGCGCGTATGTCGGAAGTGAACAACGTTGCCAAGTCGAATATACGCGAGAACTGTCACATATTCGATCTGTAGCTCCCAAGGAAACGGAGAATATTTATAAAGGTCTTAGCAGGCTACACGTCGCACATAAGCGCTCAAGAGTAAAGCGCTCCCAGCATGCGCCGACAGTCTCATAAAAGAGTAATTCGCATGCTGGCGCCCTACCGCCCACCGTGCCACCAATCCATTACCCGCTTAAGCTCATAGCCAATTTCCTCCTCGGGAAGTTAACTCTTTCATTAAAATCCCTAATTTCCTTGGAGACATCGTCGTTGTCGTCGCCGCTGGCAATGAAATACCTTTCGTCTTGCACGCACACAAACGAGCAGATATCACATTTCGATTCAAAACTGTTGAATGGAGTTACGAGTGCGCGCTAAGTGCACCAAATTGCCGGCACACAGCATTCCCCACGGTTGCCATAGTGTCGGCGATGGAGGTAAGGGAGGCTCGAAGCTCCTCTATTTCCGTGCTGTTCGTTCCCATCAACAGCTCAATTATAAGCCATTCTTTAGGCAGATCCAGCGCGGCATGTAGTGCTGTCTCCACCTTGCTGGAATGTTTACAGGGGGCGTGGTGCGTTCTAAGCCGCTTTGATTGGCACACAACGCGAACGAGGTGAATTAATTATTACCCTTGAACGCGAAATTACATTCGTGGTGGGTGGACTGGTGGGCTATGGACCACACTAGGCGGATTATGACTTATTCAATGCGAAGCTTCATTTAGCGAATGCTGCCAACTCTGTGGGGACAGTGGATGAATTTGACTTGCAGTCTGTGTCAGTTGGTCGACATGTGAATTATTTTGGAAAATAATCATATTTGCCAGTGAGATTCACGCAAACATTCATAAAGCCCTCATCGTGGCGCATAAATGTTTTAATAGACTGCCTCGGACTGTGGCCGCGTTGATTGCGTGTATCTAGCCTTGGCATCAGGGTGAGCGGTCGGACTGACTCGCGTTCTTATGCTGGATTGTAAATAAACCAGTTCAACTGCATCAATTATTTCCGGGTAATTGATGGTAAGTCCTTGCGTTAGGAGGGGAATGATTTGGGTAGTGGCGACAAAGCGCTGCCTCTAATCCAGGGTTTGAATTTGAAATGCAGTCGCTCCGCAATCTCTGGGCGGGTAATTCGTTCACTGATTAAAAGGGGTTGTGAATGTTTAAATGTGTCGAATGTTCATGGCTGCATGCAGTGGTCTGGATGCACTTAAAAAGCCTTGGCCATGGTTTTTTGTTTTTATACACCGGACAAAATAGGAGCATCTGGTGAGTGCAAGGTAAACTTTCTTTCGCAGACACTGTGTTCTGTTTTTTTTCCAGGAAGTTGTAAACTTTATCTTGAAATCAAGTGGAGTTTTTTTGATCTTTCTGATTTGCGATGTTTCCGTTTCCGATTAAAGCTCTAAGGGCGACAAGTTCTTAAAGAGTGTTAATAGGGCACAATTTCCCAACATTACATTTACTAGCGATCATATTGATTCTATGCCCAACATAATTGCCGATGATCTAATTGCGTACAGGCTAGTTCCGAAGGCTAGAGTAATAAGCGTCCTGTTACGAAGGGACTTCGAATCAACTCAACGAACTTGCGGCGACTGGAAATTGAAACTCAACTCTCAGAAGTGAGAAACTATCCTTTCCAAAAACCCGCTGTCTAGAGACTTAAAGAAAACAAAAAGGAAACCGATTAAGGCTGCCATTGACTGAGAAAAGTTAAGTAAGATGACGGGGGAACAATTTAAATTGAATTCATATCGATACAGTGAATATATTGAACGGCCCTCGTAGATTTTTGTCCAGCCAGATGCTTAGGTAACACAGCACTCAATAAGTCCCATATATAGGGGGCGCCACTAACAAAATTTATTAATTCAATACTAATTTTTGTGTTTGTCAGTGGCGCCGACTATATTGAGTGCTGTGTTACCTAAGCATCTGGCTGGACCAAAATCTACGAGGGCCGTTCAATATATTCACTGTATCGATATGAATTCAATATAAATTGTTTTTATTTTTTAATATAATCTCCCCTAACATCAATGCTTTTGTTACATCCTTAGAAAAGCTTTTCTAAACCCTCAAAAAAATAAATTTCCTACTTCTTTGCAAAACACCCATTTTTTGCCGACTTGAGTTCTTCATCATCCGAAAATCTTTTTCCATGAAGACAATTTTTTTCAAATTCGGAAACAGGATATAATCACTAGGGGCAAGGTTGGACTATAGGGTGGGTGTTGCATTTTTTCGAAATCACAATCTCGCGCAGCAGCTTTGGAAACGCACGCCGTGTGAACAGGAGCGTTGTGATGAGGAAGCAACACACCCGCTGCACGTTTACCCCGTCTTTTCTTTTTAATTTCCTGCCGCAAATTATGCAAAGTGGAAGCGTAGGATGTGGCGTTGATGGTTTCACCTTTTTTATACTCAATTGGCAAGATTCCTTTTGAGTCGAAAAAAACTGCGTCCATGAGCTTACCGGCAGACGGAGTGACTTTGAACTTCTTCTCGGGTGTCTGTTCCTTTTTTATGCCACTGCATGGATTCTTGTTTGCTTTCAGGGTAATAGTGGTGAACCCATGTTTCGTCCCCAGTAACAATTCGATCCATAACACCTTCCGCGTTCTTACTACACATCTCCAAAATCTCTCCACAGCATGCGATTCTCACTTTTTTCTGAGGCGCTGTGAGCATTTGTGGCACCCACCTTGTAGTGACCTTTGAAAGGTTAAGATGATCATGAAGAATGGTGTGAATGGTACTAGTTGAAAGCTTGGTGATCTCTGCCATCATTTTCACCTTTATTCGGGCATCCTCGAAAAATAGTTTTTCAACTTCTTTGATGATTTCTCCCGTACAAGCAGTAAACGGGGCGCCTCTCTTGAACTCACTTGACCACTTTTGCACAGTTGATAATGAAAGTGCGGAGCCCTGGTAAATAGCCACCATCTCTTCATGAACAGTTTTTTGACTTTTTCCTTGCTTAGTGAGAAATTCAATTACAGCGCGATGCTCAATTTTCACCATCATCGTCTCAGTTGCAATTATGATTTTGTTTAACTAAACGAATTAATTATCACATTTATATGAAATTTTACATGAATGCACCAAAATAATAGTATTACTTGATGAATAAGTCAATTTATATATGTAACCACAGCTTCACTCCGATACTCCTCGTAATTATTTAACATTAATATTGCTAGATATAAATTTTTAAATTCGTCTAGTTTATTCTTTATACACGCTATTAAATTATGTAACTCCTTTCCAGTAGCTGTCAAAAGAAAACAAAATGCGGTACACTTTAAAGCTGCGCTTTACAACTATTATCGCACAATGCAACAGAGAATTTTCCGCTTTATTCTTACATTTCTTCTTTTTCTTTTTTTGTTGAAATGAGGGTTGCCTTTTATATTTCAGGATTAGAGAACAAAAACAAATATTCATCATCGCAAATAGCTTTATTGTTTTTCAGAATATTCCCCATTAAGATTTATACACTTTTGCATGCGTTTGAACCAATTGTCGAAGCACTTTTGCCACTCTGATTGAGGTGTCTCCAAAACATGCATTCTGAAAGCATCAACCGCTTCTTTAGGTGTCGAGAAACGTCGACCTCTCATTTTATTTTTTACGTACGGGAATAAAAAGAAGTCATTCGGTGACAAGTCAGGACTACACGGAGGATGACTCATCAAATCGATGTTTTGAGTGCTCAAAAATGCAGTTGTTTGAGCCGATGTGTGAGAGCTTGCATTGTCGTGGTGAAAAGTGATCCGTCTTCGGCGGTTGCTTTTCCTGATTTCTTGGAAGACAACTGGCAAACAAATGATTGTGTTCCACTCAGAATTGACTGTTCAGCGTTGTTCTAGTGTTACGGTTGCAACATGTCCAGTTTTTCCGATAAAACAGGCCACCATTTGCTTGGAAGTGCTTCGTGCGCGAGCAACTTTTGTTGGATCTGGCTCAAGTTGAAACACCCATACAGTTGATTGCTGGTTACTTTCGGGCTCATACGCGAAAATCCACGATTCATCACCTGTCACGATGTTAGATACGTGTTTCGAAGCACCGCGATCATATTTATGGATCATTTCTTTCGACCAATTGACACGAACCTTTTTTGAGCGATTGACAAATTGTGTGGGATCCAACACGGGCAAATGTTTTTGAAGGTCAAATGTTCATGCAACATTGAATGTATGCTGATCCCACTAATGGCTAATTTTTCTCAATCTCACGGTAGATCACACGATGATCTTGCAATATCAGTTGGCGCACAGCATCAATGGTTTCCGGAAACACATCTGATTTTGGACGACCTTAACGAAGTTCGTTTAGAAGTGATCTATGACCTCGGTTGAATACACCATACCATCGACAAACTCTGGTCATTGATGCAGCTTGATCGCCAAAAATTGAGTTAAGTTCTTCGATGCACAGTTGTCGAATTAATCCATGTCGAAAGCTGAGTGTTGTTAGCTTCTCGAAAGAGGTTGTGCCGTGAAAAATTTCGAAAAATTCGTGTTGAACTGTCAATCGAACCTAGAGCTGGGAATCGAACTTAGAAGTGTGAGCGTCGCATTCTACCCACTAAGCCACGGCGTCAAGACAGTGCATTCACCGTCTAATCTGTAAGATATATTTCCTTTTTTTTTGTTGGAGGTTGGGATTAACTACACTGAAGCGCTCAGACTCAAATACTGGTCCCTTGTACTACCAGGCAGTAACCTTCGCTTAATGTGATTTCTTGGTTTCCAGCGCAGAATCACTCTTTTCAAGCGCTATTTTTTCGGACTCAAAGGGCAGTGGAGTAGTAAAACCCTCTCCAGATGGACATAGCTTGCTTTACCAGGTTTACCAGTATGAAGTGAGCGTCAAGATACAAATGTCTCGATAGGGAACATTTGTTGTGAACGAGCTCTTATTGTTTTTGTTTTTGTTTGTTTCCTATGACATCTGTGAAAAATATTAAGTATACATTAAGTCATTGAACAGACAACATCATATTTTTTCATCGTGTTAAAAATGCCGAATTTTGTACCAGAAAGTGATGATTTGCGGAAAGCATTAATTTGTTGTTTTCATTTGAAGAAAAGTGCTGCAGAGTCGCATCGAATGCTTGTCGAGGCATATGGTGATCATGCTCAATCAGAAGCAACATGCAAAAGATGGTTTCAACGGTTCAGAAATAATGATTATGATGCAAGAAATGAAGCACATGGAAGACCACCAAAAAAGTTTGAAGACGCCGAATTGCAAACGATATTGGATGAAGATGACACTTTGAGTCAGAAGCAAATGGCAGCAATGTTAAATGTTGCACAACAAACAATTTCTGACCGTTTTAAAGCTATGGGAAAAATCCAAAAGTGTGGAAAATAGGTGCCACATGAATTGAATGAAAGACAGATGGAAAACCGAAAAAACACTTGTGAAATTTTGCTTCAAAGACACGAAAGGAAATCGGTTTTGCATCGGATTGTTACTGGCAAAGGAAAATGGATTTATTTTTAGAATCCTAAACGGAAAAAGTCATAGGTTCATCTGGGACAACCATCAACATCGACTGCAAAACCAGATCGATTCGGCAAGAAGTCAATGCTGTGTGTTTGGTAGGACTAGAAAGGTGTGCTGTACCACGAGCTCCTTAAACCTGGTGAAACCGTTAATACTGATCGCTACCGAAAACAATTGATCAATTTGAACCATGCATTGATCGAGAAACGACCAGAATGGGCCAGAAAACACGGCAAGGTAATTTTGCTCCGTGACAATGCACCAGCACACAAAGCAAAACCGGTTCAGGATACATTCAAAACACTTGGCTGGGAGCAGTTACCCCACCCGCCCTATTCACCAGACTTTGCTCCTTCCAACTACCATTTGTTTTCATCGATTTCCTACGAGGAGGTCGAAAATTGGGTGTCTGATTGGTTTGCTTTAAAAGACGAACAATTTTATTGCCGTGGTATTCACAAATTGCCAGAAAGTTGGTCAAAATGTGTAGAAAACAATGGCCAATACTTTGAATAAAATGTTTTTACTTTGCCATTAATAATCAGTGTTTTATTTTCATACCTGGTATACCAAGATTGGCCGGATGAGGGCCATGTAGCAGATTACAAATGTACTTACTTATTGCTTAAAAAATAAATTTAGTATTTTGTTGGTCCTCCTTTAGATTTTGCTACTTCCTTGAGTCTACGTGGCATGGACATTACCAGTTTATTGGTAACATCGGGGGAAATTTTTGACCATTCTTCTGTTATAGTTTTTTGCAGGTCTTCCTTGTTGTTAATAGTACTCTGTTGAATTCTTTTGTCCAAATGCTCACATAAGTGTTCTATTGGGTTAAGGTCCGGTGATGAAGATGATCAGGCTGTTTTGGGGCCCTATAAAGTAACCATTCTTTAACAAGACGGGAGGTATGCTTAGGATCATTGTCTTGCTGAAAGATCTATTTCCTAGCTATACCTAATTTGTCTACGCTCGGTTGCACGTTGGTCCTGAGAATATTTAGATAATCTTCCTTCCTCATTGTACTATCAATGAAGACAAGATTACCGACCCCCACACCATCACTGAACCTCCTTCATGTTTCACGACCGGCCTAATATTTTTTTCAGTGAATTCTTCATTTTGTTCTCTCAAGATTTCTTATTCATATGGTTCTTAAAAATGTCGAATTTGCTTTCATCACTAAATAAAATGTGTTGAATAATTGATCACATTGAATAAAGCTGTTTTTGTGTATCAATGGAATTTGAGTTTTGTTGTTGTTTTGACCCAATTTTCACCTTTATACAGTAATCAGATATTTGTTTACTCACTTTTGACGCTCACAGTACGAGCATAGCCATGTTCAAACTGACCCAACAACAAAATCCACGAATTGACTGAAAACTGCATCCTGATCAGGGAGTACCCTTCGAATTACACATTTTGGTAACCCATATGAATCAAACAAGACAAAAGACATTTGTCACTTCCACAAAAGCCAGTAATTCGGAAAATCCCTTCAACGACATCCACAACGATCCCCAACAAAGCCTTACAATATACATCTACACATCTAGAGGAACGAATAGAAAAATCAACGCATTGATCCTTTTCCCTGCATTAACGCAATAATGCCTTAATGCCTGTCACCTTAGTAAAAGTGACAACTGAACAAAAAGCAATTTTATCATTTTGTCAAAAACTTCAGTTGGACTGAGTGCTAAAATCCCAAAAGCTTAAGTTGCGGCGAGTCCAAAAACTGAAATGAATAGTCCAAATATGAGTGTTAAAATGAATGGCATGACTGCGAAAAGGAATAAGTTGGCAATGCACCTTCGCGAGGGACCAGTATGTCCCTTCCTATACATTTTACCATTTGTTGTTTCGTATTTCGGGACTCCGATCTATGGTATATGAAAATTCGTTCACAAATCCTGCTTTTTGAGGCGTGCGACTGAAAAGGGGGACTACTTTATGGCGTGGAAACCTAGACATTACCAAAGACGGATAAAGAAGTCCTTAGTATTTTCTAGAGAAAAGTTTTGCGTGCGATTTTTGATCCTGTTTGCGTTGATGGCATCTGGAGGAGAAGATTTAACGACGCACTCTATGGGCTGTATAGCGACGTGCGCTTGGTCAAGCGACTTCGGATTCAATACTTAAGATGGCTAGGCCATTTAGAGCGTATGGAAGCCAGTGCTCTTGCTCGAAAAGTCTTCGAATCCGAGTCATTTGGGACAACGCAACAGATGACGGCTTAGGGTAAGGTGGCGAACACAAGTGGAGAACGATTTAAACCAACTTGGAATACTCAGTTGGAGGCAGCTAGCCAAAGATCGTGCTGGCTGGAGAGGCATGTTGGTTGAGGCCAAGATCCCTCCCGGACGTTAGCGCCGCAAGAAGAAGGACAAGAAGGTGACCATTAAAGGATTGACAGAACAGAGAATTTATGAAAATTTAAAACAGTAGAGGATCCAGAACAGAACCTTGGGAGACGCCATCCTTAATGATAATCATAAGAGAAGACTACTTGTTCGCTCCCGTTGAGACAAGAACATAAAACCACTCCTCGAAATCCAGAATTGTACAATTGTTTGTTTTCTGTTCCAATATGTCTCTAGAAATAATTTCCAAAGTTGTAAATAGTGGTGTTGACGGTGGTGATGAAGGTTATGCTGTTGTTGGTTGCCTTGGTGGTTTACTCATGTTCGGTACACTCTCCGTGGGTGGTGTAGGAGAGTTTCTCCGTGAATTGCAAACGTTTTCCCGCCATTTACTAATGTTCTTCGATGATGAGCCGGAACACGACGGAACTGAAGTGCCCGAAAGAGAGCCATGGCGGCTCGGCAAACAGTTCAAGCAGCGAAAACTTTATTTTAGTTTTTTTTTTCAAATTTATTAAGTCATCATCCTTCAAGTCTTCGCATGAAGCGTGAAAAAGTGATTTGCAGCCAGAACAAGTAACTTTCTACTGCGTTCTGTCCGTTTTCTTTTTGCAAACAGTGCACGACAGTATGAAGAAAATAAAAAATTAGCAAGAGCAAACTTTCTTACTTTCTTACTTTGTGGTCGCCGTGGCGTAGTGGGTAGAGTGCGACGCTCACACGCCGAAGGGTCTAGGTTCGACTCCCAGTTCAACACCAATTTTTCTAATATTTCACGGCACCACCTCTTTCGAGCTGCTGACAACACTCAAAGAGTAATAACTGTCTAAGAAAGCTTCTCAAATTTCGCCGTTCGGAGTCGGCAAAAAACTGTAGGTCCCTTCTACTCGTGAGAGAACAGTAGCGCGCACAACACGAGTAGTTGATGAGCAAGCTAGGCCCTGGTCCCCCTTTGGACTGTAGCGCCAACAATTATTATTATTAAACTTTCTTACTTACTCACTTACTTTCACTTTTTGAAACAAATTCCCTGTCACACATTACCCTCAAAATCAAAATATCCTCTTACTTGGCTTCTTTCCAGAATTCGGGAAACCTTTCCCCTAATCAGATCTCACACTTGAACGACGTTAATTTCCATAAACCATTTCAGCATAGACGCCAGTCGAAAGTAGGTTACCAGTGTCCTGTTATTTGCTTCGCCCCCTAAAAACCGAATATGACACGGGAATAAACTAGATTCCTCACAATCGCTACGATCAGCATCCCCTCCAAGGCAACTAACAAACAATCACTGCGGAAAGTCTCCTTGAAACAAATCGTCCTCTCATCCGGAAATGTCAATCCCTTCTTCCGACATCCACTGTCATCGCATTAACAATTCCCCGCTGCAATGCTCGTTCGATCCGGTGCACTTGGTTCATTAACCTCCACAGAGTCTCCTCTTCCCAGGCAAGTCCGAACTACAGCAGCAAAAAAAACACCGCAGTAAATATCTTGAGAATTACTTCCGGTTCGGTTGGCAATCTGTTCCCGAACAGACAGTGTCATGCCCCTTTAATCATTTGCATTCGTAAACCGCACACAGCTTCGGAGCTCGCTCCGCAGCTGCGCAGCCCCTCGTCAGGCGGCAAAAAGTGTCATTTGCGTCATGAAAATCCAACTGATTCCGCAAAACTATAAACTTTATACGAAATTACCCGCACACTGCCGTAAATTGGCAGTGGAACGACCAAAAAATATCTGTGCACGGATGGCGGAGCGAGTTACGATACAAGAAACAATCACAACTTACAAATCCCAGGGAGGAACTTACGAGGATATCATTTCCGTCAGTTGCGGTGAGAGTGAACACCGCCACGTTGGATTGTCGTCGTCCGCTCTTTGGGTTCTTCCTCACCGCTCCGTTGCGGGGACAGTGGTAGTCCGGTGCTTTTGCATATTGGATGACAATCTCCGAGAGAAAGCAGTGTTTTTCCGACTTTCAGTCTCCGTTCAATTACTGTGCTCGTTCCCTTTTCATCTCCGGTGCGGGGTGTGTTGGTGTGAAAGAAGTCTCCATCGGATTGCAGTTGTCTCAAATCAACAACCGCACACCGTTAGATTTCGGACACATCTCCACCGCCAGCCACCAGAGCTAGACACCCACAAGCCACTGTCGCTGCCATTTGAGCCGAGTTATGCCACAACATTTTGGGGTGGCATCCCCTTCTGCCACCGCGACTGTTTTGCAGATTCACACACCGAAGTGAGATGAGGTTTCGGGATTTCATTTTTTTCACCACCAGTTTTCCCAGATTTTTGCTGCTGTTGCCATCAAGGGACACTTCCCTGACAGCAATTGAGGGGTGAAACGTGGTTGCCAAATTGTTTTGTGGGAGTCTTTGCGGAGAAGGGGATTTAATTGGGGAGTGTACGGGTTTTCAACAGAATTGACAGTATGTGCTGCAAGCTGGAAGACGTAATCCCGTTAAATATTTTAACGGTTGATGACAAAGCGCCAGAGTTCAAAAAGCTAACATGTTTACATATTAGAACAGCCACGATAAGGGACAGTTTTCGTTCAGAAAAGTTAATAGAGGATCTCTCTTGTTCTTCTTGCGGTGCAACAGTCCGGGGTAGTCCTCGGCCTCAACCAACATGCCTCTACAGCCAGCACGATCTTTCGCTGGCTGCCTCAAATTACGCACTCCAAGTTGGTTGAGGTCCTTCTCCACTTGTGTGCGCCACCTTACCTCAGGCCATCCTCTGTTGCGTTGTCCCAATGGCTCAGATTCGACGTCTTTTCGGTGTTGTCCATACGCTCTACATGGCCTAGTTATCATACGCGTTGTATCCGAAGACGCTTGACCAGGCGCATGTCGCTGTGCAGCCCATAGCGTTCGTCATTATAAGCCATCAACGCAATCAGAACCCAGAGCCACGCGCAAAGCTTTTCTCTCGAAAAGACTAAGGGCTTCCTCATCCACTTTTAGTAACGTCCAGGTTTCCGCATCATAAAGTGGGACTGGAATGATCAAGCTGTTATATAAGGTGACTTTACCTCTCTTTCTCTCTTTTGCTGAATTGCCTCCTGAACCCAAAGAAACAGGGATTGGCAAGATTCATTCTGCGTTTGATTTCGGTACTGATATTGTTGTCCCCATTTATATCGAATCCGAGGTAGGAGTAGACCTTGACTGTCTCCAAGTTTCTGCTGCCTAGTGTGACACTCTGTCCGAGATGTCGATGTTGTGTTTCCATTCTTGATGAAAGCATGTTCTTCGTTTTGCCCTCATTTAACGCCAGACATATTTTAGCCTCTTTCACTTCAATGCCAGATAATGCCTCATCGTAAGGTAGCAATTGATATGACTTTTGGAAGAACGTGCCTCTGGTGTTGACCTGTGAGTTACGCATGATCTTCTCGAGGATGATGTTGAAGAAGTCACATGTCTAAAACCTTTTTTGACATTGAAGGTCTCGGTGAGTTCGTTACCGATCTTGAGGGGGCAGCGAAAGTTCTCCATCGTCATTCTACACAATCTGACGAATTTGGTAGGAATGCCAAAGCTGGACATGGCACTAAATAGCTTGTCTCGATGTACACTGTCGCATACGGCCTTAAAAACGATGGTGGTGGTGGTGAGTGTCGATCTGTACTTTTTGGGCCTTTTCAGGATCTGCCGTTAAGTGAAGATCTATACTATCGTGGACTTCCCTGGCTTGAAACCACACTGAAAGGTACCTATCAGTTTATGTGAAAACTATTTCAGGCGCTCACACAATGCGACAGAGAAAATTTTGTAGGCGAGGTTAAGAAGGCTGATCCCTCGATGATTGTGGACCGGGCAAACGACGCTGAGATTCCACTCATCGGGCATGCTTTCCTCCGACCATATCTTACACATGAGCTGGTGCTTGTGCTCAACCAGGTCATCTCCAACGGCTTTAGTGGTTCTGCGGGCAGTCCATCTGCTCCAGCAGCTTTGTTCGACTTCAGCTTGGATATTGCTATCTTCACAAAGTCGGGGGGACGGAACTCTTGTCTATCATCGTCCAAATCGAGTTGAACATTCTGCCCAACAGCGGAATTGGGGCCGTCATCGCTGTTAAGGAGTCTGCAGAAATGATCCTTCCAGATTCTCAGCGCGGACTGCCACTCTACCTCGAGCTGTCCATTTTGGTCCCGGCAGGCCTTGGTCCGAACCTTGTATCCCCCGGATAGCTGTTTTACCTTTCGGTAAAACGTTCGGACTCCATTCCTGCCATAGCATCTTTCCATTTCCTCGAACGCGCGGTTTTCATGCTCCTTCTTCTTCCTTCTGAGAAGCCGGTGCTCTCCCCTTCTTCTCTGTTCGTAGAGCTCACGAACAGCCCTCTTCGTTCGATGCAGCGTTGCATTGTAGGCGTCTGACTTAGCTGCATGTGTTTGCCTGCACTCGTCGTCGAGCCATGCGTTCCTTCTGTGTGGTGACGTGAAACCCAGAACAGCTTCTTTGATGGCTTCTTGACAACGTTTCCACTTGTCTTCTTCTATGGTTAGTGTAGGCAGCGTCGAACTCTGAGCGAGTTTCAGGGAGACTCGGTCGGCAAAGTTCCCAGCAATCGGGTGCGGTTGCAGCTTTTCGACGTCAAACTGTTTTGGCCTGTCTCGACTCCATTGCTCTCTCGATATCCGGGTTCTTATTTTCGCTACAACAAGGTGATGATCCCAGTCGATGTTTGCACCTCGGAAGGTTCGGACATCGGGAATACTGGAGGAGTTTTTGACGTCGATCGCAAAGTGATCAATTTGGTTGAGGTTACTGCTATAAGATTTGATTTACCGTCAACAATGAGTTTTACTTTGAAGACAAATTTAAGTTTTTTTTATCTTATTGACAGTGGATTGATGAGGAGATCGGCAGGTAATTTTGTGAATGTTCAGGAGTGGAATCCGCGTGCTAGCCACAGAGAGGTTCCACCCCGGGGCGAAGTCGTACGAACTCGAACTAAGTCGAACGAAGTCGAACGGAGTCGAACGAAGTCGAACGAAGTCGAACGAAGTCGAACGAAGTCGAACGAAGTCGAACGAAGTCGAACGAAGTCGAACGGAGTCGAACGAAGTCGAACGAAGTCGAACGAAGTCGAATGAAGTCGAATGAAGTCGAACGAATTCGAACGAAGTCGAACGGAGTCGAACGAAGTCTTTTCCATATGTGTTGTCGTGCAAGCTGTGTTTTCCGATGACTCCAGCGAAGATGTCCTCCTTTCCCAGCTGAGCGGTGAAGTCTCCTAGGTCGATCTTGGTGGGCGTCGATCGTATGTTTTTTCTTGGAGATCATAGAAGTCATCCTTTTTGTTGTCATTCTTCTCCTCTGTCGGAGCGTGAGCGCAAATTAGGCTGATGTTCCCGAATTCAGCCTTAATACGGATTGTCATGAGGCGTTCGATGATGGGGTCGTAGCTCAAGACTTTTTGCCTAAGTCTGCCTCGAACAACAAATCCGCATCCGAATAAGCGCTGCCTTCTCTCTTTATAGCAATTGCTGTAGTAGATATCGCAGTTCTTCATCGCTTTTATGCCAGGCCCATCCCATCGCACTTCCTGGATGGCGGTTATGTCAGCTTTGTAGCTGTCAAGGGCCTCCGCAAGTTGTTCGGCTGCAAGTGGTCTGATAGAGGACCTCACATTCCACGTGCAGAACCGAAAATCGTTGTCTTCAAAACGTTTGCATGAGTCGTCAACAGTTGATCCGTCCTGAGGCAGGTTGTTGTCTCTGAACTTCTTCTTCTTTTTACATGGTTAGGAAATTAACCTTACGCACACAACAGTCCTTATCCAAATTTAAACAACATAAAGTGTTCGTTAATTTTTAAATTTGGCTATTTTTGACTTTCAGTCGCTTTGAAGTCATAGAATTTTGAAATTTTCGGTATTCTGTGTTACGCGGGTTGTCCTTATGTCTATTCATAAAGTAGATGTCTACTTCAGAAATATGCAAATTTGAAATGAAATCAAATACAAATTGACTGAAATTCACATTATCCGAAAGACAATGTTCTGGCATTATAATTTAAATACAACCTTTTGTATATGACAGACTTCCCTGCTTCAGATGTAGTCTAATCTGGAGGTCCGATTGCGTTGACTATTTCCAGCATTTGGGAGCCATGGGCTCGTGCACACGGGGCAACGTCAGTAATCGCACTCACCAAGGTGAGCTGCCAACTCTATCCCCGCTAATTATCACAACGCACGTTCTGTGGTCAATGTATGTAGCATTAGTACACAATTATATTGTGTAGGAGTACAGTTCACAAGAGTTTCGAACTTTCCAACTGCTTTCCAACTACTTGCCGCTGGCTGCCGATTTGACTCTTTAATGTAGTAGTGGATCCATGATTCATCCGTTGTGACATACCGATGCAAAAAGTCCTGTTGGTTCCGGGCAAACAGGTCCATACAGCTCTCAGAATCATCAATACGTTGTTGCTTGTGGTCCACTTTGAGCAAACGCAGTACCCATTTGGAAAACAGATTTCTCTCTGGACAAATGTGCATGCCTTCTGATGTCTTTAAGGTGTCAGCTACCTCACGCAATTTCAATTTACGTTTTTCCAAAACGATTTTGTGTACTTCTTTTTATTGGTAACCTGTGTGACCATTTTCCACTCTTCTTCTTCTTCTTCGGATGGCGCTACAGTCCGGGGTGGACCTGGGCCTCAACCAACATGCCTCTCCAGCTAGCACGATCTCTTGCCAGCTGTCTCCAATTGCGCACTCCAAGTTGGTTGAGGTCCTTTTCTACTTGTGTGCGCCATCTCAGTCTAGGACGTCCTCTGTTGCGTTGTCCCTGTGGTTCGGATTCGAAAACTCTTCGGGCCGGAGCAGTGCTGTCCATGCGCTCTACATGGCCTAGCCACCTTAAGCGTTGTATCCGTAGACGCTTGACTAGGCTCATGCCGCCGTACAGCCCATACAGTTCGTGGTTGAATCTTCTCCTCCAGATGCCATCAACGCAAACAGGACCAAAAATCACACGCAGAACTTTTCTCTCGAAGAGACCAATGGCTTCCTCAACCGCTTTTAGTAGCGTCCAGGTTTCTGCGCCGTAAAGCAGGACTGGGATGATCAAGGTGTTGTACAAAGTCACTTTGGTCGTTCGGGAGAGGGCTTTATTACTCAATTGCCACTTGAGCCCAAAGAAACAGCGATTTGCAAGAGTGATTCTGCGCTTGATTTCGGTACTGATGTTGTTGTCCCTATTCACCGCGGAGCCGAGATAGACGAAGTCCTTCACTACCTCGAAGTGTCTGCTGCCCATAGTGACGCTCTGTCCGAGACGTCGATGTTCTGCGTCCTTCTTTCCATATTCCACTCCCTTCCTTCTATTTTCAGACAGTATATACACATCTGTCCAACAGACTGTGTAGCCTGGATGACTACAATTCGTCAGGGCCCTTCTGTGACTGTATACCTCAGGCGCCCACAAAGCTCAGGGGTCAATGTCAATTTTGGTACCTCACACGGTGGCAACCAAATGCGGAGATACGACGCGGAATTAATTAGTTTGAGAACACAACAAGCATAGACTTTCGCCAGTGGCGTGTGGCAACTCGCGCCGCGCCGACTACCCAATGGGTTGGTGCAGTGTGGCCGAACAGCGAACATGCATGCCAGGAATACGTGACTGTGTGCGCCACGGTGGTTATCCACTTAGTAACGTTGTCGAGTAGAGTCCTTGATTTCTTCCATTTTTTGGTGGATAAATCATCTGCTCAACAAGTTTGACAGCGGTTCACCCTTTCGTTCCCCCTCGACCTCATCGCTCGATGGCGTGAGGAAGGCCGGGCTTTGAGAGGTTCCTTGCGGAGTCCACATGCACTATGATGTGTGCACAAGGGGCGTTATTTATTCAGGACTCACATGATGCCAACGCCTGGAGATGTATAGACAAATCGGTGAGAGTGTGTTCCGTAGTGTTTGGTTGGGCAGTTGTCTAAGGGAAAACTTTCCACCAACTTCAGCTCTATTTACCCAAGTGCTTAAGGGAGAGTTAATGAATAATTTGGAGGGGATTTTGGGTATGGCAACAGTGATTAGGGCTAAGTGGCTGTAACTCACTCGATTTAGATTGAGTCATCTTTAATTGAACGGCAGCTCTTTGGCGAGCATTCGGGGGTGGCAGGGACGGCTGACTTTAATCTATTTCAGGAAAGGTCAGATGTCTTTGATTTGTTTGCCAAAAATTTGTGCATGCGTCGCATTTGGTCGTGCTTACCTTGGGAATTAAAGGTGTTTGTTAAAGTCTCTTCATTTTCTTGATCCGAGCGGAAAAACAAATTTAGGATGAAATTTGCTTTCAAGTGAAAAAGAGACATGAGAAATTGGATGTAACCATTGAGTAATTGATCTGAAAACTTGTTGACGACAAGAGCGTCGGAAAGTGATTAGATAAGAGTACAATTTTGACTGCTTGAAGCCGAGCCGAGGAAGGATATGAATTTACTTAACTTTCCCAGAGCTGATGACAACAACAACGAATTTTGTATATCGATGAGTTTGGGGTTGATGGTGCAGACTACTAACTCAGAACTTGTTTCACAAGTGGGGCTTAAAGCCAGACTACGACTCTCAGCACTGCACAGAAAAAAGCTGGGAAGACCGTGCACCACCAACCACCTCTTTGTGGAACTTGTCAAAAATACGCTACTTCCTCTACTACCTGGCCACTCCATATTCTTACGCTGTAGTAGGAAGCCAATCGCGACAGACCAGATCTTAACTTTACAGCAGATCCTGGAAACGGAAGCTTCTAATATGGATCTGGTTGCTTATGAGGACAAACGAAGTACATGCCGCCATCAAGGAAGGACACAATACATCGACGTCTCAGACAAAAGCGTCACACTAAGCTGCCGAAATTAGTCAAGGATTCGTCTATCTCGGCTCAGTGGTAAATAGGTACAACAACACCAGTACTGAAATCAAAGGCAGAATCACTCATACCGATCGCTGGACAAAGCTCGGTCTATATAAGCGCTTGATCATCCCAGTCTTGCTTCATGTCACAGAAGCTCAGACGTCAATAAAAGCGGATGAGGAAGCCCTTAGTTATTTCGAGAGAAAAGTTTGGTCCTGTTTGCGTTGATGACATCTGGAGGAGAAGACTTAACGACGAACTCTATAAGCTGTTCACTGGCGGCTGGTCAATCGTCTTCACATACAACGCTTAAGCTAACTAGGATATGTAGAGCGTATGGACATCAGTGCTCCGGCCAAAAAGTCTTCCAATCTAAGTCATTGGGACAACGCAACAGAGGACCGTCTAGGCTAAGATGGCGCACAGAAGTGGAGAAAGACCTCAACCAATTTGGAGTGCGCAACTGGCCGCAGCTAGCAAAAGATTGTGCTGGTTGGAGAGGCATGTTGGTTTAGGGCCAGGTCCACTTCGGACTGAAGACTGAAGGACACTCCAAAAGAAGAAGAAGAAGAAGAAGAAGGTAGCTAACCAACTTTGCCTGATTCCGAAATCACTTTTGAAAATTCATTTCCGTAATGGATCACTTATACTAAGCCCAAGCAAGGACTGCAATGAATGTTCTTTTAGCTCACATATAATGGCACTGAAGTAGCTTTAAAATCTAAGCAGTGTAATACATCACTCAATAAGTTCCTGGACTGACATATAGGGGGCGTCACTTACAAAAATATCCATATCGTTTTAAGGAAGTACAAACATTTAGGAGGTACCTGAGAAATTTTCATGACAATCTATCACTTCGATGCCTTTTTTATAAAACGATTTATCTTTGGCCTCAAAATAGACTTCAGTTTCGGCGATCATCACCTCATTCGAGCCATGTTTTTTTGTGGAGAGCATCCTTTTAAGGTCTCAAAAAAGGTTGAAATCGCTGGGGGTAAAATCTGGAGAATACGATGGGTGCGGAAGCAATTCAAAGCCTGATGCATGCAATTTGTCCATGGTAGCCTACGACTTGTGACACGGTGCATTGTCCTGGTGGAAGAGAGGGACCGTTTTTTGGCAATTTCTTCCTCCAACCGATAATGCCATGATTTATTCGCTGTTGATCCTTTTGCAATTCTCAAAGTAGTCGAGGACTAATATTCCGAGTGCATCCCACTATATAACATTGCCAGCCGATCGCCTTGGAAGTGATTCACCGGCTGCTGTCCACTCCACTGGCTGCCGATTTGACTCTGGAATGTAGTGGTGGATCCACGATTCATCCGTTGTGACATACCGATGCAAAAAGTCCTGTTCGTTCCGGCCACACAGCTCTAAACAGCTTTCAGAATCATCGATACGTTGTTGCTTTTGGTCCACTGTGAGCAAACGCAGCACCCATTTGGAAGACAGATTTCTCTCTGGACAAATGTGCATGCCTTCTGATTTCTTTAAGGTGTCAGCCACCTCACGCAATATTACTTTACGTTTTGCCAAAACGATTTTGTGTACTTGTTTTTGATGGAGCAGAGTCCATGTAATACTCTCCAAGCCATTGCTGAGTTTGCACGATATTTTTTCCCATCAAGAAGCAGTGTTAAATGAATATATGATATTGTATGTTTTCCATTGTTTTGAAAATCGCAAAAGTAGCGTCTTTTGAAGCACTGTAACTTGTAACCTAATAATCAGAATTTCATGAAAATTTGACAGGTATCATTTGAATGTTTTTTTTGAAAGCTTTGTCACCATAAACAGGTGGCCGCCGGCAAAGTGGGTATTGTGCTACACTCACATGCCGAAGATCCAGGTCCGATTTCTAGCTGAACACCTCCAATTTTTGCGATACCACCTCTTTTGATCTGCTGACAACACCCAAAGTGTAATACTGTCCAAGAAAAAGCTTCTCATATTTCGCCGTTCGGAGTTTGCAAAAACTGTAGGTCCCTTTTACTCGTGAGAGAACAGTAGCGCGCACAACACGAGTAGTTGCTGAGCAAGCTAGGCACTGGTCTCGTGTGGACTGTTGCGAAATACAATTATTATTATTATTATTATTTCAGTTAAAACAAAAAGTAGGTGTAGCTAGCTTGAAAGAAGATAGCTTATCGGCTACCAAGGGAACGACGCCGTGGAGCAAACAGAAGTGCTGAAAAGTTTGAGTCACCATGAAACAATGACTTTACATAGAAAATAGTCAAGCAGCGGTTTATCCTATCAACGAGACAACCAATCCTGTCTTGTGTCTTAAGATCACACGCCTACTGAAATTGCAGCTTCTTTGATTGTAGCACACCTTACTGGCTTGTGGCACAATCCACATGTCGTTCAAGTCCATATCTTTCAATTCTGGTCGAAAATGGTCTCTTTCAATCTTGGTGCGGTAACGCTGATCAGTCACAGCAGCGTGACGGTAGTTACCGTCGATGAAACAATGTGGACCAACAGCCCTGCCAGTGGCCATCGTGCCGTAATCGGTAGAGTGCGACGCTCACACGCCAAAGGGTCTAGGTTCGATTCCCGGGTGAACACACATTTTTCACGGCAGCACCTCCTTCGAGCTGCTGACAACACTCAAAGAGTAATACTTGTCTAAGAAAGCTTCTCAAATTTGCCGTTCGGAGACGGCAAAAAGCCATAGGTCAATTCTACTCATGAAAGAACAGTAGTAGAGCGCACAATATAAGTAGTTGACGAGCAAGGTACTCTCTGGTCCCTCTGTGGACTGTCGCACGAACAATTATTATTATTGTTATAACAGCGCTGCCGGCATGCATCTCATACCAATTAGCAAGTTTTGTATGAAGTGTTGATTCATTAAGCAAACGTGGGTTTAAAACAATTATTTGCTTATTGCTATGAGCGTTTTAATTTTGAATAATACACTTATTATTAATGGGAAAGTAAAAAAAATTTATTCAAAGTATTGGCCATTGTTTTCAACACATTTTGACCACCTTTCTGGCAATTTGTGAATACCACGCCAATAAAATTGTTCGTCTTTTAAAGTAAACCAATCAGACACCCAATTTTCGACCTCCTCGTAGGAATCAAAGTGCTGCTCAGGCAATGCGTGTCCCATCGATGAAAACAAATGGTAGTCGGAAGGAGCCAAGTCTGGTGAATACGGAGAGTGGGGTAGCTGCTCCCAGCCAAGTGTTTTGATTGTATCCTGAACCGGTTTTGTTTTGTATGCAGGTGCACACACATGCACCTTGTTGTGTCTTCTGGCCCATTCTGGTCGTTTCTCGATCAATGCGTGGTTCAAATTGATCACTTGTTGTCGGTAGTGCTCAGTATGAATGGTTTCGCCAGGTTTTAGGAGCTCGTGGTACAGCACACCTTTCCCACAGCACACCAAACACACAGCATTGTCTTCTTGCCGAATCGATCTGGTTTTGCAGTTGATGTTGATGGCTGCCCCAGATTAACCCATGATTGTTTCCGTTTACGATTTTTAAAGTAAATCCATTTTCCATCGCCAGTAAAAATCCGATGCGAAACCGATTTTCTTTCGTGTCTTTGAAGCAAAATTTCACAAGTGTTTTTTCGGTTTCCCATCCGTCTTTCATTCAATTCATGTGGCGCCCATTTTCCACACTTTTGGATCTTTCCCACAGCTTTTAAACGGTCAGAAATTGTTTGTTGTGCAACATTTAACATTGCTGCCATTTGCTTTTGACTCAAAGTGTCATCTCCATTCAATATCGTTTGCAATTCGGCGTCTTCAAACTTTTTTGGTGGTCTTTTACGTTCTTCATATCTAACCTCAAAATCATTATTTCTGGACCGTTGAAACCATCTTTTGCATGTTGCTTCTCATAGAGCATGATCACCATATGCCTCTACAAGCATTTGATGCGACTTTGCAGCACTTCAAATGAAAACAAAAAATTAATGCTTGCCGCAAATCATCACTTTCTGGTACAAAATTTGATATTTTTAACACGATGAAAAAATATGATGTTGCCTGTTCAATGTTTAGATGTATACTCAATATTTTTCACAGATGGCATAGCAAACAAACACAAAAAAGTAAGGGCTCGTTCACAACAAATGGTCCCTATCGAGACATTTGTATCTTGACGCTCACTTCATGCCGGTATACCTGAGTTTCGCTAGTGAAGACGATTTTGCCATATATTTCGCATCTTGGCGCATTTCTTGCAGAATCCTATCAGAGAACGTGCGTGGTAAATAAATGGTTCAACGGATTTAATTCTTGAGTCAGCTTGATTTTGTATGCGTGTAAAAACTGTGAAAAGTTATCCGAGCGATGCCCAGGAAGTATTGGGCGTACACATACACACCAATCCACCCTTAAAAATGATGTGAAGTTAAAAAGAAACGTACGGTGTTAGGCAGCATGAAAACTTACCGTTTTATATTGAATCTTATTTTTAAGCATGTGTACGCAGAAAGCCAAACAATGAGCTTAGGGGAATACGTTAACAATGCAATGTACCTGTAAACATGGTAGCCGCTTAGTTATGGCTTGGTGTCAAAAATCCGCGTCTTAACCGGGACAATACATTGACATTTGGAGAAGTACCCTGGACTAAGGTGCTCAAAATTGGGCATAACCAATTACAACTAGACAACGAAATGCAGGTTAATCCATTACTTTTTTTTTTGTTTTTTGAAATTAGGATACACTGCACTGGAGCGCTCATACTCAAAAGCCGGTCCATTGTACTCAACACTGAACTTACCACAAGCCTGTGACTCCTGCAAAACTGACGAAATGTAGGTGTCATTAAACACCTGTTGAGCTGCTTGGAGAATCGGTTTGATATCAACTGGTGGCCCGTACTGTAAAAATTGCATTCATTCTCTATGCTAAATTGTGTATCATCGCCTATCAGGTGGTTAGTCTTTCGTTTTGACGATTCCCACTTGACGTCTTCGTCGCAGGAATATTGTTTTATAAGCAGTCCATTCCTTCATTTCCTCCCATTCATGAACATCGTACGACTGCACCCGCTGTACACGACACTTTGCACCGATTCGCACCGAACTTGAAGGCTACTCATGATTTTCCAGACAAAGCACCTCGTAATCAGTTCAAAAACGATTACACTGCTTCGCAGCCCCCTGGGAGGTTATGAAGAATCGCTCACCTCCCCAGTCATTGGATCCGAAAATTACCTGAACGACTGCAGCAACTAGTGTGGACATGGTGCACATGCCAGGGTGACCAGTGTGGCAGCCAACCCCATCCATTGCAGCTCACATCTATTGTCAAGGGGAGTAATTTTTGTGCTACACGACTGTGGGTCTCACATATGCACACACACACACCTTCGTGCAAGGATCCCCCTATCCAAACCCGTCTTGTGTACCGCCCGACAGTTTCACGGACGGCAATTATGGAGTTTAAACTAAATACCATTGTACACTGCATGAGGTAAGTAATTTGAAGCTCTTCTCCGTGCGTTGCTTTGTTTGCTGGTAATGGAGCATGGCCATTAAGGACATTCAGTTTGTGTGATAGGGAGTCGTTTTTAGACAGATGCCAGCGTGTTGGCAGCAATGGAATGCACTGATATGGGAACCGGCGATAATGATGATGATGGTAATGGCGCAGCGGCAACAGCCGCCTGCTGCGAGGTTAGTTGTCGGGCGATTATGACAACGGAATCGATACGAAACGAACGTGTTTAATTGCTTTTCAGTTGTTGTAATGTGCTGGTTGGGAAGCGGCGTATTTGATGTCCCAATGGGGTGTTGGCCGCAAGAAGTTCCTAGAAAGTTGCTTCCCTGCAGACAAAATTAATTAAAATCTTGCAGTCTAGAGAAGGATGAGCTTGAGGAAAAAGTGTACCTTCTTCCTTTCGTAATTTAGAGAAAGGATTAAATATGTCGACTGAAACTAAGGTCGAAATTGTGTGATTGGGGAGATTAAAGAAAGTCTAACGACAAGGATAAACACAATGAGTTAAGTTCGGGAAGATTTCCGGATCTTCTCTGTTTCAAGGAAGCAGCCTAAGCCTGCCCAGCCACGGGGCAGAACTTTATCTAGTTCCATACCAGCCTGATACCATACCGCCACCTGATACGAGCAAAGGCTGTAGATTGACAGAGGAGTGCTTCAGAAGTGCTCTGAAGTGTCCTCATCTTCTACACAGGCGTCGCAAAGCGTGTCATCACTAAGCCCAAGCAGACGTAGGTGGCAAGCGAAGGTGGAGTGTCTCGTTGTACGCCGGCAAGTCGTCTGCGCTCTTTTCTGTCTAGAGATAACAGAAAAGCCCCGGATTTCTTGCTGACGTTCGTTAGCATGTGCTTGGTCAACCTGCATTCTGGATGGTCCTGCCATCTCTGGTTGTGCTATTGGGAGACCCAACAGTCGACGGAAGACCTAATCAAGGATGCGGGAAGTCCCAAGGGAGTTCGGGCCCTAATCAAGATGCGGGAGTCCCAGGGATGTTCGGGTCCTACAAGTACCTCTCTAACATCTTGCCTAGCAAGTTCATCAGCAATCTCATTTCCCATGATCCCGTGGGGTCCCGGGATATTGACAAGTCTCAGCGGATTTAGTGAAGTCAAGTGAAAATGTTCATTCCTTGACAATTTTGGAAGTGGTTCAAAGGTTGAATGAGGCCCTTAGCCCAATTTGGCCGTCGCCAAAAACGCTTTGTCCCTTCCTCCTATTCTTCGCAATAAAGGTAGTGTCTAATAGGATTGCAAACGTTTCCGAGTGGAAGACCGACGCTAAGTTAGCTAGAGATGCGTGAAGTCTAATGTTGTTGCTCTAGAACCCTCCGTCGTTTTGGAGCTGTCCGTAAAAAACCGAAAACATTCCCTTCCCGGCTTAGTTTCTGGCCAGAGCCAGTCGTGGACACGGGGAAAGCTGGCGCTTGGAGCTGTCCGCAAAAAACCGACAACATTCCCTTCCCGGCTTAGTTTCTGGGCAGAGCCAGTCGTTGACACGGGCAAAGTTGGCTCTTGGAGCAGTCCGCAAAAAACCGACAACATTCCCTTCCCGGCTTAGTTTCTGGTCTATCCAGTCGTGGACACGGGGAAAGTTGATTTTGTATGAGCGAAGCGATCATTGGTGACCCCGCTTCAGACGGTATGTCCATTGGAATGATGTCATAGGTGAGGTTATCAAAGGTCCAGTGCGAGTTGGACCAAAGACCATCACTGTTTAGCTGGGAGACGACTTTGATTGTACATCCCATGATGTGGACATCAAAGGGAGAGGGACTAAGCAGTGCATCAAGAGCAGAGCCACTCGTGCTAGGGAAACACCCTGTACAGCCGACTTGTTTTGTTTTGCTTTGTTGTTGACTGCACCAATCAGTTCGTACCATTTGGTTGGGGTGTCCTTCAGATCTTGAACAGCCTTCTCAACCTTACGCCTCGTTCTGGGTTTTGGGAGAGGTGCGACGCGTTTTCCTAACTCTTCCCTAAATCATAGCCAGCTTGTTCTCCTCAGGTTCATGTTCTTCTGTAAAATTGTGTTCGGAAGTCTCTGTATCTATGGTCAGACAGAACTTTTCAGTCTGAGATCTCCTTAAGATATCCATTTGATAGAGTTAAGTCGATTACTTCTTGCCTTCTTGTCGTAACAAAAGTTGGCTGGGAGCTGATGTTGCTTATGTTCACGACAGACGATAGTAAGTGGGGTTACTGGAGCATTTTAAAGAGTAAATCTCAAATCAACAAACAACAAATATCATCAACTTTGAAGTTTCTTTGGGTAACTTGCGTCGTCAGAGTCCAATGGAAAGGGCTTACCTAAATTTTGCATTGTTAAACAATTAATTTTTTGCGTAACTGCCACATTTATCTTTACAACAACGTTCTTAATTAATGTCGTCCTACTTTCTAGCTTTGTGAAGATGTCATTTAAATTTGGCTTTTTAACAATGGCTGGGTGATGACTTCGAAACCACTGACTATGCCTTCAAACGCTTTATAATTTTGTGGATCGTACTCAACAGCGTGGCCGCCGTGGTGTAGTGGGCAAAGTGCGATGCTCAAACGCCGAAGGGTCAAGGTTCGATTAACGGCTGAATACCTCGAATTTTTCACGGCACCACCTCTTTCGAGCTGCTGACAACTTTCAACGAGTAATAACGGTCTAAGAAAGCTTTTCAAACTTCGCCGTTCAGAGTCGGCAAAAAACTGTATGTCCCTTCTACTCGTGAGAGAACAGTAGCGCGCACAACACGAGTAGTTGATGAGCAAGCTGGGTCCTGGTCCCCCTGTGGACTGTCGCGCCAACAATTATTATTTATTATATTTTAATTCAACAGCATTCAACCATGTAAGGCTAAGGTGGAAGAGTAGTTAGAGGGAAGTGGTAGTTTGTCTTCAATCAAAACCTAGACGTTCTAGGTATTACTCGTTATTTTATCTGCAACTCGGTGTCTTACGCAAGTGACGTGCAGCAATAATGCTCACGACATTAAAGTGATTGAACAAACAACGTTAGCCGTCAATGAGAGGAAGCGGCTGAAAAAGATTTGGCAGTAAATGAGGGTAAAACGAGACAAGTGGCTTCACAAAGAAATGACACGTCTTTCTCAGTGTGGTTTAGGCCAGGAAATTCCACGATACACCAGATCTTCATTTTATGGCAGATCCTGGAAAAGGCCCACGAAGTGCAAATCCACACTCACCACCTATTCGTCGATTTTAAGGCTGCACGTGCCTGTGTGCTTAGAGACGAGCTATACAGTGCCATGTCTCAACAGACACCGAGACCTTTAATGTCAAAATAAACTTTAGATAAGGCTACGCATGTCTTGTACCTTCTTTGAGAAGATCGTTCGTAAGTCTCAAGTCAACGGCAGAGGCAAAATCTTTCAAAAGTTTGGTCAAGTGCTAGCTTATAATAATGTAATAATAAAAATTGTTGATGCGACAGGTTGACCAGGGCCTAGCTTGCTCGTCAACCACTCGTTGTGCGAGCTATTGTTCTCTCACGAGTAGAAGGGACCTACAGCGTTTTGCCGACTCCGAACGGCGAAGCTTGAGAAGCTTTTGTCTTGGACAGTTATAACTCTTTGAATGTTGTCAGCAGCTCCAAAGAGGTGGTGCCGTGAAAAATTCGAGATGTTCAGCCGGGATCCGAACCTAGACCCCCAGGCGTGTGAGCGTGGCACTCTACCCACTACGCCACGGCGGCAAAGTGCTAGCTTACGCTGAGAAAATTAACGTGATTGGACGAACACAGCGAACTTTTAATGAGGCGTTTGCTGACATTGAAGCGGAAGCGACAAATGAGTCTGGCGGTAAATGAGAGTAAAACGAAGTTCATGGTGTGGTCAAGGAAGGACACACAACATAAACGTCTCGAACAAAGCGTCACACTAGGCAGCGGAAACTTCAAGGCAGTCAAGGACTTCGTCTACCTCGGCTCCACGATAATTAGGGACAACAACAACAGTACCAAACTGAAACGCAGAATCGCTCTTGTCAATCGCTGTTTCTTTGGGCTTAAAAGCCAGTTGAGCAATAGAGCCTCTTCTCGAAAGATTAAGATTGCTTTATATACGCGCAACAATGGACTTATTGAGAGGCTAGTTCGTTGAACATCTCATTTCACGTTCGGGAACGGTCAATTGGCCGCCTAGATCGTGCGATTTAACGTCTTAAGACTATTTTTTGTGGGGATATGTTAAAGCTCATGTCTATACAGGCAAGCCCGCTTCAATTGACGCATTGGTAATCAACATTGAATCATTTATTCGTGAGATCCCTGCCAAAATGCTGGAAAGAGTATGCCAAATTTGGACTAAGCGGATGGACCATTTGAGGCGCTGTCAAGGTCGATATTTGCATGAAATAACCTTCAAACATTAAATTATATTATAGATTCAAATTAAGATTTCATGCATTTTTCTGAATTTTATGTGTTTTTCTTGAAAAACGTTCCTATAGCTTTTAAAAAATCACCCTCTATAATATAACAGCTTGATCATGCCAGTCCTACTTCAAGGCACGGAAACTTTGACGTTTCTAAAAGCGGATGATGAAGCCCTAAGTCTTTTCGAGAGAAAATGTCGTGCTTGCGATTTTTGGTCCTGTATGTGTTGATGGCATCTGGACCAGAGGATTAAACAACGAACTCTATGGAGCGTCTATAGCGTCTACGGATTCAAATTATATTAAATATGCTTTAGCTAGTTAGAGAGTACGAATACCTGTGCTCCGGCCCGAAAAATCTTCGATTCAGAGCCATAACACATAACGAAACAGAGGATGGCCTAGACTAAAGCGGCGCACACAAGTGGAGAAAGACCTAAATCAGCTTAAAGTGCGCAACTGGACTGACGAGAGATCCTGCATGCCGGTTTATTCATAGATCCACCACGGATTATAGCGCCACAACAACAAGAAGAAGTTTTTCTCAGGAATTGACTGAAATTGTATCCAATTTTTGCCTAAGGCCTTGTGGTGCTGCGGCTTTTCTTTGGTTACCTTAAAATTTTATATTGTTTTGTATGCTTTTTATAAATAAATAAATTTAAGTTCAATTATCGTTTGCGGCTTACTAGCCTAGATCAATGACTTCACACACAGTTATAAAGAAAATAGTCGAATAAGTCAAGTCATACGAATGAGGACGCTATGCCACAGGCCCAATTCTTGAAATAGCGCTCTCGCCACACTTCAGTAAATCTATTTATATGTAAGCCGTGTGGCTGGTGGCGCACCGTAAAACGGTTCTTGTGCCAACCTGATGTTCAGATGTAGACCAAGGTTCTAATTTTCACGTGAATGATTAATTTAAGACCTTCTTAGCCGGAAGCTCTAGCAGCGGTGATCATTTTTTTGCTGCGTGCGTTGTTATGAATCAATGCCATTGAAGCATTGTGTAGAGAAAATGTGGATTCACTTTGCTTTAAAAGCCGTTCAATTGTTGGTGTAGCAGATAAAAACACTCGTATTTTGTTCGATTGCATAACAAAAATATTTTATAAGAATTGACTACAGGAAAGTTAGGCTCAGAATAAAGCTGGAACACATACCTATATAGAAAAATTACATTCAGTACTATATATTAACAAACTTTCGTTGTAAAAAATTTTAAATCTGAATTTCGTGCAATAAGACTTGCGCTTCACTAGTTCCTGGTTCATGTCTATGATACGAGGGTTGCCTATTATATCTCGGAATTAGAGAACATAAACTGGTAGCCGTGGCGTAGTGGGTAGAGTGCGACGCTCACACGCCGAAGGGTCTAGGTTCGATTCGCAGTTCAACACCAATTTTTCGAATATTTAACGGCACCACCTCTTTCGAGTTGCTGATAACACTCAAAGAGTAATAACTGTCTGAGACAGCTTCTCAAATTTCCCTGTTCGGAGTCGGCAAAAAACTGTAGGTCCCTTCTACTCGCGTGAGAGAACAGTAGCGCGCACGACACGAGTAGTTGATGAGCAAGCTAGGCCCTGGTCCCCCTGTGGACTGTAGGGTCAACAATTATTATTAAACTGATATTAATTATCGAAAATAGCCTTATTGTTTTTTAAAATGCTTACCATTGAGATCTGTACACTTTTGCATGCGTTTGAACCAATTGTCGAAGCACTTTTGCCACTCTGATTGAGGTATTTCCAAAACATGCATTCTCAACACATCAACCGCTTCTTCGGGTGTCGAAAAACATTAACCTCTCATTTTATTTTTTACGTACGGGAATAAAAAGAATTCATTCGGTGCCAAGTCAGGACTAAACGGCGGATGACTCATCAAATCGATGTTTTGAGTGCTCAAAAATGCAGTTGTTGGAGCCGATGTGTGAGAGCTCGCATTGTCATTGTGAAGAGTGATCCGACTTCGGCGGTTGGTTCTCCTGATTTCTTGGAAGACAACTGATAAACAAATGGTTGTGTACCACTCAGAATTGACTGTCCTGCGTTGTTCTAGTGGTACAGTTGCGACATGTACAGTTTTTCCAAAAAAAATAGGCGACCATTTGCTTGAAAGTGGTGACGGTGGCGTAGTGGGTAGAGTGCGACGCTAACACGCCGAAGGGTCTAGGTTCGATTCCCAGCTCAACACCAATTTTTCGAATTTTTTTCACGGAACCACCTCTTTCGAGCTGCTGATAACACTCAAAGGGTAATAGTTGTCTAAGAAAGCTTCTCAAACTTCATATCGGAGCCGGTAAAAAACTGTAGGTCCCTTCTTCCGTGAAAGAACAGTAGCGCGCACAATACGAGTAGTTGATTATCAAGCTAGGCCCTGGTCCCTCTTTGGACTGTGGCGCAAACAATTATTATTATTATAATTATTTGCTTGGAAGTGCTTCGTACGCAATCAACTTTTGTAGGATTTGGCTCAATTTGAAGCACCCATACTGCTAAGACTGCTGTTTACTTTCGGGCTCATACGCGTAAATCCACGATTCATCACCTAACACAATGTCATAAACGTGTTTCGAAGCTCCGTGATCGTATTTTTGGAACATTTCTTTCGACCAATCGACACGAGTCTTTTGTTGAGCGATTGACAAATTGTGTGGGATCTAACGCGAACAAATTTTTTTGTCGGTCAAATGTTCATGCAATGTTCAATGTATGCTGGTCCCACTAATGCCCGAGATTGTCTCAATCTCACAATAGGTCACATGACGATCTTGCAATATCAGTTGGCGCACAGCATTAATGGTTTCCGGAACAACAACTGATTTTGGACGACCTTCACGAAATTCATCTTTGAGTGAGCTACGACCTCGGTTAAATTCACCATACCATCGATAAACACTGGTCTTTGATGGAGCTTCATCGCCAAAAATTGAATTAAGTTCATTTTTTGGGCGAGATGAATCTTGTAAGTTAATGTAAACAACACAAATAGCGCTCGTGTGTCAAAACGTCCTGAGTACGTATAACCTCAAAATGTCAAACCTTAGGATAGGGCTGACAGTTGCCAGTGTGCAACACTACGGTTGCCAGTTTGTAACACTACGGTTGCCAGTTTTCAACACTACGTATGCCCAATCTTGAAATATAAAAGGCAACCTACGTATCAAAACTATTAAAAAAATATAGCGTCGTCTATAGTTCCTGTCAAAAGAAAGTTTCAGCGTCCCAATTGAAAACCCTTTGCATTGAAAGGGATTATTCAACAATCACTTCAAAACATTTTCTTTGAAATAAAAGTAAACCGTTTGAGATATTTTAAAAAACTCTATCATCAACTTGAATTAAGACGTTCTCTCGTTCCTTGAATGCATTATCGTCGGCACTCATTCAGTTAAGTTCGCTTAAAGAGCGCTTCGCAAATGAATAGTTTTAACTGCTAGTTTTAAATGCTAGTCCAATAGACACTCAGCGTGTCTGTAAATTCATTTCAAATGTTTACTGATAGATGCTAGCAAAGTCCGAGCTCTTCACATTCCGTTCTTGTTCATTTGCTTTTAACATTTTATTGACGTTTTTAAGGATAATTTGCCTGGGACTGGATTTCGAAGAAAAGGCAACCCATCGCTGAATCGTTGAGCACGAACTCTTCCTAGGTGTATAGTTAAAAACTGTCTTAATTAACGGTTGTAGTAACTTTTAGTTCATATCATCTCTGTGAAGTTGTTGAGTAATTGTTCGAAAAGCTCTAACTTTCGGAGTGTAAATGTAATGGCAAACGGTATGGCTGAGGCAGACATAAAAAGCAAGAAAGGAAGGTAGTTTTCTTTGGCGGACACCTATCTAAATTTGTTAATTCATTTTACCTGACTGACGGCGCTTTCCGTCATGTAATTGAGTGACGCGATATTCGATGCTATAGAGCCTAGCTTCTGCGGCCGCCGTGATGTAGTGGGTAGAGTGCGACACTCAAACGCCGAAGGGTCTAGGTTCGATTCCCAGCTCAACACCAATTTTTCGAATATTTCACGGCACCACTTCTTTCGAGCTGCTGACAACACTCAAAGAGTAATAACTGTCCAAGAAAAAGCTTCTCAAACTTTGCCGTTCGAAGTCGGCAAAAAACTGTAGGTCCCTTCTACTAGCGTGAGAGAACAGTAGCGCACACGGCACGAGTAGTTAATGAGCAAGCTAGGCCCTGGTCCCCCTCTGGACTGTAGCGCCAACAATAATTATTATTATAGAACCTAACTTCTAAAGCTTCCATATGCTACAGAAGCTAGGCTCTGATTCCACAAATGGCTACGCGTGCTATACACCTCTCAAGAGTTTAAAGAATTTCCAGTTTTTCACCGACTCCGAACGGCAAACGAACGGTTTACGTCTCAGGTTTATAAGCAAAAAGATTTGAACATAATTTTAAAAGTTCTATAAGTTTTAATAAAACCTTTCGATTTAAGTACCGTCTCTTTACACACTAAGATGATGCCTCTAGAATTGGCAAAAGCAATAAATATTAATGTTCACAGCTACCTAACGGGCCTGTTAAAGATTGGCCTCGACAGATAGGAAAGCTCATTTAAACTGTGAAACGAGGGGTGCAATTTGGACTTGTGCCAAAAACATTACTCGGCTAGGTAGTTCTAAGTTAGCATAGGCGCCCAGAAGCATTAGTTAAAGGATAGAAGGTAGATTGTTAAGTCAGGAAAAATGTTCTACTCAATTTGGACGATGATAAACAAGAATTCCGTCCCCGACGTAGCCGATGTGAAGACACCCCGTTATCCGTTGCGAACGCCGTCAGCAGTGTTCCGCTATAACGATCTAGTGATACCCAGATCCAGAGACGTGAAGAATTTGTATCCGGCGAGTGATTAGACCACTTCCTCCACCACGGGCATCGGGAACTTCCTTTTCACCGTCACCTTGTTCAACGCTCGACAGTCGATGCAAAAGCGGTCTATTCCATCCTTCTTTTTGGTGAGGGTCATAGGTGCACAATAGTCGGAGCATGACGGCCGTATCACCCCCTGCTTCAGCATCGCGGACGCCATCTCCTTCGCAGCCTCCCTCTTCGCAAACGGTAGTTTGTATAGCTGGACGCAAACCGGCGTTGTTGTCGTGAGCTCGACGCAACACTCCCGGAAGCGGTACACCCAGCTCCTGATCATTCATGGCAAAGCAATCCCGATATTTAGTGACAAGGGCGTGCAGTTTCTTTTTGTCTCCTTGGCCCAGTTTCCCGGTGTCCAGGTCATTCAGCGACAGCTCGCGCCTTTCTGCTCTGCAGCCTTCCGCCACCAGTAGCGCTTGGGGTGTCTCTGACATACAATCGGTGATTGCGATGCAGTTGTGGGTTTTCACGATCCTGACCTGAGGTTGGTCCAGCAGCTTTCGTCCGTTCAACATTGGGTATGGCTGGCTCTCGTCAGGCATCAGCTGCAGTTGATCAGCTGCGTTTGTTGTCGCCGATAATCTGCTCGTTGCTGTCTCCGAATCAGCTGAGAGAAGGAAGTGGGGTATGACGCGCTGACCTGCGATGAGCTCCGGGATGACTGAAAGCGAAAGGGATGCCCACGTCGGGGACAAAGGAGGAGCTGTTAGCTAGGTTGCTGAACACGGCGAATAATGTAATGAGTTTAATTGATGCCACGAAATGAAACTACGGACGGCGTTAGTTCAATGACCTTTATTCAATTTAGTAACCGCGTTGGAATCTGATTATCGACTGTGCCTGCACAGTCTCTGACGGTGGCTTTTATACGTTGCAATAGGAGCGTTACTGCTCGGATATCCTATCATTGATCTCGTCCTCGAGATCGGAGCTATCCTCCTCGCCATGGTCACCCACAAAGCCTTCTTCTGGGAGCTAGCACCAGCGCTTGAGCTTGTCCCACGCCATGACGGTGTTCAGCTTCCGTTGTTCGCGTTGCGTGTCGTGGATGTTCTCTACAATGTACCTATCGTTGGGCAGAACCTTGGTGACTATGTACGGCCCGCGATACCGGGGCTCCAACTTCCTCGAATCGCCCGTAGCCGCAGGCTCGTGCTCGATGAGAACGAGGTCCCCTGTGTGGTACGCCGTTGGGCGTTGGCGCTTAGAGTCGTACCTCCTTTTCTGTTGCTGCTGGCCGAAGCTGATGTCGAACAAATCTGCTGGACCGGACGGACTTTCCGTAGAACTATTTAAAGCAGCTGGAGATAACCTGAGTAAGTAAGTAAGTAAGGAAATGCTTTGGTTGGACGAATGTACCAGCTCATCTATAAGATATGGTAAGAGGAAATCATGCCCAAGGAGTGGAATCCCAGCGTCGTTTGCCCGGTTCATAAGAAAGGAGACCCCTTTGACTGCGGCAATCATCGAGGAATCAGCCTTCTTAACCTCGCCTACAAAATTTTCTCCCTCGCATTGTGTGAGCGTCTGAAACCGTTTGTCTAAAACCTGATAGGTACCTCTTAGTGTAGTTTCGCAGAAGGAGCTTGGGCTAAGTGATGTCACACTTTGCGACGCATTTTTTTCCGCTGATCTCTAGACAGAAACGAGTGCAGACGACTTGTCGGCGTACTGAGGGACACTGTACTTTCGCTATGCACCTAAGTCGGCTTGGGCTTAGTGATATCACACTCTGCGACGCCTGTGGAGAAGGTGAAGACACTTCAGAGCACTTTCTTTGTCAGTGCCCCGCGTTCGCTCGTATCAGGTGGCGGCTATTTGGCGCTGATGCTGTGGAAACCGAAAACCTAAGTTCTATATCACAGAAGCGCTTCTTGGTTTTTCTTCGGAAAGCCAAGAAATTACATTAAATGAAGGTTACTGCCTGGTAGGACAATGGACTAGTATTTGAGTTTGAGCGCTCCTTTGGAGAATATCCCAACCTCCAACAAAAAAAAATTCTACGAGTGATATCCGCAATTACCAACCCATTAGTCTGAGGAAATAAGAGTTCTCCCGTTGTGAAATTTGATATGTTTGTGCTATTTGAAAGTTTAAAATTTTAACGGAAAAGGTTTTATGTGTAAAAAATTTGGTGAAAGTCGGCATTTGAGGCATTTCCCATCTTTTCTGACCACCTGTTAAAGGCAATTCCTCCAAATCCACATTGACTGGGGTCTGCACTTAACACAGAACATTTTCACGGCACTTTTACTTTTGAGTTTTGTTTTAAACAACTTACAGTTTCTTCGACTTTAATTTCTTGGAATAGTTACCGTAGCTACCTATCAATAGGTCCTGCAACAACAGGAGCACTTGTTGATGAATTTAGGATTGAGTCTCTTATGGTCCTTGCAGACTGGAAGTCTGTCCAATTAATTTAATTATCCACCTTAAGAACACTCTTATAATCAGTATTAAATTGATTCATCAAATTCCAAGAACAGACTGAAAAACGAAACCTGGAGCTACTCCATCAAACATTTCTCGTTGACTGACATCCAGATATTCTTTACCCCAGCCAGTCTGCAGCAAAACGCCCTCCCTTTACACAGCTCTCCTTTCAATGTATCGAAGACCGACTTTCTCATCTCAGTCGACACATACCCAAGTGAGAACCGAAACAGAACTGAAACTAATTTATTAATCTGCAACTGAAAATAATTTTCCATCGTCATCGCAAGGATCCGCATTCGAAGTGAATATTGTTTCGCGAATTTCAAAGTTGTCATCATTTTCTCAAATTTATCATCGTTATTGTGATAAATAATTTAGGGGGATGAGCGTTTGCAGAGAAAACTCGATTGTCGAAACTCTAATCAAGTATTCTTGAATGTTTCGGCTTCTTCTGTGTCTGACTTTCGGTTTGGTGTAGCCTGACATTCTTACATTTTTCACTCGAGACCGGCCTTAATAATTCAGGCCGTCGACAGAGATTGTTGTGAGAATGCTGTAAAAAGTCAAATAGTGAGTAGGGCTTAATGGAGACTCCATTAATTTGTCCTCATTCCGCGATGGAGTCTGGGGTTTTGGTTGTTTCAGAGGATACTCTATCGTGTCTGATTTTACAGACGCTAGGACCCACATGAGGTTACTCCGCCAGTTGTTCACAGCCAACCTCCGTCCATGATGCTCTCTCTGATTAAATCACCCAAATCAAGTTACGTGTAAAAAATGCATTCTCCAAGCTGCAACTCTCTTCCACCGTCCCGCCCTCTCACTCTGGGACTGCACTTTCACTTGATATAACAAAAGTTCCATCCCGCTTCCACCTAGCGGCACTGAAAACTTTTCATTTTAGGGACAGTTTCCCCCTTCCTCCTCGCTGGGCCGACTGTGCCTGATTCATTCCTGGTGCCGTCAGAATGCAACAACTCATACCTCACCTGGGATGGGGCACTTTCACTGAGACTTGGCTCCCGCATTTAATTAAAAAGTTAACGTCAACGAAAATACATTTAAATCACGAGTGTAGAGAGACGAAATTAAATTTCGACCGCCCGCCACCGCCGCCACTACAGCCACAGGCCAGAGCCGTATTTTTTTAATTTTCACGTCGCATCGGCTCGCCGCCACCGCTACAATCTCATCTGTTTTCATTAAATCGTCCGTCCTTAGACGAGCGCTCACTCGTGTGTGGTTCCAGCATTCAGCAGAGCTTGCCGGCTTGCCGGCACAAAGTCAGCCTGAGATGGGTGCGCAAATGCGGCAAACGCAAAAAACGTACAACACATACACTCACATTTGTCGGCAAACAATCCGTTTGAATTGCAATTTTTGTTGCGCAGAAAAAACGCTGTGTGTCCAGGCCCTTTGTGTCGGAAATAGACTCATCATCGTGCACGTATCCACGTCAGAGTGACAGCCATAAAATTGTCAGTCGTCTGTATAAAAAGGCAAAATAATCACTGCTGCTCTCAGTCCGTTTTTGCGTTCAAATGCGGGGATAATTGCGCGTGTGTCTGTTGGGCGGTGGCGACTATAAATATGCGTGGAACGGGAAGGAGACGCTTCCGTGCCACGACGAAAGTGGTGCATAACCGATGCGGATGTGCTTCGATTCCGTCACTGCGACGCTTCGTTGAAGTCTCGGTATTTGATTAAGATTCATTTCAGTGAAACGCAGGCATTTATGGAAAGAGCGGCATTCTTGCAACGGACGATGATGAGGTGACGACGGCAGTGCGTAACTCACGCCTTAGGTCAACAACTGCTGATGGCGAGAGTTTGACACCACTGCCAGCAGAAAAAGACTCGGGTGGTGTGATAAATGCGTTCTGAGTACAGTGCTTTGGTGGAAATTCTCTCAACGACAGTTCGGCATCACTCCGTTCAATATTCGTTCACACAGTCGAGCTCATTTTTGTTCACCAACGCCGCGGACCATTTGGATTTGAGAGCAGCACTGCTTGAAGTGATTTCGGTTATTGAAACGCGTTTTCCCCGCACAGAGCGCCTCACTTCTGAATTTGTCTCCGAAAAGAAAACAGTCTCGACCAAGGGGAAACAAAATAGCTCGCCACTAATTCGGAGAGAAAGTCTTTCAACCAGAAGCGCGTAATCCGCTTGCGTGTTCGATTTCATTCGATTGTGAACCTTTGGAAAACTGTTGGATCGATATGCGAATGCCCTTTCAACTTAGCGATGATCTTTGCCTAAGAAGAGTTTACAGCGCTGTGAAGCTAGTGACCGATTGTAACGAGCTACTCTGACGAGTACACAACCGTTGCTTGTAAAATGTTGTTATCGAGTAGTTTACCGCAAGCGTCTGTGACGCACCTTCATTTACTCCGTAATGACAGGTCCCACCCCGATTCATTTAATACATCTCCAGAGAGTAACTGGCCGAGTTAGAGATTGCCTGTGGCGTGTCTGTAGCTAGCTTGTTCTTTACTTTACTCAGACTTCATAACAATTAGATCTCCTCTATCAAAACCAATCACCCTTAGGAGTTAATCTTTCCACAGGGGTTGGTTGTAACGATTTTGATTTTAACGAGTGGACCATATTTTACGAGTGACTGTGACTTAATCTTCAGCTAGCTTTTGCAACTAGCCCAGATGGACTGACTCTGGCATATAACTAGCATATATATATATGGCGGTCATATAGCGAGTCTATTGCAAGCATAAAGTGAACACATGGCGAGCATATAGCGAGCATAAAGCGGGCATATAGCGAGTACATAGCGAGCATGAATAGAACATATGGCGAGCATAAAGCGAGCACATGACGAGCATATAGCGAGCATAAAGCGGGTATATAGCGAGAATATAGCGAGCATAAAAAGAACATATGGCGAGTATAAAGCGAGCACATGACGAGCATATAGCGAGCATAAAGCGGGTATATAGCGAGTATATAGCGAGCATAAAAAGAACATATGGCGAGTATAAAGCGAGCACATGACGAGCATATAGCGAGCATAAAGCGGGTATATAGCGAGTATATAGCGAGCATAAAAAGAACATATGGCGAGTATAAAGCGAGCACATGACGAGCATATAGCGAGCATAAAGCGGGTATATAGCGAGTATATAGCGAGCATAAAAAGAACATATGGCGAGTATAAAGCGAGCACATGACGAGCATATAGCGAGCATAAAGCGGGTATATAGCGAGTATATAGCGAGCATAAAAAGAACATATGGCGAGTATAAAGCGAGCACATGACGAGCATATAGCGAGCATAAAGCGGGCATATAGCGAGTATTTAGCGAGCATAAACAGAACATATGGCGAGCATAAAGCGAGCACATGACGAGCATATAGCTAGCATGTAGCGAACACATAGCGAGTATATAGCGAGCATAAAGTGAACACATGGCGAGCATATAGCGAGCATAAAGCGGGTATATAGCGAGTATATAGCGAGCATAAATAGAATATATGGCGAGCACAAAGCGAGCACATAGCGAGTATATAGCGAGCATAATGCGGGTATATAGCGAGTATATAGCGAGCATAAAAAGAATATATGACGAGCATATAGCGAGCATGTCGTGAGCATAGCGAGTATATAGTGGGCATACAGCGAGTATATGGCGGGCATATAGCGAGTCTATGGCAAGCATAAGGTGAACATATGGCGAGCATATAGCGAGCATAAAGCGGGCATTTAGCGAGTATATAGCGAGCATAAAGAAAATATATGGCGAGCATATAGCGAGCATGTCGTGAGCATAGCAAGTATATAGTGGGCATACAGCGAGTATATGGCGGGCATATAGCGAGTATATAAGGAGCATAAAGAGAACATATGGCAAGCATATACCGAGCAATGGGGCTATAGCGAGTGATTATAAAGAGTTAATTTCCTATTGCCTACGACGCTTCTATACCGATTAGCTGTAAAGAGTATTTGACAAATGGCTGTGACAGATGTCTGAACGATTGTTTCTGTTGGGTTCGTAGTTATAGAGATTGTATATGTATAATTCTACAATGTGGTTTTAAAAGTGTGTAGTCAGCGGCTGGACTTTGTATCCGAGGCATTGGAACAACGCAACAGAGGTCGGCCTGAGCTAAGGTGGCGCACACAAGTGGAGAAAGACCTCAACCAACTGGAGGCAGCTGGCGTAAGATCGTGCTGGCTGGAGAGGCATATTGGTTGAGGCTCAGATCCACCTCGGACTGTAGTCCTCTCTCTTACCGATCGTTGGACATAGCTCGGCTTATATAACAGCTTGATCATCCCAGTCTTGCTTCATAGCACAGAAACTTAGACGTTAATAAGGAAGCGGATGAGGAAGCCCTTATTCTTTTCGAGAGAAAAGATTTGTGTGCGATTATTGGTCCTGTTTGCGTTGATGACATCTGGAGGAGAAGACTTAACGACGAACTCTATAAGCTGTTCACCGACATACGCCTGGTCAAGCGTCTTCGGATACAACGCTTCAGATGGCTAAGCCATGTAGAGAGTATGGACAACACTGCTCAGACCCGAAAAGTTTTCCAATCTCAGCCATTGGGACAATGCAACAGCGGACTGCCTAGGCTAAGATGGGGCACAGAAGTGGAGAAGGACCTCAACCATCTTGGAGTGCGCAACTGACGGGATCTAGCGAAAGATCGTGCTGGCTAAAGAGGCATGTTGGTTGAGGGCCAGGTTCACCCCGGACTGTAGCGCCACAAGAATAAGAAGAAGAAGTGCTGTACAATTCTATAGGAAGTAGCTGTAACGAATCTGTGGTGAGCAGCTACCGTGAATGTACGTCGAGTCTACGCGATACCATTGTCAAGAGTAACTAAAATGTGATTCTCGTGAAGAAGTGTTTTCGAAATTCTAATGCTGGCGGCAGGGTAACCAAGACTAGGCTAAGCCGGTGCTCCTGTCGTAAGTCTGCAGGAGGACTTTCCTTTAAGGCTGCTATTGTATACGCGGAACATTACAAGGATTCATACATGAGTCCTCGTCTTCTTTAATCCATTTTCTGTTGAGTCCGTAGCTGTAGAGAGTTTTTTTGTGGACTTACCACTTGGTTGCGAAAGGTTTGCAGCGAGCGGCTGGACAAGTTGTTACCGCGTAGCTGTAACGTATTTACGCCATATGTCTGTCACGAGTCTGTAAAGTCTGATTGAGCTGGATGTGTAAGAAGTGTCTTGCAAGTGGCTTGGGGGAGTCCTTAAAGAAGGTCCAGGACTGGTCCCAAACGGCAAGAACAGCACATCAAAAATAGGACTAGCCACATGTCTCCCCCTCCCCATCAACCCAATGAATCCATCACAGCCAAATATTTATTACCTTTTCCCAAAAAAAAAAAATCGTCCAGAATTGGGGATAATTTACTTAAAACGTCTTAGCACTCGCCACTATCAGGAGATTCAGCGAAAATCCTGAGCAACCGCCCACAACTACCCAGGGCACTTTGCATATTGCAGAGCATAAGCCAAGTCCGACTACATAAACTACCATTGTGGCCCGCTTTCTTTGAGGGGCTTAAACTGTAAGCGATTTCTTCATTTTTTTTTGTGGGAAAATGCAAATTTAAGTGCTATTTACTCAATCCACACCATCACGTCCAGTATCCCACTGTGGAGAGAGAGAAGGAGATGTCGAGGCGGTGATGGTGGCGCACAGGATCGTTCCTCATCCGGGCTTTGCAGGGTTTTCCTCTTGGGTTCTGCCATGTTTTTGTTCATTTTTTCCCCTCCACGGCCCCGACTCTCCGTCGCTTGTAGCACGATTTATTCAAAAATAATCACCATCCGTCCTCCATTCATCATGACACGGTCTGCAGTCGTCAACCATTTAAGGCGAATCACATTTTTTGCTTCTTCTCAAAAATAAATATACACTTGGGATACTTGGGCATGACGTGAAACGGCCGAGAGTTGAACGGCGCGAGGTGGAGCACGGCAAGAGGAACCGACATCGGGTGAGATGGAAACAGGCCAACTACTGTGTCGGGTCGTTTCGGTGATTCTCCCTCAGCTCTGCGCTGGCTCTAGAGCTGGTTGCCGGTGACGATGCTGTCGCCTTGCATGATGATGCTGATGATGAGGATGACGAGGACGAGGACACCGTACGTGGAATGGAAATCGCAGAAATTGTTCTTCGTTCCTTTGCTTTGGTCTCTGGCACACCATCCGAAACGGTGTGGCCTTAAGTCCGAGTAAAGTATTTTGTACTTTGGGAATTAATGCCGGCACAGGGTGACTGGGAAATGTCGGCAAAAAGGATGAAATCCTCACGAGATTTTTTTTTGCAATTACTCGAATTCGGAAGGTGCTTGGGGGCCGAGGAGATTGCCTCGTGTTGGTTGGGAAGGCGCCTTATGAGAAAAGTATCCGCCTCAGGGTGAGAAAGAGAGCCCTCCCGGAAAAAGGGTGAAAATGTGATTAGAAGTCAGCTTCGAGTAGTTATAAATCCTACACTCTGTGGCTTGGGGAGAAGGACCTACGCACCTTCGCTTACAGATTTAAATTTGAATGAAGAGGGAATAACACTTGCGTCATTTTTCACAGCTCACACCTGCGGGGCGTCGGACAGGAATACGAGGGCAGGCGATTTATGGTGTCGTAATGGTTGCGATGGCTGCTCTGGTGCGAGCCTTGTGATATTATTATTTTCCTGCCGGAGAACAAGTTTAAAATTCTATTAAAGCTGATGGATTTTCATGAGAATAACGTGAGCACATTTGGGCGGAAAATATTACAGGCGACGGCGAATAGTCTGGTTGCTGGAAGCCGAGGAAATGAATTGTACATCAAGGGATTAGCGGAAGCCAGTGAAATGTTGGTTCCGGAAAGGAGATGGTTTTTCTTTGTTTTGAAAGTCTGTGGTGAACCAGGCCTAGCTTACTCATCAACTACTCGTGTTGTGCGCGCTACTGTTCTCTCACGAGTAGAAGGGACCTACAGTTTTTTGCCGACTCCGAAAGGCGAGATTTGAGAAGCTTTCTTAGACAGTTATTACTCTTTGAGTGTTGTCAGCAGCTCAAAAGAGGTGGTGCCGTGAAAAATTCGAAAAATTGGTGCTGAGCTGGGAGTCGAACCTAGTCCCTTCGACGTGTGAGTGTCGCACTCTACTGTCTGTTGCTTGCTGTGGGCTTTAATTTTGAAAAGATGATATTTGATTTGACCGATGAATAGTGAATTTGATGGATGAATAACGATAAAATTGCAACAGAAAATATTTGCTTCTATCGGAAAATTTTTTTTGCGATGGTTAGAATTGAGCCCGACCATGGGAACTTTTTCGAGAATATGTGCTTCAAGTAATATTACTTTCACTAGGAACACAGTAGTGCCTCCCTGAGCTAAAACTCCAACAACAAGCATTACGTGATCTCGGTCAACGTTGAAAACAGTTGTGTTTCAAGGAAGCCTAATTGACGTTAGTTTCGCAAAGTAACGACTAAGAAGGAACAGCGCTATGCTTACGTAACGCAATCTTCCATAGCAAATTACATTTCCTTTAATGCAAGAAGCGGGCTGAGGTCCACGAAATAAAATGTTCGCCTCTTCCTCGTTTGCTTAGTGACTAACTTAAACAGGGTCTAGTGGATTTCGAAGAACATTCGCTCTAAATCAGCTTCATTCGATTTCAAAGTATACATTACTGTTTTAAGAACATTTTATGTCGCTTGCTTAATTAATTTTCGGGGAAGGCGAAAGCTGAGTTTTGAATCGAAAAATTAAACACCGTTAATATAAGGTTGTCAAACATCTCCCTTCCGCTTTTTTGATCTTCGTTGAATCACTGGCGTTCAACGCCTTTTCGAAACACGACTGTGAGAGATTAAAATCATAACAGGCGTTACACGGATTATTTTTCGAAAAACGACATTTTGTGTTTGTGGAACGTAGTTTTTTGGTATTTTGGAGTGGTGAGCCGTTAATCAAAACGACTTTTTTTTGGCGTTGAGAAATTCGTGAACGTCAGGGAATATACATTTATTTTAAATATTGGCTTTGTTCATGGTTTTATTTATGTTTTTAAGTGTAGAAGCTATAAATATTGGGTTGGAAAGTTAGTAAATTTGGAGTTCACTCATAGACGGCCTTAGTTGAATTTTGAGGTTTGTTGACGTAATCAGAATCGACTAGGCCATGAAGAGCTAACGGACACCACTACTCCAGCCCGAAAAGTCTTCGAATCTGTGGCATTGGGCCAACGAAACAGAGGACGGCATAGGCTAAGGTGGCACATACAAGTGGAGAGGGACCTCAACCAAATTCGTGGTCTTTCTAAGAAATACCAGAAGGCGCACCTGTGGTAAAGAGCTTAAGTTTTCAGCTCCCACCACAAGCGCCCAACACCCGTCACCATGAGGCTGGTGCCATAGGAGATGCAACAGGAGAGAAGCAGTTTGAGTTGTACCAAAGCCCATTCCGGTGTAGACGGAAGATGGCCTTGATTGTACTTCCCATGATGTGGATGTCAAGAGAACGTACATTAAGCAGTGCAATTCAAGAGCAGAGCCATGAGTGCTAGGGAAAGCCCCTGTGAAGCCGAGATAGACTGTTTTTTGAAGCTTGGTGCAAGCAGCACTCACTTATTTGTGCGAAAGCTTGTTCCACCAAATGACTGATGCATAGGAGAGAAGAGTTGCCATGTAGATCCACACAGATCTTATTGGTGGAAGGCCCCAAAATCCCCTCCTCTCAGAAGACTGGTGCTGTTCATCCAGACTTCCAGGGCTTTCAAATGTAAAACAGCCCGAAAACATGTCTTTGGGGGGTGTTTAGGCCCTTGAACTTTATGACCAGGTCGGTATTTTTCTTTCGGACTTTTTCTGACTACACTTACCCGATTTTGGGCCTCAAAGTGACTCTCGTCCACTCTCCATTCTAAGTGATTCTTAGTCCAATTTAGTCGCTTCTGCCTCTTTTCGGTCAGCAGCTGTTTTTTCCAAGGCTTTCTTGCCTTTCCATCAATTTTCAGAAGAAGCCTACGGATGGTAGACGCATCTACCTGTGTACCAGCTGTCTGTTTATTATTCTATTATTCTGTTTATTATCTTAACAGAATGGAGAAATTAAGGTTTCACTTTTCTGAAGCCTAAATGGTTGCTGTCACTGATAATATTGCTACTTTTACAAGGCCAGTGTGTCAGTCTACGGCTTTGGGGCACTAGTTCTTCGATATTGTTGCGGTGTGCAGAATAAATTGAAGCCCTAAACTGTGTTTTTAATACTCTCTGACCAAACCAATCGGAAAATTAAACGGAATAAAGTTTAAAGGAAATCTTCATCTATTTGAAGGTCTCCACAACAGAAATTCCAGTTCTTAGTAGATTGTTATAGAACATGGTTCCTTCATAGTTTCAAGCTCTAAGGCGACACGTTCACGTTTTATTGTTTTCGTGAGAAGAAACAGCAATGGCGTGAAATTGTGAGCACATTTCAGTGGCGGAAGAAGGATCAGGCCATGTGTCTTTTGAAGAAGCCGCAAAATCAAGACGGAAACCATTGAAATAGTGTCACTCTCATCCATCTAATACCTTTGCAAGAAAAGGAAAAGAATGTCAACAATCAACGCTTCACGAAATTCAAAGAAAATCGAAGCAACTTTTATGTCAGCTGCAATGGGCTGCCTCGGAGCGGCTTCACATCGTCAGTCCGGAAGTGATTGAATGCAAAAAAGACGTCACACCTGTCTTCATATCAAGAACTCCAGCCGCAACTGTGATCAGATATTCATGGGATTCCCTTCCGTGCAAGCGCTCACACAAACAAAATCCACACGACATCCGCATCACTCACGCAGAATTTGCATTTGATGCTGTAAACACACCCCGAAGGTGACTGAATCCAGCAGCTTTTGGCATTTCATTCCACCGCTAATCTAGATCCTTTTGATTGAACTTCTATGCGCCTGGAGCCATGCTTTGGAACATAAATCGTTAATCAGAGAAGCGCTATGCCTAGCGCCCCGCACTAATTAGTCCATACTTGCGTTAGCAGGGGCTGTCTGTTACGCACTTGGAACCCCTCATCACCACCTGAGCTCACTTTCCGCTTGGTAACAAGATGTTTTCTTACAAATCTACGAAACGAGTGAATTCAACTTGAGGGACAATTGAAGGATACCTCCTTGGCGGGAGTGCTCTTGAAGCTTTCCGCTCCTTATTTCCGTCAGCGAACTGCGAACTGAAGTGGAAAACGACACATTTCCGTTGCACACCGTTCTGCACATATTTACCCGTGCCCTCATGGATGGCTGGAAGATGCATTGTCGTTGTGTAGGTGTGTTTTCCTCTCTCCTGGTGCATTGAATGCACATGCTGGCTGGAGGAGATTTTCTGTGTTGCCCGTACTCTGCCCCCGGGGATGGTGGTGGCCTTTTTCTGCGTTATTTCCTGGAATTAGTTCAATCATCGTCGTTTCTCGGCGATGGGGTCTGTGAAAGAAGTTGGGGATTGCACAGGAGACTGTTCCAGGGAAGGATGAAGGAGGAATTCTGCTCGGCTGTGCTCCGATGAGCAGTGCTATGCAATCGTGTCGGTCCGGCTGTGGTCTTGTTGTGGAGTTTCTTTTTTTCTAGCTTCAACGGTGCTCGACTGTATGCATGGATGGATGAGATTACCAGGAGGAGGGGTGAAGGTTGTATACGCCGATGAAATGCTCTAATGAGAGATTCCTTGATCCGATTTGAAGTATCGACGGATGTGCTGCTTTATTTGTTTTTGGTTTGTTCGCCCGAGTGATGTAAGCCCACGATTTCGTTTCGCAACAGTAGACCCACATCCCCAGCGGACCTTATCGACCAGCCTCTCAAACTCGCATAAATCAAACGCATCCCTTTGAGCAGAACAAACCATGCTGAATCTATGCGGTTGAATGCAAATGACCCGCGTATCACCAAGCAACCAACAGATGCACCCACCCTTCGATGCGGAACAAAGGAGCTGGTTCATGGCCTGCTGACTTGGGACAATGGGGGACAAACTAAAAGTCATAATCACCCCTTAGTTGGGAGATAACAATCGTTTTTGTCCATAATTTGTGCATAATGACCTCGTTACAAAGCGATGATGCCGCCAGTTGGCAGGCACCCACGCAACCGTGCGCCCCCATTCAATGCGTTCTAATCCGCCCTAACACTTCATCGGCACACTCAGCCGCCACCACACCCCCGACCTCATCACCTACCTCAGTTGCCGTCAACAACACCCTGGTGATCGATTCGATTTATCTCTTCATCCTGTCGGAAGGACATACACACGCAGGCAACAAAGCGATAAATGCCCTCAATCGAGGCAGCAGACACACCCTATCGTCTTCTTGACTCCTGACAATCAACCCGCAATAGCCTCCGGTCTTCTATTGCGCTGCGATGTTTGTCGCGGCCCTTGACGCACGTAGCGTCACGCAGTTCGGAGAAAATAATTATCGAGTCAACCCCACTCAACCTCGTCCTTAAAGCGATAATCTCCACGAGGGATGAACGCACTTTGACTCAGATTGGAGGGCGACAGAAGCGTGGCACGTATGCGAGGGTGATGAGTGCGTAACGTGATACCACACCATGTAAATTTGGTAAACGGCACAAGCAAATACACCCCGGGGCATAGGCTATCGAATCAAGACGAGCTACACTACATGAGCAGTCGCAGCGGGAGCGGGACGCTCCCTTGTCATTAAGGGTATCTCACTGATTTTGTTGTTGTTGGAATGCTTGCTTTGTCTGAACATCGGGTGCCGTCATCTTGGACATTGCAGGGTGGAGATTTGTATTTTTTGTAGCTTGTCATTGGATGCTAGCTTGGGGTGCAACATGTTCTCAATTACACAGTATGTGCCGCAAGAATGAATAGAGTTTCAAACTAGCGGAAATTTCAAAGTTTGAAAAATCTAATTACGTGAGGGTTGCCACTTTTTAAGCTCAAAGTCATCAAATTTTAAGGCCTTACAATTTTAAAACACCGAAAAACAAAAACACGAGAAAAACTTATTTTTTAAAAGTTTGTTGCTCTAATAAGACGATAGTTTGGAAGTTCCCCAAATGCGATTTGTCAGAATATTCACGCACTCAGGCATTACAATGGAGAAAAGGAAGCCGCATGTATTTTCCGAAAATTTAAGAAAAGTTTAAGAGATTGGTCTTAAGATTAGTTGGTTTCAAGAATCATAAGATTCTGAGAAACTATGAAGCAAAAATTTGAAACCCCAATATTTCAATTTTTTAAGAAAGTCTAAGATTTTCGAAAGATTACGATCTAAAGCGAATATCGAATATCGAATATCGACCTTCATATAAAAATTGAAGAAGCCCAAGATTTATGAACTCGAGATTGTGTATGGAATAAAATTTATAACACAAAAGTTCTTCAACTGCGTCCTAAATTCCTTAGAACCACAGAACATGGTGAACACATTTAAAAATAATTGATAAGCTCAATTTAAGAAGTTCGTGAAGTTCAAAACGACGATGTCAAGGTAGAGGAACGAATTCGTTTACAAAGGCGTTCCGCACTTCATATCTTTCTTCGGTATAAAGTTTCTTAAATCCCGCTAAAAATAAAATTGACCAAATCGATTACTTTAATGATGAAAGCGTGTCAGCATGATATCGAAGACAGGAATGATAAATAAATTCAAAAACTCCAATGATTTGATGACATTAATTCCATGAAACTATTAAAGGTATCGGGGTGAAACTGTGGTTATGTATGAATTGACTTATTTATCAAGTAATATCAAGTAATACTATACTAAACTTTTTTAGTGCACCCATGTAAAATTTCATATAAATGTGATTATTAATTCGCGTTTTATCTCTTATTAAACAAAATCGTAATGGGAAATGGGACGATGATGGTGAAAATTCAGCACGGGAAAAATAAAAAAACTATTCATGAAGAGATGGTGGCTGTTTACCAGGGTTCCCCATTTCATTATGAACTCTCCAGATGATGTGACTGGATTTATGAATCACATGATTCAAAATCACATCCGTATCACTACTTATAGTGTCAACGGAATCACTGATGGGGAAAAGACCATCTACGGATGGCGGCTAACAGACCCAAGCTTCGGGGGAACCTGACTGGTAGTGACAACTTGACCAGAGTCTATATTCTGGTGCCACGGGAGGTCAGGGGCTCTTGGAACTTTGGTTCCAGCCTGGCCGTGAGGTAGGCCCCCTTGTGGAAGTATCGTGGTGGCTGTGGTTTACCACCTAACATCGCGGGTAGAGTCGAGGATAGTGTACTGTGCTGACTTGTCTAGTTCATTATTTAAGCACAACTAGGCAAGACGGTTAGGGGACTATCCCTTCTCAGTGTGGAGTTGCATTCTCAACCGGGCGCTGCGACCCAGAGAGCGGAAGAGGTTTTAGAAAGGCTTCGCATCAAACCAAGGTGAGTTGATTGCCCCTCAAGCATGATCTCAGTTTGGTACTTGGGTAACTAAGGCGTCTAGTCTTGCGTTACTTAAGACTCTTGGGAAAAAGGTTCCCGTGATATAAGCCGTAAAGGCAAGGTAGGTTGATTGCCCCTCAAGCATGATCTCAGTTTGGTACTTGGGTAACTAAGGCGTCTAGTCTTGCGTTACTTACGACTCTTGGGAAAAAGGCTCCCGTGATATAAGCCGTAAAAGCAGGTGGTCACGTAAAACCAAATCCCACCTCATTATCAACTGTGCAAAAGTGGTCAAGTTAGTTCAAGAAAGGCAGTGAGAGCATTGAAGACGACCCCCGCTCCGGCGCCCCGGCTACTGATTTTACGAGAGAAAGCATCAAAGAAGCCGAAAAATTTGTTCTTGAGGATGCCCGAATAAAGGTGAATATGATGGCAGAGATCACCACGCTTTCAACAGGTACCATTCACACCATTCTTCATGACCATCTTTACCCGTCGATGGTCAGTGCAAGGGGGGTGCCACGAACGCTTACAGAAAAAAGTGAGAATCGCATGCTGTGGAGAGCTTTCGGAGATGTGTAGTAAGAACGCGGAAGGTGTTATGGATCGATTTGTTACTGGGGACAAAAAATGGTTTCATCACTATGACCCTGAAAGCAAATAAGAGTCCATTCAGTGACTTAAAAAAGGAACAGACCCCCGAAGAAGTTCAAAGTCACTATATCTGCCGGGAAGCTTATGGCCACAGTTTTTTGTGACTCAAAGGGAATCTTGCTCATTGAGTACAAAAAAAGGTGGAACCATCAACGCCACATCATACGCTTCCTCATCTCATATTTTGCGGGAGGAAACTAAAAAGAAAAGTCGGCGTAAGCTCGCAGCGGTTGTGTCACTTCTTCATGACAACGCTCCTGTTCACACCGCGCGAGTTTCCAAGTCTGCTGCCCAAAATTGTGGTTTCAAAGAAATCCAACATCCACCCTATAGTCCAGACCTTGCCTCTAGTGATTATTTCCTGTTTCCGGATTTGAAAAATGTCTTCGTGGAAAAAGATTTTCGGATGATGAAGAACTCAAGTCGGCAATAAATAGGTATTTTGGAAATATTTTTGTTTTGTTTTGAGTGTTTAAACAAGCTTATCTCAAGATGTAACAAATGCATTGATGTTAGGAGAGATTATATTGAAAAATATAAACAATTTAAATTGAACTCGCATTTTCCTTCGTATCGATACCGAGAATATATTGAACGCCCTTCGTAGCGTTGAGTTGACAGACATACTCAGAATGAAAAGTCGTTCAGTTTGAACAACACAGGAGCCATTCTTAGGTAATGGCTGGTTGTTTTGAGATCGCTTAATTGACATTTGACAGCACTGAGTTTTGGAAGCATTAAATTTCACTCTATTCTTTTTACCCCAAACGATTATGCTGTCAGATCGGAATTTAATGAGCTTAACATACGCTGCCGTTCCAAGACTATGACCGAAGAGGATTGACGAGAGCGAAGGAACAAATATTAAAAGCTAAAGGTACTCTCATCAGAGAAGGAGTGAATTGGATTAGAAGTGACAGACAGGAGATCATTTATAAAAATGAGGAAGACAACAGAGCCCTGGGGAACATTAGCATTAATATGGAGAATATGAATACGATCCAATACAACTCAACTCGGTTCGAAAGGTAATTTCTAATCCATTGATTGCACTTGAATAGCGCAACTAGAGGCAGCTGACAAGATCGTGCTACCTAGAGAGGAATGTTGTTTGAGGTCTAGGTCCACTCCGGACTGTACGAAAAGAGATTTATCGGCGCCAAAAGTACGCACTTTAGACAAGAGATCCTGGTGCCAAACTCTGTCAAATGCTTTTGAAATGTCAAGTGCCATGATATTGCTTTCTTCTACATTGTGCAAAGATTGGTTCCATTTTTGGGTGAGATATGCCAAATCACCAATGGACCTGTTGCTTCGGAAGCCATATTGCCGATCTTTAAGAAGTTTCCGGGTTGGAAGATAGTTCATAAGCTGACGATTTATCAGCGTTTCCATGACTTTGGAAAGTGGGGACGTAAGTGCTATGGGTCGGTAGGAGGTGGGTAATGCTGGTTCGCCCTTTTTAGGGACGGGCTGGACAAATGCTGGGGCACCACTGTGCGGCATGCCGTGAACCTATTTAATGATTTTCTCCTTGTACTGCAAGTCGTTTTTTTCTTTTAAACAAGCTTTCAGGACATCTCGTAATTTCCTGTTTGTCCCATCGTTTGTCAACGATGTTGATGGTGAGGTATGAAGAGATTTTTGTAAACAACAACGTAGCGCCGTATGAAATCGGGACGTTGTTTGAATGAAGTTAAATGTGTCTAACCTTTTCCACGAATTCAAATAAGTTTTTCGTCTTATATGGGAAGTTGTCTATAACGTGTGTTAAAAGCTTATAACAAGACAGTCTTAGAGGCGATGTAATGGTGCTTAAAGACATGGCCTTCTTATGGATTCTTGGAGTATATTCCGGGTATGTGTATGTCGTCATTCTGGTGTTCTTTCTGCTTTCAATAAATCTGTTATTGGAAAGCCATTTGATAATTCCATTATTTCTCCTCAGAAGCGTTATACGAGGGTTGCCTTTTGTATTTCGGGATTAGAGAATAGAAACAAAAATTAATCGCCGAAAATAGCTTTATTGTTTTTCAAAATATTTCCCATCTATACACTTTTGCTGGCATTTGAACCAATTGTCGAAGCACTTTTGCCACACTGATTGAGGTATCTTCATTACATGCATTCTGAACGCATCAACCGCTTCTTCAGGTGTCGAAGAACGTTGACCTCTCATTTTTATTTTTACGTAGGGGAATAAAAAGAAGTCATTCAGTGCCAAGTCAGGACTATACGGCGAATGACTCATCAAATCGATGTTTTGAGTGCTCAAAAATGCAGTTGCTTGAGCCGATGTGTGAGAGCTCGCATTGTCGTGGTGAAGAGTGATCCGACTTCGGCGGTTGTTTTTCCTGATTTCTTGGTAGACAACTGAGAATTGACTGTTCTGCGTTGTTCTAGTGGTACGGTTACAACATGTTCAGTTTTTCCGAAAAATCAGGCGACAATTTGCTTGGAAGTGCTTCGTGAGCGAGCAACTTTGGCTGGATTTGGCTCAATTTGAAACACTCATACAGTCGACTGGTGTTTATTTTCGGGCTCATTCGCGAAAATCCACGATTCATCATTTGTCGTGATGTCATAGACGTGTTTCGAAGCACTGCGATCGTGTTTTTGGAGCACTTTTTTCGACTAATCGACACGAGCCTTTTTTTGAGCGATTGACAAATTGTGGGGGATCCAATGCGAACAAATTTTTTTGACGGCCAAGTGTTCGTGCAATATTGAATGAATGCTGGTCCCACCAATGCCTAGGGTTGTCTCAATCTCACGATAGGTCACATGGCGATCTTGCAATTTCAGTTGGCGCACAGCATCAATGGTTTCCCGAACAACAACTAATTTTGGACGACCTTCACGAAATTCATCTTTGAGTGAGCTACGACCTAGGTTCAATTCACCATGCCATCGATAAACACTGGCCCTTGATGGAGCTTCATCCCCAAAAATTAAATTCAGTTCATTGATGCACTGTTAAGTTAATTTACTTCGAAAGTTGTAAAAAATAATCGCACGAAAATGTTCACGATTTTTTTCCATTTTTTGGGCGAGATGAATCTTGAAGTTACTGTTAACAACACATATAGCGCTCGTATGTCAAAACGTTCCGAATTCGTTTAACCTCAAAAATGTCAAACTTTACGATAGAGCTGGCAGTTGCCGGATAGCAACACTAGGGTTGCCCAATCCCGAAATATAAAAGGCAGCCTTCGTATGCCAGCCTATCGGAACCGTCGATATCGCCATCGGTTTTTCCAAAGAATATGCTCCATGGCAAATTTTACCCTGTTATCTTTGTAGTTTGTTATGAGTCGTGGTTTCTTTTTCATTTTTGTGACTCCTTCAATAGTTTTTGGATGTTTCTTACATTGGTTGTGACACCTGCTTATGCAGCAGTTGCCAAATTACAACACTAATGTTGCTCAATCCCGAAATATAAGGGGCAACCTTCGTGATGTTCGTCCTATAAGCAGATGTGGGATTTGATCTTACGTGATTACCTGCCTTTCGGCTTATATTGGGGGGTGCATTTTCCCAAAAGTCATAGATAACGCAAGACTAAATGTCTTAGTTACCCAAGCACCAAATTGAGAGCCTGCTTGAGGGACAATCATCTCGGTTTGATGCAAGGCCGTCCTTAAACCTCCGCTGCTCTTTGGGTCGCAGCGCTTGGTTAAGAATGCAACTCCACACTGAGTCGGGATAGTCCCCTAACCGCCTTGCCTTACCCAGGGTGAACAACAACTGGACAAGTCAGCACAGTACACTAACTTCGACTCTGGATGGTAAATCGATATTGGATGGTAAATCACAGCCACCATGACACTCCCACAAGTGGGCCTACAGCTCGGTCAGCCTCCAGCCAAAGTTCCAGGAGCTCGTAGCATCCAGTGGTACCGGAATATAGCCTTTGGTCAAGTTGTCACTACCACTCAGGCTCCCTCAAAACCTGGGTCTGGTGGCCTCCATCATGCCACAAAATGCTTTTTTCTCCACCCATGTTTCCGTTGACACTGTAAATAGTGTTATGGATGTAATTTTTGGATCATGTGTCAGGTAAAAGTTCTTCCATTTTCATTTCATTTGCTTTCATACAATCTTTTCTCATGGCGATTGTAACATTCTACATTCTACATTACCTCACGTTTATTATTACTATTGTGAGATGATATTTGAAATGAGAACACGACGAAATATTTGTGTCGAAAGTTTATTAACCAAAACGAATGAAACTATGAAATAATACAGTATGGAATTTAACGACGATATATGCTTCGCGACGATTGATTGCAGAGTGTCCAAGTACATCATTCTGAGAAACATCAGCAGTTCAGGGACCCCCCAACACACATTGCATCTATTATTTTAATGTGCGTTAGATTATACGTGTGCGTAAATGGTCCGATTATCCGTCCACGCTATTGGATAGGTTCAAAAATCGTACGATCAATTTGAAAGTGGCGCGATGCAGATGCACAGTGACTCAGATCATTTATCGTTGATCTGACAGTGCCTCACATTATAATAAAAAATTACTTAAATTAACAATAGCTTAATTACAAACAGCAACTTCAGATGAATACATTGAGCCCTAAACATGATTACAATGAGTCCTTGTTCTTATGCACAAAACCTTTCTCCTTTTTTAATTTTGAACAGTACGAAATTTTGTGCTTTTCATATTTTCGGATTTTCGATTTGTTTTGCTTTTCAAATTTTAGTTTCCAAACTTGAGTTTAAAATCAAATGTTTCCTTTTATTATAATCGGCTCGCACTAAAGAGATTGTTTATAGCCTTAAATGACTGGAACTAAATCACAGCACGGGCCGAAGGTAAAGAGGACGAGAGGGAAAGGAGGTACCGATGAACATTGGTTTTAAATGCCAGTGGATTGTAATGACTTCATTCCGAGTGTCCCTTTCATCACAGACTGTAGCCCTCCAAATGTGTCCCTTCCTTTCAGTGCAATACGCTGTTAGTACGGAGATGTGTGTAACCGACGGTACTCAGAGTCGTTAGATATTTCGCTTCCAAAAATAACTGACTGGTTACTCCATACACCGAGCAACCTCCACATTCAACCGCAACAATTTTCTTCCCATCCACTACTCCAGCTCATCATTATGTTCTGCACCCAATTTTTATTGCGCGCCGGACATGTCTGTATGAGTTTGGACAAGACTGCCGATGGGGTGGTAAACGACAATGCCGTCCCGACCAGGAATATCCCGTGTCTTACATACGAACCGACCACGACGACAGCGCTGACGACCAGTGTACCCGAGCCCCTGCAGCACGTTGCCCACGCTGTGTACCTACTTCTGATCCCCAGAATCTGCCCGCCTACCATTTCACTCCCGGGTCGACCGGTGCGCTTCGTGTTTGGTCCGGATTCCTCAGCGCCCTTAACGATGTAGCAGTTACGAAGTGGTTACATTGCTTGTTATTTTGATTGCCTTGTTTGCTTCGACTCCAGGGGGATGGATGTGTTGTGTGTTGTAGCGGGCCGCAGAAAGAATCTGTGAAAATGGGCATTTCACGTGAGGTGTTCGCAACTTGGTTGCTCATTAGGTTATTACTTTAATGTTCCATCCCCCTGGTTCGCGCTTCTGCGTGTTGTCCCTTTTCGCCACGGCTGGAATGCCATCATCTTTTGACCAGGATCAGGCACGTCCAATTTGTAATTGAAACATTTCACACAATTTCCATAATTACGCGCCAGCCCTGCTGCGGGCCACGTGACCGAGTGGCCCTAGCGGACTTCTGAGACTCGCCGTCGAATAACCTCCAGCGCTGCACAGGTGGAGCGGGAAAGGTTGGCAAGCCCGGAACAATTTAGTCAACGCTCCCGCCGCAGACAGGAGGTGCTCCTCCAGAGATTTCATTAAGATCTCTGGGGATTTTTATTTCCGCACAAAGTGAGCTGGAGGACCCTTATCAGTTCGTCTGTATGTCTCCGTAGCGGGACTGAGAGCGCGACAGTGGAGCGTACCGATGCCAGTGTTTCCTTGGCTTTGAAATTAGCGAAGCTCGTTGATGGGGCCCCTTGCAAAAGGGAAGGAAGGGAGAGCGAGAGCAGAGTCGGAATAAATTTCGAGGATATTGACATAATTAGAGCGCATTAAAGTGTCCTTAATGGAAATTAATTAACTTTATTTTTGTTTCGCGGTAGACGCGTACAGTGCAGGGAGGGGGAATCGCTTTCCTTGTTATTATTGACTCGGATATCGTGTGAGCCTAATGAATGGAACCATTTTAGAATTTTCTCCCGTTTTGAGAAACTTACCCTCGATGTACATTTGGATGTTCCCTAGGATTGGGGGGGAGTAAAATGAGCTGAGGATAACTAGAATAGATTGAATTGTTTCTCATTCACTTTGATGAGTATTTTTTTTTGCTTTTTAAATTGCTTGGATGTGGGCAAGAGTTAGAGGTATCCTGCGATGATGTGACCTAGGGGAAGATCATGGAGGATTTCTTTATTGTGACTCGTTTAGAAATAGTTCGTGTGTAGTGTTTCGTTCAAGGAGTTTCGAAATTCGTTAAATTAAGGGGAAGTCCATCAGATGAAATGCAATTAATCCGAACTCAACTTACACGCAAAAAATGGAGCCTGAGGGGGGTGGCGCACTTCAGGATGATAATAATAATTGTTGGCGCTACAGACCAAAGGGGGACCAGAGCCTAGCTTTCTCATCAACTACTCGTGCTGTGCACGCTACTGTTCTCTCACGAGTGGAACTGACCTACAGTTTTTTGAAGACTCCGAACGGCGAAATTTGAGAAGCTTTCTTGGACAGTTATTACTCTTTGAGTGTTGTCAGCAACTCGAAAGAGGTGGTGCCGTGAAATATTAGAAAAATTGGTGTTGAACTGGGAATCGAACCTAGACCCTTGGGCGTGTGAGCGTCGCACCCTACCCACTACGCCACGGCGACCACCGCATTTCAGGATGTAACGCGACAGTGGGTTTAATGAGCCTCAAAACTGATAGTCGTGTTCGCATCTCTATTCAACTAAAAAGTTGAACAGTGGTGATATTCGTTTGAACATAGACATCTTTTCATTTGATACCATTGACAGAGCAATGTTTGAACCCGCTCCTTTGAGGATAATTACTCTCCCATTAGCAGAACATATTTCTCCAGCAAACACTCTTTTAAAGTCTGGAAACCAAAAGAAAAAAAAAAAACACAAAGGGGGACAATGTGGAAATGGAACAAATTTTTTTTTTATAAATGGCGCGCACTAAAGGTATTGTTTATACCGGTTTTGGTGACACATGTAGGATAATGCTTTGTACCAGGTATGAAATGAGCGTTTTTCTAAATACAACCCCTATTATTAATGGGAAAGTAAAAACATTTTATTCAAAGTATTGGCCATTGTTTTCTACACATTTTGACCACCTTCCTGGCAATTTGTGAATACCATGCCAATAAAATTGTTCGTCTTTTAAAGCAAACCAAGCATATTCCCAATTTTCGACCTCCTCGTAGGAATCAAAGTGCTGCTCAGCCAATGCTTGCCCCATCGATGAAAACAAACGATAGTCGGAAGGAGCCAAGTCTGGCGAAAAGGGCGGGTGGGGTAACTGCTCCCAGCCAAGTGTTTTGATTGTATCCTGAACCGGTTTTGCTTTGTGTGAAGGTGCATTGTCATGGAACAAAATTACGTTGCCGTGTCTTCTGGCCCATTCTGGTCGTTTCTCGATCAATGCATGGTTCAAATGGACCATTTGTTGTCGGTAGCGATCAGTATTAACACCTTTCTGGTCCCACCAAACACACAGCATTGCCTTCTTGCCGAATCGATCTGGTTTTGCAGTCGATGTTGATGGTTGTCCCAGATGAACCTTTGACTTTTTCCGTTTAGGATTCTTAAAATAAATCCATTTTTCATCTCCAGTAACAATCCGATGCAAAACCGATTTCCTTTCGTGCCTTTGAAGCAAAATTTCAGAAGTGTTTTTTCGGTTTTCCGTCTGTCATTTAATTCATGTGGCACCCATTTTCCACACTTTTGGATTTTTCCCATAGTTTTAAAATGGTCAGAAATTGTTTGTTATGCAGCATTTAACATTGCTGCCATTTGCTTTTGACTCAAAGTGTCATCTCCATCCAATATCGTTTGCAATTCGGCGTCTTCAAACTTTTTTGGTGCTCTTCCACGTTCTTCATTTCTCACATCAAAATCATTATTTCTGAACCGTTGAAACCATCTTTTGCATGTTGCTTGTGATAGAGCATGATCACCATATGCCTTGACAAGCATTCGATGCGACTCTGCAGCACTTTCTCTCAAATAAGAACAAAAAATTAATGCTTTCCGCAAATCATCACTTTCTGGTACAAAATTCGGCATTTTTAACACGATGAAAAAATATGATGTTGTCTGTTCAATGACTTAATGTATACTTAATATTTTTCACAGATGGCATAGCAAACAAACAAAAAAAATAAGGGCTCATTCACAACATTTGTATCTTGACGCTCACTTTATATTGGTATACTTTGGAAGAGTTCCTTCTATATCGTCAAATGTGGTAATTTTTTCCTAAGATCCAACGTGTCATCCGGCCAATATTTCTGCCCTTATTTCAGAAATAAGGGCACACTTCGTTATCAGCTTTCTCTTCCATTGGATATCCTTTCCCGTTTTCAGAACGTATTTAAAGGATAAGGTCTGTTTTTTCGACTGTTGTCTGAAGTTTATCTTTGATTTGTGCCGAAACTGTATTGGATTGCGAATATACAACTCAAGACGCTGCTCACAACCAACAACCATCAACCAACAACCAACAACCAACAACCAACAACCAACAACCAACAACCAACAACCAACAACCAACAACCAACAACCAACAACCAACAACCAACAACCAACAACCAACAACCAACAGCCAACAGCCAACAACCAACAACCAACAACCAACAACCAACAACCAACAACCAACAACCAACAATCAACAACCAACAACCAACAACCAACAACCAACAACCAACAACCAACAACCAACAACCAACAACCAACAACCAACAACCAACAACCAACAACCAACAACCAACAACCAACAACCAACAACCAACAACCAACAACCAACAACCAACAACCAACAACCAACAACCAACAACCAACAACCAACAACCAACAACCAACAACCAACAACCAACAACCAACAACCAACAACCAACAACCAACAACCAACAACCAACAACCAACAACCAACAACCAACAACCAACAACCAACAACCAACAACCAACAACCAACAACCAACAACCAACAACCAACAACCAACAACCAACAACCAACAACCGACAATCAACATCCAACAACCAAGGTGAGGTTCTTCTCCACTTCTCTGCACCATCTTCAGCCGCCCTCTCTTGCGTTGTTCTAATGGCTCTGATTCGAAGATTTTTCGGGCCGAAGCAGTGGTGTCCATACGCTCTAGCCATCTTAAGCGTCACATCTGGAGACGCTTGACCAAGCGCATGCTGCTGTACAGCCCATAGAATTCGTCGTTCAATGTTTTCCTCCAGACGCCACTAACCCAAACATAACCAAGAATCACACGCAAAACTTTTCTCTCGAAAAGACTAAGGGCTTCCTCATCCGCTTTTAGTAACGTCCAGGTTTCCGCGCCATAAAGGAGACCTGGGATGATCGAGCTGTTATATAAAGGGAGCTTAGTTCTTCGAGAGAAGTAACAGCGATTTGCGAGAGTGATTCTGTGTTTGATTTTGGTACTGGTGTTGTTGTCCTTGACTACCAAGAAGTTTCTGCTGCCTTGTGAGACGCTCTGGCCGAGACTTCGATGTTGTGTCTCCTTCCTTGACGACAGTATGTACTTCGTTTTGCCCTCATTAACCGCTAGACCCATTTTAGGCACTTTCGCTTCAATGCCAGCAAACGCCTCATTGACAGCTCGCTGCTTGCGTCCAATCACGTCAGTGTCGTTACTAGCACGCATAAACACAAGGAATGATGGTTTTAAAAGGTTGAGAAATGTGTTACAATATTTACAAGTGTTAGTTTGAGTTTGATTGATATTGTGTATTTTCGTATTTATTGTTAGAATTTGTATATTGGTTGCGATGGTTGCCTTTTATATTTCGGGATTAGAGAGCAAAAACAAATATTAATCATCGAAAATAGCTTTATCATTTTTCAAAATATTCCCCATTAAGATCTATACACTTTTGCATGCATTTGAACCAATTGTCGAAGCACTTTTGTCACTCTGATTGACTTGTTCGCGTACTGTCGGGACACTTCACCATTTAAGCACTTAGGTGTGCTTGGACTTAGTTGTGAAACCCTTTGCGACGTCTGTAGATACGTTAAAGACTTTGCAGAGCACTTCCTCTGTCAGCGTCCCGGCTTTGTTCAGATCATGTAGCATCTGTTCGATGATGATGTGATTGCAGTTGAAAACCAAGACTCTTTATCATAGAAGTGCATTTTGGTATGTGTCTGGAAGATCAAGGAAAGACGTGAAATGTTGATTGCTGTCTGATGGTAACTTGGACCAGTTTTTGTGTCTGAAACCTCCAACATCTTCTTCTTCTTGTGGCGCTATAGTCCAGAGTGGACCTGGGCTTCAACCCACATGCCTCTCCAGCCGGCACGACCTTCCACTACCCGTATTCAATTACGCACTTCAGGTTGCTTCAGCTCCTTCTACACTTGTGTGCGCCATCTGAATCTAGGCCGTTCTCTGTTGCGTTGTCCTTATGGCTCCGATTTGAGCCGGAGCAGTGGTGTCGGCCACGTCGGTCGCCGTGGCCGAGTGGGTAGAGTGCGACGCTCACACGCTCAACACCAATTTTTTGAATATTTCAAGGCACCACCTCTTTCGAGCTGCTGACAACACTCAAAGAGTAATAACTGTCTAAGAAAGCTTCTCAAATCTCGCCGTTCGGAGTCGGCAAAAAACTGTAGGTCCCTTCTACTCGTGAGAGAACAGTAGCGCGCACAACACGAGTAGTTGATGAGCAAGCTAGGCCCTGGTCCCCCTTTGGACTGTAGCGCCAACAATTATTATTATTATAGTGGTGTCCTCTACATGGCCTAGAACCCTCCAACTAAGTATTTCCAAAACTCAAAAAAAAAACAAACAAAAAAAGAAGAAGTGACAGAATTACCTTTTAGCGGGGTGAAGACCTGGACGAGCAAACTCAACCCATTGAAGACGGGCGGCTTGTATTTCTTCATAAGGTCATCGCGTGGAACTATTTTGGACTGAAATTTAAGCTAGAAACCAAGAATTATGATATGTGGGACGGCAGTTGCTTTATGAAGCTAAATAAAGGTTGTGGCTCTCAAATAAAGTCTAAATCTAGCACTTATTTATTGCATTTAAGACCTTTTCAGATTTATGTTAAACTTGTCTAATGACCAGGTCGAAACGAAAATATCCGAAGATAGGCAAAATCTAATGTCCACTTTGTCAGCTGCTCTGGAGACGCTAAAACAGATCACTAACAAAAAATATTTTTGCAATTATTTTTTTTATTTTAGTGGCGCCCCTTTCTGCCCCGGGACTTACTGAGTGATGTGTTATAGCGTGGCCCCCGTGGCGTAGTGGTTAGAGCGCGACGCTCACACGCCGAAGGGTCTAGGTTCGATTCCTGGCTGGAAACCCTCAATTTTTCACGGAACCACCTCTTTCGAGCTGCTGACAACACTCAAAGAGTAACGATTGTCTAAGAAAAAGCTTATCAAACTTCGCCGTTCAGGGTTGGTAAAAAACTGTAGGTCCCTTCCACTCGTGAGAGGACAGTAGCGCGCACAACACGAGTAGTTGACGAGCAAACTAGGCCCTGGTTCCCCTGTGGACTGTCGCGGCATCCAATTATTATTATTATTATTTATAGTCCGCCCGGTGCAGCAGGTTTGATCGATTTTTGTCGATATTGTTGTCTTGACTTCGTCTAAATCGGACGTCTACTATCGTCCAAATTGAGTTGAGCGGCGAGACAGCGGGATTTGCGGCGTCATTGCCGACAAAGAGTCTCCACTAATGGTCTGTTCAGATTCGCAGCAGGGATTGCGACCAAATTTTAGGATCTTCATACAAAAGCCGTGCTGTTCACTTGAACAAGACTACTGTTTTTCAAAATACCGTGCCTTTTGGGTATTGCTTCGTACACACGCTGTGAAGCGACTTCCCACCAATGGCACCCAATTGAACTCTCGATTGAATTACATCCTCCGAACACAAAAATTGATTCCAATTGATCCTTAACCACTGCCAAGGCCATCGGATAAGTTGAAGCCAACGAAAGAGCAGGCAACGCTCACTCGCTCTGGGCTTCGTTGGTTTCCCATTAATAACAGCACTTCTGCCAGCCAAAAAGAACTCTATCAATACCGCAAACAACGCCTACCGGCTATCATTGAATGGATTTAAAATCTCCCGTCGCCCACGTCCAATGGCACAGAGCGCAAAAAAGCCTCATATCTCCACTGCCACCATGCGTGGAAGCGCTGCAGCGCACCCACTTTAAAAGACCATTAAATCCCACTCGATATGATGAATGAAGCATCGTTTGAGCGGTGGCGCGTTTAATTTCGCATGACTGCAGCGCACTTTCGCAAATCCCACACCGGCATAAAGCAGAAAAGACCAACAAATGAAGGCGATAACCTGCCGACAAAGCCCGCCCACCCCCAGGGCGACGCAACAGACAGCAACCATCAAAAAATTCTTTTATGACCAATTAAAGCGTTCGTTGTTCATTTACATTTTGTCGCTAAGACCCCCCGGCGAAGGCGAGGGGGGCCATCACCCCCGCTGTGCGCCGCGGCATAACGAGCGACGGCTTACGGCCACCGCCAACCACTCTGATGTCCCCGTGTGTAAATCAAAAAATTGAAAACCGTAAACGACATGCTCGGCCGCCCATTCGCTCCCCGCCCGCCCATTTAATCCTATTAAGACTGCATACAGCAGCTGCACAGGAATACATCCTTCACGAGCGCCTTCATTGGCATCTTGGCTAATCGTCCGTTAAATCTTTTGATTACATTCGGAAATTGAATTGCCCCGTCCCAGTTTGTGATTGCGAGAGCAGCACGGTTCGTCGAGAGGCCAAGCGGCAGGGTACGGGAAGGAAGTTCGTTAAGCGTGATGTAGCCATTTGGAGCGGGTTCACACAGAGAAGGGGAGATTTCTCGGTTTTTTATACCAAATGGGGCTGTTCCCGTTGGCTTTTATGACGTCGAACAAGATGCACTGTCTGACACATCGATGGCTGATGTCGGTGTTAAAATTTACAGGACACACAACCTCTGTCATCGTAATGAAATGCTGCAATGTGCGTAGGGTTACCGAGTATTGGGAAAGGGGGAAGAATCCCAAATAAAAACGGAGAATATCTCTCGTAAAGCTGAGGTGTTCTGGGAATGCCATCCCTCGGTTCGCAGCCGGGGCAATAAGGGACACGACACATTATGCGAATAAGCTCGATAGGTTGGTGTTAACATTGATTTCATTGAAGGAGTGTTATTCAATTTTAAGGTTCATCCCTTTAACCCACTCAGCGGAGGATGGTGCCGTGATCAATTTTATGACATCCCGGGATTCTGATGGCGGCGAAATGGGATATTGCGCTTCAGCGTGCCGAGACACTATGTGATACATTCGTGGTGGCTGCCTGGCGAGCCAGTCTACGTCTTTCAAACGGAAATGAATGTCGTGCGGGGATGTGCCGAAAATGGAAACGTTGAAGGGGATTGCGGATATTTGACATGAAATCAACATGCTAGTAGAGTATCCGGGCGAAGTTTATTGGGTGTACGAAATTTCAGACAGAAAAAAGGGAACAATTTTGGAAATTGATTTCAATGCGTCGTCTTGTGAACACGTCAAAAATGACTGTGAAAACAGATGTCCTATTTGGAATGATGCTATGTTAGGAGACCGTTCAATTCACAAAAACTGACTTTATGGAGTCTTCAAAAACGATGCTGATCAGGGAAACATGACAATTATGTGCAGATATTTCTTCTTCTTCTTGTGGCTCAACAGTCCAGAGTGGACCTGGGCCTCAACCAACATGCTTCTCCAGCCAGCACAATTTTTCGTCAGCTGCCTCCAGTTGCGCACTCCACTTGTGTGCGCCACCTTCGTCTAGGGCGTCTTTTGTTGCGTTGTCCCAATTGCTCACATTCAAAAACTTTTCGGGACGAAGCAGTGGTGTTCGTATGGTCTACATGGCCTAGCCATCTTTAGCGTTGTATCCGTAGACGCTTGACCAGGCCTTCTCCTCCAGATGCCGTCAACGCAAACAGGGCAAAAAGCGCACGCAAAACTTATCTCTCGAAAAGACTAAGGGCTTCCTCATCCGCCTTTGGTACCGTTCAGGTTTCCGCGTCATAAAGTAGGACTGGGATGATCAAGCTGTTATATAAAGCGAGCTTAGTCCGTTGAGAGAGAGCTTTGTTGCTGAATTGCCTCTTGAGTCCAAAGAAACAGCGAGTGGCAAGAGAGATTCTGTGTTTGACTTCGGTACTGATGTTGTTGTCCCTGACTACCTGACTACCTTGAAGTTTCTGCTGCCTAGTGTGACGCTCCGTCCGAGACGTCGATGTTGTGTGTCCTTCCTTGATGATAGCATATAATTCGTTTTGCCCTCATTTACCGCCAGACCCATTTTAGCCGCTACCGCTTCAATGCCAGCAGACGCCTTATTGACGGCTCGCTGTGTTCGTCCAATCACGTCAATGTCATCAGCGTAAGCTAGCAATTGAACTGACTTCTGGAAGATCGTGCCTCTGGTGTTGACTTGTGAGTTACGCACGATCTTCTCGAGGATGATGTTAAAGAAGTCACATGACAGTGCGTCGCCTTGTCTAAAACTTTTTTTGACATTGAAGGTCTCGGTGAGTTCGTTACCGACCTTGACGAAGCAGCGGGAGTTCTCCATCGCCATCCTACACAATCTGACGAGTTTGGAAGGAATGCCAAAACTAGACATGGCACTGTATAGCTCGCCTCTGTCATGTCATATGCAACCTTAAAATCGACGAATAGGTGGTGAGTGTTGATTTGCATCTCTTGGGTTTTTTCCAGGATTTGTCGTAATGTGAAAATCTGGTCTATTGTGGACTTCTGAAACTGTGTAGTCTGAAACCACACTGGAAACTGGTTATGGGCAAACGGTTTCAGAGAGGATTTTGTATGCGATGATCTCTCGACAATTGGCGTAGTCAAATGGGTCTCCCTTCTAGTGGACCGGGCAAACGACGTTTAGATTCCACTCATCGGGCATGCTTTCCTCCGACCATATCTCACAGATGAACTGGTGCATGAGCCCAACCAACTCATGTCCAGCTGCTTTAAATAGTTCTTCACCGTGGATATTGCTATCTTCACCTCGACTAAGTAGGGGGGACGGAATTCTTGTCTGTCATCGTCCAAATTGAGTGGAACATTCTGCCTAACAGCGGGATTTGGGTCGTCATCGCCGTTAAGGAGTCAGCAGAAATGATGCTTCCAGATTATCAGCACAGACTACAACTCTACCAGGAGCTGTCCACTTTGATCCCGGCAGGCTTCGGTCCGAACCTTGTATCCTTCGGAGAGTTGTTTTGCCTTTCGGTAAAACTTTCGGACTTCATTCCATTCCTGCCATACCACATTTCCATTTCCTCGACCGCGCGCTTCTCATTCTCCTTTTTTCCTTCTGAGAAGATGACGCTTTTCCCTTCTACTTTGTTCGTAGAGCTCACGGACAGCCCTCGTCGTTGGATGCACCGTTGCCTTGTAGGCGCCTTGTTTGGCTGCATGCGCTTGCCTGCACTCGTCGTCAAACCATGGGTTCCTTCTGGGTGGTGACGTCAAACCCAACACATCAGTGATAACTTCTTTGATGGCTTTTTGACAACGTTTTCCGTCGTCTTCTATGGTTAGTGCAGGCAGCGTCGAACTCTGAGCGAGTTTCAGGGAGACTCGGTCGGCAAATTTAACAGCCATACGTTGCAATTGTAGCTTTCCGACGTTTAATCGTTTCAGCCTGTCTCGACTCCGTTGGTTGCACTTCCTGGATAGCGATAATATGTGCCTTGTAGCAATCAAGGGCATCCGCAAGTTGTTCGGCTGCACGTGGTCTGATAAAGGACCTCACATTGCACGAGCAAAACTGAAACTCGTTGTCCTTAAAACGTTTGCTGGGGTCGTCAACAGTTGATCCTTCCTTTTCCGAGGCATGTAGAGGTTTCTGAACTATTTCCGTGTACGTGTTGAGGAAGTTACCGTCGCGAAAAATCCACAGACTGGTAGGTGATGCCCATTATTTTAGCCCTCGGGCAGAAGGGTTCGCCGCATACATTGGTTCACCATGCAACGGATGTTGTGGTGGCTATCCAGGGGGCGCAGCGAGGAGGATGTATATCAACTTGATGTGTGCACTAACGAGGATAGTTTCGGCAGCTCGTTTTGTTGAGCGCATTCAACAACGTTACCTCGCGAGGACAGACCTGTGCCCCCATGTGCAGAAACTGTTATTTCAAAAAGAAAGCGCAACATGTCACAGCTACTGTCACAGCTGTTTTATTGAGGATGCGTTTGATAACGTCATCATTGCGTAAGTTGATCTTCAAAATCATGCGATTTAACGCCGTTTCTCTACTTCTTCCTCTTCTTGTGGCGCCACAGCCCGGGGTGGACCTAGGCCTCAACCAACGTGCCTCTCCAGAAAGCACGATCTTTTGCCAGCTGTCTCCAGTTGCGCACTCGAAGTTGGTTGAGGTCGTTCTCCACTTGTGTGCGCCACTTTAATTGTGTGCGCCACTTTAGACGTTTCTCTACAAACACCGAAAAATAGAAAAAAAAATGTCAGCAAATTATTTTTTCAAAAGAGTAAATTTTGTGTCAATTCTTCTCCAAATATCTTTGTTGTATTGCATTTCAAAGTTCTACTTTTTCAAAAAAAACAGCCTACAGTTCTTCATAAGAATCCAGAAATAAATGTCTTGTCTCAGTTCACTCTGTCTTCAGTTTCCTTGGCAATTTTCAATGATCTAAAGTGACCTTTATTCAACAAAATAACAAAATGTTCCAAAATCGTTTTAGTTTCCAAGTTTTTCGCACACACTGTACGCCCAACGAGATAAGCAAAATCACACCAATTTTCACTCATTCACCTTAAAATTTACGGCATCCACCCCTGCTCACATCGAAACCGGAATATACTGTTTTGCTAACAAGGACCCGCTCACACCAAACCGTCACCTCACCCACCGGTCGACGATTCAGACGATAAACGGGGAGTTCTCCCGTTTTTTGCATCTTTTACGATGTACCTCGACCATAACGCCCATAAGTAGCAGCTCAAATTCGTTAACGATGCCAACTTTTACCAACTTCATAAATCCATAAATACACCTCCGCCCAGCCGGGACGGGCGGTTGTAACCGGCTTATATGCGGTTCGGACAGCGAAAATTGATTTTATACGGCTGCTGTCCTTTGGTGAGGACTTTGACATCGTTTTAAAGAACACTTATCCTCCCCCCTGAGCGCCAGTGGCTGGGCGTCGTGATGTGGCCCAAATGCAACAAGGGACTGAATTATGCATGCACCCACATAAAAACGAGTTACAGCCAGTGCGGGAGATAGTGCCTGGGAACTCCTTGAGGTGGGCTTACTTTCGTCACTCGACAGGCCGCCTCTGTGCAAGGAGATGCCTCTTAATGGGATTTGTGGACTCAAAACGGTTGGTGCAGCCTCAAAGGGGAGGATATCACCCTCATCATTATTTATGACATCAAGATGAGGAAACCGTTAGCGTTGTGCAAGTGACGGAGGATGTGATGGTGATTCAGCCGCCGCCCCTCTCATCGGTTGTAACGCTTCATCGTGCGCCTTGCACTCTCGCTTCCGAATCGTGTTCGGCGAGCATTCACCAGGACCGCGGTTGCATGCTAAAAAGCGTTTCGCGTGTGCGCTAAATGAATTCAAATCGTTTGCAATTGTTATTGCAACGATAAAATTCCGTTCGTAGCGGAAGGGCGGTCGGTTTGCGGGGGAAGAGTGCTTTTGCCAGGATGTACGAGTGTAGCATTCTTTCAGCGTTAAAGACTGCCGCTGCTGCCGTCGCGTCACCACTGCTGTTGCTGCTGCTGCCGCTGCCGTTGCACTGTGGTGTGTAACAATTGTTTGAGTAAACAATTGAAATGTTAATTTTTTTCCGCTGAGGTGGGTGTGTCGCCCTGATGTGTGGACGGGTGTAAATGTGTGCGTTGGCCTCTGTTCCGCAAAAGAGAAATGAGGTTAATGCACGGCTGCCGTGTGAAAATCGCAAATGTTGCAACAATCAGGCAGTATGGCTGTCGACGTAGCGCAGCATTAAATTGAAAGTAAAGAGCTGCGCGTGGAGCACATCCAAAGCAGTTGGGTGCTGAATTGTAACTCGAGTTAGGATTTGCTAAAGGCGAACGTAATTGATTGTTGACAGTTCGAATAACTTATGCCGGCGTGCAGACATAGAATCTGGTTGATGCGTGCTTCGCGGCTGATTTCATCCCTTGCCCCCTTGACGTGAGCACATCACGAACGATCGTCTGGGGACTTCTTTATTCCGTTGTCTGTTGCTCTGAAAGGAGTTCTTCGGGATTCATTGAAAGAGTCTGTGAGACTGTTGAGTGTATCAGTGTGGGCAGAGGTGTAAATGGCTGTCTGGCAACTGATACACATCAAATTGGTCGCCTTTAAGACGAGCTGAAGCTTTTCAGGATAATTGGCTGTATTGATATTGAAGTGGGATTTTGATGATACAAAGAGGCCACTTGTCGGTTCGTTGGTTTTGTTGCAGACTGCAGACCAGTCAGGTGAGCGGGGTTTTGCATATCAGCATTGGATTAAAGCCGAGATCCAGTTGTGTGTATGACAAGAGAGGAGATATACTAAGAAGAAGATAAATTCGCTGAAACACTGTGTTCGATTTGCTGGTAGGAGTCTCGATTTCAGTCTTTGCAAGATTACGTGGAAACTTTCTACGGGCAGTTATGGCCTGACGTCTATTGTCAGTGCCATTTTCGTAGACTGAAACTACGTCCCAGGGAATTTTAATTCGGAAATCGTTTTTATGTTTGTGGCCACGTTGAAGAACTGGTTGCACTGTCGTTAATAATTATTGTTGGCGCGACAGTTCACAGGGGAACCAGGGCATAGCTTGCTCATCAACTACTCGTGTTGTGCGCGCTACTGTTCTGTCACAAGTAGAAGGGACCTGCAGTTTTTTGCCGAATCAGAACGAAAAGACAGTTATAACTCTTTGAGTGTTGTCAGCAACTCGAAAGAGGGGGTGCCGTGAAAAATTCGAGGTGTTCAGCCGGGAATCGAACCTAGACCCTTCGGCGTGTAAGTGTCGCGCTCTACCCACTGCGCCACGGCGGCCACTGTCGTTCACCATTTCTTAATTTCCACTCTCTTTGTACAGCTAAACAGTTCACAGCAGAGTATTGATTTTTGGATTTTAATCGAACCAAAGTCTTTTCTTTTGTTTTCAAACTGAGCGAAATCAATTAAAACCTTAATCAAGTTTTCGCTTGAAAGTTTGTTGTCGGAAACAGCCGTGAATAGCTTAGCCCCTACGAATGGGTCCTCGTCGCTTTTAGCTTGGTGCAGCTGGGCGAAGAGAACCTCTGGGTTGGTAGAGAAATTTAAAACTTTGAGGAACAGCGTCTTCTTCATTGGGGGTGTACGTATAGAAGTTAGCCACCGCTTACTTCTCCTTAAGGTATTTTAACTCGTCCATTGGGGTCCCACATTTTAGGATCTACTCATACAAGGTCTCCAGCTCGTTAGTCGCTATGAGAAAAACGTTGAGTGATGAACTTCGAACCTATGATTTCTGCTGCTGCTGTGGCTCTAGACGGTTTTGTGATTGTTGTCGACTTCTGCTTCTGTTAATTTGCTGCTTCTGTTGCCGCTTTTGCTTCTGCTGCTTCCGTTATTCCTGCTGCTTCTGATGCTCTTGCTGCGTCCGTTGTTTCTGCTTCTTCTGTTGCTTTTGCTGCTTCCGTTGTTTCTGCTGCTTCTGTTTCTTCCGCTGCCTCTGTTGCTTCTTCAGCTGCCGTTGTTTCTGCTGCTTATGGTGCTTTTGCTGCTACAGTTGTTTCTGCTGCTCCTGTTGCTTTGGCTGCTACAGTTGTTTCTGCTGCTTCTGTTTCTTCCGCTGCCTCTGTTGCTTCTTCTGCTGCCGTTGTTCCTGCTGCTGGTGCTCTTGCTGCTTCTGTTGTTTCTGCTTTGTAACCTAGCTCGTGGGATTATTGGCTTATTCTAAATTCGGTTGTTTAGATTTAATGGAACGGAGCTTCTGTTTGGGACGAAAGCTTGAATCTCCATGGATACCATACTGGCAGCACCAACTACCATACTGGCAGCACCAACTGTTAGATCACAGAGCAGATGATTAATTTTTTACAGAAGTGCTTTTGGTTCGTAGTGATGGAACTTAATTTTTCTGAACGGTTTTGCTACAAACCAAAGTCTATGACATTTGGTTCACTTTTATATTTTATCCACAACTTACAACATACAGGGGGGCCCGGGGTTCTTCCAACGGTTTTTTTTTGTATTCTGTGCATCAACTATTGGGTTCTAGAAGGCTTAATCTTCAATCATAATAAGGCAATGACAAGTTAGGGACAGAGCATACTATTAAGAAGCCAAATATTGCAGTTGGCAAAAGTTAAATTATTTTCAGGCTTGGCTTTCTAGCTTGCAAAGTCCTTATCTGAGAACTCTGTTCTGGTAACATCGGACTTATACCAAGTATCAGAAAAAGACATAGAAAGTCTCTAATCCCTGGTGAAAAATATACAAATAATAAAAACTCAGGTTATATACATTGGCGAAAATCACCAACAGAATGTATGATGACTACTGGCATACAGATGTCGAATATTCTAAGGACTTATGAAATAAACAGGTTGTTACAAAGCCGAAACCTCATTTGCTATTTCTCAACTCATTCCATTTTCAGAATAAAATAAATTAACGTTCGATAGTCTTATAGTTAATCAAAGTTCAATTCTTCAAGGGTTTGTTTCCTAAATGAAATCAGAGCTGAGTAGTTACACAGAAGTTGGCCAAAGCCCTTGTCTGCGTTTTAGTCTTCTTCTTCTTTGATTGCTGCTTGGTACATCTGAAGCTAAGCCAATATGAACCTCCGTCTCGCACAATCTTTAGTGAGCTGCTTCCAATCCCGCACTCCAAGTTCGTTCAGGTTCTTCTCTACTTTTGTGCGATACCTCAGCCTAGGTCATTATCTGTCGCGTTGTCTCGGGTTCTAAGACTTTTCGGCCGGAGAAGTGTAGTCCATGAGCTTAACATAGCCTAATCATCTTAAGCGTCGTATCCGAAGACGCTAAGCCAGGAGCATGAAGCTGTTGTTGTTTTTTGGTTTTTGTTTATTTGTTCTGTTTCTTTTTTACTTGTTTTGATTTCCATTTAATCTTCTCCTACAGATGCCATCAATGCAAGCAATCTTTCGAAAATACTAATGGCTTCCTCATCCTGTTTTCTTTACGTCAAAGTTTCCGCACCAAAAAGCGGGAATGGGATGATCAAGCTGTTATGTAAAGCAGGGTTAGTTGTTAATCCACGGCGAAAGTTGTAAAAATTAGTCTCACGAAAATGTTCACGATGTAATTCCATTTTTTGGGCGGGATGAATCTTTTAACTAACTGTAAACAACACAAATAGCGCTCGTATGTCAAAACGTTCTGAGTACGTATAAACTCAAAAATGTCATACTTTATGATGGAGCTGGCAGTTACCAGATTGCAACACTAGGGTTGCCCAATGCCGAAATATAAAAGGTAACCTTCGTAGCCGTGGCGACATCAACAATAAGAAGAAGGATGGTAAAGAAGAATTTACCTGCCAGAAGTCCTAGAAAAGTACCACTACTGTCAAAAATCAACCTTCTAAAACGAATCAAATTCGCGAAAGAACACCTGAACTGGGAACCCTCCAAATGGACGGACGAATCAAAAATAGTTTTATTTGGTACTCCCGGAACCAGGACATTTGTTCGCAGGCGGAAAAACCCAAGAATTGAAACTCTGGAGTCTGCTGTTAAGGCTGTAAAGCATAGCGTATGGGGATGCTTTTCTTATTATGGTACTGGTCCCATTTTTTGGATAAAACCGATGATGACCGCCGGAGTTTATGTCAGCATAATGACAGAAATCATGCTAACTTACGCGGAGTGGAACATGTCACTGAGATGGATCCTGCAGCAAGATAATGACCCCAAACATACATATGTGGAAACTGTCCAAACAATTTTTCCAAAGCAATGGAGTTCAAGTGACCGCCTCAATCCCCGGGTCTGAATGTCATTGAAAACCTTTCGAAAGATGTAAGGAGAGCTGTATATAAAGCAGAACCCAAAAATACACAGCTATGGGATGTTATTCAGGTTGCCTGGAAGAATATCCCCGTTCAGCGATGTCAGACCTTAATCGACTCCATGCCACGACGTTGTGACGCTGCACTGAAAAATAAACGTTATCTGACCAAGTACTAACCGAATAACAAAAATAAAAACAAAAAATTTCACTATTTCATGGCCTTTTATTTCATATTTATGAATTTTTGCACATGGTGCAATTATTTTGCACAATCTTAAATTCGATATATTTCGGGATGACGGTTTATTTCTATGTTCAGAATGCATTGTTTTTTTTTATCTTGTTGATGAGTGGAATATAGATGCTGTGCAATATATACGAGGTGTCCGCCTGACCATAGTTAAAAGTAACTAGCATAATACGAGCGGCCTTAAATATATTCACGGTATCGGGGTGAAGCTGTGGTTATATATAAAAATTGACTTATTTATCAAGTAATACTGTCAATTTAGTGCATTCATGTAAAATTTCTTTTAATGTGATTATTAATACGCGTTTTATCCCCAGTTAAACAGAATCATAATGAGAGAGACGATGATGGTGAAAATTGAGCATCTCGCTGTAATTACATTTCTCACTAAGCAAGGAAAAGTTAAAAAACTATTCATGAAGAGATGGTGGCTGTTTACCAGGGTTCCGCACTTTCATTATCAACTGTGCAAAAGTGGTCAAGTGAGTTCAAGAGAGGCAGACAGAGCATTGAAGACGACCCTCGCTCCGGCGCCCGGCTACTGCTTGCACGGGAGAAAGCATCAACTTGTTCTTGGGGATGCCCGAATAAAGGTGAAAATGATGGCAGAGATAACCAAGCCTTCAACTGGTACCATTCACACCATTCTTTATGACTATCTTAACCTTTCAAAGGTCAGTGCAAGGTGGGTGCCACGAATGCTAACAGCGCTTCAGGAAAATGTTAGATTCGCATGCTGCAGAGAGCTTTTGGAGATGTGTAATGAGAGCGCGGAAGTTGTTATGGATCGAATTGTTACTGGAGACGAAACATGGGTTCACCACTATGACCCTGAAAGCAAACAAGAGTCCATGCAGTGGCAAAAAAGGGAACAGACCCCCCGAAGAATTTCAAAATCACTCCGTCTGCCGGGAAGCTTATGGCCACAGTTTTTTGGGATCGAAGGGAATCTCGCTCATTGAGTACAAAATAAAAAAAAGAAACCATCAACGCCACATCCTACGCTTCCACTTTGCATAGTTTGCGGGAGGAAATTAAAAAGAAAAGACGTAAGCTCGCAGCGGGTGTTTCGCTTCTTCATGACAAAGCTCCTGTTCACACGGCGCGAGAGTTTCCAAGGTTGCTGTGCGAGATTGTGGTTTCGAAGAAATCCAACACCCACCCTATAGTCCAGACCTTGCTTCTAGTGATTATTTCCTGTTTCCGGATTTTAAAAAATGTCTTCGTGGAAAAAGATTTTCGGATAATGAAGAACTCATGTCGGCAATAAATAGGTATTTTAGAAATTTTTTTTTTGAGGGTTTAAAAAATTTTATCTCAAGATGTAACAAATGCATTGATGTTAAGGGAGATTATATTGAAAAATAAAAACAATTTAAACTGAATTCGCATTTTGCTTCATTTCGATACCGAGAATATTTTGTACGCCCCTCGTAGTGAGAAAGTCGAACATAGTGCTGTTATTTTGTACAGTGCTGTACTTTATGCTTTCTATAAAGAGATGACTTTTGCATGTGCATAATAATAATAATAATTGTTGGCGCTACAGTCCAAAGGGGGACCAGGGCCTAGCTTGCTCATCAACTACTCGTGTTGTGCGCGCTACTGTTCTCTCACGAGTAGAAGGGACCTACAGTTTTTGCCGACTCCGAACGGCGAAATTTGAGAAGCTTTCTTAGACAGTTATTACTCTTTGAGTGTTGTCAGCAGCTCGAAAGAGGTGGTGTCGTGAAATATTAGAAAAATTGGTGTTGAACTGGGAGTCGAACCTAGACCCTTCGGCGTGTGAGCGTCGCACTCTACCCACTACGCCACGGCGACCACACATTGCATGTGCATTACTTCTGAAATATTCTCCTTTCCATGTGCCTGCCAAAACATCATTCAATCAAGCAGTCCAATGTGATTGTTGAAGCAATGTGTAGAATTCTTAAGCTGGAATATCTGACCTTATACGACGGAATTGGTAGATGACTTAAGGATTGAGATAGGTGCGTCAAGCTTGAAGTGTGTATGGCTCGGGCCCAGAAAATCTCAGAATTCAGCTCTGCAGTCTGTCAAACAAGATGAATGTGCGGCTAGGTAGAATTGGGCAGGTAACAATCGAGCTAGATGGATAAATTTGAAGCTTATGCTGAGTCCGCAACCTTCACTTTACACCACCTTTAGTGACGAAAATATGGGATAGAGTGTGCATGGTGCTACTAAACACGAGTCCCGTGTTGACGTTACATCCTTTGCTTTCCATTTCCTTTGAGCTGCTGGTGTCGCGTAGTGCATATCAAAGTCTCTACAAAAAATGAATTAACCTTCCTCGTTCTTAGTTTCCCGCTGTATGAAATTATTCACGTGATCTTAAAATAAAGTCATTCTTCTTGGTGTGGCGCTACAGTCTGAGGTGGACCTGGGCCTCCACAATCTCTCGCTAGCTGCCTGAAGTAGTGCACTCCAAATTGCGGTCCTTCTTCACTTGTGTGCACCACGTTACCCCAGGCCGTCCTCTGCTGCGTTGTTACAATGGCTCAGTTTCGAAGACTTTTCGGGCCGGAGCAGTGGTATCCATACGCTCTACATGGTCTAGCCATAAAGGAGACACTGCTCCCCACAAGTCAATCACTTTCATGCCCCTTTGTGGTTTTAAAAACTTGCCAAATGTACCCTTTAGTGTTCTGACAATTCCATAACCCGTACTCCTTACCCGTATTAACGTTACACATCCACTGCTCAGTTCTGCCATCCAACGTGTCACTATCTGCCCATAACGCAAGGATTTCTTTCAGAAATCGATTATTGCTGCAGGACATCCTGTTCAAGGTAAGTACAACTTCTTTACTTTACTTACAGTTTGTTGCAATGCCGGCATGTGAGACCTGCAACAGATTCAATGTCATTATTGTGGGAATCATCTTGCGCTCTTTGCTGTTGACCTAGAAGGTCATTGAAGTTGTCGCACGGTTAATTGAATGCGTGGGGAACAGCTGATGGTTACAAATATTTCATAGAAGACGAACTTGGATCTGTCGATAAAGAAAAGATTTGAGAAGAGAAGCAGGTCGATTCCATGGGGAAGTTCTGACAATGTAGAGATCCGTGGTTATGTAAGCCAGAACTATAATTACGCTGATTATTCAGAAATCAGAAAAGAGATCGAATGATGGTTTTCTGGAATCACCAGTCAGTCTGTCGAAAGACACCTCAGGAGTGTCCTTGCGTGTTTGCATGAAGCGTCAACCTTCAATTGCTCATCTCATTCCATCCTCTGCCCTACTCCGGCGAGAAGCCACTACAAGGACGTTAGTTTTTCTTCAGCTTTTTATGAATGAATGAGAAAAGCAATCCTGCATCACTGACGGGTGGACGTGTGTTGAGTTTTGATTCGAGTTGTGCAGGTGTACAGCGCAGGTCTGACCGAATTTCGAAAGTTCTCTATATCCTCACTCATCTGCTAGCATTGCAGGACTCTCGCGCTCTCTGACAAAAAACATTCGCTCTCTAGTGAAAGAGAGCACAAAGAGAGTGTGAGCACTTCGAAAAATTTCACTGGTGAAGAGAACTCTGCAGATTGTTGCACTTTTCTGTGGTGAAACAGGTGACTTTCGAAAACAAAGGGATGGCAGAACTTTCAGATGTAAGCCTGCCGTTGTCAACTATTCGCACAGCAAGCGTGGGAAACGACGTTTATTACATCAAATGTCGTGCTCGTTACAACTGTCTATAAGTCGGCGCCATAAATGTCAACTTTTTTGCAGTATGTGTCATTTGCATAGCCACCGGAGTAGTTTACGGCCACAGTGCCAAGTCACGTGTGTCTGACAAACGTGGCATTTGAAATTTGGAATCTCTTGAGACATTTACAACGACAACAACTGTCATTTCTCAGCGAATCATTTGCAGGTTGAAGTAACCAGAATGTTGGAGATTTAATATGCGATTGGGAGACTTCCGTTCGTGGTCTTGTTTCCCTATACGACAGGAACGACTATCATTGGCGTGGGAAGATTATAGCAGACGCTTTCGGCCACTTTTGACTCTTGTCCACTAATAAACTTCGAACTGGATCCACATATCATGTGTCCCTGTGCTTCTCCAAAGCAGAATACTGGATCTCGTGCATGGGCTTCCCATTGCTCTGTCAAAATTGTGAGCGGAATCACCTGCTGTAGCCATGTGCTAGGTAGACCATGTGTAGGGCTGTCATTGCGAATGTTCGAGTTTTAATTCAGACAAACACAAGAATACATTGGAGCTCATTTCTATCATTTTAGGGAATTCGTAAAGGCCTTGGTGTAACTTTAAACTATTTCAATGAACTCATACCGAGATCGTTAATGTTAAAAAAAAGTTTAAGACAAGGCGACGCGTTAGTGTGTAACTTTCCAAAACCCTCCCTGACCGTGGACATGGTCTATCTAAACTATGTTAAGCTGCTGTCTCACGCGGATGCTATTATTAGGCCATATCATCCGTGAAAGACAAAACGAGCACATCCATTTGTCAATGAAGTTCTGCTGGGTTTACAAAAGAAGTTGTCGAATTGGGTCCAGCGTCGTACAACATCAGGGTCTCAGAAACTTTGAAGCTGTCCACTAATTCACCTACTTAATATAATAATAGTAATAATTGTTGGCGCCACAGTCCACACGGCGACCAGGGTCCCAGTCCATCAACTAATCGTGTTGTGCGCGCTACTGTTCTCTCATGAGTAGAAGGGACCTACAGTTTTATGCCGACTCTAAGCTGTGAAGTTTGAGAAGCTTTCTTAGACAGTTATTACTCTTTGAGTGTTGTAAGCAGCTCGAAAGAGGTAGTGCCGCGAAAACTTCGAGGTGTTCAGCCGGGAATCGAACCTAGACTCTTCGGCGTGGCCTACTTCACCCCGCAATATATAAGAAACTTAATGTCAGATCCGAATTCAAGCATAAAATTACTCTTTCCAACTGCAGTTTCTCTGGATTCAAGTGACCGTTGAGTAACAAAGTCCCCTCTCGAAAGTCCAAGCTGCCTTTGGGTAACATCCTAATTATGCCTGTCTTGCTTTTTGACACAGAAACTTGTACTTTTAAAAAGAACTCCAAGTCTTCTCATATGCCATTCTCGACAGTCAAAGAAGAACAAGCTATCCAGCTGTTCATCGTTTTGGTTACTCCATACACATAGGCTTCTCGTCAACAAGGACATTCTCGTTTGTAAGCTGGTCAGACGAAAATTAAAATAAAGTTGCACTTTTCAGCGGAAGACCTATGACGACCAATATCGATTGAATCATGGAAATCAACGAGTTAGACCGGCATGTGGCATCTCGTGACATCGCTACAAAAAAAAAATGATGTTTGGGTTCCGCATGATGAAAAAAACCTTCTGAACCGAATCAACGTCTATAATATGCTGCTGAAACGGAACGAACTCGATCCATTTTTGAAGGGGAAGGTGACTGGCGATGAAAAATGGCTCACATACGACAATATCAAGCGAAAACGATTGTGGTTGAAGGCCGGTTTGACATCCAGCCGGGATTGACGACCAGCCGGGATTGACGACCAGCCGGGATTGACGGCCAGCCGGGATTGACGGCCAGCCGGGAATGACGCCCAGCCGGGATTGATGGCCAGCTGGGATTGACGCCCGGCCGGGATTGACGGCCAGCCGGGATTGACGACCATCCGGGATTGACGACCAGCTGGGATTGACGGCCAGCCGGGATTGACGGCCAGCCGGGATTGACGCCCGGCTGGGATTGACGGCCAGCCGGGATCGATGGCCAGTCGGGATTGACGGCCAGGAAGATTTTGCTATGTGTTGTGGTGGTGGGATTGGAAGGGAATCATCCACTATGAGCTGTTCCTTACGGCCAGACGCTTAATTCTACCATCTACTACGAACAACTGGTCCGCTTGAAGCAGGCGATCGACCAGAAGCATCCAGAATTGGCCAACAGGAAGGATGTAGTGTTCCATTAGGACAACGTCAGACCACACACTTCGTTGATGACTCGTCAGAACCTACGGAAGCTCGGATGGGGGGCTTTATCGCATCCACCATATAGCCCGGACATAGCCCCAAGTGATTACCACTTGTTTCTGTCCATGGCCAACGGACTTGGTGGTGTGAAGTTGAACTGAAAAGAGTCTTGTGGAAGGTGGCTGTCCGAGTTCTTCGCAAATAAGGAGGGCTTCTATTTCTTCGAAATGTTGCAAAACAACGCACGTCCCTAAAGGTTCTGCCTTCTGAAGGAGTGAAACAAGACAGTTAATATCAAAAATAATCAAAAAGTTCAGGCATATTTTGGGTTGAATGGGTGAAATGAGCCCATGCATGAGTCGAACAAAACCTGATTCACTGAATTCGTCATTACCGTCTACAACAGATAATGATGGAAGGATTTTGGAAAATTCGTGCAAATGGTGGCGAACTTTGTGTGACGAAAAAAAACTTCTCTTGAAATGAAAGGGGTTCATTAGTTTGTACGGGATCTTGATGAGAAACTCAGATAATCTTCCACCTTCATCCATCTTCGTCGATCTTCGTTGTCATTCTTACAACAATTTGATGATTTTCCAAAAGTTTTCAAAAATTGGCTAACTCTTAAAAGGCCTTAAACAGACTGTCACAAAATTTCCGAAAAGACAAAAATATGGCAGTTTGCTCCTTTCGATTGACTTTTTGAGATTCTGAAAAGGACGCTGATTAGTTTTCGACGTGTACATTTAAGTCTTTTACAGGATTTGTCAAAATTGCTTGGCCAGTACACAAAATCATTTCGAAAAACTGCAGAGTGAAATTGCGTGAGGACGCTGACACGTCAAAGATATCAGAAGGCTGTGTGTACACTTTTTTCCATGAACATTTGTCCATTAGAAAGCTGTTCTCGAAATGGGAGCAGCGATTGCTCACAATGGACCAAAACCAACAATTTATCGATCGTGCTGAGAGCTGTTTGCAGCTGTTTCGCCTGGACTGGCAACAGGACTGATTGCGTCGGTACGTCACAATGGACGAGACACCACTACTCTCCTGAATAGAAAACGGCAGTCGGCGGAGTGGACAGCAGCAGCTGAAGAACGTCCAAAACATCCACAAGCATAAAGGTCAGCTGGCGAGGTTATGGCATTCGTATTATGGGGTGCGCAGGGAATTTTATTCATTGACTATCTTGAGAAAGGCAAAAGGATCAACAGCGAATACTACATGAAATTATTGGTTCATTTGAAAGAAAAAACTGATAAAAAGAAGAAGGGAAGCCTTTTTAACATCGCATACAAGGTCCTCTCAGCCGCAATGTGAGAGCGCCTGAAACCGTTTGTCCATATGGGCCCCATCTGTGTGGTTTCAGGCCAAGGAAGTCCACTATAGACCAGATCTTTACTTTACGGCAGATCCTGGAAAAGACTCAAGAAGTGCAAATCGACACTCACCACCTTTTCATTGATTTTAAGGCTGCATATGACAGTGTGCATGGAGACAGGCTATACAGTGTCATGTCTAGTTTTGGCATTCCTACCAAACTCGTCAGATTGTGTAGGATGACGATGGAGAACTTTTGCTGCTGCGTCAAGATCGGTAATAAACTCACCGAGACTTTTAATGTCAAAATATGATTTATACAAGGCGACGCAATGTTATGCGACTTCTTCAACATCATCCTCGAGAAGATCGTGCGTAACTCACAAGTCAACACCAGATGCACGATATTCCAGAATTCAGTTCAATTGCTAGCTTACGTTGATGTCATTGACGTGATTGATGAGGCGTTGAGGCGTTGAGGCGAATGAGGCGTTTGCTGGCATTGACGCGGAAGCGGCTAAAATGGGTCTGGCGTTAACTGAGGGCAAAACTAAGTACATGCTGTCATCAAGAAAGGACAAACAACATCGACGTCTCGGACAGAGCGTCAGACTAGGCAGCAGAAACTTCGAGGTAGTCAAAGAATTTGTCTACCTCAGCTCCGCGGTAAACAGGGACAACAACATCAGTACAGAAATCAAGCGCAGAATCACTCTTGCCAATCGCTGTTTCTTTTGGGCTCAAGAGGCAATTGAGTAATAAAGCCCTTTCTCGAAGGACTAAGCTCGCTTTATATAACAACTTGAGACACCCAGTTCTACTTTATGACGCGGAAACCTGGACGTTACTAAAAGCGGATAAGGAAGCCCTTAGTCTTTTCGAGAGAAAAGTTTTGCGTGTTTGATGGTTGATTATTGATTATTGGTCCTGTATGTGTTGGTGGCATCTGTAGGAAAAGATTGAACGACGAACTCTCTGGGCTGTACAGCGATAAACGGCTGGTCAAGCGTTTTCGAATGCCACGCTAAATAAGTCTAGGCCATGTAGAGCATATGGACACCCCTGCTCTGGCCCGAAAAGTTTTCGAATCTGAGATTTTGGCACAACGCAACAGACCTAGGCTAAGGTGGTGCACACAAGCAGAGAAGCACCTCAATCAACTTGGAGTGCGAAACTGGAGGCAGCTGACGTAAGATCGGCCTCACTGAAGAGGCATGTTGGTTGACTCTCAGGTCCACCCCGGAATGAAGCGCCAATAGAAAAAAAAAAATTCTCTCCCACCGACACAGTGCACCGTGTCACAAGTCGTTGGCTACCATGGCCAAATTACACGGATTGGGCTTTGAAATGCTTCCGCATCCCCCGTACTCTCCAGATCTGACCCCTAGCGACTTCTTCCTCTTTTCTGAGCTCAAAAATATTCTCGATGGAAAAAAATTGTGGCTCTAATGAGGACGTGATCGCCGGAACTGAAGCCTATTTCGAGGCCAATGGTACATCGTTCTATAAAAATGGTACCGAAATGTTAGAGCGGCGTTGGACTGATTGTATCACTCTTGAAGGAGTGGATGGATGTTGGTGAATAAAGTCGAATTTTGTGTAGAAAATGTGGTTCTACTGGTTAGTCCCGGGACTTATAGAGTGATGTGCTACACTGCACAAGCGACACTGAGATTCTCCTCGGTTGGCATGCATCCCAGATGCATTCCTCATGACAAGTTGCACACTTGTCAGAAATGTATGTTCATGACAGTTAATACATAAACTGTTAAGCGCCTGCTAAAGATCTGTTAAAATTTCCCTTTAGTCTCCAAAGCGTCCATAACCTACCATACCACACCAGTGACAAAGAGATTCATTCCCATTCTCTCTTCGAGACAGAGAGTTTTCACTCTGCGGGGCAACACTCTTTGACTGTCAGCTGGTTGCGAGGAAATTCCCCAACTGATTTCGGATGGTATCTGGAAAAGGAAAAGGAAAGCGACATCACAGGACGCAGAAAAAAAAAGCAGCGCACAGCCGAGGAAAAACATCCCACATCCATATTCACCCGAATTCGGTACGTACAGTACGAATCTCTTCGGACGGGTAGTTTTGTGCTGTATCTCAGATGTGTAGCACGCGTTTGATTTATATTTTCTTCCGCGGTAGAGATTCACCATCAATTACTCCATCATCCAGCGGTGGCAGGTGTGTGCTGCCACTTCCGTTGTAGCTTGTCGTCGGGCCTACCTCGTCGTCGTCGCGCAAATAAATCTAGGCTTGCTGCAGACGTTGCAGCATCCTGCACCAAGTGCACATTACGAGGCGGCAGCCGCAGCACTCGCAGTGATTTTATCTAATCCGTTCGGACAGCGAGTGCTCTTGTGATTTATATAATTCGTTGTGAGGCCCCACCTGCGGGTCCTTCTTGTCGCTCAGAAGAACCCATGATGTCAAGAAGGAAGAAATCCATTTGTGTGATAAAGAAGTGAAGAAGAGTGATTGCTACGCGGACGATATACTTTTACCCTCGCCTGCGGAGTGAGGGAGCTTCTCGGGCGGTTCTCATTTGTGTTTCGTGTCGCGAATTGGCGCTGCTTGCCAAATTAATTTGCCTGACAAAGATGCTGCTTCCAAATGCGGCACCGCGTGCTTGAAACGAGTGTCGATTGCCAGCGTCGCCAGATTGTGTCTTGTGATTTTGTCTGCTGATTGTATCTCCCCCACGAGTGGCGCTCTAGCGTGAAGTGCATTCTGAGCCTGATTGTGTGCTTTGTGATTTACTTTGTAGTGATCGACCGATGCTCACAATGATTCCAAAAATGATTAACTTCCAAGGGATCCGGATACGAACGGGACTCATTGGATTATGTCTGCTGATATTCTTCACAAACATTAAGGGTGAGTATTTCTGTGACGTGGAGGGTGTTGATTGTGTGCCACACTACCGGGGGACCCTACTAAAATCCTGTTGGGAACCACTCCAAATGGGGGATTCGAGTGCGGCCAGAGGGAAAATTATTCAAACAATCGGGACACATTATCATTTTCCGGGAATCGTCTGAGGAGGAGGATTTGTGATGATTAGCGGGAAGGGGAGCGTGCATTTTGGATTATTTTGCTTTTTTTCGTGTGGGATTTGCGTGCTCCTTGCTCTCAAGATGTCCTTATCGTGGCCAGGAGACAAATAGAAATTGGTGTTTGTTTTGGAAGGAATAGGAATAAGCCAAATTCCCGGAAATGGGACACTGAGGGGACATTTGCGCTTTCTGCAACATTGTGATGGAACATTAAGAGGGCAGTTTTTTGTTTTTTAATTTTTGTGTGAAGACGTTAAAAATTGTGTTCTTTTTGGGAAGGAAGAGAAATACTCATTGTTCTGAGAAGGTAGAGTAATAGTGATCGTTGTGGGAAGGAAGAGGAATATTGGTTTGTCACTGTATCCACGCCTTTAGGGAGTTGTTCTAAATCTGATTGGACATCATTAAGCGAAAAGGATGATGTGCGAAATTATGTCATTCGTTAAAATGCCAAAAAATTTAAAACTAGTATCGCAAGTCGTGCCAGAAATATCTCAAGGAGTAGAAATGCCCTTTATTCTAATGTGATGTCAATGTCAATGTTTGGTGTGGTTTGAGCTTGTCGGCGGTGTCCATCTTCTCTCGCTAAGACAGTTGTCCTAAGGCGTTTCTGTTGCGGGCCACTTTGACACAAGTTGCTATGACCACAAGTTTTTCTTTAAATCTTTTTCGATACGACTTCCTGTCCAACATCATGTGTTCCTTTTAATTTTGAAACAAAAACACTTGATTTTGCATCACAACCCGTAGCAATTTTTGTTTTCAAAACTGAAACATATAGAGAAGTCCTCGTGGAAAAATTCTCAATCAAAACTCCTCTAACCCCGCGAAACCCCCGATACTATGAATGGATCTACAACTTGAGTACAGCTGTGTTTAAGGAGCAAAAGCAGGGCGTAACACTGTCTTCAACTTGTGAGCCCCAGACCACTGCGGCCGTTCGTATTTAATCCAAACTGTGCTAAATACCTTTCAATTGGGAGACTCAAACTTTGGAAATCGCAGTGTGTAAAGCAATGCAACTCGAAAGGAGAAAAGGGTATTCTGCTTAAAATTTCTCGATGGAGACTCAATCCATGTGGTTGAAGAATCTAATTCCTCGTCGGCTGCGACTCTATCCATGTCTTGGACGTTCATCTTTACTTTGACTTTATTGATGACGGGAGCAGCTACTTTTAGCGCTCTATGACGTCGGTGGTTAACTGCGAATATTGCATTCGTTGTACCAAGTACAATTAGAGCCTCTTTCTGAAGTTACCCACTCTAGATCCTATTACACGTTCCTGACAAAATGCTTCTTGTTTTTAAATTTCCTGATTTGGCATTACAGCATCATGTGGGAATTTGTCAGCCAACACGTCCTCCTTTTTTCGTCTTCTCCTTTGCGTGGCGCTGCACTCTGCGGTGTCTTAACCAATACGTCTTCCAGTCAGCACGACCTCCCGACAGCTGCCTCCCATGGCGCACTCCAAGTTGGTTGAGGTATTTCTTCACTTATCTGTGCTATTTTAGCCTAAGCTGTCCACTGTAGCCTTGTTCCTGGATGTGAAGACTTTTTGGGCTGGAGCAGTGGGGTCCATACGATCTACATGGCTTAGCCAGTAGAGATAAAGAACTTTCTGGTTACACCAAGCTGCCCTTTTATAACACCCTGATCATCCTGGTCCTGCTTGACGGCGCGGAGACTTTGTAGCCGAAAATGCGACCAGGCGCTCCTAAGCTCACCGCCATACCAATGCTTTGAGAGGATCTTCTGAAGGTTTAAGTTTCAAGAGAGGAAGATGGTGATCACTGGAGTGAGTTTTGTCCTGTACAGTGATTCGCAACTTCGATCGTTGCAACTTTTAGACAAATGTTTTAGTTTTACACACACATGTGAATGCGGATATACATTTGCTAAATATTTAAGTAAAAGCTCATTCGTCTTGAGATTTCATTTTATAATTGTACGGCGCGAAAGTCCACAGGGGACCAGGACCCAGCTTGCTCATTAACAACTCGTGTTGTTCACGCTACTGTTCTCTCACGAATAGAAGGGATCTTGAGTTTCTTGCCGATTTCGAATGGCGAAGTTTGAGAAGCTTTCTTAGACAGTTAATATTCTTCGAGTGTTGTCAGCAACTGGAAAGAGGTGGTGCCGTGAAAAATTCGAGGAATCGAATTTAAACCTTCTGCGTGTGAGTGTCGCTCTCTATACACTGCGCCACGGCGATTTATGTATTTTCATGAAACTTATAAATTTTAGAATGAAGTAAAAATTTTGTATTTCGATTAAAGGCGATTTTTTGAAAATCATATGTCTGACGTTTGCGGCGGTCCATTTAAAAGCTCAATAAATTTGGAACTCAATAAATTTCTGGGCCGCCACTAACTAAAAAAATTAACATTAATAAAATTAATTTTTGTTAGTGGCGCCCTCTAAATGTCCCGAGATTTACTGAGCAATATATTAGTGCTTCGAATAAAGCGATTGGTTCGAGCACGATGACTGGCATCATGCCGAATGTTGGCTTTCAAAGCACCAAATGTAGCTCGCTTATTCCTTAAGTCCTGAGGCCGTACATCCCTCTACAACAAAGCTCTAATATCGCATGGCGGCCAATCAATCGTACCAAACAGAAAGTTGGGTGCCTACAGATTTATCAAAAAGTCTATTATTTCATGCATTGCATTCTTCTCATCTGTGTCGCAACCAGATGGAACCATGCTCTTGAATTTCAGGTTTCCCAAAGCGAACTGACACAGCGTACTAACTGAAACATTCTGGTTTGCCTCATTTTCATAGAATTAGACCCAACAGCCTGATTCTGCTGTTGTTTTTAATGGATGTTGTGGTTGGTTTTTAGCTCAAGAACGTCAATTTGATTCATTTACATATGAACCCGACCAGAAAAGGACTTCATCACTAAACGAAATTTTAGAACAAAACATCGGCTACAAACTGAATTTTTCCAGAACCCGTTCACTGAAAATTTGAAGTGTATTTAAGCCGCAAGGCTTCAAGTTGAATCTGCACAGGTGATATTCGTCCATTTTTCTCGTTTTTCGATTCTCACGCCAAGCTGTCGGAATGGCCAAATCAAGCTGATAAGAGAGTGACGAATGGAGGCAGGTGCTAAAGCCACCTAATAACAAGTTGATTGTGGTCTAATCTGTCGAGTGCAGTGTCCGCTAATTTTAAGTGAGACTCAAGCGTGCCCATTCCAGTGCCAATAGTAGGGAAAGTTTGTCGATTATGATTGTTGTAAATTTCATGTGAGGCATTTTTAACAGAACGCTGATTTTCGCAAAAAGAGAAGAGAGACGCCGTCTTTCCATGGAAACTTGTCAAATGATACTGAACAAAGGGGAGATGTGGCATTTGGTTTAACGTGACCACCTGCCTTAACGGCTTATATCACGGGGAACCTTTTTCCCAAGAGTCGTAAGTAACGCAAGACTAGACGCCTTAGTTACCCAAGTACCAAACTGAGATCATGCTTGAAGGGCTATCACTCCACCTTGCCTTAACGGCTTATATCACGGGGAACCTTTTTCCCAAGAGTCGTAAGTAACGCAAGACTAGACGCCTTAGTTACCCAAGTACCAAACTGAGATCATGCTTGAGGGGCAATCACCTCACCTTGGTGTGATGCGAAGGCTTTCTAAAACCTCTTCCGCTCTCTGGGTCGCAGCGCCCGGTTGAGAATGCAACTCCTCACTGAGAAGGGATAGTCCCCTAACCGTCTTGCCTAGTTGTGCTAAAATAATGCACTAGACAAGTCAGCACAGTGCACTATCCTCGACTCTACCCGCGATGTTAGGTGATAAACCACAGCACCACGATACTCCCACAAGGGGGCCTACCGCACGGTCAGGCTGGAACCGAAGTTTCAAGGGCCCCTGACCTCCCGTGGCACCAGAATATAGCCTCTGGTCACCCTGTCACTACCAGTCAGGTTCCCTCAAAATCTGGGTCTGTTAGCCGCCATCCGTAGATGGTCTTTTCTCCATCAGTGATTCCGTTGACACTATAAATAGTGATACGGGTGTGATTGTGTCCAGTCACATCATCTGGATGAACAAAGGGGAGATAAAAGTCATGCGAAGGTCCTTAAAAATCAAGTCCCACAATGAATCAGGGTGCTTATGACCTCATCGGACTAGTTTCGAATCCAGCCACACATCAAGAAGTCTGGTCGTGAGTAAATGTTGATTTGACTTCATGGGGCATACCCTGTGCCGAGGGGAGAACGTCTCGTTTAGTAATGGATATCCAACCCGACGAATGAACTCGCTTGCAAGAAAAACTGGTCCTGACAGTATGAAATTAATTTTTCACCCCACGAGTCTAACTCGCTTGATGCAGCTTAGCTCTGTAAGGGCTGAGTTGCCAATAGATGGGCTCATAAAATACTTTGACCACCGTTTCCTTTCCCTGCCCCGTTAAGCCTAGGCCATTGTCAAGTGTTAGCGCCAAAAGGTTCGCACCTGTTAAGCACTTTAGTTTCCACTTTCAATGGAATATTAAGAATTGACTTCAATCATCCGATCAGTCCACCTTGTGTCATTGAAACCGAAAACAGCTCCATCATTCATTTGTGTGTTATTCATGATCTGTTAATTAGTTCCAATTTGGCAGCTAGGAATACTGCCGATTACAGTCGATCCCAAAAATACACAATACAAGGGTTTGCTCATGAGTACTTTCTTTCTCCTATTTGTTCCGGTGCCCCCCGGAATGCTGATGTGATGTCTCATCATTGTCACTCTTTAATGATTTTTTTATTTAAGAATATCAAAATGCAGTTGTTTTGGCTTTATCGCAACAGCTCGGGAATAGCAAGAACAATACGAGTCCACTTTGAATCTATTACAGTCTCGCAACGTACAAAGTTTGTGGCCGCCGTGGTGTAGTGGGTAGAGTGCGACACCCACGCGCAGAAGGTTTAGGTTCGATTTCCGACTGAACATCTCGAATTTTTCACAGCACCACCTCTTTTGAGCTGCTGACAACACTCAAAGAGTGTGCAGGAAAGCTTCTCAAACTTCGCCGTTCGGAGTTGCCAAAAAACTGTAGGTCCCTTCTACTCGTGAGAGAACAGTAGTGCGCACAACACGAGTAGCTGACGAGCAAGCTAGGCCCTGGCCCCAATGTGGACTGTCGCTCCAACAATTACAATTAAAGCACTCATTTAAAACTAAACTTGTGCTATCAGTGTAATTCATTCCTCAAAGCAGTTCTGATATGCACAGTTTGGTAGGCCCTTGAGCTCTCCGCGATTCGGTTTGTATCTACTCAATCGGCCCAAAGCGCCGTCCTTTCATGGGCCTCCATAACCTTGGGAACAGGAAAGAGGAGGCCAAATCTGGCGGCTCAGTTGTTTTTGGAAAAAAGAAATACGAACAAGCAATGACGAGTGAGCAGGTGCATAATCGTGATGCAGAAGCTGTCGTTATGCAATTCCGGACGGTTTCTTCGTATTGCTTCTCGCAAGTGGCACATAATTTCTTGTTCACCGTACGACCATGTGGTCCTAATGCACAACGCCACATTAGTCTAAGAAAACAGATCGAACTTGATGTGCTTTCTTTGGCCTAACCTACTCTAAGTGGCCCTTCCATTGGCACAATTGGACTTTGGTTTTGATGTCTAGAAATATATCCGAGATTCATCACCAGTTATGACCCCTTTAAGTAAATTTTGAATGGCCGTTGACGTCATTCAAGAATTTCTGAGCGATTTTGGGACGAACTTCGCTGCTACATGCTTTATGTCCAAAACTTCTCAAAATATTGCACGGCATAAGCCAACCGATGTGCCAACTTCCTCAACAACTTCTCTAATAGTGATTCGACGTTTCTCCATAACAATTTCTTTCACTTTCTCTACATTTGCATTGGTTTCTAATGAGCCGGGACGTCCAGGGCGACCGTCGTCATTCACATTTCCTCGACCTTCTTTGAAAAGCTTGTGCCACTTGTAAACAGTTTTTGACTCAGATTACACTCACCGCATGCCAGAGTCAACATTTTAAGTGCTTTTCAGCACTTATTTCCATTTTCCACGCCAAATTGACTGCATACTCTTTGATTCATTTTTTTCCGACATTTTTTTCGATGCAAAATACGCTTTATAGCCGGAACTGTAAACATTTGTTCAAAACAAGTGTACCAACATAACAGAATAAAAAAAAAATCGATAATCGAATATACGTAGCCCGCTACTCTTGAACATTTTTTGAAAATGAGTGAATCTGAGTTTCAACAAAGAAGCGTTTAAATAGGCACGATCTTCAGCCATCTGGCTCCAAGTTTTTATTCTTCTTCTTCATTTTGGGTTTGTGGGCATTCTCCATTGCTTCGTGTCACTACTTCTTCGGGCTGAATCAGTGATCTTCAGCCATCTGGCTCCAAGTCTTTATTCTTCTTCTTCATTTTGGGCTTGTGGGCATTCTCCATTGCTTCGTGTCACTACTTCTTTGGGCTGAATCAGTGTTAACCATCACCTCTACATAGCCTTGTCATGTAGGCGCATGCAGCCATGCAGTCTGTAGAGTTCGTCCTTTAATCTTCTCAGATGCTCCTCACCCGCTTTCAATAATGTTATAGCTTCTGTGCCAAAAGGACATGATTAGGATATACGCTAACAACTCGGTCCCTCGAGAAATTGCCTTGTTACTCAGTTGCCTCTTGAGCCTAAAAAGCAGTTGTTGACAAGAATGATTTGACGCTTGATTTCAGTACTGATGCAGAGCTTGCTGCCTAACGCCGATCACTCAATGAGTCAAGGGACATATAGGGGGCGCCACTTACAAAAAATCAATAGTCGACTAAGTTATTTTTTGTTAGTGCCGCCCCCTATATGTTTCATAGTCGACTATGGATTTTTTGTTAGTGGCGCCCTCAATATGTCCCTCGACCTCGACTGAGTGAGCTGTTAGTATGACGTCGATCGTTACTTCGCTTACTATCGCCGCCGAATCTCATTCCCAAAAAATGAATTCTTGACAGTCCGCTGCTTTATCCAACCAGGCCGAGCCTCACGCCTTGTTCCCTTCCAAAATAGCTTTTTCCGTAAAAACGAAATTTTGGAGGACAAAGTTCATGACATGAGAAAGAGCATAAAATTGCTCGACCATCGATGACAGCTGCCGGGTTTACACCTGGGATTTCCGAAGGAAATCATTTCTCCAACTCTGTCCTCGCTCGAATGCAAAATCAAATCAAATCCCCAAAACACAGAAGGATAAACCCCTCTCCCGTTGCGAAATGGTCTCCGATTTGCGCAGAAGTTTTGTTGGCATAAAGGTATGCGGCGTTCTGCAACCCCTCTGTTTGCCCCCATACGATTAGCAGAGACTTAGGAAGGAATTTTTAAAGAGGATTGTGCCTGTGGTTTTCTATGTTTTGGTTGCTTTTCGGTTCAAGTGTTGCATACCTGAAGTTGGTCATAGACAACTTTTGAATATTTTGTGCGAAGTTCGAGTTAAAAGAAGGAAGTGAGGTTTTAAATAAACATCAAAAGGGAAATTCCTCCCCACTATCAGTTGAAACATTCAAATGTAATTTGAAATCGAATTAAATCAAAGACTGGGAAATTCTGAACACAATCACCGTCCCTCCCATCACGGAAGTCATCCCGTCCATTTCCTGCTGCCCGATGCCCACCATTAGCCACGTTAAATATTATTCCCCATCAAATGGCAGTGCTCTCTTGCACGGAAAAAGTTTGCATAGAAAAATGAGTGGTTCTTAAAAGTTTGCGTCGAGTATTTTTGCCCCGTTCTCCATTTGCGAATTAGTCGTGTTGGGAAAGTTTAAAATGTTCAGAATTTGTCAAAGTTTGGCTACCTCCCGCATTGAGTGCAGCAGTCGCTGTGAAAGTTTCGTTTTTTTTTTCCTCAATTTGAACGAGACTCAACATTGGATTACACAGTTTTTTTCTGTAGACCAACGAAAACAAGAAAAACACATCTCTGCCGCCACGCCGCCATCGCAGCCGTCTTCTATCCCGCGAGAATTTGAAATTACTCGAGTGCTGTTGATATTTATGAGGCACGAGTGCAGTTTCATCTGAAGTGGCATTCAAGCTTAAATAATGAACTGTTCGTTTGGTGGTATTGTGGTATTTTGGCAGAAACGGCGGAGAGGTTGATGCCCCTGGGAAAAAAATATTATCGATGGTCTGTATCAAATTCAATTGAAAGTATCACGGACGGTAGAAACAGGTTTGCTCACTTGAAGAAATGGCTCACATTTAGCCGTCTTAGCTGTTTGAGCCGTGCTCACTTGTGGGTGTGAAATTAGTCAGACTTTCAGACAGGTTCATGTGTGATTGCTATTGATCTATAGATGGGGGCCATTTTTCAATCGCGATAAAAAGTGATATTTTTCCACTGAAACTTCTTATCTTCCTCATATGGAACTACAATAAATGAAAAAGTTGGTGTACAAAGAAAAAGCCCTTCACTTCGTATGTTGCTTCGAATTACGGCCTAGGATGAACAGTTAAGTTTAGAGGATCGTTCTGCAGTTGCATCACAGGAATCCTCTTTCCAGCTTAACAACTTTCCCCCGCCTTACAATCCTTCTTTTTCTTCTTTTGGCGGTACAGTCCGGGATGGACCTGGGCCTCAACCAACATACCTCTCCAGCCAGCAGGATCTTTCTCTAGCTGCCTCCAATTGCGCACTCCAAGTTTGTTGAGGTCTTTCTCCACTTGTGCGTCCCACCTTAGCCTAGGCCTTCCTCTATTACTTTGTCCCAATGGCTCAGATTCGAAGACTTTGCGAGCTGGAGCATCGGTGTCCATACGCTCTACATGGCCTCCTTACAATCCGCATGCATTTAAAAAGCAATGCGCACCGGAACCTCTTTTCCCTCTCTGTTTCTGTACCTTGCCCCGCGCTGTGACTTAATGCCGTTCAGTTAAGGGTATCAATTAACCTATAGTGCGCGTCGATCATGAAAAAATCAAGACAATTGAGAAGATCGCTTTTGCATGGCCTACCGAGCTTACTTTTCAGTTAAAATTCCACTACACTTTGCGGAACCTTCACAAAGAAAAATTTACGGCCGTGGTATAGCGCATCCGTTATTCCGATTTGCTACTTATAAAGCAATTGGCTTCACTAATATGATACACAATGTGGACAATTTTTAAATAAACTATGTAGACACGAATCTGCATGATTGACCGGTCGAAGCAGATGCACCTTGAACAAGGACACGATGGAGTCGCGCTTTCTCTACAATTTAAAACGAAAATCAAAGCTTCCCGCAAATGCTGTTCATTTAAGAAAAAAACTGATCATTTTCAAAGAGGCCGCCGTGGCGAAGTATGTGTACTGCGGGATACTCACACGCTAGAGGTCCCAGATTCGATTCTCGGATTGATCATTTTCCATTTTGCAAACTGCTAACAAGTCTCAGAGAGTAAATATTGCTTATGAAAAGGCATCTCAAACTTCGCCGGTCGGGGTGAGCACAAAAACTTGCAGCTTCCTTCTTCGTGTGAGAGAACAGCAGCGCGGATAACTGACGCCTATTTATTACAGCTGACAAATGTCACACCTTTCCAATGAAGTATGCATTCGCTTTCAAGATTTGCCATAGGCGGCGCCATCTGTTAAGAACGGACCGCATTTGTGCCCCATTGCCTACAACAAACGCTGATGCCTACTAATGACTGACAAATGTCAAATGAAGTAGGCCATAGGTGACGTCATCTTTTGAAAACGGACCGAATTTGTGTCCCTTTGCCTACTTTAAACGTTGATGCGCACTAATTGTAGCTGACAAATATAACTTTTCCAATGAAGCAGGCAATCGCTTCCAATATTTGCCATAGGTGACGTCATCTTTTGAAAACGGACCGCATTTGTGTCCCTTTGCCTACATAAAACGTTGATGCGCACTAATTATAGCTGACAGATATAACACCTTTCCAATGAAGCAGGCAATTGCTTCCATTTTTTGCCATAGGTGACGTCATCTTTTGAAAACGGACCGCATTTGTGTCCCTTTGCCTACTTTAAACGTTGATGCGCACTAATTATAGCTGACAGATATAACACCTTTCCAATGAAGCAGGCAATCGCTCCGAATATTTATCATAGGTGGCGCCATCTTTTGAAAACGTACCGCATTTGTGCCCCCTATACAATCCTATGTACGAACAATATGTGATTGCCCAATTTTGTTTTGCCGTTGGCTTGGAATCACACCCCTTAAACGTCGACATGACCGACTCACTCTGAATCTGCTGCCCATCACACGTCAATCCAAAGCGACCCCAATCAGGCCAAAGAAACAATTCATCATTCTGATGAATGCCGAGATGGAGGCAACTGTTCGTCTGATTTGACGTCCAGCCTCTGGCTTAGAGGCAGTATCTCTGCTTTTTCATTCCTCATATACAGAAACGTGATGCCCGAACATAGATAAAAGTGTCATTAACATTTGGCTTATCGGGTCACCCCATTCGACCGCTTTCACCTCTCCTCCCCCATCCCACCACTCATTCCAACAAACGGGGTAAACAAAACATTTGTCTGGCAAGTGAATTATCTCATCCTCCGAATGCCAATCACTCCTATTGCGGCGAATGAAACAGAAACAAAGACTTTTTTCCACCTTGGCCTCCTCCTAACCCCGTTCGGAAGTCACATCCGGATGGTCCTTATCGAATGCTCGCCAACGACATCCGCATTGCACAGGCTACATCATAACCCAGAAGCGCTGATCGAATTGGTAGGAGCATGAGCTGGAGCAGGAAGAGGGACAGGGACAGGGTAGGTTCTCCCTTATAAAACATTGTGTGCTATTTTCTTAACGATTCTCGACAAGGATATGTTGGTTACTCCCGCTTTTCGAAATGTGTCGTCGCCGCTGCAGTACCAGTCGCTGAAGGCATGTGTGTCCCAGACTTTCACGTCGGAAGCGATTTGACTCGACAGCAGCCACTAGCATCCGACCCACTCCCACCAGATATCTGTTGCCCCTTAAACCAAACCTCAACAGCAACAAAAAGAAGCGAAAACAACTGCACAGCTAAGGAGTCAGCCAGTGGAACCCATGTGCGCTGCACTGCACTATTGGTCGTGGGCCTTGGGCCGGGGGTTGTTGTGTGCCATCCCCCTAGTGCAGACATATTGTGAACTTGATATTATTTCAAAATTTATTGGTGTTGTGAGCGCTGCTCGCAGTGGAGTGGTGTGGAGTGGAGTTGAGTGGTGTCATGTTGGTTTTGGCGTAATGGAAGTGCATTCGGTTTATGAATTTATAGAATTTCCAAACGCATTTGGCTTCGTTGGTAGTTGGGCAGCACTTGATGGTTATCCGGGAGTATCTGCTTTCCAGCATTTTTCAGGGCTTATTCGGCAATATTCCCGCATTCAATTATCTCGGCGACGCTCATCCATTGAATTTGAGGACTTGTGAAATAACACCTTCTGCCTGTGTCTTAATTACATGCGATGCCCAAGGGTGAGCACTCCGTCCTTATGTGCGAAATTGTCAAGTCGAAGTCAGCTTTTCAAATTGCTGACATTGTTGTTCCTGTACGTACACCCACTTCGCTTCATCAATTTAGTCACTACTTGTGCAATGAGCGTCTGGCTGGATTTGCTGCGTTTGCAGAGAGCATTTGGGTACATTTTTAAAATTTCCTCTTCGTTGAGCTACACGTGTTTCGTGCTCCTCATCTGTTGAAGGACAATTAGGACGCAGATAAGCAGTTTAAGAATTTCTACGAGTTTTGATAGAATTGACCTTCAAGTCGAATAAATTTCGGAAGCCCGGTGAATGATTTTGCAGAGAAAATATGAGTGAAAACCAATTAGTACATTCTGTGGAAAAGAAAACCGTAATTAGTCTCAAGTTCAAAAATATCCTCCAAGTTCGAAATTAGTGTAGGCTCAGAGAAGATGTACCTGGTATACCGGTATGAGCGTCAAGATACAAATGTCTCGATAGGGAACATTTGTTGTGAACGAGCCCTTAATTTTTTTTGTTTGTTTGCTATGGCATCTGTGAAAAACATTTGGTATACATCAAGTCATTGAACAGACAACATCATATTTTTTCGTCGTGTTAAAAATGTCGAATTTTGTACCAGAGAGTGATAATTTGCGGAAAGCATTAATTTTTTGTTTTCATTTGAAAAAAAGTGCTGCAGAGTCACATCGAATGCTTGTCGAGGTATATGGTGATCATGCTCTGTCAGAAGCAACATGCAAAAGATGGTTTCAACGGCTCAGAAATAATGATTTTGATGTGAGAAATGAAGAACGTGGAAGACCACCAAAAAAGTTTGAAGACGCCGAATTGCAAACGATATTGGATGGAGATGACACTTTGAGTCAAAAGCAAATGGCAGCAATGTTAAATGCTGCATAACAAACAATTTCTGACCGTTTTAAAGCTATGGGAAAAATCCAAAAGTGTGGAAAATAGGTGCCACATGAATTGAATGAAAGACAGATGGAAAACCGAAAAAACACTTGTGAAATTTTGCTTCAAAGACACGAAAGAAAATCGGTTTTGCATTCGATTATTACTGGCGATGAAAAACGGAATTATTTTAAGAATCCTAAACGGAAAAAATCATGGGTTAATATGGGACAACCATCAACAATCGACTGCAAAACCAGATCGATTCGGCAAGAAGACAATGCTGTGTGTTTGGTGGGACCAGAAAGGTGTGTTGTACCACGAGCTCCTAAAACCTGGTGAAACCTTTAATACTGATCGCTACCGACAACAAATGATCAATTTGAACCATGCATTGATCGAGAAACGACCAGAACGAGCCAGAAGACACGGCAAGGTAATTTTGCTCCATGACAATGCACCTGCACACAAAGCAAAACCGGTTCAGGATACAATCAAAGCACTTGGCTGGGAGTCGCAACCCCACCTGCCGTATTCACCAGACTTGGCTCCTTCCGACTATCGTTTGTTTTCATCGATGGGACACGCATTGGCTGAGCAGCACTTTGATTCCTACGTGGAGGTCGAAAATTGGGTGTCTGATTGGTTTGCTTTAAAAGACGAACAATTTTATTGGCGTGGTGTTCACAAATTACCAGAAAGGTGGTCAAAATGCGGAGAAAACAATGGTCAATACTTTGAATAAAATGTTTTTACTTTCCCATTAATAGTTAGTGTCTTATTTTCAAAAAAAAACTTTACATAACGATATACCTGGTACACGAATTTTGTAGGAACGTATCTAATAATAATAACTGTTGGCGCTACAGTCCAAAGGGGGACCAGGGCCTGGCTTGCTCATCAACTACTCGTGTTGTGCGCGCTACTGTTCTCTCACGAGTAGAAGGGACCTACAGTTTGTTACCGACTCCGAACGGCGAAATTTGAGAAGCTTTCTTAGACAGTTATTACTCTTTGAGTGTTGTCAGCAGCTCGAAAGAGGTGGTACCGTGAAATATTAGAAAAATTGGTGTTGAACTGTAAGTCGAACCTAGACCCTTCGGCGTGTGAGCGTCGCACTCTACCCACTACGCCACGACGACCACGTATCTACCGTGAAGAAAAAAAGATTTTACTCTACATCGATTTTTTTTTACTTTGTAATGTTGGTACAATTCCCTCGAACATAAATATGTCTACAGTTGCAGCTATAAAGTATATTTATTTTTTTTTGTGAAAGTGTTCGGCTTATTCGTGCGAGAAGATGTGAATGTCGAAAAAAATGGATCAACGAATTCGCACTAAATTTTGTGTGAAAAATAGAATTAATTGTTGAAGAAAACTTAAAATTTTGACAGTGACATACTGTGAGTGTACTCTGAGTCAACAAATTTTTACAAGTGGTATGAGTTTTTCAAAGAAGGTTGAGAAGAAGTGAAGGACGACGCTCGCCCTGGTCGGCCCAGCACATCAGCAACCGACAAGTATGTTGAAAAAGTGAAGAAAATTCTTATGGAGAATCGTCCAGTGAGTATTAGAGAGATGTCGGCACATCGGCTGACTTATGCCATGCATATTTTTCGGAAATTTCGGGCATAGAGCGTGTGACGGAGTTTTGACTAAAGAAAAATGTCGCATAATGATCCCTCAGGAATTGTTGAATGACAACGGCAATCCAGATTTGCTTGAAATTGTCATAACTGCTTACGAATCATTAGTATTTGGTTAGGACATCGAAACCAAAGTTCAATCGTCCCAATGGAACAGCCCAGGAAGCCAAGGCCAAATCGAAAAGCACGTCTAAATTTTATGCCTCTGACAAACAAAACAATTATGAATGTATAAATAAATCGATAATCGAATGTACGTAGCTCGCGAAATTTGAATCTCACCTTTTTTTTTTTTTTTTTAACAGACCGGAACCGATGCTTTCTTTCTTTCTTATCATCTACTTGCCTTGCTACTCCAAACAGCGACGTTTGAGAATTTGAGAATCTTTTTCACTGACAAAGAGACCTCTTTGAGTGTTTTCAGCCCGAAAGTGAAGTGAAAAATGCGATGTGTTCAGTTCGGGAATTGAACCTGGAACACCTTTGGCGTGTGAGTGTCGCACTCTACCCACTACGCCATGGCGGCCACACTCTGAAGTATATTGTCATTAGCCCGAACCCTCCTTTGTATTTGTACCGAAGTAGGCAGTAGAGACTTCAAGTTCGCTTCCGGTCTGGAGGAATGGTAATCGTTGCTAAACTGGGTTTCTCTGAAATCGACAAAGCATGTCGGGCAACACATAAGTACCTAATGCCATAAACTATGGTCTGTGTAGAAGCAATTGCCTTGCCTTTCTGATGTCCGTTGGGATGAAGCTGCGATTCATTAGAAATGGGGATGTTTCAGAAATAGTTCCCTAACTTTTTGTACATCAGAGCTGTTGCATGACGGTTTCTGGTTCCTCCTTGTTTGTTTAACTTCTTCTGAAAATTTGTGTAATGACAAGTTAACGCGCCATATGCTCACGTATGGAATCACACAAGCCAATCCGCATCTCTCCTAAACAAATCCGAAGAGTTTAATGCACTGAACCGATTCTAAGAAACAATTATCAAGAATTTAATGGGATCAATCCATTAATTAATCAATCCAATGTAAACACTAGCTACGCTTCAATCATCGACACATCGCCACACAAGCGACATCCCTACCCCGACACATCGACGCCTGGAAGTCTAAGTCTCAATGCCACGTCAAAATATGTATTTAAACTAAGCATAGAATTATTTTAAAATAGATCTTATTTAGTTCTCATTTAGTTCTCTTCAGTTCTCCTTTTTGTTTTAATAATAAAAAATTTGTTTAAAAATTAAAACTCACTTTTAATTAATTGACATGTTCCCTAAACAAGCAATGTGCGGTTATTGCCTCCACAACCATACTTTTATTTGAACGATAGTTCCAATCTCGTGTGGGTCATGGGATGTGTCAGAGGATTATATAAGGCCTAATATCTATGCAAAGGTCTAGTCTAGAGTGGCTCATAAGACGGGATAGGGGATTATATTGTACTGAGGATTCATGTGGCCGCCGCGGCGTAATGGCAATAGTGCGACACTCACACGCAAAAGGTCTAGGTTCGATTCCCGGCTTACCAACTCGAATGTTTTACGTCTTTCCAGCTGCTGACAACACTCAAAGAGTAATACGAGGGTTGCCTTTCATAATTCGGGATTAGAGAACACAAACAAATATTAATCATCGAAAATAGCTTTATTGTTTTTCAAAATATTTCCCATTAAGATCTATACACTTTTGCTGGCGTTCGAACCAATTGTCATAGAACTTATGCCACTCTGATTGTGATATCTCTAAAACATGCATTCTGAACGCATCAACCGCTTCTTCAGGTGTCGAAAAACGTTGACATCTCATTTTATTTTTTACGTACGGGAATAACAAGAAATCATTCGGTGCCAAGTCAGGACTATACAGCGGATGACTCATTAAACCGATGTTTTGAGTGCTAAAAAATGCAGATGCTTGAACCGGTGTGTGAGAGCTCGCGTTGTCGGGGTGAAGAGTGATCCGTCTTCGGCGGTTGGTTTTCCTGATTTTTTGGAAGCCAACTGGCAAACGCTTGTGTACTCCTCAAAATTGACTGTCCTGCGTTGTTCTAGTGGTACAGTTGCGACATGTACAGTCTTTCCGAAAAAAAAAAAACAGGCGATCATTTTCTTGGGAGTGGTCACGGTGGCGTAGTGGGTAGAGTGCGACGCTTACACGCCGAAGGGTCTAGGTTCGACTCCCAGCTCAACACCAATTTTTCGAATTTTTCACGGTACCACATCTTTCGAGCTGCTGACAACACTCAAAGAGTAATAACTGTCTAAGAAAGCTCAAATTTCGCCGTTAGGGGTCTGCAAAAAACTTTAGGTCCCTTCTACTCGTGAGCGAACAGTAGTGCGCACAATACGAGTAGTTGATTATCAAGCTAGGCCCTGGTCCCCCTTTGGACTGTAGCGCTAACAATAAATATTATTATTATTTGCTTGGAAGTGCTTCGTGCACAACTTTTGTTGGATTTGGCTCAATTTGAAACACCCATACAGTCGACTGCTGTTTACTTTCGGACTCATACGCGTTAATCCACAAGTCATATCCTGTCACGATGTAATAGACGTGTTTCGAAGCACCGCGATCGTATTTTTGGAGCATTTCTTTCGACCAATCGACACGAGCCTTTTTTTGAGCGATTGATGTATTGTGTGGGATCAAACGCGAAAAAAAATTTTGAAGATCAAATGTTCATACAATATTGAATGTATGCTAGTCCCACTGATGCTCAAGGTTGTCTTAATCTCACAATAGGTCACATGACGATCTTGCAATATCAATTGGCGCACAGCATTAATGGTTTCCGGATTTTGGACGACCTTCACGAAATTCGTCTTGGAGTGAACTACGACCTCGTTGAATTCACCATACCATCGATAAACACTGGTCCTTGATGGAGCTTCATCGCCAAAAATCGAATTAAGTTCATCAATGAACTGTTGTTGAGTTAATCCACTTCGAAAGTTGTAAAAAATAATCGCACGAACATTTTCACGATTTAAATTCATTTTTTTGGCGAGATGAATCTCTTAAGTTACTGTAAACAACGCATATGGCGCTCGTATGTCAAAACGTTCTGAGTACGTATAAACTCAAAAATGTCGAACTTTACGATAGAGCTGGCAGTTGCCAGATTGCAATACTAGGGCTGCCCAATCCCAAAATATAAAAGGCATTTTTAGTACTGTCTAAGAAAAAGCATGTCAAATTTCGCCGTTCGGAGTTGGCAAAAACAGTAGGTACCTTCTACTCGTGAGAGAACAGTAGCGCGCACAACACGTGTAGTTGATGAACAATCTAAGTCCTGGTCCCTGGTCCCCTGTGGACTTTCGCTTCATTTGTGTGTAGTTTCTGCCTTAATGCGGTTTGAGGTGAACGTGGATATTTGTGTTCGACTTTCTGACAAGATTTCAAAGTAGGATGCTCTAAAAAGTCAGAATAGCGCCCAAGTGCCCTTTGCTTTCAATTCGCGAGCTCCTTTTCAAAAGCAAGAACCCACGGGGTTGAGTCAAGGTTTGGAAACACTACTTTGGAGTACTCGGACTCCAAAACTGTTCCATTACAAGTAACTTTCATTCCGAAGCATCTTTAATGACAGACGTTGTGGCCACTGTGACGACACTCACACGCTAAAGAGCCCAGGTTCGATTCCCGCACTGAACACCTTGCATTTCTTAAGCACTACCTCGTATGACGACACTCAAAGAACAGAACAGAAGACAGTGCATCAGGAATACCTGGTGTGAAAGCGTAGGCATTGGTTTCTTGTGGGCTGTTACCGCCGTCCAATATATTTATATACTTTCCAACAAAAATATTGAAGACCGTTAAAGTTGTGCTTAATCAGAAAAAAGCCTGAGCTCCAAAGTCCAAGCTTAACATACAACGAGCACATAATTACTTTAGCACAGCCTGTTCAACCCCTCATCCCTCATCACCTAAGGATTATTAAAGTGCCAAAAGTAAGTTTACCAGTACTGACTTGGCGTATGAAATCTCCTCAGTGGTTCCAGTTGGGATGTCTACAAAGTAATTGATTGAATTTCTGTGGACGGATTTCATTTCCTCTCGCTACGGTCTTGCTTCCGTGTACTCGATTGGATGCCCAACAAAATCAGAGAAATACAATTGACCAAAAGGTCACACTTCAGGTTCTATTTCAAAATGAGAGGCACTTCCAATGAGGCTACAAAAGAATTAGGGAACCACTTGTCTCCGCAGCTACCAATCCCACGTCGACGTTCTGCAAGTCAAAAGGAAAATATGAACGTTTCGAAAAGCTCCTTGAAATGATGTTGAAGGGCCCTGGCATCGAGTTCATTTCAATGTTCAATTTATCCACTTAGGTGTGCTCGAAGGACGACTTACGTTGCCACAGACACCGAGTCCATTCATGACGAGTGTGAAATGCCCGCAAAGTACTCGTAAATGCACAATGGTCATAAATTCTCATCCACCACTTCCATTGGAGCGGAAGTTCAGCTCCTTTGGGCGTCAGGATCTGATATGGCCTTTTGCTTATGAATTTGACTTTCGATCAAAGGCTTCATGCATGAGTGAACAGCATCACCTTGTGCTCCAGTGACACCAGGGCACCGGGGGGGAGTTTGAATAGACCAGACCCAAGTTTCGTCGTCCAGTGAATTTTGGAAATTTCGTTCTCAGCCTACGGACTTGCTGGTTAGTGTACCGTGTCAACAGAAAGAAGGTCCCCCCTCCTAATGTAGAAAAGGAAAATCACTACACTCTCGAGAGGTCTATGTGCCATTTTGAGGGCAGGACGAGCAGTTCCTTTCACGGGGAAGGGCACACACGAGCACTGGAGAAAAATCAATTCAATCAGTCCTCTGTCGCTTGACTCTCCCATCTCATAACCTATTTATTATGAACTCAAGAAGCCATAAAGTCCCTGCTCAACTGCCCCCTCGTCTGTCCCGCAAACACCTTGGCGTAACAAATTGAAATTCCTGCCGACATTTTTCTACTCCCACTTCCCCCCCGAGAGCGGCCCCTATCAATCCGTCGCAACTGCCGCTGTCGTTTGGTTTCATTTTTGCCAAGCGAAGGGGGGAGCGAGGTGTGTAAAAATTATGTCAAACAAAAGAGAATACACCGCTATTCATGGGCATGTACATCGATCCTGGGGCTGTTTTTGATCTCTGCCAATCCAAAAATAGCCCTGAGGCGTAACAGATTTATCTCCTTCGCCAGAACTACACCCAGGACACCATTCAGGATTGTAGGCGAGAAACGAAAAAATTGAAAAACACCAAAACATAAAAAAGTAATATTCAAACAATGAATACTCTGACAAGGAGCATGCGGCAGCCCATCATCAGGCCGCATTTTCACACCCGCCACATAATTCGAATGCGTGCACATATTATTCAATATCCTTATTGATCCTTTTAAGGCATCTTATACGGAGCGGGCGGTAGGGGGATAGGAAATCAGGAGTGTCTGATGGTTCAGCAATCACCGGCGAGGAGGAAGCGAAACCATCGCTAGGGGCATAGCAAGGATAAACTCTGTGTGTTATTGTTTTTGCTTTTGGCTCTCCGCCTAACACCCGCCGCTCACAAGAAGACTTGTACGCACATGAATTTTGGATTTTCCAAGTGTTTCCGCTTCAGATCACACCCTTAACTGGTAAAAGAAGGAGACAGGCGCCCCGTGAACGAAAGGAGCACTCAGTCACCTCAGCTTGGATGGCTGCAGTCTCTGTGTGCCACCACAACTTAACTCTTTAAGGGGACACGAGTGCAGAGGGAAGACCAAAATCCGAGGAAACGGAACTCAGATGGAGAAGGAATATTTGTTCGTGCCTCTTGTCGCCCTATCACAAATTGAAGATGAAAGACAGATGTCGCAGAACCCAGACCAACGGCAGGCCCTTTTCAAACTTTCCTCACTTCCATTATTCTAGCCCGATGGCCGGCCGTCAGGCGGTAGCCCGGTGAGGGATTCTTTAATAAAACGATTTCTCTTTAATACTTTATTGAATGCTACTGGGAAAAGGTGTGCCCTTGGGGGGAGGAGAGGCTCACAGAAAATCTCTGGAATGTGGGCGAGATCTACCCACATCAATGTCGAATTTTCATCAGCCTCCATGGGTGTGTGTTTAAATAGGCGCCGGGCTTGTGTGCAGCCAAGATGACTTCATCTGTGTTGGTTTTGTGAAACGTCGTATTGGATGAAGTCCTTGCATAGGTGACATTTCGAGGTGCCAACGGGACAGGTGTGGTTGCCTTGGGTCCGGAGAAGTTTTTCGAATGTTTTCGGGGCCACGGGATGTGGGGATTAATTGAAAGGCTGGCTGTGCCCTTGTTTGAAAAGGAGGAAAATGCCCATTTTTTGATTCTTTATTTTGTGTAAATTAACTTCAGATCTGTGTGCAAAAGGGTACATAGTAAGTATTTTAGAACTGCGTCCTCTCCTGACATTCTAACATGACAATGGCGCTCTGATATCCCTTTAGAGCTATGTTCACCGCACGGCGCTCTAACCTTCCTTTAGAGCCCTGTTCACTGCGCTAAGACCTTAAGCATCTGTTACATCATGACACAAACGGAACCAAGCAGTCGTTCTTTGTGAAGAAACTTGCACCTGGTTGACCATTTGTTGGTTGTACCCATTGCCAAAATTCGCTTTCTGACATATTTGTTGTGCAAGAAGACATTTCGTCAAACAAACATTGCCAACATCAAGCAGGGTAACCTGTATACTGAATTCATCCTTGAGACCTGGGTAGATCTGATAGTTTTTAACACTCTTTTCACTTTCCTAAGCCAGTGTTACCAACAGATTTCGATGTGAAAAAAGAGCTGTCATAGAGGAATATTGGCAAAGAAAGAGACCGCAGTTTTTCGGCTGCAGGATAAGGAGCATTTCATCGTATTAATAGTATAATGGAGCAGTCCTTTCTTTATAAGCAAGTTACAGAATGGGTAATGCCACTACGATGGGCATTCCAGCAGGATAATGACCCCAAACATACGGCTCCGTAAAGCAATGGTTCACCAATCAAAACGTGATAGTCAAGGATTGGTAATCACAATCGACTTGAACCCCATTGAAAATCTTCTTAAGATGATGAAGAGAAAAATTAAATAGTCAGAAAAGAAAAGCCGATGAATTCTTTGAAAGACAAAAAAAATTCTGGAATGAAATTTCACCTCTCCTTCTTTTTCTTCTTGTGGTGCTACAGTCTAGGGTGAACCTGGGTCTCAACCAACATGTCTCTCCATCTTTCACTGTTTCAGTTCGCTGTTTCCAGTTTCGCACTCCAAGTTAATTGAGGTCCTTCTCCGCTCGTGTAGGACATCTTAGCCTACGTCATCCTTTGTTGCGTTGTGCCAATGTCTCAGATTCGAAAACTTTTCGGGCAGGAGCAGTGGTGTCCATACGCTCTACATGGCATAGCCACCTTATGCGTTGTATACGAAGACGATTGACCAGGCACATGTCGATGTACAGCCTACAGAGTTCGTCGTTAAATCTTCTCCTCCAGATGCCATCAACACAAACCGCGCGGAAAACTTTTTTTCTTGAAAAGACTAAAGGCTTCCTCACACGCTAACGTAGTAACGTCCAGGTTTCGGTGCCATAAAGTAGAACTGGGAGTCTCAAGTTGCTATATAACCTGAGCTTAGTCCTTCGAGAGAGGGTTTATTACTCAATTGCGTCTTGAGCGCAAAAGAAACAGCGATTGGCTAGATTAATTTCGGTACTGATGTTGTTGTCCCTGTTTACCGCGGAGCCGAGGTAGACGAAGTCCTTTACCTCCTCCAACAACACGAATAAAAAAATATTTAAATGAATAAAAATTCGGTGCCAAGTCGGCGTGCGGCGGGTGACTCATCAAATCGATGTTTTGAGTGCTCAAAAATGCAGTTGTTTGAGCCGATGTGTGAGAGCTCGCATTGTCTTGGTGAGGAGTTGGTTTTCCTCATTTCTTGAAAGATAACTGGCAAACAAATGGTTGTGTACCGCTCAGAATTGACCGGTCTGCGTTGTTCTAGAGGTACGGTTGCGACATGTCCAGTTTTTCTGAAAAAAACAGGCGACCGTTTGCTTGGGAGTGCTTTGTGCGCGAGCAACATTTGTCAGATTTGGCTCAATTTGAAACACCCGTAGTCGACTGCTGTTTACTTTCGGGCTCATACGCGTAAATCCATGATTCACCACCTGTCACGATATCATAGACTTATTTCGGAGCACCGCGATTGTATTTTTGGAGCACTTTTTTCGACTAATCGACACGAGTCTTTTTTTGAGCGATTGACAAGTTGGGTGGGATCCAATGCAAAAAATTTTTTGGACGGTCAAATATTCATGCAATTTTGAATGTATGCTGGCCCCACTAATGCCTAAGGCTGTCTCAATCTCCCGATAGGTCACATGACGATCTTGCAATATCAGTTGGCGCACAGCATCAATGGTTTCCGGAACAACAACTGATTTTAAACGACCTTCACGGAATTCGTCTTGGAGTGAACTACGACCTCGGTTTAATTCACCATACCATCGATAAACACTGGTCCTTGATGGAGCTTCATCGCCAAAAATTGAATTAAGTTCATCGATCCACTGTTGTTGAGTTAATCCACTTCGAAAGTTGTAAAAAATAATCGCATGAAAATTTTCACGATTTAATTCCATTTTTTGGGCGAGATGAATCTTTTAAGTTACTGTAAACAACACAAATAGCGGTCGTATGTCAAAACTTTTTGAGTATATGTAACCTCAAAAATGTCAAACTTTACGATTGAGCTGGCAGTTGCCAAATTGCACCACTAGGGTTGCTCAATACCGAAATATAAAGGGCAACCTTCGAAAAACGGACGTCCTAAGATTCCATGACACAGAAATTCAGGCGTTAATCCCTTAGACAGTCCTCACTTCATTTTCCGAAATTTGCTTAAGGCAAATGAAATGTGCGAGTGAATCGCAAAATTAACCAAAGCTCTTCGCATCGACCTGAAAGGAAGAAACCAGTCAGAAAAGTTTTCTCTAACGCAGATTTACTCACATCGGTGCAGCGGTTGCCCGGGCAAAGTCTTGATTCCAATCGAATATCGCTCATGACTTCCTGGACTGTCCTCCTTGACTCCTTATCTGAGAGGCCATTGATTTTAATTGTGAATGACATTTCGAAAGTTCGTGACTTCATTAATGAGCGCCACCCCATTTCGACCTAATTTCGTGCAAACACACAATCGATTCATTCGACATGAACGGATATCAATTCCAACACTATCCTTCAATCGCCATGGGCGTGCCAGTGGAAACTTCTTCCCACCATTTTGGTTGTATAATTAATCAGCCGGTTTCGTTTGTAATTTGTCTGTGTCGTGACGTTTCATTTGTTCAAGATTGAAGATTTCCAAATTGATTCTTGTACATGTCCCAAACGTTGAAGTTTGACTATCAATCATTATTTTTCTTTTTTCTCCTGTCAATTTTGCGTTGATTTGCATGTAATTTGTTATGAGCGGGAGTTGTTGAAGGGTCGTAATAAGTGGTTGTTGTTTCGAAACTGCTTTGCTTTTGACCAGGAACAGATCTTAAGCAGCTACAGTGCTTAGTCGGGTGGCGTTGTTCGTCATCATCGTCAAGCATAAGTCTGGCTCTATTTGCAGCAAATGTTTTTGTATATATTCCAAGTTTGGCGTGACATCGACCATCATGCTCAGGCTTTCCGTTGATTTGTTCCGTATGAAATGTGCTGGAGGAAGGGTATGCAACACGTACAACCACACCCATCCAGAGACATGCCTCCTCAAGGTCACTCCCGAGTAACTCCTGTCCCTCAAGTGCTCCACCTCTACCTGTCATGCCCAATCGATCCACAAATTCCATTCACGTGCTTTCTGCCTTCGAAGGTCATTTTCAATTCTACTGGGAGACCGATTATTCTTGCCGTCAATAATCGCTCGATACTAAATTGAGTTTCTTCGACGAAAGGTTATGTTTCCCCCTCCACAAACGAACGAAATTCCATCCACCACTTACCAGCTGGCAGTCTCCATCCCCTTGAACAGAAATCACGTCCTCTTCCCTTGCCTAGATCACGTTCCCATCAAAACATGCTTCCATCGCATATAGCGGTCGTTAACCCGCGCATCAGTAATCAGTCCTCGCTTCTGTTCTGTCCTCCATCGTCAGATTCAAGGTCTCCCTAAACGAGCAGCGAAGCACGCACACCCTCATACACACACACAGCACCCACCAGAAGGACATAATCTCACGGATGACAGCTTCATATTCATTTCATGGCCATCCAACGACGGATACATTATTGCCGCTGAAACGGGTCCTTAAAATGTTTTAATATTTCACCCGGCACAGCATTATGACACAGCCCTCCAACCACTCACCCGCGCCAAGCGTAGGGCATGGAGCGCAACGTGTCCTTGATGAATGGGTTGCGACTCCCTCTCAACTATCCCGCTGTTCGCTGCGGTGCGTGAATACGCTGCTTCCTAGGCACACAACTCGTTTCTTACACAATTTAGCTCGTGCATCGGGCAAAACCGAACCCATCAAGCGACGACGGGTGGTCTTCGGCCTCGGCACCGACTTCGGCTCCGGCTCCAGCTCCGTCTTCGCTTAATGGTCGGCACTTTGCAAAATATCACCGCGATATTTTCCCGCCCATCAATCCAATTCAATGGCATCCCTTGCGGGACTTGAAACTGGCTCCAGCACCTTGGCGGATTCTCTCCGCTCCCGACGGCCGTGTGTGTAATGGGCGGCATTTAACCACTGCTAATGGCAGCAGTCATTTCCACGCAAAATAACAATTTTCTCGCATGCTTCGCGCCTTAGAGCCTCGTGTGGGCAAGGTGGTTGGGGGGGGAGCCATAGCTCTAAACATGCCGAGCGCGAAGTCATCATCATCATCATCATCACCATCATTGACGTTGTGGTTGTACCGTCTTTGCAAATGGCTGTCATTGCCACCGCCAAGCATCGCTCACGCACATGCATACGCAGAATGCCAACGGCACTTCCAGAGTCCCCAGCGGAGTAATTAAGTTCACAGCAAGCTTAAGAGCACCGCCCCCAACAGGGAAGTTATATTTCGCGTCCTCTTTGCCTTTTTCCAGAGCACTGCTAATAACACCAAAAAGCGGCTCACGGCGAGTTTGATCGTCATATGGCCTTACAAGCCGCTCGTCTACGCGTTCGCGTATGTCCCCGTTCCGATGGTTGAACACGAATCGAAACACTGACACGATACTCGCATACTAGCGTGAGAGCAACCACCAATCCGACACCACCCATGAGTCCACCGCAACCGCACCGAAACACGGTGAGTTCCCCACCAACACCCGGGAAAGAGCTTCACTGTTTGGCGATGTGATGCCAACCCTGATTCAGGAAATGCCAATGCAGACCGACGTGCGGTGGGGCAAAACGTGGCCGTTAACTTCGCCGCAAAAGGGGTTATGAACCTATCTAAATATCGGTCAAGCGGGGAAGCCACGCACAGTGGCACTCGGCGGTGGCAGACGTGGTGTCTGTGGGAGACGTACGGACACGGACGTGCCCTGGTGAAATATTCAAGGCAATAGTGTGAAGATAAGTCCCATAAACATGGCCAGTTGCACTAAGTTATGATATGGTACACTGGTCGACTGACCGTCTGGTCCACTGCTCAGACTCCGGCAATTGTTTACGTGCGAATGATTACGGCACTTTGGATGATGAATAATCTGACGAGGACCGAGCGCTGCACATGAGACGGCCGATGGAAAATGTTGCTGGTCTTACGCATACACATCTCGCATTCCCATCAGCCACTGAATTGAATTTGACGACCGTTAAATGGAAGTAATTCGGTTTATCGTGTCATCGGGTTTATGGTGCCATAAGCTACTTGCCATATGGGGGGGAAGGACACCGCCCGCCGCGACAGCATCGACATTAATTATAGAAGGCAATTCCGTAAGACGGTGGAAAGGGGGCCCAGTGTGTCCGACAACTGGACTACAGGCTAAACAAAGGCTAAACAAAGAGAAGCCCTAAGGCTCGTGAAGCTCACATCGTGAGTGTTCATGTTGATGTTGGCGAAGTCGAAGCCTTGCTTATCATCGTCGTCAAGCATAAGTCTGGCAGCAAATGTTCTTGTATATATTCCAAGTTTGACGTAAAGTCGTCCATCAAGTTCAGGCGTGCCGTTGATTTGTTCCGGACGCTTTCTTGGTTTCTCTTGTTGAGCAGCGTTAAGGCTCGAGAACTGATTATTCATCTTCTTTAAGTCGAGATCGGGAATAAAAAAATGCGATGTGAAGCCACTCGAGGTTATAGTCATTATAAGGGGAATGTAAGACATCCTCATGTTCCCCAAGAATACAGAGTTCGCAAGAGTTAAGAAAAACCGGGCAACACCACTTTTTGTTGAACTACGCTCGAGCAGACTCCATAGCTGGTCCATTGTACTGCCAGGCAGTGACCTAACTTTAATGTGATTTCTTGGCCACAACACTTCCAGTCTAAACTTTCGATTCTATCCACATCAACATCGAACAGCCGTCACCTGATCCTCTCAAAAGCGGGACGACACTGGCAGAGGAAGTGCCCTGCAGTGTCTTTACCTTCTCTACAGACGTCGCAGAGGGTTTCATTATTAAGGCCAAGCATGTCTACGTGCTCAGCGAAAGTGAAGTGCCCCAAGTCGCCAGAAGTCCTTTCTGTCAAGAGATAACTTATAAGGCTCGGGCCTTATAAGTGCCTCTTTTTATCTTTGCTCAGCAAGTTCATTTCCCGTTATTTCCTGCTGTCTCCGGACAAAAACGAGTTTAAACGAATGTAGTCTGGTGTCTAGATTAAGGGAAGACTGAACTGTCGTGGAAGTGGGTAGAAGGTCGCAAGAGGCACCAGTACCGTGGGCCTAGGGATCGACGCGTAGTTACTTGAAGAGGTTGGAATATTGAAAAGCCGATGAACTAACTTGGAAGTGAGTAGAAGGTCGCAAGAGGCACCATTACCGTGGGCCTAGGGATCGACGCGTAGTTACTTGAAGAGGTTGGAATATTGAAAAGCCGATGAACTAACTTGGAAGTGAGAAGAAGGTCGCAAGAGGCACCAGTACCGTGGGCCTAGGGATCGACGCGTAGTTACTTGAAGAGGTTGGAATATTGAAAAGACGATGAACTAACTTGGAAGTGAGTAGAAGGTCGCAAGAGGCACCAGTACCGTGGGCCTAAGGATCGACGCGTGGTTACTTGAAGAGTTTGGAATATTGAAAAGCCCAGCTCCAGACCCCGACATCTTCGTGGAGCCGTCCATGGATTTCAAGTACATTCCCTTCCTGGGTTAGATTCTGGCCAGAGCCAGTGCTAGACATGAAGGGCCGATTCTATGTAAGCGTCCATGAGGCAAGTGCCATAGGAGATGCGGTGGACAAGGGTCTAGAGCGAGTCGAACCAAATTGATAGATGGTCTTGAGTGTGCATCTTGTGATGCGCATATCAAGGCGGGCGAGAACCAGCATTGCATCAAGAGCGGAGCCAGGCTAGGGCAACCCCTAAGATTGAACTACGTATTCCTTGTAATTTTTGCAAAATCGTTGGTGTGATGCGACTTAAAATCTGTGATTCGGCTTTACCATATTTTAAGTGGCCCTTTAATTTTAGAGACTATTACACTTCCTCCCGTGATATTTCCAGTCGCAAAATGGGCTCTGCAGATAGCCTCTTATGCTCAATCAAGCTGTTTGTGCGCCTGTACGCGACGACGGTAAGGCATCTTGAAAAAAAACCATGCTCAGGAATAGCCTTTCATACTCCCATGCCCTACACTACAATCCCACCACCTTATGCGACCTCAGAGAAACTTTGATGTTTGGATGTTGCTTGGACGTTGATTTAGATGAGGTCTGTTTAGATTTATGGGTTTGACGTTTGGACATGGGCTCCTCAGCTCCATCGTTGGTCTTCGGACAATTCAATTTACTGGCAATTTATCGACTGTGCTTAGGGATAATCGTGGTCGCCGTGTCGTAGTGAGTAAAGTGGGACGCTCACACGCCGAAGGGTCTAAGTTCAACTCCCAGCTCAACACCAATTTTTCGAATTTTTCACGGCACCACTTCTTTCGAGCTGCTGACAACTCTCAAAGAGTAATAACTGTCTAAGAAAGCTTCTCAAATTTCGCCGTTCGGAGTCGGTAAAACACTGTAGGTCCCTTCTACTCGTGAGAGAACAGTAGCGCGCACAACACGAGTAGTTGATGAGCAAGCTAGGCCCTGGTTCCCCTGTGGACTGTAGTGCCAACGATTATTATAATTAGGGATAATCATGGTTTAAACCACAACTGACATGTTTGCAAGTATCTGTATTGCCCGTCGAGGTGTATATGCTGTGTAGCTATTTCTGGAGCTTATTATGGGAGTGCGAACATTCGGTTGTTAGATAAGTTTGCCGCCTGTGCGCCAATTTAAATTAATATCGAGTGCAACCGCTCTGGACCAGAAAGGTCCTCCTACATTTCAAGAATTGCAACTTCACCTTAAATTCGACCAACATATGATTGTCTTCGATTTTCTTTCCGCTACAGAGACCATGCAAATCACGTCCCTATCTTTCTACTGAACCATCAGGAGTTCAGTTCCACTCTTTCAATAAGCCTCGCCATGTGGTGTGACAAAAATTCACTTGAGCGCTATCAAAACAGGTCACTTACGAACCCAAACACTCGGAAGCCACTTCACCTTGCCGAGTGTAAGGCACCTCAACGTCTTGGTGACAACAAAGCACATTCTGAAACTGAAAAGCTATGCATTTGCACACGAACGCATTTGAAGAGCGAGGTCGCATATTGAAATTAACTCACCGGCGGAAACTGAAACAAACTTCTCGGTTGGGCAACGACTGCTTTAAATAACCTCGCCCGTAGGCCCTTTTCCGTGGGGAACCGTGTCATATTGTGGGAACATGACACTTGTTTTTTGCAAATTTGTTTTAATGAACATTCAGGGCTATACTTATACACTAGACAAATTTTCATAAAACTAGCTTAACAAATTCTTTTCTTACATCTATCTTATTGACCCTATGCGGATGCTCTAAGTTAATATAAACATAGTTGATATTACTTCATTTCAGTATCTTTTTGTTTATTTTTTAATCTTAATCTAAACTTAAATGAGATTATGCTAAGAAAACGATTAAAAACTCAGCTGCATTTCATTTTTCTCTTACAGACTAATACTTAATATACTATACATTAATTTTGTCCGCCGTAAGGACGCGTGCACCAGGGCGAATCAGTTATTTATATGCCTAACATATACAGTCTATACGCCGTGGTGTACCTTTTTTTTGTATATAAAACCAAACCTAACTTAAGACTAAACATAACTTAAAAACTAACTATTAACTAATTAAAATTAAAGCTTAGAAACTGACCACAGACTGCCCATATCCGTCCACATAAAAAAAAATCATAAAGATCCATTAACGGCGGCAGGATTCGGCGTTAACACAGCCACCAGTACAGGTGACGTTCTTTACCAGACTCACTCCTGTCTCGGGCGGCAATCGCTCTACTGAACCGAAGCAGATCTTCGCGGTTGCAAGCGACGTTCGGTTCATAAAAGAGTCGCCGGTCCATTGTTCGGCGTGCGAAATGGAAGATTATATATATCCCTCCCTGTCCTGAACTAAACCCATCATGTCCAAATAAAGAAATGCCTCTGGTGGAATAAAGCCATTCTGCCGTACCTTTTCGAAATACAAAAAGTTGGGGTATTAAGCCTCGAAGATCAGGCTGTTGGTAGAAGTCAACGAACGTGTAACGTGCCGTCGAATCAATTTTATTATGAAATTATCAATCCATATCAAGTTTGCCTCGTTGTACAACGTCTCGTTGGGGTAAAATTTCTTGTACTCAGATTCGGGAATTCGATACAACCTGAGACATGTCCTGAGACACTGCCTCTCCAACAGCCTCATCTTTTCCATCTTGTCCACAGGACAAGCGTACGCCATCATCGGCCGGGTGAGTGGCATATAGCATATTAACTTTACCCTAGAATTACGTTGGCTGCTTCTTGCCACAGCAAAGGCTTTCTTGGCTTTCGTTAGAGTAGCATCTACATGTTTGTCAAGGTATAAATACCGGTCAAACCAAACGCCTAAGTATCTCACCAAGCCTTTCACAGCTAACGGTTCTCCCGATGGGTCAACAAACCGGAACTTACGCCAGTTTAACCTCGTGTCCCTTGAGGCCCTGGACAGCGGGGTCCCGAAAAGGATAGTCTCGCATTTATTGAAATTAATTTTTAATTTGCAGCTATCACAATATTGCTGAATCTTTTCGAAGTCATGTTGCAGCAGGTTGTTAATAACTTCGACCTTTGGCGCTGATCTGTACGCTACCAAATCGCCGGCGAACGCTATTATATGCGGCATGGAGTACAAAAGATCGCTAGTAAATATAGCAAACAAGATTGGCGAACCAACTGCCCCCTGTTGCAGACCGATTTTAATGTCAAAAACCATGGTAGACGTCACGTTGCCATTTTTCACAACGAACTTTCTACCTGTTATCATGTCATAGATCATGTCATAGATCATGTATAGCAATGATTTACTTATGCCATGTCTGACCAGCTTTAGAAAAAGTCCTTGTAACCAAACGGTGTCGAACGCCATTTCCAAGTCGATCAGACATGCACTCGTACATTGGCTCTTGGATTTGTTCCATTGTATGTCGGAAACCAACTTTGACGCGGCATGTTTGATATCATGCCCCGCTGTGAAGCCGAACTGGTTTTCCGGTTTTATATTATTGTCCCCAACCCATTTTTTTAGAGCTGATATAACAATTTTTCCGAAGAAGTTACTAATGCAAGGAAGAAGACTGATCGACCAGAGATTTGTTGGGATGGACCTATCTTTGTCCCGTTTAGGGTTCGGCTGCACCAGAGCTGTCTTCCAATGCGACAGGTAATATGCATTATACAGCGCATTGTTAAACAGTGTCGTGTAAATCTCCACCGCTTCTAAAGGTAGATGGCGTAGTACAATTTTGGGTATACCATCGATCCCTGGTGATTTCTTCTTCTTCAGAGAGTTAAAGATGCCTTGGAGTTCTTCTTTTGAGATTTGAATGGTATTGATTCCGTCTATGGCAGGGAACATGCCACTCTGACAGCGGTGATGGAATGGCGCAAACGTACTCCTACGTGGCGAAGTGCATGCGCAGTAAATGGGGCCTCAATTGAGGCATTATCACGAATTTCTGAGACGGTTCCTGTGCCGCGCAACAATTATGCAATCGTCGTTGGTATATAGTAAGAAAGAGAAAGGAGGTACCGATGCACATTGGTTTTTAAAAAGTTGGATTGGAAAGTGGATTCCATATTGGTGTGGTGCGGCTGAAGAACGAGTCTCTTAACTAAACTGTACGTCCGAAGTTGGGCATAAGGGTAAACGAGTGATTATTCCTAGCGAAGCGGGTATTGCGGGGGAATTCTTGAAGGGGAGGAATGCAACTGGCTAACTCAGTCTTTTGTTGAAATAGTGATAAACTAGTGACTAAGACGCAACATTTCGCCGCTGTTCGAGTCGAGTCGATTGACTTCGCCGTATTATTATTAACAATAAGTTTTATCGCTCGCTGTTGGAATCTGCCTAGTAGGTGCAAAGAGGTCTAAGGTGCACCATAATAGATTTGAACGTTATACTAAAGCTTTGAACTTTGTACGCCTTATGTATTGTTGCTAGGTCAAGAGGAGTCAAATATTATTATATATATTATATATTCAAGAAACCTGGACAGTTTGCTGCATTTTTGGTGATCTCGAATATGTGTTTGTTCCAACTTAGCGTTAAGTTGATACACATACCGGGAATGGAAAGTCATTCGGTTTAACAACGCAGGAGCCATTCATAGATAATGGCTGGTTATTTTGGGAACACTTAAGTGAAGGTAGACACAACTGAGTTTTGGAAGCATGAAATTAGACTCTATCACCCAATCAACTATGCTGTCAAGATCGGATTTTAATAAGCTTAACATACGCTCCCTTTCCAAGTCTATGGCCGAAGAGGAGGGTCAAGAGACGAGGAACTAATATGAAAAGCTGAGGGTACTGTCATCAGCGAATTGGATTAGAAGTGACAGATAGAAGATCATTTATAAAAATGAGAGAGTGTCGCAGATAAAACGGATCTTTAGGGAACACCAGCGTTAACATGGTGAATATCAGACCTGAACCCATCCAATACAACATATATTGAACAATTCGATAGGTAATTTCTAATCCATTGAAGAAGAGATTCATCGAAGCCTAAAGCTAGCATTGTCGACAAGAGAGACTGATGCCAGACCAGTGCGTAGCTTGCTCATCAACTACTCGTGTTGTATTCGTATTCTGTCAAATGCTTTTGAAATATCAACCACTTGTTTGCTTTCTCCTACATTGTGCAAAGACTGGCTCTATTTTCGGTGAGATATACCATCAAATCATAGTGAACCTATTGCTGCGGAAGCCGTATTGCCGGTCATTAAGAAGCTTCTGGGCTTAAAGATATTTTATAAGCTGACGATTTATCAGCGTTGCCATGACCTAAGAAAGTAGGGACGTATAAGTGCTATGGGTAAGTAGGCGGCGGGTGATGTCGGTTCACCCATATAAGGGATGGGCTGGACAATGGCTGTTTTCCACTTACTCGGAAAGAGTCCTAAAGAGTAGGACATATGGAAAAACATACGCAGTGGTTTTGCCAGTGAAAAAAAAAAAACAAACCTTCAAAAGATCGGGGGGGACACTATCCGGGCCAGCGAATTTGGACAGGATTAGATCTTTAAGCACTCTTGCAACTGTACGAAAAAAATTAAAAAATGGAAATGAACTTATCCCATGGAAAAAATTACGCTTTCGAGTACAGGCGCGGGCAAGCCACAATCTGGAGCTGGCTGCAAAGTGTGCAGTCAGTAGATTTGCTTTATACTAAGAGCTGACAGCTGGAATGTCATTGCAAATGAGCGTTGGAATTAAAGACGAGGCGGAAGTCTTTACGTTTTTCACGAATTACCAAGCGTTTTTGCTGGCCTTGGGACAATGCAGCACCTTTTGCCTCAACTTTTGTTCACAGGAAAATTTCAAGCATTGCAATCATTTCGGGCCCTTTTGAACTTCTTCCGGTGTAGGATTGGCTTTGAAAGTCCGGAAGCCTACTTACCTCAACCTGAAAGCCTCTTCGCAGCTCGAATCATACCTCGAGTATATTTTTGGTTTGATGCTCTTCACTCAGTGAGGTATGAAGGATTTTATACCCGACAAAATTATTTATGTAATCATATAAGCAGCGGGATCCACGTCACTATCGAGGAAGCATCCCTTAAGAAGTTGTTAAAACCGCTCCAGTTGGCTTTCTCTCAGAACCATATTGTTCTTTTAGGGATTTGTTTTCTACCTCCTTGAGGGGAGAACGGGAAACTGACTGATATGACAGAGGGGTCTGGCGAGCATAGAGGCGACAGAATGTGAACTGAAAGGTGAATCAATGGCGACATATGAAATTTCTAGACCCTATTTGAGCTAGTCTAGTTTTTAGTTAGTTTAAGCTGAAACCTACTTACTTACTTACGAGGGTTGCCTTTTATAGTTCGGGACTAGAGAACAAAAACAAATATTAATCGTCGAAAATAGCTTTGATTTTCAAAATATTCCCATTTAAGATCTATACATTTCTGCATTCATTTGAACCAATTGTCGAAGCACATTTGCCACTCTGATTGTGGTATCAATCATTCATTTTGTGCATTCTGAAAGCATCAACCGCTTCTTCAGGTGTCGTAAAACGTTGACCTCTCATTTTACTTTTTACGTACGGGAATAAAAAGAAGTCATTCGGTGCCAAGTCAGGACTATACGGCGAATGACTCATCAAATCGATGTTTTGAGTGCTCAAAAATGCAGCTGTTTGAGCCGATGCGTGAGAGCTCGCGTTGTCGGGGTGAAGAGTGATCCGTCTTCGGCGGTTGGTTCTCCTGATTTCCTGGAAGTCAACTGGCAAACAAATGGTTGTGTACCACTCAAAATTGACTGTTTTGCGTTGTTCTAGTGGTACGGTTGCGACATATCCAGTTTTTCCGAAAAATCAGGCGACCATTTTCTTGGAAGGTCTTTCGTGCGCGAGCAACTTTTGCTGGATTTGGCTCACTTTGAAACACCCATACAGTCGACTGCTGTAAACTTCCGGGCTCATACGCGTAAATCTACGACTCATCACTCGTCACGATGTCATGGACGCGTTTCAAAGCACAGCGATCGTATTTTTGGGGCATTTCTTTCGACCAATCGACACGAGCCTGTTTTTGGGCAATTGACAAATTGTGTTGTGAATCCTACGCATACAAATTTTTTTGACGGTCAAATGTTCATGCAATATTGAATGTATGCTGGTCCCACTAATGCCTTACGTTGGCTCAATCTCCCGATAGGTCACATGACGATCTTGCAATCAATGGTTTCCGGAAGAACAACTGATTTTGGACGACCTTCACGGAATTCGTCTTGGAGTGAACTACGACCTCGTTTGAATTCACCATACCATCGATAAACACTGGTCCTTGATGGAGCTTCATCGCCAAAAATAGAATTAAGTTCATCGATCCACTGTTGTTGAGTTAATCCACGTCGAAAGTTGTAAAAAATAATCGCACGAAATTTTTCACGATTTATTTCCTTTTTTGGGGCGAGATGAATCTTTTAAGTTACTGTAAACAACATAAACAGCGCTTCTGAGTACGTATAACCTCAAAAATGTCAAACTGTACGATAGAGCTGGCAGTTGCCAGATTGCAACACTGGGGTTACCCAATCCCGAAACATAAAAGGTAACCTTCGTATAATAAGAAAGTCAGCGCAGGCCGATTCATTTAGCAATATTCATTCAGCCCTCTAGTTCTCGGTTCAGCCTCTCAATGTGAAGTGGACGGATTGTTGGACGAATTGTTCGTACAATACCGGTAATCTTCTCATGTGTTCGACTAGCACCAAATGGCTGAGTGTAATTAATTACTCGCCATTATGGAACAGCGCACAGTGTGTGAAACCCCTCACCTCTCGCACGCATAATGAAATCCAACGAGAAGAGATGAAAGAGGCAAATGTCAGCTACAACACATCTCATGTCCCTTCATTAGCAAGGACGCTTGAGAGTGTGTGTCAGCCTAAATCTCAATTTTGCTTCTAATTTCATGATGAACGTGAGTGAGTGGTGAGAGGTGAGGGGTGTTGCCTTGCGTTCTCAACACCCAAAGCAGGCCACCCAGCAGCCCTGCGATAGTGAGGGATATGAATCAACTATTTCACGCGGTGCATGTGCGGCACTTTTAATCACATTAACCTGAAATTCGCGCCAGGGGTTGACCTTGTTTGCATGGATGACAAAGTGCGGAGCGCAGCAGGTGATTAAGGTGAAACCACCAGTCAGGGCTGCAGAGGATTTGTGTCACATGAACGGAATTCATTACAAAAGGACAAAACCAGCCTAGTCATGAGTAGGCAAAACACCTGCTGAGTGATTTTCTGTTTTTCTGAAAAGCTAAACACAATTGTTACTACAAATGAAATGAAACAAAAGATTGCGAATGTTGCGGGGTTGTGGAGGGAAAGGGGAAAGGAAATACGCACGCTGTGGTCTCCGCAAGGAATCACTAAAAAACTGACGACGCTAGTAAATAGGGCCCGGAAAGGAACTGCTGTGGGGTTTTCCCTTGGACAGAAGTGAATTCCTTTATATTTTCTCCATTAAAGTTTGCGGAATTTCTATAGATTTCAGCTACACCAGGCTCACGTCAGTCACGTGTTCATCAAAGCTATCAATCCCGTAATCACATAGACAAAACCGATCCCAAAAGCAAAGAACAGTTTTCAATTTCAGGACATGAAAAGTTCAAACCAAAAAAAAAAAAAAAATTGATAAGGTTCCCCCCCAGAACGGCCTCCTGTCGAAATTGAAAAAATTCATTGATGAACTCCGGGCGCAAACTAATGTCCAACCCCCTGTCTGAATGTGTCCCAAATTGTCAAGTCCTCACCTTGCCACTATCGGAATTACAATCTTCACTGCCTGAAACAGCACGATACCGGGGAGTACCGCCATCGATGGTGACGGTTGCAGTGTACATATCAAGATGTCAGACCCCATGTTTCACAGTTTTCAGTTTTTCCTGCAGTCGCCAATGGCTTCCGCTGGCCACACCGCGATTCTGGGCTCGACAGCTTTCACCTAGTTCCCGAAATGTGTTCGTTTTTTTTTATTTCCCCACCCCACAGGCACTTCCTCTTAATCGTTTACGACCCTCATCCGGTCACCTCGTGGCGGTGAGTTATGAGATGCTTAATCATCGTCAAGGCATTTGGCAGCTACACATGTAGTTGTAGTCATCCTGCGCCAACATGTGTTCGGCGGCTGCGGCGCTTAGAGAAACTGCAGAAGTCGGGGCCATCCTGGCAGGACTCCAATTTCCTAATTAACCATGTGATGAGTGTGACTGGTGGGGTTTCCAGTGGCAGCCACATCCGGGCGACCGGCCTATCTGAATTTTTTTCCCCACCCCCCGCTGTCAGTTGTTTGCATTCTTGTGGCAAGGAACTGCTTAACAAGCGCCCCGACATGAAGGACGCAGCTAAAAAGGATCTCTCAAAATTAATTTGAATACATCACGGATAATATGTTTTGAATGAAGGCTGGCGCTTGTGAAAATTTATGCGCGGTGGGGGTGGCGAGCGATATTAACAGCTGTACAGACCGCAGATACTTTGAATTCATTAAGCGCCACTCTCCGCCCTGCACACCTCTCCCGCGGGCTGTGGCCCCGCCGTCGGGGGATGCTGCCTGTGTGCGGTCTGATGCGGCGAAGCATATCCCCAAGGACTCATTTATTGTGGTCGAGCAACGCTTTCATATTAATTACCGCCTAATGCCCTGCGAACGAACGGGTGCGGATCGAGGGATGAGTTATGTGCCGAAAGTTGCGTATTGAATTAAATTTCCTGTGCCGGCGTGCCGTGTGCCTCGGCTGAGGCGCCTAATGACTGGAGATGGCGAGGAAAAATGTTCCCTTAATTACTAAATTGCCACAACACCGCTCAGTGGACGAAAGTAGGCGGAAGGGGGTCATTTTGAAATTCTAATAAAATGTATACGCTTGCTGGTGGCCGTGGCTTTGCGCCATTGTGGCTGCAGAGAAGGATATCTGTGGCGCATAATGGAGCCCGTGCAGAGGAATTATTTGGGGTTGTGATTTGGAAGAACTGAGACGACTGATGGGAAGCAACCGTCAAAATCAAGTCCTTAATTGTCTGCTTGCCGAGGAATGGATGAGAAATTTAGACTCTGCATGAAAATCAAATGCAATGTGGAGTGCGGAGTGCGAGGCGTAATGATGCTAATTTGCTTCTGCTTATGAAGCTCTGTTCGTTATGGAGGTTATTTGCAGCGTAACGGTTCCTTTTTAAGGATCCTTTGGGTCAGGGTATGGGTCATTGGACATAGTCCTCAGATGGTGAAGAGGAAACTGGCCTAGATTGGTTTTCAATGACGCGTTTGTGGAAATTTGGACGACTTTGCGCCCAACTGGATGAGGTTGACTGAGATGCTTCTAGAATTTTTATTTAGGCACAGGTAGAATCAATGTCACTTGCTAGTCCACCTCAATTAACTATACTATGGTGTGAGCCCGTTTGCATGAGACGCTAAGTGCGATGAAATCAATTGAATTCTTTTCTCGCTCTAACCTGGGACTGGGACTGGGACTGGGACTGGGACTGGGACTGGGACTGGGACTGGGACTGGGACTGGGACTGGGACTGGGACTGGGACTGGGACTGGGACTGGGACTGGGACTGGGACTGGGACTGGGACTGGGACTGGGACTGGGACTGGGACTGGGACTGGGACTGGGACTGGGACTGGGACTGGGACTGGGACTGGGACTGGGACTGGGACTGGGACTGGGACTGGGACTGGGACTGGGACTGGGACTGGGACTGGGACTGGGACTGGGACTGGGACTGGGACTGGGACTGGGACTGGGACTGGGACTGGGACTGGGACTGGGACTGGGACTGGGACTGGGACTGGGACTGGGACTGGGACTGGGACTGGGACTGGGACTGGGACTGGGACTGGGACTGGGACTGGGACTGGGACTGGGACTGGGACTGGGACTGGGACTGGGACTGGGACTGGGACTGGGACTGGGACTGGGACTGGGACTGGGACTGGGACTGGGACTGGGACTGGGACTGGGACTGGGACTGGGACTGGGACTGGGACTGGGACTGGGACTGGGACTGGGACTGGGACTGGGACTGGGACTGGGACTGGGACTGGGACTGGGACTGGGACTGGGACTGGGACTGGGACTGGGACTGGGACTGGGACTGGGACTGGGACTGGGACTGGGACTGGGACTGGGACTGGGACTGGGACTGGGACTGGGACTGGGACTGGGACTGGGACTGGGACTGGGACTGGGACTGGGACTGGGACTGGGACTGGGACTGGGACTGGGACTGGGACTGGGACTGGGACTGGGACTGGGACTGGGACTGGGACTGGGACTGGGACTGGGACTGGGACTGGGACTGGGACTGGGACTGGGACTGGGACTGGGACTGGGACTGGGACTAGTTCTTGAAAGTCCTGTCGACGGCCAAAATTTCCTTTTTAACCGACTCTTGTTTGTAGGCGTGTGGCACTGAATTTATTCCTTATGGCTGATTCTTGCACTTCAACAACATCAAAATCTTTTTCCAAAAAAAATCAAATGCGACTGCTTTCATGTAGTTTAAGATTCTACATCTCACCTTGTACCAAAGTGTCTTCTTATTTTGCTGCATAGTTTCCCTCAAAAACGCGAGAATCGGGCTACGGGCCAACGTTAGGACCATCAGATGTGCTCGTTGCCGCATGTGGTTCAAGCAAGACTACGGGCTCTTTGCATCCATTCCTCCTTTACTTCGAAAGTGTGTCTCTGCTTGTATAGAATTTCAGAGGCAAAGTGCGGGCAGCCACTGGAATGCCCCATTTCAAGAATATTCCTCCAAGAGAGGAACCTTTGACGAAGAAATCGATGCACAAACACCAATTGCACATTTTGCACTTGACTTGCAAATTTATCTCTGTTTTTTGATTGCTACAGTTGTATCCAAATGGGCTCCTACCCTCCAAGAGGATAATCCCAAACGAGTGCCTGAAGATTTCGTCGAAACATCAAAATCAGATTCACTCCCTGCAATCGACAGTCCAAACTGCAAATGCAGTCGAGGCTTTGTTTTGAACTCGCACCTCAATCAGTGCAAAACAAATGGCTGCTGCCCCATTTCAAGGAACTTACACGCTATTTATCCCATAAAATACTGAAGGCTCACATCAACTGAATTCAGAATCTACACGGATCCAGCACCTCTGCACCACCCCGCCTCCCACTGGTTGTTGAAAACAATTCCGTGCGAGCAGCTCTTAGACGTCGACATGCATTCACCCGAACGCTCATAAGTGCAGTTCTCTTCATATTTTAAATTAAAGTGCCATTCAGGAGGCTAGTGGTTGCCTACCCCCGTTCCACACACACAAACCACACTACATGAGTTATTCAAGTTAAGTGATGACCCATCACAACATTTCGTTCGGATGCCACTTCATGAGAGCACCAAGCCAGAAGGCGCTCCTTCGCCAGCCGTTAGGTTAGTAGTGGATAACTGCAATTATTTTATGCTGATGCGGACTGCAGAACTTCTTAAAATTTCACTTCGACCTCTCAGTCGTCGGCTCGGTTTAGCCCGGCTCAGACGAACAACTCACCAGCAGCATGGTAGGGTCGTGAAGAATGAGCACGGGCGGGGGAGGGACAACAACGACGACGTACAGTCATGAATGCATGCATTGAAAACATGGAAAACATGGGGCACACGAGAGCATAGAAACAAAGTTTGAATGCATTCCTCTCGTATGATGCCCTAATTCCAATTATTCTGTCATGCCGAACTGAATCCTTTTCGAAGGGCCCACGATACTTGACTGTGTTTGTGTTGCTCATTCGAGAGCAACAGCAGGAACAGCAGCTACAGAAGCGGCGGTAGCAGTATGGTTGCCACTGATGTCATGGCTGAATGAAGTTCAGTCAACAAACATACTTATCCGTTCGCGAAACACGTACGGTGTGTGGGAGTTTGTACATCCTGCTTTTTCCCGGCATCATTCAGTCACTGGGCTGGTGGGTGAGGAAGAAAAACAATTGCCAAGGTATCCTTAGGAGCGCAAGGAGCCACCCGACCAGGAGCTGCATGTGTGAAGAGAGGCATTTTCGAACGAGTTAAGGCGAAAGGTTACAGCTCAAATTGGGAACGAAGAACCAACCGAAAAGAATCAACAGACAAACACCAGGCAAGCAACGACCGCCGCCTACAAGGCGCACCCCGACGCTCTCAGTGGTTATCAACAACTGTATCCATTCATCAGCAACAACAGCGACGCACGGTGGCTGCTGAAATTACAAGGACATCGCACATCGCTTAATGGAATTGGGTGTGGATATGTGTTTGGATGAATGAAAACTCTGCATTGCAGGAAACCTCCTCTTCCGTTTCCTTGGTACATCCTCCGTCGGATTGTAACGCTCGCCCGATGAGAGGATCAACGTTCGAAATTACCCACCCAAAGGGAGGTGTGCTTGGCGCACGACCCATTTGTTTCTGTTAATTTTCTGAATCTCATGTTTTTCTTTTCTTTCTGTACTCGGTGGCTTTTTTTCCTTTTTCTCTTTGCATTTATTCGCCCCCGTATCTTGTCCTTTGCTCCCTGGTCGTCAGCAATCGACAACTTCGTGACGACGACCATCTTGCTATTAGTTTAGCCTGAGTTCGTGTGCAGACGTGCCTCCCTGGCGGGTTGGTGTTTAATTGAACCGGAATGGATATCCGGTTGATTAAGTGATTTCTTACATCTCACTGGTTGCACTGGAGAATCCGCATGTAAACCCGACTTTCGGGGCTGTTCGCTGTGTCTGATCTCAGATGCTGTCTCCTGTCTTTGTCTTCTTTCAGGTCTGGGACTTTGAACAACAAAGTAATTATCTGCGAAGAGTGAAGCAGGTCAAGGGAGCAGGGACGGTTGAGAATGAGATTGGAAAGAGGAAGTCCAGAGAATGGGATCAGGCTTGGGATGGGTTGACCTGGCGTAATCCCATAATGAACTTTCAAACTAATATATTTCTCAAACGGGAAATTGTTTAATAGCTTCGCCTTCCACTGGCTGCTGCCTTATTTCAAGATGCTTACATGTTACTTAATAATAATAGTTGGATGGAGCGACAGTCCACAGAGGGAGTAGTTGCTCATCAACTACTCCTGTTGTGCGCGCTACTGTTCTCTCACGAGTAAAAGGGACTTCTCCAGCCATTTCGCTAGCTGCCTCCAATTGCGCACTCCAAGTTGGTTGGGGCCCTTCTTTTCTTGTATGCGCCACATTAGCCTAGCCCGTTCTTGGTCGCGTTGTCCCAATGGCTCAGATTCAAATACTTTTCTGGCCGGAGCAGTGCTGTTCATACTCGTAAGCTCGACATGGCCTAGCCATCTTATGCGTTGTATCCGAATACACTTAACCAGGCGTCTGTCGCTGTACAGCCCATAGGGTTCGCCGTTAAATCTTCTCCTTCAGATGCCATCGACACAAACAGGACCAAAAATCGAACGCAAACTTCTATACCAGTTCCTGCAGTAATGGAACAAGGCACGGTGCACCCCAGTGAAATGCCATCTATTCAATCATTTTCTGCAACTTTCTTCCAATCCTTAGCGATGAATGCTAAGCTCCCTCTTTGTTTATCACGTCGTTGCAACTTCAAATACTGAATTATGTGCAGTCAAAATAAATGTTGAAGGGTTGTCCTTGAACTTAAAGTCATTTGAGGTACGTGAACCTTCATCTGATCCTCTGCCACCAACTGACTCACTCCGTCCGGTCCTCTGCCACCACCTGACTCCTTCTGGTCCTCTGTCACCAACTGACTCACTCCGTCTGACCCTCTGCCACCAACTGACTAGATCCGTCCAAACCTTCGCCGCCAACTGACTCACTCCGTCTGGTGCTCTGCCACCAACTGTCTCACTCCGTCTGATCCCCCGCCAGCAACTGCCTCACTGCGTCTGGTCCTCTGCCACCAACTGACTCACTCCGTCCGGTCCTCTGCCACCACCTGACTCCTTCTGGTCCTCTGTCACCAACTGACTCACACCGTCTGATCCTCTGCCACCAACTGACTAGATCCGTCCAAACCTTCGCCGCCAACTGACTCACTCCGTCTGGTGCTCTGCCACCAACTGACTCACTCCGTCTGATCCTCTGCCACCAACAGACTCACTCCGTTCAGTCCTCTGCCACCAACTGACTCACTGCGTTTGATCCTCCGCCACCAAATGACTCACTGCCCATACCCATCGCGGCAGGAACCTCCTCCGGAAATCAGTGTGAGATCACTTTTTAGCAAATTAAACATCGATCCGAGTAATCGCCTTCCAAGTCTTCCCACAGTATCGTCTCGACGAACTTCCGGCAGTCTTTCCAGATCATAGAAGCAACGTGTGACGCTCATGCATCTCAAACAATTTCCCACAAGAAACGGCGACTTCAATAAATTCAGCCAGACTACATTTCGGCCACTTTACTACAATTTATTCCCGAACTTTATCGAACTTCATACACAAACCTGTCTCCTGCATCAGAAAATTACCCTCGATTAGATTTAATCGTCATCGCGGGTGTAACAGTCGCTAGCACATGACAAGCCGTCATGTGTCGCACAATCGTTGAGTCCTTCACGCAAAGGAGCTAATAAGCATTAATGGCTCATACTTCTGTGTAACAAATGCAATTATCCCTCTATTTGCAGTAGGAAGCTCTGGGGTGGGGGTTGTTTGCCTGGCCGCCACTCTGCATGCTCCGCCGTCATTAAAATGGGGCTGAATAGAATGTGGGGCTAATACTTACAGTGCATACAATTAAGCCCACATACGATGCCGTATCCCTTCACTTGAATTATTGATTTTCCCTCGCAAGGGTGGGTGGGTGGTGGAGTGTTGTCGAAAAAACGAACAAACGTTTTTCCGACCCTCTGCGGATTAAATTGATTGCAAACATTGAATGGCGTCATTGGAGCACTTTTAATTCCATTATTCGTGAATGTGATGGTGGGGGAGGGGGAGTTTATTTGTTTTCATTTTGTTTCTGTGTCTGTTTCTGTGCCAACGATTCTTCTGTTTTATTTAGTGAATTCTGTGTTTTTTCGGCGTTTTTCATTAATGACTTCTAGTTGTGGAATTGGCTTCGTTTGGTGCCTGTGTTAGAATCTTATACCGTATCACTAAGGATTTGCATTTTAGAAGAATTATTGTAATCTGGTCTAGAGACCCGCACGTGCAATGTTTTCTTTAAACTCTTAATGGGGCTTGGTGAATGATGATTTCTGATAGAGAAGTGGGGAAGCAAGAACCAAGAAAATAAATGCGCCTTTTATTTTTTGAAATAAAACACTAATTATTAATGGGAAAGTAAAAACATTTTATTCAAAGTATTGGCCATTGTTTTCTACACATTTTGACCACCTTTCTGGGAATTTGTGAATACCACGCCAATAAAATTGTTTGTCTTTTAAAGCAAACCAATCAGACACCCAATTTTCGACCTCCTCGTAGGAATCAAAGTGCTGCTCAGCCAATGTGTGTCCCATCGATGAAAACAAATGGTAGTCGGAAGAAGCGAAGTCTGCTGAATAGGGCGGATGGGGTAGCTGCTCCCAGCCAAGTGTTTTGATTGTATCCTGAACTGGTTTTTGCTTTGTGTGCAGGTGCATTGTCATGGAGCAAATCTACCTTGCCATGTCTTCTGGCCCATTCTGGTCGTTTCTTGATCTATGCATGGTTCAAATTGATCGTTTGTTGTCGGTAGGGATCAGTATTAACGGCTTCATCAGGTTTTAGGAGCTCGTGGTACAGCACACCTTTCTGGTCCCACCAAACACACAGCATTGTCTTCTTGCCGAACCGATCTGGTCTTGCAGTCGATGTTGATGGTTGTCCCAGATTAACGCATGATTTTTGTCCGTTTAGGATTCTTAAAATTAATCCATTTTTCATCGCAAGTAACAATCCGATGCAAAACCGATTTGATTTCGTGTCTTTGAAGCGAAATTTCACAAGTGTTTTTCGGTTTTCCATCTTTCATTCAGTTCATGAGGCACCCATTTTCCACACTTTTGGATCTATCCCATAGCTTTTAAACGGTCAGAAATTGTTTTTGGTGCAACATTTAACATTGCTGCCATTTGCTTTTGACTCAAAGTGTCATCTCCATCCAATATCGTTTGCGATTCGGCGTCTTCAAACTTTTTTGGTGGTCTTCCACGTTCGTCATTTCTCACATCAAAATCATTATTTCTGAGCCGTTGAAACCATCTTTTGCATGTTGCTTCTGATAGAGCATGATCACCATATGCCTCGACAAGCATTCGGTGCGACTCTGCAGCACTTTTCTTCGAATTAAAAAAACAAAAATTAATGCTTTCCGCAAATTATCACTTTCTGGTACAAAATTTGACATTTTTAACACGATAAAAAAATATGATGTTGTCCGTTCAAGGACTTGATGTATACTAAATATTTTTCACAGATGTCATAGCAAACAAACAAAGAAAAAAATAAGGGCTCGTTCACAACAAATGTTCCCTATCGAGACATTTGTATCTTGACGCTCACCTCATACCGGTATACCTCACTCGCTCACCTCACTCACTCATACCGGCTTTACAATCACTTCACTTCACTTCAAAATATTTTATGTTTCTTTAAAAATTGTGCAACGAAATAGTCTACAACCTTCTTGCCAATAAGTGCTATCAATAAGCAGTCTCCAAATTGAGTCACAAAACTGCGCCTTGCGAACGCAATTCAATGCCCGCTCATGTGTTTTATGTGCAAAAATAAACCCCCGTAACTTGACATCATTAAGACATAAACCGATAACTGCGATAACTGCTGCCTGAAGAGACAACTTCTGAATTCAAGGAAATCTGATATTTTGAACCTTCTCGAATAATGTCCCTTTTTACTGACCCTACAGTTTTCCCAAAAAGTGATACAAACTCCGGCACTTTTTAATCTTCTGCCTCAGATCATATCTCGAACAGCATCTCCGCTGTCAGACATCTGTGCCCGTAAGCCGATAGTCTCATAAAGAATAAACATCCCGCCTCCTCTCTCCTAATCTACTTAAAGTGTCATTCGCCCAGCAAAGTCCAATGAAAGCCAATTGCCTGACAAACAAACAGAAAAAAAAGTGACAGCGCCGGCGGGACATCCTCCGTACTTTATGAATCATCAAATTGCCGTACAACCATGCAGACACACAAGAACCCTTGCTGCCGGGCAAGAGCAACCATCCCACCAACCCCAAACATCTCCCAGCATCTCGTCAGGCGGCAGTCAGAACCCGGGCAGAAAGGAGTTCAGTTCAAATCTCGTAGAGATAAATCACGCCTTAGTCGTCGTGCGCGCTTCCTACCAATGAAGTGGAAACGGGCCGCGATTATCAGGAGCGAAACTTTCAAGCCCCGAGGTGAGCAGTAGCTCGCCCCTTCTATTCTTCGTGGTAGTGCTCCCGTCAAGTGTCATTCTTTTCCCTTTTCTTGGCTCCAACCTTGCCTGTCTTATCTCTGCCTTGCCATTGAAATCCTCTCGACACCTACGCCCGGACTCGGCTTGCAGCACTCCTGCGAATGAAGTGCCATCCGATTTGGTGTGTCGTGAGACTTCTTCCCGCTGGCGCCCCCCGCCCACCAGGTAACTGGATGTGAACGGACTTCAAGCGGATAGTTAGCTAGAGACTCATGCCAGCGGATGGATTATGCGCGGGGAAGTAAAACAATTGCAAGATATATATTTCGTCATGCGGGGGTGTTGACACCCCGTGAACATCAGCCCCCAGCTAATGGCTATTCAAACGAGTGACGAGAGCATGGAGGCACTCACAAGGCATGCCGCGAATAATTCTTCTTGATTTATTCGCATGTGGCACGTCGAAGTTGGTGGGGGCGCTCCGAAGGAGTAGCGTGTCGTGTGTGTGATGCTTGCTGACACAGACTGTCGTCGATGAATTTAATTTCGCCCCAAGTCGCTCTCTTTGTGCTTGCGGTTTCATTTATGAGACGCCCGATGACGGATGGCATCTCTGTGTCTCCCGGTGACACGTAATTTCGCATTGCTGTGACATTTGTGGCATTGGAATTCAATTTTGAATTAAAAACAAAGACACGCAGTATGCTGAATGAAATTTCATGCGCCGCTCCTGAATCGGTGGGGACGAAAGCAGATAGGAGTGAAACAAAGCCAGGTACAAAGGAACCACCCTTCGTAAAGCAAGGCATTCAACCGAATCGTTCAAGGTTTGCAGAAATAAAATATTCTCCGCTAAATGCATCTGTCACAGTGTGGAGCCTCCGGCGCCAAAGGGATGTTCTTTTGTGCACGAAAATACGAAGCGCTACCTTGTCAATCGCTCTTTGTGTTAATAAAGAGGAGCAAATGAAGGATGCTGTGCATTGAATGGGAGCATGTAATCCCCGGTTGAACACGAAGACTACTAACGAGCACCTCAAAGCGAACAGTTGGCGGTATCGTTTCCATTCCGAACGCCCGTCGCCGGCTCTTTCATGTATTGGGCCTTGGAAGGGAGAACTGCAATCTGATGAACCCTTGTAACGATCCATTGGCAGATGGAAATTCAAAGAATCGTCGACGAGTTTCAAAATGCGTCTGTCAATTGTAGGTATGACGTTTGCTATAATTGATAACTGCCTTCAAAGCAGTCTTGAATGGTAAAAATCTGCAGTTGTGAATAAATTCCTGCATGGGGTGGGGTGCGGTGACCTGAATGCCGATGCTGCCAAATCATCAAAAAGCATTTTTCTTACAAAGTGCTAGTTTGATTAATTTTCTATAATTTTTGCAGATATACCTTTTTTGATTTGTTAGGTGAGCAATGGCGGTGCCCTGGAAAGAAGCATGACACACCCGTAATTCTTCACTGTCTGTAGGAATAAATGGGGGAATATGTGTAGGGACACGTTCTACTTAAATTGAAAGGTGACGGTGGCACTGCAATATAGAAGAATGTCAAATATCTCCCTTTTTGTCTTTTGAATTTTCCGGCTCAGTACAAAGCGGTACAGACCTCGTATATGGCCATAATATACATCAGGCCTTGACATAACCTACAAAACGACGCTATGCATGTTTAGTTTGAATGTTGCGTTCAATGGTTATAGACGTGTAAACATGGAGTTCAACAACGCCGAAATTCGCCCTATTTTTAAATTTTCCTTCATTAAAGGCTAATCCGCTAGAGAAACGTTCAGTGATATTAATAATATTTTGCGGGATGGTACTCTATCACTTCAAACCGCGGAGGAATGGTTCCGACGATTCAGAGCCGGTGAAAACGACACCATGGATAAGGCAGCCGGCGGAAGACCTGTGACGACGAATACCGATCGAATTATAGAAATCATCGAGTTAGACCGGCATATGGCATCTCGTGATATCGCCCAGGAGATGGGAGTTAGTCACTAAACCATTTCAAACCATCTGCAGAAGGCTGGATACAAAAAAAAGCTTGATGTTTGGGTGGCGCATGATTTGACGCGAGAAAACCTTCTGGACCGAATCAATGCCTGCGATATGCTGCTAAAACGGAACGAACTCGACCCATTTTTGATGCGGATGGTGACTGGCGACGAAAAAAGGATCACAAGCGACAATATCAAGCGAAAATGGTCGTGGATGAAGTCCAGTGAATCGTCGAAAACAGTGGCTAAGCCGGGATTGACGGCCAGGAAGGTTTTGCTGTGGGTTTGGTGAGATTGGAAGGGGGCTATGAGCTGCTCAGAAATGGCTAGACGTATAAATCTACCACCTACTGCGAACAACTGGAGCGCTTGAAGCAGGCGATCGACCAGAAGCGTCCAGAATGTGCCAACAGGAAGAGTTCAGTGTTCCAGCAGGACAACGCCAGACCACATACTCATCAGAAGCTACGGAAGCTCGGATGGGAGATATTATCGCATCCACCATATAGCCCGGACATAGCGCCTAGTAATTACCACCTGTTCCAGTCCATGACGAACGTCCTTGGTTGTGTGAAGTTGAACTCAAAAGAGGCTTGTGTAAAGTGGCTGTCCGAGTTCTTGGCAAATAAGAAGAAGGCTTCTACGAGGGTGGTATTTTGAAGTCGCCATCTAAATGGAAACAGATTATCAAAAAAACAGCGCATATTTCAACTAAATCCGATCACTGTAACACTTTTTATGAAGCATTGAATGAAGGGCCAAATAGTGGAACCGATATTTGCCAACCTTATACGTAAGGAACCCAGACAGCAGGAAAAACGTGAAAACATAAAACTAAATTGAATTCGTTGAATCCTGCATTAGACGAGCATTTTTACTTAAATTCACACCCCTCGACATATTGTCAGTATCTAGACTGGGCTGACCGTTTGGATCATCTTTCACATGCTAATTTCTTAGAAAACATCCCAAGAACTATGGTGACAGCAGCATCGAATGAAGCGCATAATGTGAGAGAAGAAACTATTTCCACTTCAAAGGGTTTGTGTTCTTAGCCCGAGTGTGCAGGTTTCATTTCACAATTGAAGAAAAACTCATGCCCGCTCTTGTTCTTAGATTCATAAGCGAAACTGCTTTGGGAATCACGCTCGAGCAAGGATTTCCTCCACTTCAATGAAACATTAGTGGAAGCCCAAAGATAATGTTGTAAAGGATGTGTTCTATAAAGGTACGGAATTAAAAAATGGAATATTGTAAGGAACAAGTTATTTAATTGACATGTTGGTTCTTTAAATTGACATTTAACCGAAAGATCGTTATCTCGCATTATGACAAAAATACGAATTCCTTTGTAAGGCTAACAAGACTGAGGAAATCTCGGTGTAACATACGAAATCCTTTTGCAGCAGTTGTGAATTTACGAAGTTATTTATTCATCAATAGGTGCCATGAATTGTTTTTTCCACAATTCCGGGTATTTTAATTGCATTGCTTCTCGCAAGCAGCGTATAACTCTTCAATTATACTCCTAAGGATCCGTAAGACCATGTGGTAAGAACTCCTGATGAAAACAGTCAGCAAAACCTTCACCATTGATCGAACTTGGTATGCTTTTATTGGCCTTAGCTCTCCTGGTCTCTTCCATGGGGATGATTGGATTTTGGTTTGGATATCATAACCCATGATTTACCGCCTGTTATAACCTTGAAACGCAAACTTCGATCGCCCTTGACGTCACTCAAGAATTTCTGAGCGATTCTCATTCGACACTCGAAGAGCATGAATTGTCTAAGAAACAGCTTCTCAAATTTCGCTGTTCAGCTTCGGCAAAAAACTGTAGGTCACTTCTATAAAACGAGCAGTTGATTAGCAAGCAACAGCCTGGTCACCCTGTGGATTGTCACGACTTCCAATTAATAATAATAATCATTGTTTGGCGCAAAACAGGGAGACCATGCCCTAGCTTGCTCATGTTGTTCGTGTGTTTTGTACGCACTACTGTTCTGTCACGATTAGAAGGGACCTACAGTTTTTTGCCGACTCCGAACGGCGAAGTTTGAGAAGCTTTTTCTTACACAGTTATTACTCTTTGAGTGTTGGCAGCAGCTCTAAAGAAATGGTGCCGCGAACAATTAGAAAAATTCTTGTTGAGCTGGGAATCGAACCTAGACCTTCGGCGTGTGAACGTCGCACTCTAACCACTACGATACGGCGGCCACATATGATTATCAATAAAAAGCATTTGCGGCAAGCTCTGATTTCCTATTTTCATTGATTGAGGCTTATGGTGAACCTGCTTTGAACAATTATTAACGCAGAGACTCGTACTTTTGTTACTTTTGCTCTTCTTCTTCTTCCTCTTCTTCTTCTTCTTCTTGGAGTGCTACAGTCCCGGGTGAACCTCGGTCTCAAACATTATACCTCTGCAGCCAGCACGATATTTCCCTAGCTGCTTCCAGATGAGGACCCCAAGTTGGTTGAGGTCCTTCTCCACTTGTGTGCGTCATCTTACCCTAGGCCGTCCTCTGTTGCGTTGTCTCAATGGCTCAGATTCGAAGACTTTGCGGGCAGGAGCAATGGTGCCCATACGCTCTCTATGGCCTAGCCATGTTAAGAGTTGTATCCGAAGACGCTCAACCAGGCGCATGTTACTGTACAGCCCATAGAGTTAATAGCTTAATCTTATCCTCCAGATGCCATCATCGCAAACAGGACCGAAAATCGCACGCAAAACTTTTCTCTCGAACAGATTAAGGCCTTCCAGGCTTCCAGGCCATCCAGGCTTCCGCGCCCTAGAGTAGGACTGGGGTGATCAAACTGCTTAATGAAACGAGCTAAGTCCTTCGAGAGGGGGATTTATTATTCAATTGCTTCTTGAGCCTAAACAAACAGCGATTGGCAAGAGTAATTCTGCGGTTGATTTCGGTACTGATGTTATTGTCCCCATTTATCACGAAGCCGAGCTGGACGAAGTCCTTGACTACCTCGAAGTTTCTGCTGCCTAGTGTGATGCTCTGTCCGAGACGTCGACGTTGTGTGTCCTTTCTAATGACAGTATGCTCTTTGTTTTCCATTTTAGCCGCTTCCACTTCAATGCCAAAAACATCTCATTGACGGCTTGCCGTGTTCGTCCAATCACGTCAATGTCGTCAGCGTATGCGTGCAATTGAACTAACTTTTGGAAGAATATGCCTCTGGTGTTGACTTGTGAGTTACGCACGATCTTCTCGAGGATGATATTGAAGAAGCCACATGACAGTTCGTCGCCTTGTCTCAAACCTTTTCTGAGTTTGAAGGTCTCGGCAAGTTCGTTACCGATCCTGACGGAGCAACGAGAGTTCTATATCGTCATCCTACACAATCTGACGAGTTTGGTAGGAATGCACTGTATAGCTCGTCTCTATGATAATTGTCATATGCGGTCTTAAAATCGAGGAATAGGTGGTGAGTGTCGGTTTCTACTTGTTGGGTCCTTTCCAGGATCTGCCGTAAAGTGAAGATCTGCCCTATCGTGGACTTCCCTGACTTAAAATCATACTGTTCACCTATCAGGTTGTGAGTTGAAGGTTTCAGGCGCTCACACAATACGACAGTGGTGATCTTGTAGGCGATGCTATGATGGTTGATCTCTCAAAATTTGGTGCAGTCGAAGGGGTCTTCTTACTTGTGGACCGGCAAACAGCGCTAAGAGTCCACTCATCGGGTAAATTTTCTCCCGACCCTATTTTACAGATGAGCTGATTTATGCGCCTAACCAGGTCATCTCCAGCTGCTTCAAATAGTTCTGCGGACAGTCTGTGAGCTCTCAATCTCGCGATAGGTCATATGACACCTTGCACTGTCAGTTGGCGCATAGCATCAATGGTTCCCGGAACAATAACTGATTTTGGACGACCTTCACGAAATTCGTCATGGGGTGAACTACGACCTCGGTCGAACTCACCATACCATCGGAAAACACTGGTCCTTGACGGAGCTTCATCGCTAAAAATTAAATTAAGTTCATCGATGCACTGTTGTTGAGTTAATCCACGACGAAAGTTGTAAAAAATAATCGCACTAAAATTTTCACGATTTAATTCGATTTTTTGGGCGAGATTAATCTTTTAAGTTACTGTAAACAACACAAATAGCGCTCGTATGTCAAAACGTTCTGAGTACGTATAACCTCAAAAATGTCAAACTTTACGATAGAGCTGGCAGTTGCCGGATTGCAACACTAGGGTTACCCGATCCCGAAATATAAAAAGCAAACTTCGTACCTTCACGTCAAGTCGACATTCGGAATGTTGAACAACTTTACACGGAAAATCGCGTTAAAATGGTAACTCATAGCAGAACGAAGCTCCCAACTTTCACTTGAGCAAAAGCATTGCCAAGCGCAATCAATGTCGTCTGAATTCATTTTTAACGAACACGCATTACCGACTTCAACGGTGCATCAAGCAGACAGACAGACTTCTAGGATATCCTCCAGCTTGACGGCAGAGATATCCTGCAAATCGCAGCAATTTCAAACTGACTGAGCGTTTGCTTAAGGTCGAATTGGAATAACGACCCCCTTGAGCATACCGTCGGTTGCAAGGAAATATAGCCTCCGATTCGTCATGGCGCCTCCGACAAGTGTGACAAATCTTCTCGCATTTATCCACATCCTTAATTCACCCACCTGCTCACCTTAACCGCACATTCATTTAAATTTGTCTAGGACTCTCGTCTATTTCGTTTTTTTTTTGGTTTGGCTTCGTTGTGAAAATTAATTTTCATTGCAAAGCTAATTAATTGTCTGACAAACTGAATTCAATGTCAAGCGGAAAGTTCTCACCAGCCGACACCGTAGGCACTGCCGCGAAGTCATGTGCTTGCTTCTAATTAAAATTCATATCCGTCTCAGCGCCGCTTCTTGAAGGAGACTGGGGCGAAGGCGGCTAAGAGATTACACACCCCACCGCAGCGGAATGATTAATGCTTGGTATGTACGAGTATTGCGGGAAGCTCTCACTTCACTGCATTCAAAGAGGGCTTTATGGATTTTTAATCTTTTTTTCGGTGCTTTCAGGATTAAGTATGTATCTGAGCACGGAGCTCCGTTTCCAAGAAATCGACCCCAAGCCCAGGGGGGTGCATTTTGGTGTATTTTTGAAATACCTGTGAAGTAGAGCAATGTTGCGTTTGATGCGCAGAGAATTCCAGATCGACACGGTTGAGGAGTTTGCAGTATTATGTGGAGCCCAAATGATGAAAATCGCCGGGGTGGGATAGAGGGCTGTTGAAGGTTCATTGATATAAGCTCCGTAAATATGCGTATGTATAGTGCGCAGTCCTGGGATCTGTTAATTGCTGCGGGAGGTTGTGTTCGACTGGGAAGCGTATGTGGCTTTGAAATTCAATAATTTTCTGCCGTCGATGAAAGAGTTACCGTATCCTGAGAGCAGGCATTCGGAGACAGGAGTTCTGGGGGATTTCTTGAAATTATCAGGCAGAGACGTACAATATCTGATATGTTTCCCTTGGAATATTCTTGCGTCGATGAAATTTCATGTCATTTGCTGGCCAGAGACAGCTTTGATTTGATATTCCCGTGTACTCGAGAATCGTTTGTTCGTGTTCTTGGAATTGTGGCAGATTAATTTTCTTGTAGATTTTGTGTAAAGTCGTTGAGGTTGAATGACGTAAGGAATATTGTTGGATGGCGCTGACTGAAGTCGTTGCTTATTCATTTCGACAGTAAGAATAATGAGGTGGATGGCGGTGTGGGAGGCTCTTTGCCTATGCCTAGGGTCTGAATCTATATCGATTCTTAAACTCCACACTGCTTGTCAATTTCTAACTACTGGCACTTGAGCTGGTACCATATGTGAAGTATAACGACATCAAGGGGAAGTTATTGGGCGCCGTTTAGAACATGAAGCTCTGAAGGTTATTTTAGAATTCACAATCACAAATGTAAGATAAGAAACAGCTCAAATGAAACCTGGCTTACATACCAAATGGTTGTTCCTTTTAACAAGGATGCGTGGTTTTTTCAGTGTCCCTGCCGTTCTGTAGATTACATCGTGGGGTTGTATTGCAACTCCACAGTACACTCCTATTGACATCTGCTGCTTGAACACTGTGGTCTCCGATAAGTTGTCATTTTGCCCCTAACCCCAATTAATTCTGCGATATGGGCCGCTGTGGACAGTTTTTTCCACTCACGGGACTTCCGCGCTTTCATCTGACCCCTTGTGATCCAGGGAACAATCTGCGACTAGGATATCTTTATGTTTCTTATACCACAGCTGAGGACCGAATGTACCTACAAGCCACCATCGACTCCACTAGCACTGAGGTCTCATCGCGTAACTTTTAAGACGTTCGTCGTCCAAACGATAGTATTAAACGACGTCGTCAAAAGTTAGTTTCCTGTACTAATACAATCGCATCGTTTCATCTTATCGTTCATCATTCAAATAGTAGGCAGTTTGAGAAACAGTTTGAGAGCTACTTAACAGGTTCAATGTCATACAGAATATGGAATGCTGCCTCTATTAAATTTTATCATAAATCAAAATTTGAAAATGTGTATTCTAAGTACTAATACCTTTAAGTCAACTTATTGATTTAATATAATCCTTTCCGCCTTTTTGTCTTTTGAATTTCCCGGCTGTGTACAAAGCGCTGCAGAGCTCGTATCTAGCAATACTATACATCATTTGAAAGGTCTTTACATAGCCTACAAAACGACGCTATGCATGATTAGTTTGGATATTGCGTTCTATAGTTATAGACGTGTAAACATGGAGTTCACTAACGCCGAAATTCTTGCTATTTTAAAATTTTCCTTCATTAAAGGCTAATCTGTTAGAGAAACGTTCCGTGATATTAATAATGTTTTGGGGGATGGTACTCTATCACTTCGAACCGCGGAGGAATGGTTTCGACGATTCAGAGCCGGCGAAAACGACACCAAGGTTAAGCTAGCCGGCGGAGGATCTGTAACGAGGAATACCGATCGAATCATGGAAATCATCGAATTAAACCGGCATGCGGACACCCAGGAGATGGGAGTTAGTCACCAAACTATTTAAAACTATCCGCTGTATACAAAAAAAGTTGATACTTGGGTGCCGCATGACTTGACGCAAAAAAATCGTCTGGGCCGAATCAACTCCTGCGATATGCTGCTGAAACGGAACGAACTCGACCCATTTTTGAAGCGAATGGTGACTGGCGACGAAAAACGAATCACAAACGACAATATCGAGCGAAAATGGTCGTGCTTGAAGGCCGATGAATCGTCCCAAACAATGGCCAAGCCGGGATTGACGGCCAGAAGGGTTTTGCTGTGTGTTTGGTGGGATTGGAAGAGAACCATAAACTATGAGGTGCTCCCATATGGCCAGACGCTTAATTCTACCATCTACTGCGAACAACTGGAGCGCTTGAAGCAGGCGATCAACCAGAAGCGTCCAGAATTGGCCAACAGGAAGAGTTTAGTGTTCAACGCCAGACCGCACACTTCGTTGATGACTCGTCAGAAGCTACGGGAGCTCGGATGGAAGGTTTCATCGCATCCACCATATAGCCCGGACATAGCACCATGTGATGAGCACATGTTTCTGTCCATGGCGAACGTCCTTGGTGGTGTGAAGTTGAACACAAAAGAGGCTTGTGAAAACTGGCTGTCCAAGATTCTCGCAAATTAGGAAGGGGGCTTCTACGAGGGGGTATTATGAAGTTGCCGTCTAGATGGAAACATATTATCGAATAAAACGGCGCATGTTTGAACTAAATCCGAGCACTGTAACACTTTTTATGAAACATTGAATGAAGAGCAAAAAAGCGGAAGGGAGATATTTTACAACCATATATCTCGGATAAGGTTTTCCCATCTTCAGCACATGCGTCTATTTAAGCAGTTCCCTTGCATTTCTCAGAAGTCTAGGAATCCTGTGCAATGAAATTGTGTCTGGAACATAGGAGTTGCACTGTGGGACTCCACAATCAGCAGTTTTCCTTCAAATTCGGATTCATCACCAAAACGTTGTCTTGCACAGACAGTCCACCCGACTGCGCATTAAATAGCCCTTAAAATGACGCTTGCTTTGATCCAGATTCACTACTGATTTTTGTTTTCGCCAATTGTTTTGTTATAATTTTTAATTGGGATTGAATTGATTTGTTTTTAATGAAATTAAACTTTTGATAATTATTGCTTACTTACAATTGTCCATACTACTGATGAAAATGTTAAAGTTTCAGGTACACCGTGGTCGCCGTGGCGTAGTGGCGTAGTGGGTAGAGTGCGACGCTCACATGCCGAAGGGTCTAGGTTCGATTTCCAGCTCAACACCAATTTTTCGAATTTTTAACGGCACCATCTCTTTCGAGCTGGTGACAACACTCAAAGAGTAATAATTGTCTAAGAAAGCTTCTCAAATCTCGCCGTTCGGAGTCGGCCAAAAAAACTGTAGGTCCCTTCTACTCGTGAGAGAACAGTAGCGCGCACAACACGAGTAGTTGATGAGCAAGCTAGGCCCTGTTCCCCCTTTGGACTGTAGGGCCAACAATTATTATTATTATTATTCAGGTACACAAATACATCAAAAATAATCCACCAGGCTGCGTTAGATTCCATGTTGAAACAAGTCAATCACAGTCGCTCAATCGTCGATGTTTGACAGTTCAATGACTTAAACGAAAGATTAGTGAATCGTCCAAAACGACGTCGTGCAAACGATTTAAATATTTTACATGAAGCAATACAATCGTTTAAAGGACATCGTCATACGATCGTCGTCTTAATACGTTCCCTACCAAGCTGTTTTTCACAAGGTGCCATTTTTACGCCGCGTGTACCGAAAACAGTACACGGTAAGCGCTTTAATAATTTTGTATAAATTCTTATTGCTTTGCTTTGCTTTGCTATCATGACTTATCACCACGCCGCGTGTACCGTTATCAGTACACGATGCAAAAATTCCTCTCAACATCACTAAATAACATAAAACAATCATAACGAGAATTAAAATTTAGAAAAAAAAAAATTAATATGAAAAAAACACGTTGCGGTAGAAATGAAGCTAAGCGTGTACTGTTTTCGGTACACGCGGCAGGGAACGTGATAAGCGATGAGAGCCCTAGATAGGTAATGGGATGAAGAAATAATGTAAATTACAGAACGGCCATTTTGCAATAGATAGCGCCACCTGCAAGTTGTGTCAGATATTGGAATCATTTGCCTATTTCATTGGAATGGTTTTGCATTTGTCATCAATTGTACATTGGTGTCTGATTTGGACAAAAAAAATGTTTCGCCTCATCGAAAATGTCCAGATTTGTCTTAAGTGAATAGCTTATGTCGAAAATTTTGATTTATATTTTTAATTTGAACAAATGGGCAACTGAAGTTCATTAGAGAACCCATAAGTCATGCAGAGGAATGGCGTTACAACTCTTCTTTTTCCATAAAGGTAACCCTCTATGTTCACTTTCATATTCATTTCTGTCACTCCGTCTACGGGCAATGGACGCAGGAATCAGACTGAATTGCTTTTCGAATATATATGAATCTGAATGAATTATGATACATTATAAGAAATAATTACGAAAGAATAAAAACTCCAAAGTAATCATTTAAAATGCTTCATCGTGCTTTATCAACCATTGGCCTTGTTCCTTCTATTGTTCTCTCAAAAAATGGAGGGGACCTACAGTTCAATGTTGAATTCGAAAGATGAGAGAGGGGAGAAGCAATGTGGGCAGAGTGTTTAAAGCAGGATGCACTGTTAAACATGTTTAAGAATCAAATTTTTATTGCTTTTGAGGGCCTTACTCGATGGTGTGACTCAACGCAATCGACTTGCGTATGAGAAAAAAACATTCGCATGAATATATCCACGCATTCCAAATTGTGATGCCCTCATTCGTCCTCTGAACCCCCTGTGTGGTTTTCTCTTAATTTCCATTTCCTTTCTGCCACAACAAACCAGAAAATCGGATATTCCTGTGGGCTCGGCCGTAATTTTGTGCGTTTTCGCTGTTTTTCTGTTTAATTGCATTGAAATCCTGCCGGAAACTTGTCAAAGACTTGCTGCTGATATTTATTTTCGTTTGTCTCGTTTCAGGTAAGAGCGGGGCTTGACTCAAAACTTTGTTCTCTTGGGTACAGCATTACACGGAGTTGAGAAAAGGAGTTGGAGGCGGTGGATATAAACGATGTTTTCCTGTGCTACAAAGTAAAATGGAAACGGTTCATATTGCTTTGAGGAAGTTTTTGCTGCAGGTGAATCTTAAGTTAGAATGTTTGTAGCGGTTGATGAAACGAATGGGCGCCTAGACACCCGTTTTGAAAAATTGTCGAAAATTAAGCTAGCAGTTTTCCATCCAACTGAAGGAGAACTTAAGGATGAATTCAAGGAGGAGAGGAAATATGCTTGGGGATACTGTGCTCAGGAAAAATATTTGTTGCCCTGATGGGGGTTCCTTAGAAATTAATGAACACAGTTGGATAACGTGGATGAGTTTGTGGAGGTGGATGAAGTCACGTAAGTAGTGTTCTAATGTGTGGCGCCAATTTGAACGTCTGCTGGTCACAACTCCATTCAAACAAAGCAAGACGGGAGTGCGAAGGAAATTCAGACACATCCTTGATGACCCTTGAGAAATCAGCCAAACTTCAAATGGAAGCTTCGATGTATTCACCGTAAAGCTCTTCATGGTAAAGAAGAGAACTGAAGAATAGAGTTGGAACTGCCTGGAAAATGTATTGTTTGCACCAAATGCCGACTGACCTCATATATCTGTTGTTGCCCCCAAAGCATGACTATTCCACAGTTTCTGAGTGTCTCTCGATTTTTGCTTTCTTTTGCTATGACAACAAAGCATCATTGTTCACTCCTCAAAGAGCTTTACCTTATATGCCACACGGCTCACCTAAACATCTTCCAAAGCCGGACAGGATTAATACTCCCTATTATGTGCAAGTTGTTTTATCACCAAGCCAATAAATGGGCGCTCTTCATAGTAAATTAAGTTAAGCACTGTTGCCTTAAGAACAGTCCATGGTGTTGTTACGAAACACAGAGAACACAGAACAACACAAAGAACAGGAAAACATTTCATCTCCTCTCTTGCTTGTATGAAGTCCTCCGAAGTTCAATGAACACCTACCTGCTGGTATACTTTTTCGGCGTCTAAGTTCAGAAGCGTTAGTCCGTTGCTTAGCACGAAACGTGGACAAGTCCGAAGTAACCGTAATTTCCATTGCACTCTACATGTTAGTGGATCCACTGAAACACTGAGGAACCCTGCGCTTTCTTGTAGGATTGGCCAAGTTGGATCAATTTCGCAGAAGCCTGGTAAATCAGTAATATAAAAGGCTGAGCTTGGCGACAAGGCCACGCCATTCTCACTCTCTCTCTTCTACTTCTTCTTCTTGTGGCCTACAGTCCGGGGTGGACCTGGGCCTCAACTAATATGCCTCTCCAGCCGGCACGATCTTTCGCTAGCTGTCTCCAGTTGCGCACTCCAAGTTGGTTGAGGTCCTTCTCCACTTGTGTGCGCCACCTTAGCCTAGACTGTCCTTTGTTGCGTTGTCCTTCTGGCTCAGATTCAAAGACCCACTCTCAATTATAATCATGAAATTTTGGTAATGACCGAGAGAATTACATCGAAGCTTCTACGAAGATATTTTACCGTACCGCAGGTGGATCTACTCGCCGTGATAGGCTGAGAAACGAGATGACGTGAGGGGAGTCAATCTTGAGTACGGAAAGGGTTTGATTGTCATCTCGACTCGGGAACCGTGCTTTAGATGCAATTTCACGAGGCAGGCAAGCGTTGGAGTCGATGGCGACGGATAAAGCGGCCTGGCTGAGTATAAAGCGGCTTGGAGTTGGATAAAGCCACCTGGAGGTCTCTAGTGCTCGCATTACCCCGGCGATCCCTTAAGTGGAACACATGGGTTGAAGAAGATGATGATGGTGATTGTGATGATTGTGGCCACAGTGCGGCACTTAAACGCCGAAAGTCCAGGTTCGATTCTCGGCTGAACACCTCCAATTTTTCACGGCATCACCTCTTTCGAGACCAAAAAGTATTAAATGTCTCAGAAAAAGCTTCTCAAACTTCGCCGTTCGGTGTGGGCCAAAAAACCGTTGGTTCCTTCTACTCGTGGGAGAACAGTTACGCGCACAACGCGAGTAGTTGATGAAGAATCTAGGCCCTGGTTCCCCTGTGGACTGCAGCGGCACCCATTTATTAATATTATTATTATGATGATGATGATGCAGGAGAAGATGATGCCTGTTCCCCATAGCATCACAACCCATTTTGCCCACATATTCTTCTTACACAAATATCAACCTACCTGCCCGGCTATCGCGCGACTGCAACAGAGTTCAAATTTATCTTCATTTCTTGAGTATATGGTATAACTTAATTTGTGAGTTTTTTCCATGTAGAGCCCTGATTCCCTGCTCTGAATACAAGGTTGTCAAATATCTCCCTCCCGTTTTTTTGCTCTCCATTCAATGCTCCATTATACGTGTTACAGTGATCGGATTTTGTTCAAATATGCTCCGTTTTGTTCCATAATCTGTTTCCATTTAGACGGCAACTTCATAATATCCTCCTCGTAGCAGTCCCTCTCCTTACTTGCAAAGAACTCGGACAGCCACTTTTGACAAGCCTCTTTTGAGTTCAACTTCACACCACCAAGGGCGTTCGCCATGGACAGGAACAGGTGGTAGTCACTTGGCGCTATATCCGGGCTATATGGTGGATGCGACAAAGCCTCCCATCCGAGGCCCCGTAGCTTCTGACGAGTCATCAACAAAGTGTGTGGTTTGGCGTTGTCCTAGTAGAATACTTCCCGTTGGCCAATTCTGGACGTTTCTGGTCAATTGCCTGCTTCAAGCGGTCCAGTTGTTCGCAGTAGATGGTAGAATTAAGTGTCTAGCCATATGTGAGCAGCTCATAGTGGATGATTCATTTCCAATCCCACCAAATACAGAGCAAAACCTTCCTGGTGGTTAATCCCGGCTTGGCCACTGTTTGGGACGATTTACCGGCCTTCAACCACGACTGTTTTCGCTTGATATTGTCGCCTGTGATCCATTTTTCGTCGCCAGTCAATATCCGCTTCAAATATGGGTCGAATTCGTTCCGTTTCAGCAGCATATCGCAGGCGTTGATTTTGTCCAGAAGGTTTTTTTTGCGTCAAATCATGCGGCACCCAAACATCAACTTTTTTTGTATACAGCAGATGGGTTCAAATGGTTTGGTGACTAACTCCCATCTTCTGGGCGATGTTACACGATGCCACATGCCGGTCTAATTCGATGATTTCCATGATTCGATCGGTATTCGTCGTTACAGGTCTTCCGCCAGCTGGCTTATCCATGGTGTCGTTTTCGCCGACTCTGAATCGTCGAAACCATTCCTCCGCGGTTCGAAGTGATAGAGTATCATCCCGCAAAACATCAATAATCTCACGGAACATTTCTCTAGTGGATTAACCTTTAACGAAGGAAAACATTAAAATAGCGCGAATTTCGGCGTTAGTGAACTCCATGTTTACACATCTCTAACTGTTGGACACGATGTCCTAATCATGCATAGTGTCGTTTTCTAGGTTATGTCAAGACCTTTCAAATGATGTGTAGTTTTGCTAGATACGAGCTCTGTAGCGCTTTGTACGTAGCCGGAAAATTCAAAGGACAAAAAGGGGGAAGGGAGACAACCTTATATATCCAGCTGTTTTTAAACGTTTTTGAATGGCTGCCTGAGTGACACCCAACGATTCTGCCGGCTCTTCTTATGTTTGGTAACAATCTTAATAGAGCAACGCTTTCAGGTCTACATCTTCGAATTTTGTTGGCTGCCCAAGACGTTTATCTTCTTTTAAGCCAAAATCACCACTTCTAAATCGTGCAAGCCACTCTTGGCACGTTCACCATAAACTTCCACCAAAACAGGATTACTTTCGGCGGCAGTTTGCTTCATATTAAGGTAAAGGAGACTAACAAACGCAAAACAGTTTTTCAGTCGCAGAGTTTGACATGTTTGACTGAAAACAAATGATTGTTGTTAACGCCCTAAATTAATGGCATATACTGAAATGTCGTCAAAGGCGGTAGCTGTCGAAAGCCTCTTCCAATGGAATAATAACTATGAAACAATGCAACTTACGCCATCTCTTGACCAACCGCGCGAATTAAGTTGTAGACACAATAGGTTAGCCTACATATGTACCTGCCACCATTCATATTGTTACATATATGATGAATTCCCCTAGAGGCGAAACTCTGACCTCACCCCATACTGATGCAAGTGATACCTGTTGTACCATCGCGACGCTCAATTTCTTGATCTAATCACCATTGAGCGTGCGTTGGTGCTCTCTCAGGACAATACCGGTCTCTCTTCTCTCTGAGAAAATGTTGGAAAGATCGACCGTAAGAAGACAGATGAATAAATGGTAAAATAATAAAACCCTGTTTTTTCTGTCTCTTAACTACAAAGAAGCACTTTACTATATGGACGACAGAGCCCTTACTTCGACGACTGTACTGAAAATCAAAGCCGTTTGGATCTGAAATGTCTGCATCTGAATTTCTGGTAAACATTTGACGCACGTCGCAGTTTCCGAAACCAAGCAAATAAATACGCAAGTAAGCTTGTCTTCAGAGTTATTCCCAAGACTCGTTGGCGCGGAAGACGTCGGACAGCAACACACCACAATATAGATACCGAAAATGATCACGTGAAGAATTCTATACGTATAACTGCCATGTGATAGGATTCGTTGAAAAAATTGTTCTCTCTGCTAAAACGCCATATCCCTGCCTCTTCGTATTTTAGTTTTCTTTTAAAAGTTACAAACAAAACACAAACACTCCCATTCTTCGTGCACACATCGCCACCTCCTCTGACTCAGAGGACAGATGCAATCAAGGCACACAGAAGTATCCTAAAATCCAAGTTGTAATCGCACATGAACTGCCAGAGGATTTGGAACTTCATGGCAGAGTTCAAATGACGCTCGTACAGACAGTGTCGCTATATTGTGTAATTTTCTCATAAATGAACCGTGACTGGGCCCAGGGTCCCATATATTGGCGTGTGCACGTCCGGAGGGGTTCTATTGGGGCATGGGCAGGAATTCTGCATACATAAGGGGTGCCGCTATAATCCACAAGGAAGAGGATACTGACTTCATTAGTAACTAGATCTGTTGTGGGTTCAAGTGCTCCCCTTTGAGCGGAGAGGTCCTGTCCTTTATTTTAAGCCCAGCACGAATATGAGAAGCACTGAAAGCAACTGAACAAATGTAGTTTCTGGTTCTGAATTTTAGGAGGCGTTTAAGGTGACGTGGAATAACAGCTAGCTCATAGCCTTATGAAGGGTTGTAGCAAACTGAGCCAAATATAACACTAAGTCAACACCCTTTCCGTTTTGGAGTCATCCGTGTAAATGTCGGTTGTAGACGATTTTCTAAATCCTTTTCCTTCATATCTCTGGTCAAAAAAGGAGTATTCTGGTTGACTTAAAAGTTTCCACAGGGAAGACGGTAGCCAGTATGGAAGCTTTGTTTTCTTGAAAGGACTGTCCTGTTCGGCTGTCATTGCACTAGTGCTTGTGTTGTGTCTTTAGTGTGAGAGCTTCTGGGTGGCCGCCATCTCCGCGTTAGTGTCTTTGGAGAGACACTAACAGCTCTATGGAGGCGGTCTCTGGAGACGCTATGACAATAATAAATGTTGGCGGGACACTCCACAGGGAGACCAGGGCGTAGCTTGCTCATGAACTACTCGTGTAGTGCGCGCGTTCTCTCACGAGAAGAAGGGACCTACAGTTTTTGGAAGACTCCAAATGGCGAAATTTGGGAAGCTGTCTTAGACAGACATTACTCTTTGATTGTTGTCAGCTCGAAAAGCTTGGAGCCGTAAAAAATTCGAGGTGTTCATAGAGGTACCATTAATGCCAAAATATTTTTTCTTAGTGGCACCCTCTATATGTCCCGGGATTTATTGAGTTATCTCTTATAGCGTAGCGTTGACGAAGTGGATACGAGGGTTGCATTTTATATTTCGAATATTCGAGAACAAAAAGAAATAATTATCATCGAAAATAGCTTTATTGTGTTTCAAAATATTCCCCATTAAGATCTATACAATCTTGCATGCGCTTGAACCAATTGTCGAAACACTTTTGCCATGATTGAGGTATCTCCAAAACATGCATTCTAAACGCATCAACCGCTTCTTCAGGTGTCGAAAAATGTTGACGGGAATAAAAATAAGTCATTCGGTGCCAAGTCAGGACTATAAGGCGGATGACTCATCAAATCGATGTTTCGAGTGCTCAAGAATGCAGTTGTTTGAGCCGATGTGTGAGTGCTCGCTTTGTCGTGGTGAAGAGTGATCCGTCTTCGGCGGTTGGTTTTCCTGATTTCTTGGAAGACACTGGCAAACAAATGGTTGTTTGCCACTCACAATTGACTATTCTACGTTGTTTTAGTGGTACGGTTGCGACATGTCCACTTTTTTCCGGAAAAACAGCCGACCATGTGCTCGGAAATGCTTCTTGCGCGAGCAACTTTTGTTGAATTTGGCTCAATTTGAAACACCCATATAGTCGACTGCTGTTTACTTTCGGGCTCATACGCGTAATTCTACGATTCATCACCTGTCACGAAGTCATAGACGTGTTTCAAAGCAGCACGACCGTATTTTTGGAGCCTTTTTTCCGCAATTGAGAAATTGTGTGGGATCCAACGCGAACAAATTTTTTTGACTGTCAAATGTTCATGCAATATTGAATGTATGCTGGGCCCACTAATGCCTTACGTTGGCTCAATCTCCCGATAGGTCACATGACGATCTTGCAATATCAGTTGGCGCACAGCATCAATGGTTTCCGGAACAACAACTGATTTTGGACGACACTTCACGAAATTCGTCTTGGAGTGAACTACGACCTTGGTTGAATTCACCATATCATCGATAAACACTGGTCCTTGATGGAGCTTCATCGTCAAAAATTGAATTAAGGTCACCTATGCACTGTTGGTGAGTTAATCCACGTCGAAAATTGTAAAAAATAATCGCACGAAAATTTTCACGATTTAATTCGATTTTTTGGGCAAGATGAATCTTTTAAGTAAACAACACATATAGCGCTCGTATGTCAAAACCTTTTGAGTACGTATAACCTCAAAAATGTCAAACTTCACGATAGAACTGGCAGTTGCCAGATTTCGACACTAGGGTTGTCCAATTCCGAAATATAAAAAGCAGCCGTCGTATCATAGAAATTGTCGACATTATTTAATATGTTCCAATTCACTCTCAATAGTTGTTCATGTATTTTGCTTTCATTTTTTCCGTTGTTCTTCTTATCGGTTTCATGTCTTTTGGTATTCCAAACATAAACGTATAACGATCTGAAATGCTCGCTTGAACAATAGCCGCAGAAATTTTCTTAAGTTCACATCGTACTAAACAATGATCTATTGACGTTTTGGAAACTCTGTTAAAATCGACCCTAGTATCTGATTTGACAACATTTAATAGGCCATTACAGTTTATCATTTCCAGATATCTAGCGGCAAAAATTTCTTCTTTTTTCTTCGGATCTATGTTCATGTTTCCCATTACTAGAAGTTTATGTTTTTCTTGTTAGAATTTAATTGAATTTCTATTACCTCCGTAAAGTCATACCGTTACATGTTTGGTGTTCTATAAATCCCTAAGAGGATAAACTCTTTGTTGTTTATATTTGTTTGAATCTATATGTTTTTATAGTTCGTTGAAGTATACTCTTTCCTTTTATACCGAATTTCTTTTCTACCCTACTGTTCAGTGCCCAAAGTCACCAAATCTCCAATGCGAGTAGAACCATAGACCATATCTTTTTAGTTCAAGGACGGCCCTGATTAGAATAATTGTTGGCGCTACAGTCCAAAGGTGGACCAGGGCCTAGCTTGCTCATCAACTACTCGTGTTGTGCGCGCTACTGTTCTCTCACGAGTGGAGGGGACCTACATTGCCGACTCTGAACGGCGAAATTTGAGAAGCTTTCTTAGACCGTTATTACTCTTTGAGTGTTGTCAGCAGCTCGAAGGAGGTGGTGCCGTGAAAAATTCGAGGTGTTCAGCCGGAAATCGAACCTTGACCCTTCGGCGTGTGAGCGTCGCACTCTACCCACTCCGCCACGGCGACCAAATTTTTCATTATTGAATAGTATAAACTTGCGCGCAAATGCATACGTGACTGCTACTCTCAACAAGAATCAAAACACTGTCTGTTTAAGCGTCTCAAGGTCTTTACCCACCACACCTGGAACTTCTCTTGATCATTTTTACATCTCCCTTGCCTTGATATTCATATTAAGGAAGGAACTATTAAGAATGAACAATCAGGGCCTTTGTGGCGTTTGTGGTCGCCGTGGCGTAGTGGGTAGAGTGCGACGCTCACACGCCGAAGGGTCTAGGTTCGAGTCCCAGCTCAACACCAATTTTTTGAATATTTCAGGCACCACCTCTTTCGAGCTGCTGACAACACTCAAAGAGTAATAACTGTCTAAGAAAGCTTCTCAAATTTCGCCGTTCGGAGTCGGCAAAAAACTGTAGGTCCCTTCTACTCATGAGAGAACAGTAGAGCACACAACACGAGTATTTGATGAGCTAGCTAGGCCCTGGTTCCTCTTTGGACAGTAACGCCAACAATTATAATAATTATTATAATAGGTTTTTTTGCTTATGGAATAAAAATGTTGTGCCATAAATATGATGTGTTTATATTACGGTAGGGAAAAGTTATTAGCAAAACTGTGACAAAATTATGACAAGTTTGAACACAGTGCTATTATTTTGCACAGTGCTGTATATTCCTTCTTCTTCTTCGGATGGCGCTACAGTCCGGGGTGGACCTGGGCCTCAACCAACATGCCTCTCCAGCTAGCACGATCTCTTGCCAGCTGCCTCCAATTGCGCACTCCAAGTTGGTTGAGGTTCTTTTCCACTTGTGTGCGCCATCTCAGTCTAGGACGTCCTCTGTTGCGTTGTCCCTGTGGTTCGGATTCGAAAACTCTTCGGGCCGGGGCAGTGCTGTCCATGCGCTCTACATGGCCTAGCCACCTTAAGCGTTGTGTCCATAGACGCTTGACTAGGCTCATGCTGCCGTACAGGCCATACAGTTCGTGGTTGAATCTTCCCCTCCAGATGCCATCAACGCAAACTGCACGGAAAACTTTTTCTCGCGAAAAGACTAAGAGCTTCCTCATACGTTTCTAGTAACGTCCAAGTTTCAGTGCTATAAAGTAGAACTGGTAGTCTCAAGTTGTTATATTAAGCGAGCTTAGTCCTTCGAGAGAGGGCTTTATTACTCAATTGCCTCCTGAGCGTAAACAAACAGTTATTGGCAAGAGTGATTCTGCGTTTGATTTTGGTACTGATGTTGTTGTCCCTATTTACCGCGGAGCCGAGGTAGACGAGGTCTTTGACCACCTCAAAGTTTCTGCTGCCTAGTGTGACGCTCTGTCCGAGGCGTCGATGTTGTGTGTCCTTCCTTGATGACAGCATGTACTTCGTTTTGCTCTCATTTGCCTCCAGACCCATTTGCGCCGCTTCCGCTTCAGTACCAGCAAACGCCTCATTGAGGGCTCTCTGTATTCTTCCAATCAAGTCAATATCATCAGCGTAGGCTAGCTATTAAACTGTCCTCTGGAAGTTCGTACCACTGGTGTTGAGATTGAGGTAGGTAGAGAATGATGTTGAAGAATTCACATGATGCTCGTTACCGACCTTGATGAAAGCATGTAGTTTGTTTTGTCCTTATTAACCACCGGGCCGACTTTTGCCGCTTCCGCCACAAGGCCAGCAAACGCTTCATTGATGGGTCGACGTGTTCGTACAATCACGCCAAAGTCGACGGCGTAAACTCGCAATTGAGTTGACTTTTGGAAGATTGCGCCTATGGTGTTGACTTGTGAGTTACGCACGATCATCTCAAGAATGACTAAAGAAGTTACATGACATTGCATCGCCGTGTCTAACACCGTTTTTGACATTGAAGGTCTCGGTGAGTTCGTAACTGTAGGCAATCAATTTAAAAAAAAAAAAAAATAGACATATAAATAAAAATTGATTTACTTTTGTTAACCACTGTGGTATTGTACAATCCGTAACATAATCCGTTTACCAAAATCGTATGATCTAAACGAAACTCTTCACTCATATGAAATACTCTCAGCCCACCCACTATAAATGCATGCGAATAAGACACAAGAAATGAGTTGTTGTAAATAAATGCACATAGAGACAAGCATCACTTTTATCTCTTCACTGGTCTCCTACATAACCAACCTTGACGAAATAGCGAGAGTTCTCCATCGCCATCCTACACAATATGACGAGTTTGGTAGGGATGCCAAAACTAGACATGGCACTGTATAGCTCGTCTCTATGCACGCTGTCATACGCGGCCTTCAAATCGATAAATAGATGGTGGGTGTCGATTTGTACCTCTTGGGACTTCTCCAGGATCTGCCGCAGTGTGAAGATCTGGTCGATTGTGGACTTCCCTGGCCTGATAGATAAGGACCTATCAGGTTGTTGACAAACGGTTTCAGGCGCTCACACAGTACGGCAGAGAAAATCTTATATGCGATGTTAAGGAGACTGATCCCTCGGTAGTTGGCGCAGTCGAAGGGGTCTCCTTTCTTGTGGACCGGACAAACGATGCTGAGATTCCACTTGTCGGGCATGCTTTCCTCCGACCAGCAACGTTTGACAGTTACCCCGACGCACACCCCCAACCTGGAGGACCAGGCACTTTTTTATACCTCTTGGGTATAAGTTCGGGTGAACAACAACCAGTACCCGGTGGCTACCAACGTGGAGGTAGAATAAGCACAATTGGTGTGCGGAAGACAGTTACAACAGCTGGGCATCGCCAGGTTGATACCAATCTGCGCCTACCCTGTTCCCACATCACCCAGCCACCACTGTATATTCCACCAACCCCTAAAACACATAAAAAAAACAGTTTTTGTGGATGTAACAATGTCTCAACTTTCACTGAAGAATTGTCATAATTCCTCATACGCAATTGTGCTTATTGACATGTCCAGTCAACCGAAAGAAAGCTTCGTTGAAATATACGCAGTGCGCGGTACACATGTTGAACAGAACCAGAAGTTTCAAACTTGCACAATTTTGAAGCGTTATTCAGGCGTCAGTCTGTTGAAATGCCTAACCAAACTAAAAACAAATCACTTGCCAGCCAACAAATCGTCGCCAGAGAAAATACTTTTGCCAACTTAAAGTCAGCCCAGTCAGCTTCGAATTTGCTTTTTCTTAAATTTTAGGTAAAACTGACTTTCCTGTAGTGGCACTCAACCTTTGTCCAAGCAGCTAGGATTAAGGCTTTCAGTAAAGTCACCATTTTAAGTCAAATGTTCAAAATCTGAACAAAACCAACGCACACGCATCCATTTACTTACGAGCAAGAAGCTGAGCTTTCGTCGAAACCGTAGAGATTTTAATGAATGTGAGTAACTGTGCACAAAAGCGCATCGAGAGGAAAGCAAAACAAGGTACAGTTTCATTGAGTTCTTCATCCCTGGTGAAGAGTCCTTAGAAGTTCGTGCTCTCATTTGCGTTGTACAAACATTTGAGAGCAAAAATGTTCCACTTGGGTGTGTTTTAGTTTTCCTTCAGTCTTTGGTAAGCTATGCTGTCGTTGCTGCTCTCTGTCTCCCCGTTCGCCATCCTGGATGAAACAGGATAATCATCTCCTCAGTGCATGGTGAGCTATTAAGAAGTCATTTTCTATGAGTAATTCCCTCTGTGACCGTATAGATGGATGGTATCCCTTAAATGGGATAAATGGCACGTAGAACGGACCCCCGCATCGGTGGCGTGGGATGTCGGGAATGTGGCACGGGGTGTGGGATGCAATTTCCATTTGAATGAAAATGTGTTGTGTTACAGAAAGGGTTTCATTTTATGTTTTTTTTTTGTTAGTTTATTTGCGTTTTGTTTTGCATGAATGACATGGAAGAAGCAGAAAGTTGAAGTTACAAGGAAATGGGGAACACATGACTCCATTTAAGGGTCTCTGGAGAGAGGGTGAAATGGAATAAGTGCTGCATCAAAGGTGATTTGGCTTTGATTAGGGAAAAAAGTCATCAGGCGACTAGTCGTTTGCTTAACGACTACAATCGGCTTAGAACTGATTTCGAAAAGGGATAATGCCGCCCTAGAGCGCATGGGAAACTATTTATCATGCGGAGTATATTTAAATTAAATACTCTCAGTTGATCCATTTAGAGAAACAGAACAGTCTAGTCCACTAGAGGGCTAGTAAATTATTCGTGCTTCGACTTTTGACATTGCCGTCTTTACAATCTTGGATCGAAAATGCTCAAAACATTTAACCAGTGTCCACAGAGGGGCTCATAATTTTCTCTGTTGTTGTCCACCCTTCTGAGTGACACAATCCCCACATACGAGAAGGTGACTTTGACTTGACCGCTCTTCCAGGAAAGCACTTACATGTGTACGTCGTTTTGCGTTGACTTTGTGAAGACTTTTCATTTCCCTGCGAGAACGTTAGCTGTTCCGCTTTCCGGTTCAAATAAGATTTAATCACTAAGGCATCAAAGTCACACGAACCTTGAATACCAAACCGACAAACACGAAGTTATGACACAGTAATCGAACTGTGAAGGCTGATATTACATCCTGTTCAAGGAGAAAACAACACGAATTCAAGGACTTTTCTTTCAGATTCAGCATCTCATGAATCGATCGTTATCATTCTTGTTTTTCTTACGCTAAAAACTCATCCCCACGGGCACTCGCTCAGTACATCTGGCTTAACTCAACTCAACTGACATGAAATCCATCCCGAAATGTCAGCGTAATCCGTTTTGCAGAAGCTAAAAGAGATTACACCCTCATTCGAATTGATATGTCCTGAAGGGGGAACACATCCCATCAATCCGCATCATCCTTCCAATGGTGGCGAGGGTTGTGATGGGGCGTGAGTGTAAAACTATACACACACGAAGGCAGGGAAGAAATTCAAATCGAATCGGAACAAGGCTGACAAACAATAACTACGCGCGCAGGCAAAGAGGCAGCCATCACTTTACATTTGAATCATCGTCACTTAATTCCACTCCAGTGTGTACCCACATCACATCGCATATATAGCGCGCTGACAAGGACGCGGGGGAACAAAAGGGATTTGAGCCCATTCATTCTTTCTTTTCCTGTTTGCATGCATTTTTTTTTGTTGGTGTGTGTGTGTTTATTTTGATACACTCCCCGTGTTGTTGGGGTGGGTGGAGGCATTCTCTTCATCCCACATGACCTGGGGCGGGTACACACCCCTTTTCCGCTGAAGTGCGGCCTCGACTGCGGTGATTCCATTTGTGACTGAAAACTGGATGATAACAGTAAACATATGTTTCTTTACAACAAAATCAAATTCAGATCCTCCCCTTCTCTGAGTGAGGGCGGCAAATACAGCGGAAAGGGTTCACTTTTCATTTGAAATAGGCACTCGCCTTGACAGTCAATGTTGTCAGCCCCACTTTATTAAATTTTGTAACATAAGCTCCCATACCGCCCCCAACACACTGCCTACGTGGTTTGTAGTGTTGCGACATATGGCTGTGAGCCCGGGATGGATGCGCAGGGAACCGCAAAAAGCCGAAATAAATTTCCTTTTTCCCATCGACCGGCGAACGATGTCTCGCTGTAAAGTGTCCCTTTTTTATAGATCCATCCGGATGTGTGCTCCAGCTTGGGCATCGCCATGATCTGGGGTCAAAAAGGTAAAACGACGACGAGGACGACGATGTCGATGACGATGCCTGCTGTTGTATGCGGCAAATGGTCTAATGTTTGTTGGGTTGGCGTGTTGTGGTGGAGCTATTATGCGTAGAGGGGCGGCGGGGCGCAACAAACAGCAACAATGGAGCAAACTTATAAAATGTCTTCATCTGGCACTTGAGTCCTTTATGAATATTTTAAGAGCGTGATAAGGAATTTTTGTGTGTGTCACTCCCCACCGTTATCAAGCGAGACTGGTCGGGTGGAGTGAATGGATGTTCGGTTTAACAAAAAGATTTTCAGTTTCACTGGGATGACGGTGGAGGGGGTGGGTAGAAGTGAGTCAGATTTTAATGCCATTTACTGTTGTGAACTCTGATGGTAAGCAGTTGAGTGTGGCATCTATCCGATGGGTTTGGAGATGTGTCATGTGTGAATTCAGATATTGGGCGGGTAGAGTGAGGAATTTTCTTCCTTTTTTTACTTTCGTTCGTATGTGAGGGAGGACGGACAGCATTGTTGCTGAAAGTATCCTGGGCAATGGACAAGACGGATATACTTTTCTGGGATGTTCGATGACAGGATCAGAGCGTTTCCTTTATCTTGAGCAGAGAACAGATGACTGCGGGGTGTTCCTGTTTGTTGCGGTTTTGAAACAAGTTGGGTGTCGATAACAGACTTTTCCAAACGTTCGGCGAGGATGGGGCATGAGTACGCCTTCGTTGCCACAGGTATACTTGGCTTTGTGCAGGAAGAGCATTTTTATCTAAGTTTTTTCCAATACGAAGATATGGACAGAAAACGACTTTCGGCTGGTTTGGTGCAAGAAAAATTCGTTTTAAATAAGAAGTGCTAAAGGTACGGCCGGCTGTCTGAATTGTAGACGACTGGTGTTTGGATCTGCTCAATCAGCATAAATATTCCAATTTCAACAAAATATAAAACTTATGCATCCGCGATAAGGTCATTTTTTTGGGACCTGTGGACCTGCACGTGTTAAAGTAGCATTTCCAACAGCTGCTTAGCGAGCATTAACGGGAGAGAATAGTAGGAGACGAGGAAGCCCCATTTCCATTCGATGAAGTACTCCTCCCGCCCAGTCTTGAGCAAGTCAGCGCAGCCATTCAAATGGTGAGAAACAATAACGCCGCAGGTTTTATTGGCTTGCAAGCAGATTTCTTCAAGACTGACGGCAGTTTCCTGGTAGGAAGCATGCAGCGGAATATCTGTAGAATTTGGGACGACGAAAGAATGCTCGGGAATTGAAATACAACCGTCATATGTCCCATCCGAAAAATTGGCAATCCTACCGCATGCAAAAAATATCGAGGTATTTCCCCGTTGAATATCTTGTTCTTGTTGTTTTCAATATTGTGCAGGAGAGGAAAGTGCCGAGGGCAGGTGTAAGCATTTTTTTTTTGTTTTGAGGTTGGGATGTACTGCACTGAAGCGCTTAGATACTGGTCCATGGTACTACCAGGCAGTAACCTTCATTTAATGTAATTTCTTGGCTTTCCGAAGAAAAACCAAGAGACGCTTCTGTGATATAGAACTTACGTTTTCGGTTCCCACCACATCAGCGTCAAATAGTCGCCACCTGATACGAGCGAAAGCAGGACACTGACAGAGAAAGTGCTCTGAAGTGTCTTCACATTCTCCACAGGCGACGCAAGGTGTGAAATCACTAAGCCCAACCCGACTTAGGTGCATAGCGAAGGTAGTGTCCCGTTAGTACGCCGACAAGTTGTCTGCACTCACTTCTGTCTAGAGATAGCAGAAAAGACGCGGATTAGCAAGAAGCTAACGTTTGGGAGCATATTCTTGGTCACCATGCATCCTGGAGAGTCACGCTCTCTGGCTGTGCTCTAGGGAGACCCAATCATCGACGGAGGTCCTGACCAAAGACGCGGGAAGTCCCAAGATAGTTTCGGGCTCTACGAATGCCTCAGCTGAATCTTGCCTAGCTAGTTCATCGGCAGTCTCGTTTCCCAGGATCACGTAATGACCCAGGACCCAGACAAGTCTTAGTGAATTCAGCCTGCCGACCAAATTAAGGGAAGACTTGCATTCTTGAACTAGCTTGGAAGTAGTTAAAGGGTTGAGTAAGACCTTGAGCACTGCTTGACTGTCGCTGCAGACGCAGATACTTCTTCCCTTCCACCTATTCTTCACAATGTAGTTGGTGGCCTTTAGGATCGTGAAGGCTTCCGCCTGGAAGACTGACGCGAAACTACCTAAGGAGGCGTGAAGTCAGATGTTGTTGTTTTCACGAAGGCCCCAGCTCCAGAACCCTCCATCTTCTTGGAGCCGTCCGTGAAAATCCGACTACATTTATTTCCCGGGTTAGTTTCTGGCCAGAGGCAATCCAGGACACGGGGAAAGTCGACTTTGTATAATCGTCGCAACTGTATTATTGGTGACTTCGCATCAGACGGCATGCTCATGCGGCTAGTGTCATAGGAGATGCGGTGTGCGAGGTCAATAAAGCTCCAGGCGAGCCAGGCGTACTGGGGAAAACCCCTGTGCAGCCGAGACAAACCGTCTTTGAAAGTTAGTGAAAGCAGCAGTCACGTATTTGTGCGAAAGCTTGTTCCACCAAACGGCTGAAGCATATGATCCAAGCGGACCTTTTGGGTGACGGAGCCCAGGCTTTTCCAAAAACTCCCTTATATTGCAAGAAGACTGACAGCGCCTTGTGCAACCCCTGTGCAACCGAGATAAACTGTTCTTTGAAACTTGGTGAAAGCAGCAGTCACGTATTTTCGCGAAAGCTTGTTCCATCAAACGACTGATGCATATAAAAGAAGTGGTTTTATCATTGCCGTGTAGATCCAAACGGATCTTTTAGGTGACAGATCCCAGGTTTTGCCAAAAACTCCCTTACATTGCCAGAAGACGGACAGCGTCTTGGAAGTTTTTGTTTCAATTTGACTTTTCCAGAGAACTGTTCAGGATTACACCTAGATATATGGCTTCATCGGAAAGTGGGATATTAATGCCTTTAAGTACCAGTTGAGTCAAGCCAGTCATATTCCTCCTTCTCGTAAAGAGAACAACCTCAGTTTTCAGAGGATTGACTGAAAGCCCACTCCATCATGCTAAGAGCCCCATACCCACTCACACTAACGGCCGCAGGGCAAGGTCCGGCAACCTGTGCGGCTACATTACCTGCATAAGGTGTAAACATGGAAGTCAGTATATTCCACAAATCAGTGCAACTGCTGGGATATGCTGATGAATTCAATATTATCGCCCGTACCCAGCAAGCCGATGTTGAAGAATTCACGGTTGTTAAAGAAGAGGAGAAACTAGCTGGTCTTACAAATATATACTGTCGACAAATAATCGATCCGTCGACCAACGACTCAGTCGGAGTGTGACAATTAACTGCTATAACTTTAAGAGAGTGAAGGAGATGTCTGCCTCAGGGAAAACGTGAACTCCACAAATGACACTTTAGGAGATTCGTTGCGGGATCACCTTCGGCAATAGGTGTTATTTCGGTTTTTCAAAACAGCTGAGGTCGAAACTCCTAACTCGAAGTACTAAGATACAATACAAGGCGCTAATCCCACCTTATATTAAGCCGAGTGCTGGACGATAAGCAAAACGGCAAATTCTTCGTTCCTTTGAAAGATAAATTCTGCAACGAAGGCGAATGGAAGAAAAGACACAACCGCAAACTTCTGCATCCGTCTGCAAGGCACTTTTAGAAGTAGTAACTTCTTCTCCGGTGGCCGCCGTGGCGTAGTGGGTAGAGTGCGACGCTCACACGCCGAAGGTTCTAGGTTCGATTCCCGGCTGAACACCTTGACTTTTTCAGGACACCACTCCTTTCGCGCTGCTGACAACACTCAAAGAGTAATAACTGTCTAAGAAAGTTTCTCAAATCTCGCCGTTTGGAGTCGGCAAAAAACTGTAGGTCCCTTCTACTCGTGAGAGAACAATGGCGTGCACAACACGAGTAGTGGATGAGCAAGCTAGGCCATGGTCCTGTACTGTGGCGCCAACAATTATTGTTATTAAAATATTGCAATGTCATTACGATTGCCGTCGTAGTGTCGCTTCTCTATCATTTTTTCAGCAAGAATTAGCCAGTTGAGCATAAGCCAATTCAGAAATGATCAATTGCATTCCTCCTTTTCAAAATTTTCCCGCAGTGCACGTTTCGCAAGGACTGCCCGTCAGTTCACCCTCAAGCCCTGTAAAGTTAAGAGACTTCTTCTTTAGTCGTACAACAGGAAAGTTCCTCCTCCTAACAATCCACTGGTAACTTGGGGTTAATAAAAAACGCTTTAACACGGATCAAAAAATCCAACTAAGGTAGACAAGACAAAATTAAAAAAAAAAATTGGAGGGAAATTGTTCTCCGGCATGAAAATCACAGGCAAACTTAGATGTGTAAATCTAGTTTTAGGATCATACCAGATCAACCAGAAACCTTGTTCTCGTTCGTAATGGAGTGGACGCCATAAATTTTATCGGCCAAGTTCGTATGGCGTTTCAGTACCAACTTTAAACGATTCGTTTTGATGAGTTGAGGTTAGCCTTGATATCCGGCAGAACAAAGAATAGAAAAGACAGCATTTTCACCACTAGGTGCACGTTCTAATTAAACAGACGGTAAGGCAAGTTCACAAGTAAACACCGGACGCACGTTCCTCCAAAAGTCTGTTCAATTGTTAGTTTATTCTGATGATATTGACGTAAGTGGACGAACACAGCGAGCCGTCAGTGAGGGGTTTCCTGTCATTGAAGCGTAAGCGGCTAAAATGGCTCTGGCAATTAATGAGGGGAAAACAAAGAGCATGCTGTCATCAGAAAAGAACACACAACGTCGACGTCTAGGACAGAGCGTCATACTAGGTTCGAGATGGTCGAGGACTTCGGCTCCGCGGTAAATAGGTACAACAACATCAGTACCGAAATCAAATGCAGAATCACTCTTGCCAATCGCTGTTTCTTTGGGTTCAAGAGGCGATTGAGTAAGAAAGCCATCTCTTGGTGGACTAAGCTCGCTTTATATAACAGCTTGATCATCCCCGTTCTACTTTATAGCGCGGAATCTTGGACGTTAGAAGAGGCAGATGAGGAAGTCCTTAGTCTTTTCGAGAGAAAAGTTTTGCGTGCGATTTTTGGTCCTGTTTGCGTTGATGGCATCTGGAGGAGAAGATTTAATGACGAACTCTATGGGCTGTACAGCGACATGCGCCTGGCCAAGCGTCTACAGATACAACGCTTAAGATGGCTAGGACATGTAGAGCGTATGGACACCACTGCTCCGACCCGAAAAGTCTTTGAATCCAAGCAATTGGGACAACGCAACAGAGGACGACCTAGACTAAAGTGGCGCACACAAGTGGAGAAGGACCTCAACCAACTTTGAGTTCGTAACTGGAGACAGCTGGCGAATGATCGTGCTGGCTGGAGAGGCATGTTGGTTGAGGCTACCCCGGACTGTAGCGCCACAAGGAGTTGTCTGGATCGCATCTACTGCCGTTTTTTTCATATAACTCTCACTTCTTATGAGAAATGTTTATTTAATTTCAAAATGACTGATCACTCCATGATAGGTATTATTATAAATATTTCCGCTTTGATGGCTTCTCATCGGAAAGTTGATCCTACTTGCATGCGTCATAAAATAGATATTTCTAAGCTTAAACATTATCTTCTCCTTGAGACGTGGAGTAATGTTTATCTAGAAGGAAATGCTTCTTCTTGCCCCAAAGGAAAAGACAAAAAATCGAAGTTCACTCATCAAGAATAACTCATCTCACATCTCCCCAGAGGTTGAAGATTTTGACCCTGAAGACACGATTCAGTGAAGTATTATTCAACATCCGTGCACGTGTTCCCCAGCATCAAGGGGCATGTTCTTCTAATTGCAAAGCAGGCTTCCCACATAAAATACATTTTTAAAGGTTGCTCTTCAAGTCAAATTCAAATCACTCGGACCGAATGACGCCTGAAATTTGAATGCTTTCCATTCTGCGTAATTCAATAAATTCTCCTGGACTGAGGTAGTCAGCCACCAAGCGGCCATCCCCCCACCAATCAGTGCCCAGCATCTCCACTTTTCAATTTGCATTTGCTACGTTTCGATTCATCTCATCACATTAAAAGTACATTAATGCGAGGGAACAAGCATTCGGTCCTCTTCACCTTCCCGCGCATCATTGTCGTCGTTGTTGGTGGACTGTGTCGACAAGCTTCCGTCATACGTAGTTACTTTCGCCTCAGAGAGGGTATAAAATTCAAATTTTGAGAATCATCTCGAAACATCATCCATCCCCACCGCCCACCACCGACGTTACACTCCACAACGAATGGCAAAGCAACCTCATTAAAATTTGTTTGACAAAGTTAAATCAGATTTGTCTTGCGAACCTGTTTCAGAGTCCTTCCCTAGCTCATCAGCGCTGTGCGCTGCTGAATGAGTGTGTCATTGTTTCAGTGTTTCCAAACATCATTTTTTTCCCTTCTCCGCTGTAGCTCTCTGTGCTCTGTGCTCTGTGCGTATGCGTAATTAAGGGACAGCCAGCACTCGGTCGGGGAGGACTTCAGTTTAATTGGATGTTTGTCAGAGATTTTCTCCGGAATTGCCAAGTTAGGTGATGTAATTAAAGATAATTAACGCTCCTCCAATATGAGATGCGAAAAGTCAATGTCAGAGGAGGGTGAGGGACTCTGTTTGCGAGTGGGAGTGCTCTGTTTGTCTTCACGAATCGAATCCCAATGAATCCGCCAAAGAAGTGCCTGACACAGCAAATATGGATGACAAAAGATTTATCGACACGTGCTGGCATTGTCTTGCTGAGAAGGAGACAAAAACGAAAGTCAAGCGAGAACCTTCATCATCATTCGTCGGAGAAGGCTCATCCGTGGGTGATTCATTTGCCAGTTCATGAGCGGCTATTTGGTCGCAATAAACATGACAAAGGTTCGGATTTGTATCGGAAAGTAGTTAGAGGAAACTATTTGTTATCGGCTTTGATTAAATTCTCTGCTCAAACACCCTGCGGGAAGTGCGCTTTGGACGAGGGCAAGACTCGGGCGCGGAATTACTCCTCTTCCCACAACCCAGCAGTGTGCTGAGTGGTTTCACAAAACGAGCAAAATGTGAGGAGGAGAGGAAAAGTTTTCTGGATTATGAGTTAATACTTAACTCAACTCAGCATCAATGGTGTGCTAAATTCGAAACGAAATCTCAAAACTTTTGACTGCGTGTATGCTGATACGGTCTCTTGAAGTTTTTCTTTTTGGCTTGCCTCGCTGCTTTGAGTTCCCAAGCAATGGGAAAGCTTTTAAGACGAAGCAAGTTTTGGCATTATTCGAATTTTGTCGGTCAGAAGTGGGGAGGATTTAAATGCGAACTCTGGAGATTGTAAGCAGGAATGCGGCTTGAAAATCCACATCTTGGTAAATTCCCACACGTGAAATGATTGTTAAGATGGCATAAACAATTAGGAGGGAATTCGAATTAACTCTGCCGGCTGACACGCTAAGCTGGGTATCGCTCCAGTTCCCCCAGTTAATTTTCAGTCAGTATATTCTTTATGCCTTATCTAAGGTCTTTCTTCTCTTTCCAAACCTGGCATCTAGTCACTTAAAAAAGGTTCTTAATTTTTTTCCACTAAACACATATAAAATGAAAAAGTTAACCGTCGTCATGTGAAACGCGAAAAAGTTTTTTTTTGAAGTTTTCAGGAACATGCTTATTGTTTCAGCAGCAGATAAGATGAAATCCTTTCGAGCTGCTCACCATAACCACCGACTATTTTGCCTATAAAAGAAGTCTGAAATTTCGCCGTTCACTTACTGGGGTGGTGTGCAAATAAATTTTTCAATCTCTACGTTTCCTGGCTTCCAGTGTACTCTATTCGTTATGATTCAGCTTATGCTTACTACCAACGGAGGGCTCAACCTTATCTGGGGATGCTAAAGGGTGGCCCAACAAGAAAGCAAGATTAAAATTTGGCGCCATTCGAATTGTCATTGTTTGACATTTGAACAATGTTTGTTAGTAGAAGGTATAACGTTAATAAAAATGGAGCGCTACACGAATGAACAACGCATTGTCATTTTGAAATTGTTTCACCAAAATGGTGAAAGTTTTACGGCCACAGTTCGCAAATTGCGATCAATTTGGGGTTACATTTGATGGCTTCGTCAGTAGGCAGAATTGTCGCATTTGGGGCGAGGAAAATACTCGAGTGATTCACTAGAAGCAAATGCGTCCCCAACGTGTCACTGTGTGTTGTGGATTTTGGGCCTTTTTGTTACAAAAATAATAGTAATAATAATTTCTTTTATTCCTTTACAAAATAAACAACATAAACATTTGATACAATTTCATATAATTTTGATTAATTTACAAAATGATTCTATACTTTGTGTAATTTGCAAGGAATAGTTTCATACTATCTATTGTCAAAGACAAGTGGCGATAGTACCTATCACTTTATTAACAACTAATACAAGATTATATATGGGTAACAGAGATACAATATTAATTCAGAGATGAATGGAGTAATAGAAAATAAAAATAACAAAGAAAAATAAAATGATATCAACAGAAAATTTATAGCATGGGAGAAAAAAATGAATCTATTTCATTATGATTAAAAAAGAAGAGCCAGTTTTTAACATTATTCAAAAATACTTTTGTCCTTCCTTCACACCTAAGTTTCAGAGGCAATAAATTAAGTAAACGTGGGGCAGTAACATAAAAGAAACGTGAGAAATGAGTCCTATTTATAGTTGGAATAGCGGCGACGTATTTGAAATTGATGCGTAATTTGTAGCTTTGATTAAGTCTTTCATGGTAGTAACCGGAGTCAGAAAATTTTCGTAAAACTAAGGGATTTGAAAATGGCAAAACTGGATGTTCTACGATTTACTTTGGTCATAATTCTTAATGCATGTTTTTGTATATGGTAATTAACAGTGGTTCTATTATTATTATAGGCACCACCCCAACATGATATTTCATACTGTAGTTTTGAGTTGAGACGACCATTATAGACCATTTTTAAAATTTTAAAATTGCAGTAAAGGCTAAGATGGTACATGTGTCTAATGATTTTATTTAAATATTGTTTAAGATAAGTTGTGTCTGCTGTCCAAGATAATTTACTGTCCAAACTCATGCCTAGGTATTTAAAACTATCAACACACTCTATTTTAAAACAATCCTCACTACAGATTATATCTGCATTATAAGTTGATACACCAGACATATTTGAATGAGTCAAGAAAAAACGTTGGCAATGAGGGGAGTGGTAGTATATAGGTAAATCTTTATATATTAAACCCTTGATGTTGAATATCATAAGCTTGGTTTTATTGCTGATAAGTAAATTATGTAAATTATGTGTGGTCGCCGTGGCGTAGTGGGTAGAGTGCGACTTTCACACGCCGAGGGGTCTAGGTTCGACTCCCAGTTCAACAACAATTTTTCTAATATTTCACGGTACCACCTCTTTCGAGCTGCTGACAACACTCAAAGAGTAATAACTGTCTAAGAAAGCTTCTCAAATTTCGCCGTTCGGAGTCGGCAAAAAACGGTATGTCCCTTCTACTCGTGAGAGAACAGTAGCGCGCACAACACGAGTAGTTGATGACCAAGCTAGGCCCTGGTCCCCCTTTGGACTGTAGCGCCAACACTTATTAAGTAAATTATGTTTCTTAAACCATCTTCTCAAAATATCTAAATCAATATTAACGTCAGATAGTAAGCTTAGATAATTGTTGCTTGCATAGGAAATTGCTGTATCATCAGCGAAGGCTGTAATTTTTCCATTTAAATCCTGAAGAAATAACGAATTCACATATACAAGAAACAATATCGGACCCAATACAGAGCCTTGAGGAACACCAATGTTAGATACGCTCACGGAACTGAATACATTTTTAATTTTTACCACTTGCTTACGATTTAATAAGTACGAAGTAAACCATTCAAGAATAAAACCTCTAAAGTCAATTGTGTCCGGTATCATGAAATGATAACAAATTTTTTCGTGCCTAGAATTGAAAAAATGTATATGGAGGGGATGTGGTTTCAAGAAGATGGCGCCACATCTCATATAACTGTAGCTCGTTGCCACAAGTATGTCCTACTTGGAGTTAATTAAAAGGCGAGGAGTCGATTTATGTATACAATATTTTATTTGGATAAGTTATCATCGGCGATTTCAATGTAAGTATTGATCAGTGTCACTATCCCAGTGCTAGTTATGATCCGTGTGACTTTCTAATTGCGAGTGTGTTTTGTGTGACCCAACCCATTCCTTTTATTGCTCCGTAGGCACATGCCCACGTTGCATCCCTCGACGTTGGTGGGATGCGAAGGATATCCTCTTGTGCGTCGCGGGCACCGTTGGGTTCGTTGGGTTGTTTACCCAACGACGTACGGACCGCGATCGCAGATGTTATTTTGCGTGGAAGGATATCCTCGCGTGGGTTATGTGCCGTTGGGTTAGGTCACGTACTGCGATGTGCTGCTGAATGTGCCGTTGCGTAGTCCGTTCAGTATGCTCAGCTGCACTGGTTGGCCGGACCGTTGGTGTGGTTGTCCGCCACATAACCAAAGAAACAATTCAATTGCTGCATCAGTCATTTCCCGGTCGTGTTATTTCGCGTTTTGGAGACCAGAATTGATCGCCTAGATCGTGCTATTTAACACCATTTTACTTGTTTCTTTGTGGTTTTTTAAGTCGATGGTTTATGCGAATAAGCCGAAGACGACTCAAGCCTTAAGAGAGGAAATTGGAAGCTGCATTATATGAAATACCGCGGTATTTATGTAAAACGGTCATTGAAAATTTCATTAAAACATCGCGTATGTGCCAGCAAAGCCGCGGCGGCCATCTGGCCGACGTGTTATTCCACACATAACCTCATCCTGTCTACTTTACGATGTAATAAAGAATTCACGATTTTTTTTAAATAACTGCGTTTTATTTAAAACTTAAATCTTGCGTTCTTGTTGGGACACCCTTTATAAACCGAGGTCAAGGAATATGTGTTTCTAACTCAATTAAGTTTCTTACAACTGTTTCTACACATTCCAGAAAGACTTCAATTGTTTCGTTGAAGTATACGAATGAGAGATTGCTTTCAGAATGCAGTTAGCTACTTCAGCATTTGAGAATTCTGGTCTTTTTTTACCGCCCAAAAAGACAAATCTAAAACTTGCTTACTGATTTTAATGACTGCTGTAACACAATCACGCAATAAGTCCCGGGACTAACAAATAAGAAAACAGTTTCTATACAAAGATCTAATTTATTCGTCAACATAGTTCCCTTCAAAAGTGATACAATCAATCGAACGCCGCTCCAACATTTCGATTTTATAGAAAAATTTGTCTGTGGCCTCAAAATTGGCTTTAGTTACGACAATCACCTCCTCATTCGAGACATATTTTTTTCTGGCGAGCATCTTTTTGAGGTCTGAGAAAAATACCAGTCGCTGAGGGTAAGATCTGAAAACGCGTAAGCAATTCAAAGCCCAATTTGTGCAATTTGGGCGACACGGTGCATTGTCTTGATGGAAGAGACATTCTTTCTTTTTCATATGGGACCGTTTTCTCCTTCAATTGCACCAAAAATGTCTTGCAGTAATTGCCTTTAGCCTTTCTCATGAAAGTCAACGAAAAAACTTCCGTAATAATAATAATTGTTGGCGCGACAGTCGATATAGGGACCGGGGCCTAGATTGCTCATCAATGACTCGTGTCGTGTGCGCTACTGTTCTCTCAAGAGTACAAGGGACCGACAGTTTATTGCCGACTCCGAACGCCGAAGTTTGAGAGGCTTTCAGTTTTTACTCTTTGAGTGTTGTCAGCAGCTCGAAAGGAGTGGTGTCCTGAAAAAGTCAAGGTGTTCAGCCGGGAATAGAACCTAGACCCTTAGGAGTGTGAGCGTCGCACTCTACCTACTACGCCATGGCGGCCACAATAAAATTCCAAGCGTACCCCAAAATACGGATGCCATAAACTTGCCGGCCGACCTTGCGTTTCCGGATGCCTTGAGAGTGGTTCACCGGCTGCTATCCACTCCGCTGATTGGCGGTTTAACTCAGGAGTGTAGTGGTGGATCCATATTTCATCCATTGTGACATTCCTATGCCAAAAGTTTTGTGTTACTTTTGGTGAAACTGCTCCAAACAGCTCTCAGAATAATTGATACGTTGTTGTTTTTGGACCATTGTCAGCAAACGCGGCACCAATTTTGAAAACAGCCATCTATTGGACAGATGTTCGTGCAAAAGGGTGTACACATTGCCTTCCAATATTTTTGAGGTGTCAGCTATCTCGCGCAATTTCACTTTGCGGTTTTCATGAATGATTTTGTGCACTTTTTTGACATTTTCAGGTGTAACCACCGCAAGTTACCTCCCAGAGCGTTGAATATAGTTGGTGTCTATACGTTTAAAGTCAGCATCCCAGTGGCAAACGCCCAGGTTTACCCCGGACGGTAGCGCCACAACGATAACATACCACCGACAAATAGTTATTTTTGATGGGGCAGAGTCCATGTAACACTTTCCAATCCACCGCTGAGCTAACACGATATTTTTTCCCATCAAAAATCAGTGTTCTATCAATACACGAAATTCCGTTTTTCGCATTGATTAAAAAATTGCAAAAATAGCGTCACTTAAAGCACTGTAACTTGAAAGCTGATACTTAACATAACACAATTTGGCAGGTATCAGTTGAACATTTGTGTTTAATAACAATAATTGCTGGCGCGACAATCCACAGGGGTTCAGAGCCTAGCTCGCTCATCCACTACTCGTGCTGTGCGCGCTACTCTTCTCTCACGAGTAGAAGGGACCCACAGTTTTTTGCCGACTCCGAACGGGAAAGTTTGAGAAGCTTTCTTAGACAGTGTCTTTGAGTGTTGTCAGCAGCTCGAAAGAGGTGGTGGCGTGAAAAATTCAGTTCAGGCGGGAATCGAACCTAGACCTTTCGGCGCGTGAGCGGCGTACTCTATCCACCACGCCTCGGTGGCCACAATTTATATTTGTGCTTTTTTTGTTATTTTTTTTTTGTAGGTTGGATAAGCTGCACTGTAGCGCTCAGACTCAAATACTGGTCCATTGCACTATCAGGCAGTAACCTTTATTTAATGTAGTTTCTTGGCTTTCCGAAGAAAAACCAAGAAGCGCTTCTTTGATATAGAACTTAGGTTTTCGGTTCCCACCACATCAGCGCCAAATAGTCGCCACCTGATACGAGCGAAAGCGGGACATTGGCAGAGAAAGTGCTCTGAAGTGTCTGCACCTTCTCCACAGGCGTCGCAAAATTTGACATCACTAAGCCCAAGCCAACTTAGGTGAATAGCGAAGGTAAAGTGTCCCGTTAGAACGCCGACAAGTCGTCTGCACTCGTTTTTGTCCAGACATAGCAGAAAAGACGCGGATTTCTTGCTAACATTTGGGAGCATATTCTTGGCCATCATGCACCCTGGAGAGTCACGCCATCTCTGGTTGTGCTCTAAGGAGACCCAACCATCGACGGAGGTCCTGACCAAAGACGCGGGTAGTCCCAAGATGGTTTCGGGCCCTACGAATGCCTCAGCTGAATCTTGCCTAGCTAGTTCATCGGCAGTCTCGTTTCCCAGGATCCCGTAATGACCCAAGGCCCAGACAAGTTTAAGCTAATTCAGCCTGCCGACCACATTAAGTGAACACTTGCATTCTTGAACTTTCTTGGAAGTGGTTAATGGGTTGAGTAAGGCTTTAAGCACTGCTTGGCTGTCGCTGCAGACGCAGATACTTCTTCCCTTCCACCCATTCTTCACAATATAGTTGGTGGTCATTAGGATCACGAAGGCTTCGGCCTGGGAGACCGACGCGAAATTACCTAAGGAGGCGTGACGTCTAGTGTTGTCATTTTCGACGAAGGCCCCAGATCCAGAACCCTCCATCGTCTTGGAGCCGCCTGTGAAAATCCGACTCCATTCCTTTCACGGTTCAGTTTCTGTCCAGAGCCAATCCAGGACACAGAGAGAGTTGACTTTGTATAAGCGTTGCAGCTGTATTATTGGTGACCTTGCATCAGATGGCATGCCCAGGGGGTTAGTATCATAGGAGATGCGGTGTGCGAAGTCATCAAAGCTCCAGTGCGAATTGAACCAAAGACCATTCTTTTTTAATCGAAAGATGGCCTTGAGTTTCCATCCCATGATGTGGTGGTCAAGAGGGGGGGCTGCACGACTGGCTCTGCCCAGTGCATCAAGAACAAAGCCAAGAGCGCTGGGGAAAACTCCTGTGCAACCGAGACAAACTGTTCTTTGAAACTTGGTGAAAGCAGCAGTCACGTATTTGCGCGAAAGCTTGTTCCATCAAAGGACTGATGCATATGAAAGAGTGGTCTTATCATTTCCGTGTAGATCCAAACGGATTCTTTGGGTGACAGACCCTAGGTTTTGCCGCGCACTCCCTTACATTGCCAGAAGACTGACAGCACCTTGGAGATTCTTGTCTCAATTTGTCTTTTCCAGAGAACTGTTCAGGATAACACCTAGATATATGGCCAGTCATATTCCTCCTTCTCGTAAAGAGAACAACCTCAGTTTTAAGAGGGCTGACTGAAAGCCATTGCTAGTACACCAGCTATCGATCATGTCAAGAGCCGCCTGCCCCCGTGTTTCCTAAATGTAATATGGATTTTTTGTCAGTTGCGCCCACTGTATGTCATTCAATATCAAAATTTTTGATTTTTGATTTTTATTATATTTAATAGCCCATTTTCCTTTTCTACAAGCTAGACTATGGTTTAAATGTCATTCAAATGTGTTCAGAACTTGTGAAAACAATGTGAAACTTACAACTTTCCGCTTTCTTTCAGAAACGAAACTTTAAAAAAGTATCAATGAAAAGATCTCTGCTTAAAAGTGGTTCATGGATTATGTCATAAAAATGGTCTAAGATTAAGATAAGAACATTTCTGGCAACTTTTCACGCAATGCACGGCTCAAACGCATTAGGCGAAGTTTATGACATTTCTACTTAATTGTTTCGAATGGTTTTATCTGCTCATAGTACACCACACCAGTCTGTTCCCACCATACGCTTCGCATCTGAATAATGATGGGACTGGTTCACCAGGCTATGCATAGTACTTATAATTTTTGAGGGCATGGTTGTTTGTTCACTTTTCATCTCTAGCCACGATCCGGAGCAAAATCTCTTTTCTTTTCATGTCATCCAAGAAGCTGTTCCCAGGTGAAAAACGCCCTACGGCATCTCACATATTTTATAAATTTCTTCAACCGAACGGAAATTGCTTGCTGAGTCACTTCCAACGATTCTGTGAATTCTCTTTGTGTTTGGTTCTGATCTTGATCCATACTTTTGGGTTGGCCAAGAGTTTGGCTATATCTGTGCCGCTAAAACTACAATTTTTGAAGCGTTGACATCACTCTTTAGGCGGATCCGGCTGCTCGTAAACTTCCACAAAGTTTCTTCCAATTAAAAAAAAAATCAACACTTCCGGCAGTTACTGTTTAACAAGGCTAATTTTGATATTTTCAAAGGGACAAAAACCAATATCGTGGTCATAATCAGACGATGGTAAACACTAATTATTGACACAAGCGTCACACCTTTTCAATGAAGTATGTAATCGTTTCTAAGATCAGCCACGAATGACAGGTGGCGCCATCTTTTTAAAACCAACCATATTAATTTAATAATGGGTGTCCCAACAAGAACGCAAGATTTAAAGTTGGCGCCATACGAATTGTCTTTGTTTGGCATTGTTCAATTGATCAATTATGATTGTTTGTTCGTAGAAGGTAAAAGGTTAGTAAAAATGGAGCCAGGTATACCGGTATGAAGTGAGCGTCAATATACAAATGTCTCGATAGGGAACACTTGTTGTGAACCAGCCCTTATTTTTTTTTTTTTGTTTGCTATGACATCTGTGAAAAATATTTAGTACACATCAAGTCATTGAACAGACAACATCATATTTCTGCATCGTGTTAAAAATGTCGAATTTTGTACCAGAAAGTGATGATTTGCGGAAAGCATTAATTTTTTGTTTTCATTTGAAGAAAAGTGCTGCAGAGTCGCATCGAATGCTTGTCGAGCCATATGGTGATCATGCTCTATCAGAAGCAACATGCAAAAGATGATTTCAACGGTTCAGAAATTATGATTTTGATGTGCAAAATGAAGAACGTGGAAGACCACCAAAAAAAGTTTGAAGGCGCCGAATTGCAAACGATATTGGATGGAGATGACACTTTGAGTCAAAAACAAATGGCGGCAATGTTAAATGTTGCAGCGAATTTTGACGAAAGATTTGCATCTTCATGCATACGAAGTTCAATTAATTCAGGAACTGAAGCCAGCTGACCATGCACAGCTAAGGGAGTTCGTTAATTGGGTATTGGAGAGACAAAATGAAAATGCTGATTTTGCCGATAAAATCATCTTTAGTGAAGAGGACCATTTCCATCTTGATGACCGCCTAGATCGTGCAATTTAACACTATTGGACTTTTTTCTTTGGGGTTTTTTGAAGTCGATGGCTTATGCGAATAAGCCGACGACGACTCAAGCCTTAAAAGAGGAAATTGGACGCTGCATTAATGAAATATCGCAGCATTTATGCAAAACGGTCATTGAAAATTTCCTTAAAAGATCGCTCATGTGCCAGCAAAGCCGCGGCGGCCATCTGGCCGATATGTTATTCCACACATACCTCATCCAGTCTACTTAATATATGATAAAGAATTCACGATTTTTTTTGAATATCTGCGTTTTATTTAAAATTTAAATCTTGCGTTCTTGTTGGCCACCGTGGCTCAATCAATGAAAATAAGAAATCAGAGCTTGCCGCAAATGCTTTTTATTGATAATCATATGTGGCCGCCGTGGCGTAGTGGGTAGAGTGCGACGCTCACAGCCCAGGGGTGTAGATTCGATTCTCACCTCAACACCAATTTTCCAAATTTTTCACGACACCACCTCTTTCGAGCTGCTGACAACACTCAAAGAGTAATAACTCTCTAAGAAAGCTTCTCAAATTTCGCCGTTCGGAGTCGGCAAAAAACTGTAGGTCCCTTCTACTCGTGAGAGAACAGTAGCGTGCACAACACGAGTAGTTGATGAGCAAGCTAGGCCCTGGTCCCCCTTTGGACTGTAGCGCCAACTATTATTATTCTCACCGAGGGTTACGTCTGTATCACATTTCAGTTCTGGATAAGCAAGTTCAAGTACAAGTTCTTCAAATGTTCTGAATTAAATGCAAACTTTTGTAAACTACACTTAATCTCAATCCTGTGGCAAAATTTATAAAGCAGTCTGATGAAAAACGAATTCCCAATCCACTACAGAACAGAGACTGTACAGTCTGGGAACAATTAATGTTTTAATTATGGTGACCAAAGCCATGCGTAAAATGTGGCAAACCCATTCAGCTCACAAAACCTCGATTTTTTTCCTTCATTTTGAAACAAATTTGTTAGTGAATTGGAAAACAAAAAAAAAATACAAAATTCAGCTGTCAAGTAAAGCCAGCAATCCTCCTCCGTGTGGAAAGTTCAAACTGTGATTCCATTCAAAATGGGACCAACGCCAACACCAGTACTCTTCTTCCAATCTTCATTAAGTCCTCGAAAAACAAACAAAAAAATACAAAGTCAGAAAAACTCCATTGGATACTTTGTTCAACACACATGCGCACTCCACACCGGCTCTTCTCACAGCCAGGTTGGCCTTCTGGCCCGCAATCTATTTTGAAAATAACGTCCACTCGACAGCCTGCTGCCGCCTCATTTGCGTTGCGATTAATCGGAAACGACTATGCACTCAGTGTTCAATCGATTTCGGGCGAAATATAAAAATTTATTCTCCGCTCGTTCAACTTAATAACACATGTCATACCAAGCAAGACTTTACGCTTCCCACCCGTTATGCTAAATGTCAACAGCGGCCCGATACCGGGCCGGAGAATTTGTCTATCGTCGTACGCCGCACAGCAGGCCGTTCGGCAGCACCACGTCCATCTATCCTGCCACCCGGCCGAATGGTTATTGGATTAACCCCTACCGGCGAGTGTCGTTTCAATCGGCGATGACGAAACGGAATGATATAAAAACGAAAGCACTAAATGAGGGTCGTTTTCAATTGTCTTATGCTTTCATGGACATAAAATTTCGATTTCCCCTTGGACGAGGTCCGGACCGATCTATTTCCAAGCCCCCCGATCGACAGCCACTTACGTGCTACATGTTGGACAAAGGGCGGAGGTTTGGCTAAAAAAATCTTGATAGGAATAGGAATTGAGACGATTATCATTGATGGCAAAGCACATTCACTGCCCCCACTGCGGCCGGTCGGGGGACGTGAGCAGCTCGTGTGCGTCCACAGAAAACCTCCGAAGAGAGAAGCATTCAAAGAGCCTTTTGAAATTGTGTAACCTTGTTCTGGGATTTTTCGTTGGTTCCCATCTCGTGCCCCTCCTTGTGCTCTTTCCGCCAGGAGGAGACCGTGATGTCATTGAGCGATAAGGGCACAGACGGATGTTTGAAGTTTTGTCGAGAATAGTTCCACGAATCCAGGCAAGACGGATATTGTAGATCCGTGGAGATACCGGGTGAAATAGTTTTTCCAAAGTTTAAGAGTCAGTGGGACTTGTCAAAGAGATTCCAGCGATTGCCGTCCGCCAGTAACTCGAAGAATGAGGGTAACAGAGTACAGTTGTCTTTTGTTGTGCGGAAAGGGGGAGGAGACTTTCGGAACTCAAGTGACACTCTGTTGAAGTGGATACTGTGTGACTTGATAACGATGAGAGATTGGCCTGGAAGTTGGCTCACCGGTAGTGAGGAACTAAATCTTAGATATCTGAAGAATTACAAAAATTCACAACTTGGAGTTTGGCCGTACTGTGGAGAAGAATTCACAAGAGAGATGAAATAGGAAAAGTCGTAAAAAGAGGAAGATGTGCTTTTGTGACAGAGAGTTTTGGAGATACAGTAACTCAAGACTGATTGTGACTGATAAAGGCATTTTCCAGGTAGCAGATTCCCTCGTGCACAAGTGAAACTTTCATTTCTGATTATTGTTGAGGTAGTCAGAAGTACTGCTCGGCTTAAAATACAATTGAAAACATTTTTTTGAAAATCCCCATTTCCTTAGGATCGAACGCCATCTTTAGAAAGACAAAATTGGTTGGACCTTTCATTGATCCTCCCGGTCCTATTCTGTCCGACAAGACATATGATCTCGTGTGTCGAATCATTTGTGTATGATTTTAATATCAAGCCTAAAGTTCAATCGTCGCAATGAAAGGATAACGCATAACAGCCAAAGCCGATTCCCATTTTGTAGTGCACCAGGACTTCTTACCACATGATCGTGCGGTCAATGAGGAGAATTATATTCAAGTTATGTTTGCGAGAAACAGTACAAAGGAAATGTCCGAAATTGGGGAAAAACAATTGATGTGTAGTTGAGGGAAATTTACAACAAAATTCAGCTGTTACAATTGAAACTGCCTTTATTCAAAATCCCGGATACCAGAGAAATAAATTACTTAAGTATTTAGAGATAATTAAATAAACACAAGATTTTATTAGTTTTTTCTTTGGTTTTCCTAACTTTTGAATTTTGTATATTTTTGAGTTCATTTGGAATTGTGTTCAGAATTTTAAGTAAACTGAATTTAAGCTGTCGTCTTCCATATTAATTCTTGAAACGGGGATTATAAAGCGTGCCTTGAGCCGACTTTCGTTTGTTGATTTTTGTTGCACATGTGTTACAAATGGGTTGTCACGCTATTATGTATAGCAAGCTTAGGCTTTACTACTCAATTGCCTCTTGAGCCCAAAGAGACAGCGATTGGCAAGAGCGTTTCTGCGTTCGATTTCGGTGCTGATGTTCTTATCCCAAAGTAGACGAAGTCCTTTACAACTGCGAAGTTTCTGCTGCCTGATGTGATGCTGTGTTCGTGACGTCTACGAGGGGCCTTAAATATAACCTCGGTTTCGGGGCGAAACTATGGTTATATACACTCAATTCTCTTTTTATGCGAATCTTTTTTATGCGGTTTTGAAGTTATGCGATTTTTCCTGAGAATCTAAATCTGTTTTTTTGTACAAGATTTTGAAGTTATGCGTTGTTTTTCTATAGTATTTTGTATGGGATTCCCCTTTTTAAATATATTCTGTCTAGTGATGATAATGATTTCGCGCCAGTTCAGAAAAGGTTGCGGGTGTTATCAGAAAGTGAAGAAAATGACTAAATATAAAATTCTTATAAAACTACTAATTAAAGTAATGTAAAATAAATATATTTAATTAAAAATAAAATAATGTTATGTATTTGATTTGAATTTACCAAAACTTTATACTCTGCTGTTATAAAAGGTGGTGAATGTCGATTTACACTTCTTGGGTCTTTTCCCGGATCTGCCGTAAAGTAGAGATCTGGTCTATAGTGGATTTCCCTGGCCTAAAACCACATTTATAGACACCTTTCAGATTATGGACAAACATTTTTAGACGCTCACACAATACGGCAGAACGGATGTTGTAGACGATGTTAAGATGGCTAATCTCCCGATAATTGGTGCAGTCAAAGGATTATCCTTTCTTGTGGACCGACAAACAAAGCTGAAACTCCACTTATCGGAAATACTTTCCTCCGACCATATCTTACAGATGAGCTGGTGCATGCGCCCAACCAACTCATCTCTACCTGCTGTAAATAGTTCTGTGGACAATCCGTCTGCTCCAGCAGCTTTGTTCGACTTCAGCTTGGATATTGCTATCTTCACCTCGTCTAAGTCGCGGGGATGGAATTCTTGTCTGTCATCGTCCAAATCGAGTAGAACATTCTGCCTAACACCGTAATTTGGGCCGTCATTGCCCTTAAGGAGTCTACTGAAATGATCCTGACAGTCGTTTTAGCAGCTGGAAAATGTTTGCCCACTTCATGATTTCAATCCTATGGCAATTTTAAGCAACTGTCGGTATAAGCAAGCAATCGCTTCCAATATCGGCTATATTTTACGAAGGATAGTTAAATGCATATTTCAGGAATCTCATACAAAAAGAAATCGTTTGTTGAGATGATATTTTCGATAAAGTTGGTTTATATCTGGCTTTGTTGTTGTTTTTTAGACTGTAAAACTTTGAAGTGGAAGAACAAAAAGATTAATTTTTCTCAATGGACTTGGAATTTACTAGGACGTATATTCCATCAGCTCTTAAAGCACGCAAAAAGTAAAGTTTTTGTGGATGTAACGATGTCTGAAGAATTGTCATCGCTCCTAATACATAATTTTGTTTATAAGCGTATCTAATCGACCAAAAGTGAGCTAAAATGAAATGGACAAAGTGCGTGATACTTACTAGGTATACCAGTATAATATGAGCGTTTTTTTGAAAATAAAACACTATTTATTAATGGGAAAGTTAAAACATTTTATTCAAAGTATTGGCCATTGTTTTCTACACATTTTGACCACCTTTCTGGCAATTTGTGAATACCACGCCAATAAAATTGTTCGTCTTTTAAAGCAAACCAATCAGACACCCAATTCTCGACCTCCTCGTAGGAATCAAAGTGCTGCTCAGCCAATGCATGTTCCATCGATTAAAACAAATGGTAGTCGCTCCCAGCCAAGTGTTTTGATTGTATCCTGAACCGGTTTTGCTTTGTGTGCAGGTGCAAAATTACCTTGCCGTGTCTTCTGGCCCATTCTGGTCGTTTCACGATCAATGCATGACTCAAATTGATCATTTGTTGTCGGTAGCGGTCAGTATTAACGGTTTCAGCAGGTTTTAGGAGCTCGTGGTACAGTACACCCTTTTTGGTCCCACCAAACACACAGCATTGTCTTCTTGCCGAATCGATTTGGTTTTGTAGTCGATGTTGATGGTTGTCCCAGATTAACTCATGGTTGTTTCCGTTTAGGATTCTTAAAATAAATCTATTTGACATCGCCAGTAACAATCCGACGCAAAACTGATTTTTTTTCGTGTCTTTGAAGCGAAAGGTTTTTTTCGGTTTTCCATCTGTCTTTCATTCAATTCATGTGGCACCCATTTTCCACACTTTTGGATCTTTCCCATAGCTTTTAAACGGACAGAAATTGTTTGTTGTGCAACATTCAAGATTGCTGTCATTTGCTTTTGACTCAAAGTGTCATCTCCACCCAGTATCGTTTGCAATTCGGCGTCTTCAAACTATTTTTGGTGGTCTTCCACGTTCTTCATTTTTCACATCAAAATCATAATTTCTGAACCATTGAAACCATCTTTTGCATGTTGCTTCTGACAGAGCATGATCACCATATACCTCGACAAGCATTCGATGCGACTCTGCAACACTTTTCTTCAAATGAAAACAAAAAATTAATGCTTTCCGCAAATCATCACTTTCTGATACAAAATTAGACATTTTTAAGACGCTGAAAATAAATGATATTGTCCGTTCGATGACGTAATGTGTACTAAGTATTTTTCACAGATATCATGACAAATAAACAAAAAAAAATTAAGGGCTGGTTCACAACAAATGTTCCTTATCGAGACATTTGTATCTTGACGCTCACGTCATACGGGTATGTCGAACGCTCTGTTCGACATACCCGTATGACGTGAGCGTCAAGATACAAATGTCTCGATAAGGAACATTTGTTGTGAACCAGCCCTTACTTTTTTTTTGTTTATTTGCCAAAATAAGGTGCCACCATTTGGAAGCCCTGTTCTGGCGTCAGTCCATTCATGCTATAAAGTCACAAAGCGCCTGATAGCCAACAAAACTCCGCCGGCTGCAGTAGTGTTACTAATTTAAAGCCCCGTTCCACCAAAAAGCCACCCACTACCGTAGAGAATAAAACACGGTTGATAGCGAGGGTGGCGTGGCGCAGTGGGTTAAGTGCGACGCTCACACGTCGAAGAGTATAGGTTCGATTCCCGGCCAGGCACCTCGAATTTTTGACGGTACCACCTCTTTCGAGCTTCTGACAACACTCATAGTGCAACAAACTTCTCAAACTTCGCCGTTCGGAGTCGCCAAAATATTGTAGGCCCCTTCTACTCATGAGAGACCAGTGGCACGTACAACACGAGTAGTCGATGAGCAAACTAGACCCTGGTTTACCTGTGAACTGCCGCGCCATACAATTATTATTATTATTGATAGCGAGGTCTTACTTCCATGGCTACATTGACTTCTACATTTGTTTTCGTAGACGAATGGTTGCCGCTTTTGAATGAAAGTTCACTTTACGGAACTGCATTTAACATGATGTTACAATTGTTGGTGGATGCCTAATATCCACTTAATAGCTCCGTTTTCAACAAGAGGCTTGAATTTTGGCCGATCTAGGCACAGAACTGTTTTTATTTAGCGTCTTGCAGGGCTAATTTCTGGATGCTGGCTCACATCAACGAAGTGCTTACATTGGGTCATGTTCCGCTAAAAAGGGGACCCACTAGAAGCATTTCAACCGACCTTATCCAGTTGGGCACAAAGCGGTTCAAATTTCGAAAAACAAGTCTCTGAAAACAATCTTAGTTCGTTCTCTCTTCACCATCTGAGGACCAATGATCCATGCTCTGACCCAACAAAGATCTTTAAATAATAACTGTTACGCTGCAATTAACCTCCATAACGAATAGAGCTTCATTAGCAGAAGCAAATTACTCCACATTGCATTTGATTTTCATGCAAAGATTTTCATTTTCTCGTAGTCTAATCTGGAGGTACGATTTTCAATGACGTTTTGTCACAGCAATTGTGGGTGTATATCGCCAGAGACGCGAAGAATTTTGTCCTCCATATGGTCAGTTGTTTGCAGATCACATACATATTCTTACAGAAAACGTTAAGTGGGGTTAGGCTGTAAGAATTTAGAGGCAAATTGCCATGTCTACAGTTTGAAACTATTCTGTTACCAAAAGTTCGCTCATTAAATTAATTGAGCCGTCTGACGAGTTACGCATCCTTGTTGAAACCACAGCTCCTGCACGTCATGGTTGTTCAATTTGCCTGTCTGCCCCTGTGTAAAGAGGACCCTCATCCCAATCCATGTTTCTGGGGCCCCTTCTAATTCTTTATAACTTTCTGACTTTTGATCAATTTCCTGTCAAGTTCCAGAAAAGTTTCAAAATTCTCAAAGCAGTCCAATCTTTAATCAAACAATTGTAGAACAGCAATTTGCCTGAGAGAATGAAACATAATTTTTTATCTTGTGACATTCCCATGGATACCCCCAGCACTCGGTCATAAAATTCCGTCGTCAAGGAGCAACGAAAAAATACTAATAAGACAAAATCGCCAACAACGGAAAACTCCCCAATCTTTAATGAAAAATGGCTACACCCAAGGAAAACGACAAGCGCCACGTTGCCATCGATTAGTAATCTCGCAATAATCTCGACGCCGACACTTCATCCCGACATTGCCTAGCAATTCATTTCTATACCTCACAGCTCATAATTTTAATGCTGGGCGGCATTAAATTATATCATCAACGCCACAGAAATTTCCAGCTTCAATCACTCACTACGGCTTGTCACGCCCACCGCCCTCCGGTTCGATATTGCCGAGAATGAGAAAAATGAAACGAAAATTATTTCATAACCACAAGCATCCGCATGCCATCACAACAAACTACTCGTGAATCCATTAAATCACAGCCGGCAGTTCGTCAATGGAAAACGGGGGCAGAAGATAAGGACAAATTAAGGCGGAGGATCCTCGAGCCAAAGCACTCCAGTTTTATTTTCGGCACACAATCAGCTTAACGTTCGCGTCAATAATTCTCGAATAGTTTATAAATTCGCACTAGAAGTGGCGGGCTGCCGCCCAGTGTGTCTCTTTTTTCCGGAAAATTCATCATTCCACCCACCGATGGAAACCGTGGGAGAAGGACAGCCCACAACCGGGACGGAAGGACGCTGCAAAAGGAAATACCTCGTAAAATCATAATCGACAGATCGCCTGCGGGGGTAGAGACACGACAATCAAAGGAGGAAACTGTGCAGAACCGGGGTTGAAGAGAAACAAATGAAATAGTGAATCGTTCCCGTTGTCTCTAGGACATACCCTCCTTCTCTGATGGCTGTGTGGTTTATCCAGCACGGGGATAAAACGAAAATAATTGAAAAGGACAGGAACACAGGCGCAGACAATCGAACGAAGGACACTGCGCACCCCGAGCGGGAGAGGACGCAATGAGAATGTAATAAACAATGGCGCCGGGAAAGTGGTTATCGAAGTGCGTAAAATTGATTATGGAAATTTAATCGAATTGATGACGTTATTTGTTGGGTAGGACGTGCGACCGAAAGGATGAGGTCAAACATGAAAGACGCTTCCGCTGCCAGAATGTTGTGTGTCACACTGCGGATGCCGCCACGGTCTTGCGAGTGCTGAAGGTGCCTGGCAGAAAGGATGATAGCGGGCAACAAACGTAATAGCAGTTTATTACCAGCCAAGTGCGAAAAAAAGGAGAGCAAAGGAAATTGCAAATTCCTTTCGTAGATTGAATTTCTCAGTCCTTGTCCTCCGTTTCGCTCCCATTCTCCGTGAAGAATGCAGACAGGGTGGGAAGTCCAAAAGAGCTAAATCATCACTGCAATTAAAATTGATTGAATGCCAAACGCTAAAAGGATATTCATACCTGGGATCCCTTCACAAAGGCAACGTAAGCGTTAGAGGGGGTATACATTTCACACACAAAAAAATGTATAAATCCACAAAAGGGATAGGGCGGAAAAATTACTTCAAAGCAATTTGGAAATCCTCGAATTGGAGAAAATAGGCCTTATCATCCTGGCCAGCAATTTTCCTGGGCATTTAAGAGGGAAAATCGTTCTGAGGGAATTTAGAAAATCTCCTCAGTAGCAACCGAAATACTTTAGTACATTTTTTTTGTTTTGTTTCACCATCCCTCTCCACCATCCACAGAGTGATCCTTTTCATTTGAGTGAATAATTCGTCGACAACGATGAAACGCAATGAAAGGACGAACGGAAAATGAATACAAAAGCACATTTGTCGAAGCTCGGCACAAGAGAAACTGTTTGGATTCAACTGAAAATGAGAACAGGCAGCAGGCCAGGGAGCGCATAGAAATACACATATCCTCGGTTTCATCAAGACCGCGTGGAAGGTCGCCTCTGGATAGTTTTCTTTTCACTCCTCAGGAGGCTGCGGATCCTTTTCAGTAACGAATAACAACGAAATAAAGTCATTTGCATGTATTATCGTGTCTGATGAATAAAATTCAAATCAGAAACAGGAAGAGACAGGAAGAAGGACACATTGCGTGTTTGAGGAATAAGTTTCTTTTCATTCTGTTCATTTGATTTGGTTTCTCCTTTGCCATCGATGTGGGTGTGTGATTGAAGAAGTTTTTTTTGTTACCTTTTGAAGCAGATCTCACCCACTATCGGACAAAAGAAAGAGGCTTTGGGGAATTTCCTTATTCTTCAAATGTGTGGTACGTGACATAATCCTGACCACTGACCAAAGCCCATCTCATTTAAATGATTCGAACCCTTAATGCTCAAAATTTTAAGGTAAAGAGTTCAGATCCGAGTAGAATTTGGTTGTCTTGACCCTTTCCCATTGATTAACCTTTGAAGAGAGGCAGCAAGGAGATTCCGATGACACCCGCATTCATTGAATCACAAAAACTGAGTTAATTTACCCATCAAATTTGAAATAAAATACTACTGTTAATGTATTAGAAAATGTGTTATTAAAAATCCCCTTCCAGAATTCTTTTCGTGTAACGAAGTGCAGCTACGGTGTTATTATATAAATCGTAGCAACCTCCCTGTGGCTGCCGTGGCATAGTGGGTAGAGTGTGACACTCACACGCCGAAGGTCTAGGTTCGATTCCCAGCTCAACACGAGTTTTTCGAATTTTTTACGGCATCACCTCTTTTGAGCTGCTGACAAAATTCAAAAAGTTATAAATGTCTAAGAAAGCTTCTCAAGTTTCGCCGTTTGCAGGAGGTCGTGAGAGAACAGTAGCGCGCACAACACGAGCAGTTTATGAGCACGCTAGGCCCCGGTCCCTCTGAGAGCTGTTGCGCCATACAATTAATTAATTGAATTGCTTAGCTAGAAGGTGCGCTGCATGTCGCAGGTATCGCAAATCAGCAAAAATATTTTGATGGTATTTCTAACTGCAGGTGAGAGTTGAATTGATACAAACCCAAGATATTTAGCACTTATTTCAAAAGAAATTACGTTACCATAAAAAACGATAGGCGGAAGTTGATTTACTCGTATATCAAATGTACCTCGTGCCCATATGAGACTTGTAGATGAAAGTGCTGTTGAGTTTCAATTTATTGATTGCTGACTATTGTACTTAGATCTTCAATGGCTCTTGCCAGTCCTCACTTAAACCGATAGGACGCAGAAAATATATTAAGACATCATCTGCGTACATATAAACTGTACAGTTTCGGACTACCTGTGGAAGATCATTATTAAACCATGAAAACAAAAGAGGTACGAGCTCAGAACCTTGCGGTACACCTATATCTTCAGGAATTTCGGATTAACTCCATCTGGAACTGTGGCTTTTGACTTTACGGTAGTGATTATCTTAGCCACAGCATACTCAAATGAGATAGTAACGACCATGTCTAGGACTGTTATACTATTAGCTAGGTTAGTTTTAGATGACAAATCTGATGTTGGCATTAATACTTTGCTTACCGTACTCGGTCACTGTCACACATACATACATACACACTTACTCTTATACTTATGAAATGGTAATAGTATTGAAGTTGTATTGAATCCGGTTTAATGCAACCACAATAAATAAGTTCAGTTCTAGCTTTGAGTTTTTTGTCTTCAATAGTGATTTCGTCGTACCAGTTATTGTTTCTATCTGTGTTTGTTGCTGATTTCTCTATTGACAGGACAAATTTTTCGCTTTGACAGTCGCTACAATTGCTATCCCTTCCACTCTTGAAGCTATGTGAATGTTTCTCTAAAGCGTCAATTTGCTTTCCTTGTGTTTGTTTTCTTCTTCGTTTGAAACAGAATTTTTCAAAATGACCTCTACCTTTTCAAAGATTACAACGGCTTCTAAAGGCTGGAAAGTTGTTTTTTGGATGTTGGGTTCCACAGCGACTGCATTTGTATGTGTCTATTGGACGTATACTTTTTTATGACATCTACATTTGCATGCTCCGATTTATAATATGTAGTTCTATTAATTGTTGTGATGCCATCTCACTTGCTCGGCTCGCTTTTCTAGACTCACTTCATCCTCTGAGAGTCATTTTTTGCGAATGCTGTCGTTCTTTGTTCCGACTATTGTTTTGTCTCTCAGCAGCGACTCTTCCAATTTTTCGAATGAACATTTTTAGCTTGATTTTTTATTTTAGTTAAAAAGTCGTGAGTAAAGCACTCACCTTCATTTTGTAGTATTCTGTTGAAAGTATGCCTTTCGAACGTTGTGCTTATCTTTGGTGAAAAGTGCTCATCAAATTTTTATTGAATATATTTAATGTTCGTCCGCTGGCCGTCTGTTAGAGCAAATGAGTCAAAGATGGTTGCTGCATCCTCCTCCAATGCAAGACATGAAAGTAGCGACTTGTATGTCTGGTGATTTTTTGTCCAATTGTGCCGCTATCCATTTGTATTGTTGCAGCCACGATTTCCAAATCACCTACATGTTGCTCTCAGCTCCCCCCCAGAGGTTTTGGGGGTCTTGCAAAATTCACGCTTGAAAGCGGACTAACCACCTCTTCTCCGTTCGGCATGTTTGTATTGCGAACCTTGTTTTAATATTTTGCTTTAATTTTGTTTTATTTTTTTTTTATTTTAATTATTGATTTTGTTTTTTTTTTTTGATTCATTTTTCGTTTCGACCACTTCTGACACCATGTCATGTATAAGACGAGTTGAGTTAGAACTGAACTTATTTATTGTGGTTGCAGTAAACCGTATTCAATACAACTTTAATACTCATACTTGCTCATTGTAGATAGTTATTCTGGATTTTTCGAATTTGAAAAACTAAACCAATTGACATCAGCTGAAGTCATACAAGTCCTAAAACGATGGTTTTCCACACATGGTATACCAGTAGTCCTTGAGTCTGACAACGGACTTCAAACTACCCAAGATCGAATGGATTGGCAGAGAGATGCTTCCAAACAGCAAAGGCCATGTTGAAAAAATGCTACAGAGACAATGCAGACATATACTTAGCACTACTCAACTATAAAAACACTCAAAGAAGTGATCAATTACAGTCCCAGATACAACGATTTAGCAGAACCACCAAAACCACGCTTCCAACAAGCAATGTTATCCTGACACCCGTTGTTGTCAAAGACGTAAAAGAAAAAATTCTTCACGGCAGACAAATCGACAGATCATATTATAACCAGCGCGCAAAAACTTCTTATTCATTTAAAGAAATGATAAACTGATAAACCGTCAGCTTATGAAATATCTTGAGTCCCGGAAGCTTCTTAATGACCGGCAGTACGGCTTCCGAAGCAAGCGTTGCACTGGTGATCTGATGGCATATCTCACTGAAAAGTGGAACCAATCTTTGCACAATGTAGGAGAAAGCAAAATTGTTGCGCTTGATATTTCAAAGGCATTTGACAGGGTCTGGCATCAGGCTCTTTTGTCAATGTCAATGGATTAGAAATTACCTTTCGAATCGTTCAATACAAGTCGGTTTGGATGGATTCAAGTCTGATATTCACCATATTGATGCTGGTGTTCCCCAGGGCTCTGTTTTGTCTCCGATACTCTTTCTCATTTTTATAAATGATCTCTTGTCTGCTACTTCTAATCCTATTCATTCCTCCGCTGATGACAGTACCCTCAGCTTTTCTTATTCGTTCCTTGGCTCACGTCCCTCCACTTTGGCCTTAGACTCGGAACGGCAGCGTATGTTAAGCACATTAAATTCCGACCTTGACAGCATAATCGATTGGGGAAATAAGAATAGAGTGGAATTTAATGCTTCCAAAACCCAGTGCTGTCTACTGTTGTTAAAGCGATCACAAAATAATCAGCCGTTATCCATGAACGGCACTTGCGTTGTTGAAACCGAAAGACTTTCCATCCTCGGTATGTGTATGAACCCAACAATTAGTTGGAACGATCACATATTTGAGGTCGCCAAAAATGCTGCGAAATGTCTAGGTTTCCTTAAACGATGCAAGAAGTACTTCATCCCCTCTGATCTGGCACAATACACAAGGCCTACATACCCCCAAAACTTGAGTATAAGGCTCCTATTTCGTCAGGTGCTTCTTAGGCCTCCCTGAACCCGTTGGATAGAATTAAAAAGCGAGCGATAAAACTTTTAGGTGACAGTAATATTGCAAAGTCGATTGACTCGTTAGAACACCGACGTAATGTCGCGTCGTTGTCACTCTTTTATCGCTATTTTAACAAGAAATGCTCAGATGAATTAGCCAGTTGCATTTCTCCCCTTCAAGAATACACCCGCAATACACGCCTCGCTAGGAATGCCCACCAATTCACACTCAAGCCCTCTTTCGGACGTACAGTCAAATTCAGAGACTCGTTCTTTAGCCGCACTACACGAATCTGGAATGCTCTTCCCAGCTCGATTTTTCCTCCTCATTACAATCCACAGGCATTTAAAACCAATGTGCATCGGTACCTCCTCTCCCTCTCTTCCTCTATACCTTCGGTCCGTGCTGTGACTTGATCCGGTCACTTAAGGGTACTCGCAACCCCTTTTGCACGCGTCAATTATAAAAAAAAAAAAAGCATATATAATATGATAGCCATAACTTGAAATACATAACATCAACAGTTTTCTTTACTACTCCTGAACTAATGATTTCCTTGAAGTCGTAAACTTTTTGAAATCTCTGTTTTACTTTGTTATATTATTCTACATTACTTGATTACTGAAGTTGTACATTATTTATTTTTGTTGTTTAGTTACTTTTATTCCTTCTTATTACTTTTTATACAACTTACTTAATCTTGTTAACAAAAACAAGAAAAAAAACGGAAGATGTCACACATACATACATACACACTGACTCTTACACTTATGTGATAGTAAAATATGGAAGTTGTATTAAATACGGTTTACTGCAACCACAATAAATAAGTTCAGTTCTAACTCAACTCTCGTCTTATACATGACAGTCGCAACATATACCATTTGTTGTTGTTTGAGGTTTTGAGATTAAGTCCTTTTTATGGTCTAGTTTGCAACAAAAACGTTTGGATTATGTGATAAGTAAAGTAAGAAAATAATTCCCTTTGTCGTTTAAGGACCTTAATGTGACGTGACAACCAAGGACATTGTTTTTTGTTTTTGATATGTATTTTTTTATTTTTTCTAATTTCTTAAGTCTAGCTAAAAAATCCTTAGACTAGTTATTTAACTTACAATCTTACTATACCGGCACTCTTAATTGATCTAATCTATTCTTATATTTAATAGCCTTTCAGCGTGTATTCAGATTTTTTTTTTCGTTTCAATTTTAACGACAATTTTTACAAATTTATTACTAAACAAAAATTAAATAAAAACTTAGCAATTAAATTTATTTCTTGTAAGGAAAACCTAATACTTAAACCTTAAAAGTATTATTGATTATGCAAACTATATTTAATTAATATTAAATTAAATTAATAATTAATTTAATTTATTTCTTGTAAGGAAAACCTTAAAAGTACTATAAATTATGCAAACTATATTTTTGTTTTTTTCTTTTAATTTTTTTAATTTTATTTTTCAACGTACTAACCTATTCTACCTAACCTAACCTAAATGTAAATTAGCCGTAGAAGACCAACAATATGAGTTTTAAATTGACAGCAGCTGGGGCACTTGATGTGGCTCTAGCCATTAATAAAACTGCCTATCCCTTTCCACCTAATTCATGTCGTGAATGGGGATGGATGTGCTGAACCGAAGATCTTCCAAACGTACGATTCATTCATTACTCTCGTAGAGCAGCCGCTTGTCGACTTCCCATTTTACAACGTGGTAGAGAAGTGGAGATCCCTCTGCATCCTGAACCAAGCCAAGTCGATCCAGATACAAGAACTCTTCCAGCAGAATGAATCCACTTCGGCGTGCGCTGTCGTTTGGGTGGTAAGCTCCGAATATCAGCTCGTTTTTCGAAGTCATTGCTCTTGCAGCATGTCTTCGAATCAGCTTAATAATAAAATTATCCAGCCTATTCATATTTGCTGCATTGTGCAAGATTTCATTGGCTTCTCGTACTCAGATTCTGGGGCTCTGTGCATTTTAAGGCAAGCCCGAAGACATTGCCTCTCGAAGACCCTCATCCATTCCATCTGGGAAGAACTCAAGTTGAACCACACTAGACAGCCATACACCATGAGTGACATGTAGCAGATAACCTTCACCCTGGAAACAAGTTGGCTGCTGTAAAACAACCTGCTTGCCATAGCGAAGACTTTTCTGGTTTTTGCCAGTCCCGTTGCTGAATCGATATTACCACATAGAAACTGATTTAACATAATGCGCCAAGGACATTATTTTGGCTTTATCTGGACAGTTTTAATGGGGACCTACAAATCAAACACATACTTTAAAAAGCTATTGAAAGTGTCTACTTTTACATTAATGTCAGATGTTAGATATATATTAGTCCAGTTTAATCTACAAAAGTGAATCGACAATGTCATTGCAAGACCCTGCCAGATGTCCTGGAGTCCGTTTCAAAATTCGAGTAAACATTAACTGGATCTCCGCACAAATGTCTGTCGGCCCACTTATCACACCCCCTTATCCGCCCACCATCAACTGATACGCAAATCCGCCCCAAATTGAAATCAATGAAACCCCATTACACAAAATGGCGGTACTGACGAATCAATGTTGAGCCCGAGCAGCCGGCACTTCTGCGGCATAGCCAGCCATGCATCAGCAGCAACTGTCAGAGCACTGCGATATCTAATTGCGAAAGCGGCAAATTGAGTTTGAATGTGCATAGAGGTGGAGCACTTCGAAGCGACCAGAACCTACCACTCTGTGGACAATTGCGAACCACCGCGCTAGTTACTGTCCTCGAACTCAGCCCATAAACGCTGGCATATTTCCTTACCGCAGAGTAGTCGGACAAAAGACGACGCTTGCCATGACGGTGCCCCAACATCAGGAGACTCTCATCTGTGGAACAAATAGAGGACTGCATGTGTGCGCCCGTTACGGGGCTCAAACTCAAAGGACACCTAAAAAGGCAGTGTGTGTGTGTGTTGGATCGGATGAAACCAGTCAATGATGCGTTACCAGGCGCAAACGGATTCCCCCAGACACACAGTGGCATTGGAGGCGCACCGTATGCTGGAGGACGACGATAAGCGGCGAAGCGTGAAGTAGTTAACGCTCGTTCATATCCTGTTAGTCGTCGGCTTAAAGCCATGCATTTCGACATGTGTGCCCAGAACGGTGGGTGGCGGTGGTTAGCAGCGGGCAGCAGGGCCCTGCTCAGTGCAATATATTTGCATCTGATCGGCCACTGTGCCGATGCTCAGCAGTTGCGGAAAAGGGTTCGTACGTTGGACGGACTGGAGGACAATGTGGCTCTGTCCCGAGATTAAATGTCATTCCGGGCTGAGGTTTATTTTATTGTGAGTCTGTTCGTTGGTCTTTTTTTGCAAAGTTTAAAGCGTTTTTTTGCGCATTTATTGCTACGATGATGCGCACCGGATGCACATGAAGTGTCGTACAACTCAAGCGAAACGAAAATGGACATATGTACGAGAGGGTGGGGGGTGGCATTTTTATTGAGTATCGAGAGGGAAGTTAAGGCCAAGTGCAGCAACGAGGGCGGAAGCACTTTACAGAGAAGAGTATTCCGTAGCCGCCCGTCAAATGATACCTCGACGGATAGCGACTAGTGTTGAAGTCGACGTGTGGTGGCTTCTGGGGGAAGCACTGGATGTTAAAAGGAGTTTTGTATGCTGTTAGCAACGAGAGTGATTTGCGGGGAATGATTTCTGACATTCTTCATGATTGATGAAGGTGAGGAATCCTTCATCGCGCATTTTGCGAATTCTCATTGCTTTGTCGTTCGGTGTGCTCCCCAGACACACTTCACTCAACTTTCAAGGTTGCCAACTTTGTTCTCGTTTCGAAGTTTTGAATCTCCAGAGAGCGACGCAAAAGCGAAACAATACGCCTTTGTTCAGCGCACCCAAAACCGCTCCCGTGTGAGACGATCTGATGGAAGTCCCTGCCCCACCGCTCCTTTCAATGAAATTTTAACACTTCGGGTGCAAACCTAAACACCCACTCGACTTAATTGAGTTTTGGTTTTACGACATCAGGATACGCGGGCTGCCACAGTTAGTCCAATGATGGCAAATCTTCGCTCTCCAGGTATGCAGCATCAAACGTCTGCTTAAAACTCAAAACCCAACCTGTTCGTCACCCTTATCAAGGGAATTGAATGGCACGAGTCTGCTTCTGGGAGCCACTTCATTCGTTTGGCTGTTTGCCGTCCCGTCCCACACCTGATTCAAAGGAGTGAGCGGTGGACAGGAAACAATCCCATTACTGATTCGACCTTTACATTGAAACACGCCATCACGGATTGGTCAGTAGGTCGGAATTGGTTTGGTATTCGAGAGGCCGAGTGGAGTGTTGTGGGCACACATCCATCGATTTTTACGTTTCCCCCACCTGGAAACACCATTAGCACAATTCTAAAGACTGGCTGCGAGCAACAAACTCGAACTTTTCATCACTGCTCTTATTTCCCGATTTCGGCTGTGCGCACTGCCGACATTCACCTAATTTCTGCATGGCAACATCTCTGAGGAACAGCTCGAACAATGGATGCAGCCCAGTGGCTTGCAGCTGCTGATGGTTGCCAACCATGTGGAAATGATAAGAAGAAACTGAAAAAATAATTGCACACGGCTTTGCCTTAATGCCTGTGAATGTCGTTGCCACTTGCAAGGATTCGCGCAGTCGGTCTTGCCATTGTGCGCTGTCATGTGTCGGTCGAAGACAACTCTCGCATGTCTACGTTGCTTCGGGGACAAGCAAAATGCTGAAGACGGCACAAAGATGAGCACAATTATGTGACATTGGAGGGCTGCTAATCCTTGTGCATCCGTTCGCATAGCTATTCCCCTTTCCTCACTCCTCTTTTAATCTCGTTAATTGCTTTGTTTAAGGAAAGTAATTACTTGTCGTAAGGATTTGAGATCCAAACCCAACCCGACAGCTTGTGTTTTGATTTGAAATCCGAATATTTGGAGCGAGTGCTTCCCACGCGGACGTAAGGCTTGTTGGCAAAAGTTTCTCATTCTTCTTCAAGTGACTTTGACATTTGTCCGGCTTAAGAATATTCGTTTATTTTCCTTGTGCAGCCCTGTGGGGATTTAGCCGAAGGAAGTGTGGCGAAAATTTCCGGTAACGAGATGTAAAATGCTAGCAGAACGAAAATTTCAAAAAAAGTTTCTTTTCTGGAAGATGAAAGCTATTAATCTGATGAAACAGAAAAGAAACAGGTCCATGATTTCACACCTGCGGAACTCCATTCAATTTATTTACATACCATCGAGAAGAACGGAATAGGGTGAATATGCCAATAGCTAGAGTCCAACGTAACATACCAACGGCACTACCAGGACTCTGGTACCCACCAAGAATCGTTCAAATTTAGGGCTGATGATGAAGAGATTCAAAAACGTTGCTCCTTAAGTGCCTACAAGATCATGGCCATGCTCAGGCTTTCCTTTGACGCAGAAGCCTCTTTCGTTAAATCTGGGGAGAAATTTTGTTCTTGAGGAATAGATCCCGGAATTTTCTTATATGGTGCGAGGTACTTACAGGTATAGTTTAATGCTGCTGCTTTATGGCTTCCTGTATCGCACGGCGTATATTGTGATGCATAATAATAGTAGCTGTTTGGCGCGACAGATAACGGGAGGGCCAGGGCTTAGATTTCTCATCGACTATTCGTGTTGTGCGCGTTACTGTTCTCTCACGAGCAGAAAGGACCTACAGTTGTCTGAGGTTCCGGACTGCAAAGTTTGAGAAGCTTTCTTATACAGTTATTACTCTTTGAGTGTTGTCTGTAGCTCCGAGGAGGTGGTGTTGTGAAAGTTTAGAGGTGTTCAGCTGGGAATCGAACCTAGATCTTCTGCGTGTAAGAGTCGCACTCTACCAACTATGCCACGGCGGCCGAATGATGTGATGCAGCAAAACAAAAATTCCAAGTCAGTTCATTCCTCGACTAATTCCTGCACCTGTGCTTGGAACATTTTCCGTATCAACTCCATCTCTCGCCAGTTGCCTTCAGTTCCGAACTAAAAGTTCCTCCTCCACTTGTGTGCGCCACCTCAGCCGAGATCGTCCTTTGTTGCGTTGTCCCTATGGCTCGGATTTGAAGACTTTTCGGACCGAAGCAGTGACATTCCTACGCTCTACTTTGACTAGCCGTCTTATGCGTTGTGTCCGAAGACGCTTGACCAGGCGCTGTACAGATTATACGGTTCGTCTTTGAATCTTCTCCTCTAAATGTCGTCAATGCGAACAGGACACAAAAGTCGCTTTAGAAAAGAAAATTCGCCTCCTCATCCGCTTTTAGTAACGTCCAGGTTACCGCGTCATTAAACAGGACTGGTATGCTCAAACTGTTACACAAAGCCAACTCCATTCATTTCAAGTAACTGGAGGGCTCTATTGTGTAGTTGCCTTTTGAGCTGAAAGAAGCAGTGATTAGCAAGAGCGCGCTTGATTTCAGTTTTCCTGTGGTTGTCACAATTTTCCGTAAAACCAGGGAAAATGAACTGCTTGTCCACTTCGAAGACTTTGTAGGGTGACGCTCTCTCTGAGATTATGTGTGTCCTTGATTGACGACAGCATATTGTTAATTTTGCCCCTCATTTGCGGCCAGACCCGCTTCCGCCCCATCAGCAAACGCCCTACTTACTACTTGTTTTGTTCATCAAATTGTCAATGTCCTCGGTATAACCAAGCAGTTGAGCTAACTTTTGGAAGATCTGCCATTGACTTGTAAGTTACGCACAACATTCCTAAAACTGACGTTTAAAAAGTCACATGACAGAGTGTCGCTTATTCACCGTCTATATATTTCGACATGTACAGTCTCGTTACGGAACTTTTCAGAGCAACGAAACTCTCCGTCAACATACACAATCTGACGAGTTGTACAGGACTGGACATGGCAGAGTGCAGCACGCCCCTACGCACACTGTCATATGCGGCCTTAAAGTCGACAAATAGGTGGTGAGTGTCTATTTGTACTTCCTTCGTCTTTCCCAGGACCTTCCGTAAAACTCCGAGTAATGCCTTAAAGGTATGCAGATCACATTCTCAGACCATGCAAAGGTCATCCCTTTCCAGCTTCCAAAACCTGATTAATCAGCCCTTCAAATTTCTGATGGGATTCTCGGTCCTTGATGGCATCGAATTTCTTACAATACCCAGACGAGCCTGTCCCAGAAATCCCTCTTAAATGGGATTTTCCCCAGGTGCCACGCTACCTCCAACTCACTTCCACCACCCTCCCGCTCCCGCAATATCCCACTCAGCAACCAACGCACATTGCCGAGCAAAGCGAAACTCATAAGTCATCCGCTTACAAGATAAATACCATTCAGGCGCAATCCATACTCGTATCTAAATGAAAATCTATCAAATTGCCGCTAAAAGGATACACATGCACAGTCGAGGGCATGACAGAGCAGCCGACTTCGACAAATTAATAGGCAAACGCCACGTGCGGTCGAGGACCCCTCATATGAATTTCAAATACAAAACGAGCCTGGAAATCCTCAAGCTCGCAAATATCCCTCGCATCGGATAATATACGACTGCCAGCGCAAACCGAAACAAAAAAGAAATTCACAAACTCCCCACAAAAAGGTCAATTAAATGGGCTGCTGTATCCTAATTTATTCTTCAAATGAAATTGGATACGCCGCCGTCCGTGTTGACATTCAATGCGCACACGACAACGACGGCGACTGCCCCCGACCAGTTCCAAAGTCAAGCGATTATGGATTTCAGCTCCACACGCACGCACCAATTCGACGATGCTGTGGGGGAGTCTTCTACCCTGCTCCCGCATCACTTTAAAGTGCTCGAGCAGTTCATAAATATGAAAATCAATTCGTCCTTGCTGCCCCCATTCGGTATTCATAAATTTTATAATTAAATCAGATAATGTGCTTGCATTGTGTGCGCTCGTCTTCGGTGCTGTCTGCGTCGACTTCTGTGACAAGATGGTGGTTTCTTTTCGGTTTTGCCAGTGGGCGGGAGGGCAGCACGAACAACGCACACAACTAGGCTTGTGAATAGCAGAAAATACCTGAACGACGACGCCACAGATTGGGAATTCTTGTTTTGGTGGCGGCGGCTTTTAATTAAATTTCAAATTGTCCAGGGCAATGTCAGGATTTAACTGCTAACCTACACTGCATGCAAGTTTGTGGATGCACACTGAACGCAGAAATACTCAGCCTCAGGACTTCCGCACGGATTCCGATTGAACATGTAGCGGGATAATAGCTTTAAGCCGCACCCCCGCCTCAGGGGCTTACAGTGAAATTCATCGACAAGATGATCACTGAATGGCTGAATGGCTTACAAAGAAATCAGCAGGGTGGGCCAATTCTGCAGTTCCACAGTTGCCGTGGGGCTACGGATTTGACTAGTCATGTTGGCTGGCTACCCAGGGTGTCGCCTGGAAGCGGTTGAGTGAGTTTATTTGGTGGAAGTAATGTTCGCCTGCAGAACAAGGGCTGCTGGGTAAGCTCGACGTTGCTGCGGTAACTTGTAATCGTTAGCTGAACGTAAATATCGGTCAATGGATGTGCAGGGGAATGGATACGGTGGAAGTTCGTGTATTTCCTTCTCCATTTTGTTGTGTTGGTTTGAAATTATGTCATTTTTTTGATTGATTCGAAGGATTGGTTTTGAAGAAGAACAGGTGCAGTGTGGGTCACGTAGTCCTTATGACAAAGAAGCGTAGACCGTTCAATACTTTTGCTGTAATTGTTTCCCTTCTCTGGAATACAATTCTCACTTCTGCTTTTAATAAACTGATTTTCTATTGAAAGCTCTCCGAAATTGGGACACTTCCCGTTTGCCTTAAACTACATCTACCTTGTCACCATCTTACTGGTGCTCGTCAATTTTTTTAAGCGACAATTTGAGTAAAAATTGGACGAGGGCTTACGCACCGACTTGCAAAAAAAAAACTTTAACCATTTGGAGAACGACTTCGACAAAGACTTGGACAACGACTTGGACAACGACTTGGACAACGACTTAGACAACGACTAAGAAAACGACTTGGACAACGACGTGGACAACGGCTTTGACAACGACGTGGACAACGGCTTTGACAACGACGTGGACAATGACTTGGACAAAGACTTGGACATCTACTTGGTTACCGAATTCTACAACGACTTGGACAATGACTTGGAAAACGACTTGGACAACGACTTGGACAATGACTTAGACAACGACTAAGAAAACGACTTGGACAACGACGTGGACAATGACTTAGACAACGACTAAGAAAACGACTTGGAAAACGACTTGGACAACGACTTGGACAACGACTTAGACAACGACTAAGAAAACGACTTGGACAACGACGTGGACAACGGCTTTGACAACGACGTGGACAACGGCTTTGACAACGACGTGGACAATGACTTGGACAACGACTTGGACAATGACTTGGACAAAGACTTGGACATCTACTTGGTAACCGAATTCTACAACGACTTGGACAATGACTTGGAAAACGACTTGGACAACGACTTGGACAATGACTTGGACAACGACTTGGACAACGACGTGGACAACGGCTTGGACAACGACTTGGACAATGACTTGGACAAAGACTTGGACATCTACTTGGTAACCGAATTCTACAACGACTTGGACAATGACTTGGAAAACGACTTGGACAACGACTTGGACAATGACTTGGACAACGACTTGGACAACGACATGGACAACGGCTTGGACAACGACTTGGACAACGGCTGGGACAATGACTTGGACAACGACTTAGACTACGACTTGGACAACGGCTGGGACAACGACTTGGACAACGACTTCTACAACAACTTGTACAAGGACTTGGACAACGACTTCTACAACAACTTGTACAAGGACTTGGACAACGACGTAGACAACGACTTGGACAACGACTAAGACAACGACTTGGACAACGACGTGGACAACGGCTTGGACAACGGCTGGGACAATGACTTGGACAACGACTTAGACTACGACTTGGACAACGGCTGGGACAATGACTTGGACAACAACTTAGACTACGACTTGGACAACAACTAGGACAACGGCGTGGACAACGTCGTGGACCACGACTTCGACAACGGCTTGGACAATGATTTGGCAAACGACTTTGACAACGACTTCTACAACAACTTGTACAACGAGTTGGACTAAAAATTGGACAAGGGCTTCGGACTTGGACAACGACTTCGACAGCAGCTTGGACAACGACTTGGAAAACGATTTGGACAACGACTTGCACTTGAACAACCACTTGGACAACGGCTTGGATAACGACAGCGACATGAAAAACGATTTGGACAACGACTTGCACTTGAACAACCACTTGGACAACGGCTTGGATAACGACAGCGACATGAAAAACGATTTGGACAAAAGATTGGGCAAGGGCCTCGGCATTAATTTCAAAATTGGAACAAGTTGGGCAATAAGTTAGTTCAAGAGTTGGGCAAGAACTTCTGCAAGGATATGGAAAAAACTTTGGAAAGCGGTTAGCGAAAGCCTGCGACAATAACGTAGCAACAAATTTGGACAAAAATTTGTACGAGGGTTGACCTTTATATTTCGGGATTATTAAACAAAAGCAAATTTATTCATCGAAAATAGCTTTATTGTTTTCCAAAATATTCCCCATTAAGATCTATACACATTTGCATGCGTTTCAACCAATTGTCGAAGCACTTTTGCATCTCTGATTGAGGTATCTCCAATACATGCATTCTGAACGCATCAACTGCTTCTTCAGGAGTCGAAAAACGTTGACCGCTATTTTATTTCTTACGTACTTTAGTAAAAAGAAGTCATTCGGTGCCAAGCCAGGACAAATCGATGTTTTGAGTGCTCAAAAATGCAGTTGTTTGAGCCGATGTGTGAGAGCTCGCGTTGTCGTGGTGAAGAGTGATCCGTCTTCGGCGGTTGGTTTTTCTGAGTTCTTGGAAGACAATTGGCGAACAAATGGTTGTGTAGCACTCAGAATTGACTGTTCTGCGTTGTTCCAGTGGTACGGTTGCGACATGTACAGTTTTTCCGAAAAGGCAGGCGACCATATGCTTGGAAGTGCTTCGTACGCGAGTAACTTTTGTTAGATTTGGCTCTATTTGAAACACCTATACAGTCGACTGCTGTTTACTTTCGGGTTCATACGCGTAAATCCGAGATTCATCACCTGTCACGATGTCATAAGCGTGTTTTGAAGCACCGCGATCGTATTTTTGGAGCATTTCTTTGGACCAATCGACACGAGCCTTTTGTGAGCCATTGACAAATTGTGTGGAATCAAACGCGAACAAATTTTTTGACGGTCAAATGTTCATGCAATTTTGAATGTATGCTGATTCCACTAATGCCTGAGGTTGTCTCAATCTCACGATAGGTCACATGACGATCTTGCAATATCAGTTGGCGCACAGCATCAATGGTTTCCGGAACGACAACTGATTTTGGACGATCTTCACTATATTTGTCTTGGAGTGATGTACGACCTTGGTTGAATTCACCATACCATCGATAAACACTGGTCCTTGATGGAGCTTCATCGTCAAAAATTGAATTAAGGTCACCGATGCACTGTTGTTGAGTTAATCCACGTCCAAAGTTGTAATAATCGCACGAAAATTTTCACGATTTAATTTCATTTTTGGGCGACATGAATCTTTGAAGTGAACACAAATAGCGCTCGTATGTCAAAACGTTCCGAGTACGTATAACCTCAAAAATATCAATCTTTACGATAGAGCTGGCAGTTGGCAGATTGCAATACTAGGGTTGCCCAATCCCGAAATATACTATGGTTCAGGGTGTCGAAAGCTTTGCTGAGGTCCATGAATACCACCAAGTAATAACAGTCTAAGAAAAAGGTTCTCAAACTTCGCCATTCGGAGTCAGCCAAAAGCTGAAGGTCCCCTCCACTCGTGAAAGAACAGTAGCGCGCACAACACGTGTTGTTGATGAGCAAGCTAGGACTTGGTCGCCCTGTGGACCGTAGCGTCACCTAATTTTTATTCTTATTATTATTAATAATTGAACTAGACAAATCACGATGAGTGAAAGGGTGACAACATTTTGCGAAATGAAATCAATTTCGATGTGGTTCTTAACGGTCAAAGAAAATGGATTAAATGCGGAAACCTTGTCAGTGTACGAAGAGCGACTACAATACCTGGTTTGATTTGAAACATGGGTATGCTCGGTGTTTAGTGACGAAACAGTCAATTCCATCCTTTGCTGGGTTCAAATTCACCTCGATGAAACCAAGAGCGGGGGAAGAAGAGATTGCGAAACCACACATATCTTTGGTGGTATGGAACCAATTTCTGAAGCCGGGTTGAGAGGTTTTAGTCAATTTCACCTTATAGCCCTTCTTCTTCTTATAATGCTTGAGCAAATCAACTAAAATTAAAATGGGAAAATATCTAGAACAATGATTTTCAAAAAGGACAACAACGGAAAAAAATGTCTATAGGAATTGATCCAGGTCTTGAAGAGTGGCTTGAAACATTATTTGTGTCATATCAACTTGTGGCCTCCCACTCTCTCCTCTTTCTGAAGTTCTCTTTTTTGTTTTTTCAGTCCGGGAACAGACTTAAACGTTCGCCAATTTTTTCAATCAATCAAAGATTAAGTTTCTTAAGTGTGGCTTTCAGTTTGTCTTCTTTCTTCAATTAAGTTCAGCTTAAACAGCAAAAAGAATCACCAGAAGAGGCCTCATGGCCGTATTAGCTGTCCGGAGTGGTCAGACGAAGCAACCAAAAGCACGATTTCTAACGTACAATGTAATTGAAACATCCCCTAACATTTTGGACCGCCATTCGAAACTTTTTCAAAAATTGAAATTGCTCTAAATCGCGACGTAATTTAAGACCTCGTCCAAAACCCCCACTCTATCATAATAATCGCCCTCGCCCTCGCCCTCGCAGAGACATGTGTGCGCCCGACATCTAACCTTTTCCACGCACTTTGGATTATTCAAGCCGGCAACACACGATCCGCGGACCCAACCCAAACAGGAAAAACAGATGAACTGCCTCACAAATCACAATTTCGAAAATTTAGTCCAACTGAAATTGAGAAAGCACTCAACGATCCCAAAAATAACTCCATTCTCAATCCCCGCTGCCGCATATCGATGTCCGCTAACGCAGGTGATAATAACTGGTAGCGGTGATGGATGATGCGAAACTCGGCGTTCCTCCATCGCACTCCTAATGATAATTTTCCAATTCACTTCGCATCATCTCCATCATCAATTCCCCAGTGCGTGTCACTCTCCATATCTGTCCTTAGGTTTCGACTGACGGGGCGCGGGACGGATGACACCATCATTTGAATCCATGTCCGAGCGAATTCGATAGGCGAATGTGCAAATGCATGGAATAAATTAAAACGTTCGAAGCCGAGGCAGTGATCTGCTCGCTGGGGGCGGTAATCGGCAAACAGAAGTCTCCGCTTTCCGGTGCGGTCGAAGTGCACGTCGGGAATGGGATCTGTAACAATATTTTGCTTTTACGCATTGTTTCCGTTTCAGCGGTTATTTAGGGATATACAGCAGAGCCGTGGAGAGAGTCCAGGTGCTGCTGACATGTCGTGGGCCGGATACTGATTTACAGTAGACACTCTGTTTTCGACTAAACCTAATTGGTTTTTTAGATTGAGCCTGTGCATTGAAGGGCGCCGAATCGGGTGGGGAAACATGAAATATATTGCATTCATCCGCTGCGCAATGCTAACTCCCGGCCGCTGATGAAGAAATATTATATATACTTATATACTTACATATATATACTTAAATATATTATATATATATATTGTCACATCTGGAAGGGTTCAGAGGCTGTTAGAAGACGTAGACAACTAAGAAAAAGAAAGATGACGACTTGGAAAAGTAATGAGCCAACAAGTTTTATAACGATTTAAACAACAATGACTTCGACAACGCTCTGGATAAAGAGTTGGACAGCATCTTGAAAAACGACTTGGACAACTGCTTGGGCAAGCACTTGGACAAGTACTTGAAGAACGACTTGGATAACGACTTTCACAGCGACTTGGACAAGGACTTGGACAACGACTTTGACAACGACTTGGACAACGTCTTGGATAACGTCTTGGACAGCGGCTTGGACAAGGACTAGAACAATGACTTGGACAACGACTTGGACAACGTCTTGGACAACAACTTGGACACCGATTTGGACAAAGACTTTGACAACGTCTTGGACAACGATTTGGACTACGTTTTGGACAACGTCTTGGACAACGACTTGGACAACGACTTGGACAAGGACTAGAACAATGACTTGGACAACGACTTGGACAACGTCTTGGACAACAACGTCTTGGACAACAACGTCTTGGACAACAACTTGGACAACGATTTGGACAAAGACTTTGACAACGTCTTGGACAACGACTTGGACAACGTCTTGGACAACGATATGGACAACGACTTGGACAACGACTTGGACAAGGACTAGAACAATGACTTGGACAACGACTTAGACAACGTCTTGGACAACAACTTGGACAACGACTTGGACAAGGACTAGAACAATGACTTGGACAACGACTTAGACAACGTCTTGTACAACAACTTGGACAACGATTTGGACAAAGACTTTGACAACGTCTGGGACAACGACTTTTACAACATTTTGGACAACGTCTTGGACAACGGCTTAAACAACGACATGGACAAGGACTAGAACAATGACTAGGACAACGACTTAGAATACGTCTTGGACAACAACTTGGACAACGATTTGGACAAAAAATTTGACAACGTCTTGGACAACGACTTGGACAACATTTTGGACAACGTCTTGGACAACGACTTGGACAAGGACTAGAACAATGACTTGGACAACGACTTGGACAACGTCTTGGACAACAACGTCTTGGACAACAACTTGGACAACGATTTGGACAAAGACTTTGACAACGTCTTGGACAACGACTTGGACAACGTCTTGGACAACGATATGGACAACGACTTGGACAACGACTTGGACAAGGACTAGAACAATGACTTGGACAACGACTTAGACAACGTCTTGGACAACAACTTGGAAAACGACTTGGACAAGGACTAGAACAATGACTTGGACAACGACTTAGACAACGTCTTGGACAACAACTTGGACAACGATTTGGACAAAGACTTTGACAACGTCTTGGACAACGACTTGGACAACGTCTTGGACAACGACTTGGACAACGACTTGGACAAGGACTAGAACAATGACTTGGACAACGACTTAGACAACGTCTTGGACAACAACTTGGACAACGATTTGGACAAAGACTTTGACAACGTCTTGGACAACGACTTGGACAACGTCTTGGACAACGACTTGGACAACGACTTGGACAAGGACTAGAACAATGACTTGGACAACGACTTAGACAACGTCTTGGACAACAACTTGGAAAACGACTTGGACAAGGACTAGAACAATGACTTGGACAACGTCTTGGACAACAACTTAGACAACGATTTGGACAAAGACTTTGACAACGTCTTGGACAACGACTTGGACAACGTCTTGGACAACGATATGGACAACGACTTGGACAACGACTTGGACAAGGACTAGAACAATGACTTGGACAACGACTTAGACAACGTCTTGGACAACAACTTGGACAACGACTTGGACAAGGACTAGAACAATGACTTGGACAACGACTTGGACAACGTCTTGGACAACAACTTGGACAACGATTTGGACAAAGACTTTGACAACGTCTTGGACAACGACTTGGACAACGTCTTGAACAACGATATGGACAACGACTTGGACAACGACTTGAACAAGGACTAGAACAATGACTTGGACAACGACTTAGACAACGTCTTGTACAACAACTTGGACAACGATTTGGACAAAGACTTTGACAACGTCTGGGACAACGACTTTTACAACATTTTGGACAACGTCTTGGACAACGGCTTAAACAACGACATGGACAAGGACTAGAACAATGACTAGGACAACGACTTAGAATACGTCTTGGACAACAACTTGGACAACGATTTGGACAAAAAATTTGACAACGTCTTGGACAACGACTTGGACAACATTTTGGACAACGTCTTGGACAACGACTTGGACAAGGACTAGAACAATGACTTGGACAACGACTTAGACAACGTCTTGGACAACAACTTGGACAACGACTTGGACAAGGACTAGAACAATGACTTGGACAACGACTTGGACAACGTCTTGGACAACAACTTGGACAACGATTTGGGCAAAGGCTTTGACAACGTCTTGGACAACGACTTGGACAACGTCTTGGACAACGATATGGACAACGACTTGGACAACGACTTGGACAAGGACTAGAACAATGACTTGGACAACGACTTAGACAACGTCTTGTACAACAACTTGGACAACGATTTGGACAAAGACTTTGACAACGTCTGGGACAACGACTTTTACAACATTTTGGACAACGTCTTGGACAACGGCTTAAACAACGACATGGACAAGGACTAGAACAATGACTAGGACAACGACTTAGAATACGTCTTGGACAACAACTTGGACAACGATTTTGACAAAAACTTTGACAACGTCTTGGACAACGACTTGGACAACATTTTGGACAACGTCTTGGACAACGACTTGGACAAGGACTAGAACAATGACTTGGACAACGACTTGGACAACGTCTTTTACAACAACGACTTGGACAACTACTTGGGCAAGCACTTGGATAACGACTTGGACAACGTCTTGGACAACGACTTAGACAACAACTTGGACAGCAACTTGGGCACCTAATTGGACTATGAATTATATGAAATCTTAGGGGACGATTTAAAAAAAAAACTAATTGGACAAGGACTTTTGATTATTTAACTTTTCAGTGCTCACCATCATCAAGATTATAGTTATTGAGGACTTAACGGAAGCAAAGCAGCTTAATCCCAGCAAAACCGTATTTACCCTCCCCATGGAAAAGCACGCAAGTTTAATGTTTCTTGCATTTTACTCCCAAAATCCTGAATTTTTCTAATCTGTGCGGAATGTAAGAAAAGCTTTGACTTCGGAATCGAGAAATGCTTGCTTTTCAAATACAGGCGCCCCTCCACGTCCCAGAAAAATTCATTAGAAACATAAACCCATACCCCCGCCAGAATCCCTCCACCATGACCTCTTGATCATCCCAAACATCCTTCTTCCGATTTAATCAATCTTAAAAGGAAATGTCCTTAAAACGATGCAACCGCTCGCAGAAATAAACGCAAAATCATCAAAAACGCCAAACAACGAAATGAGTAAATAAAACCAAGGAAAGAACAACTCCCTGATTCATATCCTTCTTTTTATGAGGCGTCTCTAAGCCATACTCTGAATGGCTTTCGAAATGTCTGCCATTCCTTCACAGCGCCATAAGCAACCTGTCACACTGTTGGTGCAAATAAATGAAATTTCCCTCCCAGTGAACATCACTCAGAAATCACAGATAACCCGCATTCGTATCTGAGAATCACCGTTCAGCTGTCAGATGCGTACCACCAAAATGAAGCCATCCCGCTTCACCGACATACAAGTCAATAAACCATAATTCCCAAAAATATCCTCACAAAATATGAATGGCATCCCGCCAGCTCTCACAAGCGTCGTTTGATTACTCTTTTATTACCTGCCCATGCAAATACACACGCAGCCGTCCACCCACTGGCTGTCCGGCTGGCAAACGCTATGCAAAGCCCTCGTAGCCACTTCTTGTAAGGAGGATGTTCAATCTCCTGTTTTAGTGATGTCCTCGAGGCGTCAGTGATACCTTATCATTTTATCGGCATCCTAGTAAAGTGATGTGTATGGCACGTGGATGGATTCAGACATTCAAAGTCCCCCATCCCCCTACGTGGCAGGACCTATTCATAAATTTGTTTAATTGAATGCCATAGCGTTGGGACTGCTCGCAGGAGGAGCCAATTTAGCTTTAAATTGCCTCGATTTGTCATTTGTTCCCCTCGCACTTTCAACACCACTCACGCTTTAGTGAAACTGAATTAATTCCCGTTATTTGTTTTGATTATCCCTTAGGACGGGCAGTGTTGGAGGGGGTGGGAGTTCGCAGAATTTTTTTCTTTAAATGTTTAAACGACAGCTCGTCCCTCAAGTCGTTTTCTTGGAATTTCGGGAACTGCTACGAGAAGGGATTCGAAGTTTGAAAAGTTTGTGTTTTTAGTTTGATGTCCCCATACCCTCAACACGTTTTTTTTTTTGTGCCGAATCCTTTCGACGTTTGCGACTGTGTGCGTGGTTCCGGAAAGGAACGAGGGAAGGGAACAATAATCGCGCCATATTCGTCGTCGTCCTCGTCTTCGATGCCGTCGCCCACCAGTCAGCTAGCAGAATCCTTAAAAAACAGGACACACAACAGTAATAGTGTTGTGTGTTCTGTTTCTGTGTTTAAAATCCCGACCGGGGGTGCGCTATATTTAGTTCGCAACAGCCAGCATATAGCAGGCACTGAAAGGACGACATCATTCAATTCGGCGCGCCGAAAGACACTCACAGGACATGACTGAAGACGCAGCAGCTCAACGAACTGAGTGTGCTTTAACTATATTTTCGTCCTTTTGGCGACCCATTTCTTTAGCTTTCTTCCCTTATCGTGTCTCCCCGCAGCTTCCAACGGTCTTGTCGGTTCTCTCTGGTCGCCCTCTCGTCTTGGTGCTAAAGCACAAAAAATGATGTTAACAAAGTTCCCCTTTTCTCAACCTCTTCCTGTGCTCAAGGCAGAAGGCGATATAAAAGCAAAAGCATAAAAGCGAAACGGGAGTGGGGTAGGGCCAAGCACAAGAGACAAGAAAACATTGATACTACTTTGTCAGTCGTTTTGTCTGTATGCAGACATTGTGTCTCCGATTTTATTGTCCTTTTGCCCTCCCCGTCTTTGGCGTTGTCGCGAGCTCGTGTGTATGTGAAATCCTTTATAGGCTCCTTCCAATTCGATTGCCGTTGTGTGCCGCTCTAGCGCGAGAACGTTTCGGCGGGATTTTGTTTTTTGTTTTTTTGACTGAATGTCCTTCGATTTCGGATTGATCCGTTAATTTCAGTTACCCACTGAGGAGGATGTGCGTTCAATACGTTGGGCAATCATTGCCCTGGAATATGGTCCTCGTTTGGCTACTTCATGGAGCCATTACCGGGATGGTGGTCCGTTTGGGCACTCCAGTCCTGATAGTGGGGGCGTTTTGACTTGTTCCTGACCGGGTTGGGAACGACGCTTCCTCGTAATTTCAATAGAGACTAATAATTTAGCAGTTTGACGAGCTTGTGCCCGTTTGTAGAATGTGGAACACGCTATCAACTCACCGGGATGTTGACAGAAGTACAATAAAAGAGTTTGAGTTTTTTCGTAGCGATAAGGCCGTTTGAAGTTTGGCCTGTAATTTCAAACAGAAGACAACCTACACGTGCTTCGACACTGTACACTGTATGTCGTGTAAGTTGTGCCTTCTGGGTTAGATGAGATTATTTACTTCGCATACGATTTGTTCTTTAACAGAGTTTGATGAATGCTTAGATTGAGGCACCACTGGAGTTTGAAAATACAATGACATGATTCTTGAGTGGCAGCCGTGGGATCAAATATTTTTTCCGACAGAAGAATGTGCATTTTAAGGAACAGAAAGGAAACAAAGAAGTATAGTGTGTTTTTTTAAGTGGTATAGAACTTTGAAGTAAGGACAAAACGAAGACAGTTTCTAGATTTGATATGATTGTTATCTCTGTTGAACCACAATCTTCTGGCATTATTAATGTTTCAATAACTTAATTCCTGCATTTTTTCTTCACGTGGAGACCTATATCCTTGCTTTTGCATATATCCAGCCGCTTTTAAATGTTTTAAAATAGCTGCCTGAGTGACATCCAAAAATTCTCTGAGCTCTACTTGTGTTTGGCAACAATCTTGCTTCCAGTTCATCATCTTCATACATTTTCGGCTGCCCAGGACGTTCGTTGTTTTTGAAGCCAATATCACCACTTTAAATCATGAAAACCACTTTTTGCACGTTCGCTCAGCTAGCGCATGTTCACCGTAAACTTCTTTGACTTTCGGTGGCAGTTTTGTTCAAGTTAAGGAGAAGAACTTCCCGCAAAAACAGTTTTCAGGCACAAAGTCTGATATATTTGAATGAAAAAAATTATTGTTGCTTACGCTTCGAATGTGTGACATATACGAGGGTTGCCTCTTATATTTCGAGATTAGAGAACAAAAACAAATATTAGAACTCAAAAATGGTTTTATTGTTTTTCATAATATTCCCCATTATGATGTACACACTTTTGCATGCGTTTCAACGAATTGTCGAAGCACTTTTGCCACTCTTATTGAGGTATCTCCAAAACATGCATTCTGAACGCATCATCCGCTTCTTCAAGTGTCGAAAAAAGTTGACTTCTCATGTTTTTTTTTGCATACGGAAATAAAACGAAGTCATTCGGTGCCAAGTCAGGACTATACCGCGGATGACTCATCAAATCGATGTTTTGAGTGCTCAAAAATGCAGTTGTTTGAGCCGATGTGTGAGAGCTCGCATTGTCGTGGTGAGGAGTCATCCATATTCGGCGGTTTGTTTTCCTGATTTCTTGGAAGACAACTCGCAAACAGAATCAGAATTGACTGTTCTGCGTTGTTCTAGTGGTACGGTTGTGACATGTACAGTTTTTCCGAAAAGACAGGCGACCATATGCTTGGAAGTGCTTCGTACGCGAGTAAATTTTGTTAGATTTGGCTCAATTTGAAACACCTATACAGTCGACTGCTGTTTACTTTCAGTCTCATACGCGTATATCCACGATTCATCACCTGTCACGATGTCATAGATGTGTATCGAAGCACCGCAATCGTATTTTCTTTCGACCAATCGACACGAGCCTTTTTTTGAGCGATTGACAAATTGTGTGGGATCTAACGCGAACAAATTTTTTTGACGGTCAAATGTTCATGCAATATTGAATGTATGCTGATCCCACTAATGCCCAAGGTTGTCTCAATCTCACAATAGGTCACATGTAGATCTTGCGGTACTAGTTGGCGCTTAGCATCAATGGTTTTCGGATCAACAACTGATTTTGGACGATCTTCACGAAATCCGTCTTGGAGTGAACTACGACCTCGGTTGAATTCACCATACCATCGATAAACACTGGTCCTTGATGGAGCTTCATCGCCAAAAATGAAATTAAGTTCACTGTTATTGAGTTAGTTAATCTACGTCAAAAGTTGTAAAAAATAATCGCACGAAAATTTTCACGATTTAATTCCATTTCTTTAAGTAACTGCAAACAACACAAATAGCGTTCGTATGTCAAAACGTTCTGAGTACGTATAAACTCAAAAATGTCAAAATTTATGATAGAGCTGGCAGTTGCCAGATTTCGACACTAGGGGTGCCCAATCCCGATATCTAAAAGGCAACCTTCGTACTGCAATGACGTACAATGACAGTAGCTTTCCAATGCATGTTCCAGTGGAATAATACTTACTTATCAGGCCTTCGGTCAATGAAGGTTCTCACCCTGGGCTATCGCTGCCTTCCATTCTTGACGGCCAGGACACTCTTTTTCTAGTTTCACGACCAAGCTCTCGACCGTCCGCAATCACTTGGTCTCTTTGCCGGAGGTTCGTCCTTCCTCTCCTTCTTGAACCTAGAGTTTGAGATTCCTTTTAGCTAAACCGTTGCTGTCCAGTCGCTCAATGTGGCCGAACCACTGTAGTCAACGGGTTTTTGCCTTTCGAGATACATTTTTGTACACCAGACAGAGTTGTCTATTGTGTCTAATCCTCCATTCGCCTTCCTCGCAGGCAGAGTCATATATTCGTCGTGGAATTTTTCTTTCAATGGAACAAAGAATCTGCTCTGCCGTGTTTGCTATTGTCCAGCACTCGGCTCCGTACAAGAGTACGGAGTCGAGTGCTTGCCATCCATCTTAGTCCTTCGAGTCAGAAGTTGAGACCCTAGCTGTCTTGACAACCCGAATCCATCATAGCTGTCAATAGTCACATTCCGACCGATATGTGGTTCAACGGTTTGATTCTTTGTCGACCGTTGTCAAATACCTCCCGCTTTTTTGCTCTTTATTCAATGCTTCATAAAAAGTGTTACAGTGATCGGATTTAGTTCAAATATAGATCAGGACCCATTTTTTTTGTCCGCAAATATGATAATTTCAAATCTTTTGCTTCGTATGCACCATGGCCGTACAATACTCAAATAAAAGCCTTCAGTTTTTCCCGCGAAAGCGTACACTTCCTGTTAAACTCGAGAAACTTCCAACGCACTGCAATATCTTCTATGTTCTGATATATAAGGGTAGCAAATACCTCCCTTCCGCTTTTTTAATCTTCATTCAATGCTTGATATAAAGTATTACAGTGATCGGATCGGTTCAAATATGCGCCGTTTTGTTCGATAATCTGCTTCCATTTAGACGGCAACTTCATAATATCCTCCTCGTATCAACCCCCCTCCTTACTTGCAAAGAACTCGGACAGTCACTTTTCATAAGCCTCTTTTGAGTTCAACTTCACACCAACAACGATGTTCGCCATGGACAGGAACAGGTGGTAATAACTTGGCGCTATGTCCGGGCTATATGGTGGATGCGATAAAACCTCCCATCCGAGCTCCCGTAGCTTCTGACGAGTCATCAACGAAGTGTGTGGTCTGGCGTTGCCCTGGTGGAACACTACACCCTTCCTGTTGGCCAATTCTGGACGCTTCTGGTCGATCACCTGCATCAAGCGGTCTAGTCGTTCGCAGTAGATGGTAGAATTAAGCGTCTCATAGTGGATGATTCCCTTCCGGTCCCACCAAACACACAGCAAAACCTTCCTTGCCGTCAATCCCGGCTTGGCTTCTGTTTGGAACGATTCATCGGACTTCAACCATGACCGTTTTCACTTGATATTGTCGTATGTGATCCATTTTTCGTCGAAAGTCACCATCCGCTTCAAAAATGGGTCGAGTTCGTTCCGTTTCAGCAGCATATCGCAGACGTTTCTTCGGTCCAGAAGGTTTTTTTGCGTCAAATCATGCGGCAGCCAAACATCAAGCTTTTGTTTGTATTCACCCTTCTGCAGATGGCTGTGGCCGCCGTGGCGTAGTGAGTAGAGTGCGACGCTCACACGCCGAAGTTCTAAGTTCGAAGGCTCAACACCCATTTTTCGAATTGTTCACGGCACCTCCTCTTTCGAGCTGCTGACAACACTCAAAGGGTAATAACTGCCTAAGAAAGCTTCTCAAATTTAGCCGTTCGGAGTCGGCAAAAAACAGTAGCTCCCTTCTACTCGTGAGAGAACAGTTGCGCGTACAACACGAGCAGTTGATGAGCAAGCTAAGCCCTGGTCCCCCTCTGGACTGTAGCGCCAACAATTATTAAATAAATTATTATTCTGCAGATAGCTTAAAATGGTGTGGTGACTAACTCCCATCTCCTGGGCGATGTCACGAGAGGCCACACGCTGGTCTAACTCGATTATTTTTATGATTCGATCGTCACAGGTCTTTCGCCGGCTGGCTTGTTCATGGTGTCGTTTTCTCCGGCTCTGAATTGTCGAAACCATTTCTCCGCGGCTCAAAGTGATGTGAGTACCATCCCCCAAAAAATCATTTATTTCAGGTAACGTTTCGCTAGCGGATTTGCCTTTATCGAAAGAAATCTTTAAAATAGCGCGAATTTCGGCTTTAGCGAACTCTATGTTTACACGTCTATAACTGTTGAACGCAATACCCAAACTAATCATGCAGAGCGTCGTTTTGTAAGTTATATCAAGACCTTTTAAATGATGTGTAGTATTGTTAGATACGGGCTCTGTAGCGCTGTGTACATAGCCGGAAAATTCAAAAGACAAAAAGGCGGATATTTGATAACCTTATATAAGAATAGATGAGTAGAACTTAGAGTGCCCGCATAGATCCCATAATTAATAATTGTAAACTATATAACTAGTTTAAGTTTGTTTAAAAGAATTAGCAAAAATAGAAAATAAAAAATTACATTTTCAAAACAAAAGTAAAAAGCATTCACAGAATCTACGCCTTGCTTGCCTATTTAATTGGAAATGCCAAACGAAACAGGATAGTTATTCAATTGACAGCGATAAAACCTCGCTTCCGAGCTCCCGTAGCTTCTGACGAGTCAGCAACGAAATGTGTGGTCTGGCGTTGTCCTGGTGGAACACTACACCCTTCGTGATTGTCAGCTAAAAAAGTGTTGCCAACTTAAAATTCTACACATCCACAAATAAAAAAGAAAAAACACAAATTGGCAATTTCTCACTCATTCGGTAAATTCATTCCCTTTTACACCGGAAAACACGTTTCAGTTTGAAATTCCCCGCTTTCAAAGACCAGTGGCACCAGACAAATCTCCCCACTTGTCATTGCAATCCCTGACCCCTGACCTTTACTCCTTTATCACCTCCAGAGATCTCGGCTTTGTTTGCCCTCATCAGCGCGGATTCCCTCCAATCCAGTCGCCTGTGGTCATGCCCTGCATGCCAAGATTTCGATAAAAGAATCCGCCAGCAAGCTGTTATGTACCACTCTGTTGACACGGATTAAAAATCAACTTTCGGCCCCGCGTCGGCCCACGTGCGCCGCCCAATTAGTGGCGCGTGCAGGAGGGGACCCAACTTGAAGAAAAAACCTGTTCATTCCCGTCGTTTTCCTAAAGTGCTGTCATCTGTCAGAAAAATACGTCATTAGGTATTCAACCCATCAACTGAGAATTTGCATGAGTCCCCTCCGACCTCCATCTCACTCGTACACGGCGTAAACTCTTACTTAGTGAATAATTACCCGAATCCTGCTGCTGGTCGGTCGGCATTATTATTCCAAACAGGTCCTTAAGCCGAAAATCAATCCGACCCGCCGTCACTGCCACCACCGCCGCCGTGGTGGTTTCCGCCGCTAAATCAACCCACTCCTTGAGAAGGGAAAAGTTTTTCTCCCCGCCCAAATCACGGTTAATTTAAAGGATCCACGATATCTGCAAGGAAAAAAAAACACAGAAACTGTAACAAAAAAAAAAAAAAAACATGCTGCAGGATACAAATAAGCACCCGAAAAAGGAGTGAAACTCACCTCACTGCTTCCGCCTTTAATTGTTCACGATTTCACACCGCGTCACAAAACAGCCACGCCGTGTCAGAAGGACGGCCCGAGGGTTTGAGGCTGAGGTCCTTTTGTTAATTTGCTCACGTTCGAATGGGCTGGCTGGCGTGAATTGTGCGCCAGGGTCGCTGCAAACGTGGCACGCCGGCCGTGCAGCCTCACAAATGGAACGCAAAGTATCGCTGTTTAATGTTGTCGCCATTTCCGGTGCCGAAGTTCACGACCTTTTTTCGCGCAAACCCGGCTTTGAAGGCAGTGCGTTTCTTTTTTGTTTTTGGTCCTTGTTCTTGTTGTTGCTGTTTTGAATTTATTTTGATAGCCGTGTGGATCGCTTGCCGCGGCCGCAGTCCCTCGGGCGGATTGAACGGATGGTTTCCTGCGAGGGGCGCCCTTATTTTAGACTGTTTCAGTTTTTTTTTCTGTTTTTACTGCGAAAATTCAAAATTTATTACCACGAGATGGGCAGAGGGTCATCCGGCTGGTGGCAATAAAAGCCGACGACAGCGCTAGAAGCGGGTGGGAAATTCATTGCCGGGCGTTTATCGCGCGGGAATTTCGTTGCTGCTGCTGGTGGGAGTGATGGTGGTGGTGGTGGTGTTCATTTCATCCAGTGGGTGAGAGGGGGTGTGCGAGCGGCTTAATTAATCGCTTTGGACCGTTTAAATTGTGTAACCCATTCACAGCTGCAATGAAAACAACAGCACGAGGTGTAATTCAGTCTCTCTGGCGTTCGCAGTTCGTGCCTGGCCGTCTCTGTTTGCGCCATGACTTATCGGCTTTGTTTTGTTTTCAATTCCGGGGATTAATTGAAACTGTGCTCCGATAATCGACGAATTGGTCCTTCGGCCTTGTAGGGTGGGGTCGTTAAAGTGGTCACGTGCTGGTGGTGGCGTCTGTGGCTTTGGTCGGCTGCAGTGTGCTATTTACGACTGCTGTCGCGTTCGGCGAAAAACTGTACATCTGGCGGCAAGTTGACGAATCAGTCTGGATTTGGGGGTTGATTTTGTAAATCGCTGATGGCTGCTTAACTGCTGGGAGGTGGCGGTGGCTGCGAGTTATGGCTCGGTGAAGTTGAGCCCAATTTGAGGTCCGGCAACCGCAGTTTATGAAGGCAGAGTGTCCTTTTACTTGTTTGATGGCATCAGATGGAATATTTTGTATGCAATGTGCCAGCTTCTCGGTTGCCAGAACATTTTTGTACACTCGCCCAGAAGCTTGGTGTTTCCGTGCAAGGAAGTTTTGTCCTTCAGCCTTGTAGCCAGAGTGTTGTTGAAATGATCAGATGCAAGCAAATGCTTAACCTTAATGCAGGACTTTCCATCAGGATCTCTAACGTGTGCCTTTGAAAGTATCTTCCGATTTCTGTATTCAGAACCTAGTTAACCACAAGATGGCTTTCTCTGTCTCATCTTAGTGTCACCTCTCTTTTCACTACACGAAATTTGGGATCAAGTTTTCTACAAGAACGTTGTCTTGGAGATCATCCTGGGTCTTGTCCTGACTTCATTTAGATAGAGATTGCTTTGCTGCCCTGGTTTCTATTTTTGTCCAGTGGTTTTATAAGGGAAAAGCGAGTGGATTCCCAGGAGGAGCGCTTTCACTGAATACCGATGCGGACTAGCTCAAGAGTTCCGAAAATACCACGGCTTTTCGAAATTTGCCTTGTGGTAGACAAAAGGCTTCAGACGCTCTCACAATACAGCAGAGAGGATCTTGTAGACAATGTTGAGGACAATGTTGAGGAGTTGATATTTGCTGTAGTCTCCTTTCTTGTTGTCCGGACAGACGACACAGAGATTCCACTTTTCCGACATGCTGTTCTCCAACCATATCTCACAGACAAGCTAGGTCATGCGCCAAACCAGATCATCATCTTCTTCTTCTTTTTGTGGCGCTACAGTCCGGGGTGTATCTGGGTCTCAACCAACATGCCTCTCCAGCCAGCACGATCTTTCGCTAGCTGCCTTTAACTGCGTACTCTAAGTTGGTTCACGTCCTTCTCCACTTGTGTGCGGCACCTTAGCCTAGGCCGTCCTCTGTTGCGCTGTCCCAATGGCTACGATTTGAAGGGTCGGGGCTGTGGCGTTGTATTCGAAGACGCTTGAATGGCATAGCTACATGGCATAGCCATCTGCAGCGTCGTATTCGAAGACAGTTGACCAAGCGCATGTCCCTGTACAGCCTATAGAGTTTGTCGTCAAATTTTCTCCCCCAGATGCAATTATCGCAAAGCGGACCAAAAATCTCACACAAAACTTATCTCTCTAAGCGGCTTAAGGCTTCCTCATCCGCTTTTGGTAACGTCCATGTTTCCGCACCATAGAGTTGGTCTGGGATTATCAAGCTGTTATATAAGCGATCTTAGTCCGCCTATAGAGGGCTTTCTTACTCAATCGCGTCTTGAATCGTAAGCAACAGCGATAATTCTGCGTTTGCTTTTGATACTGATGTTGTTGTCCCTATTTACCTCGGAGCCGGGGTTGAAGAAGTCCTTGACTACCCCGAAATTTCTGCTGCCTAGTTTGACGCTCCGTCAGAGACGTCGATGTTGTGTGTCCTTTCTTGATGACAGCATGTACTTTGTTTTGCAATCATATACCGCCAGACCAATTTTAGCCGCTTCCGCTTCATTGCCAGTAAACGCCTCCTTGACAGCTTGCTGTGTTCATCCAATCACGTCAATGTCATCAGCGTAGACTTGCTATTGAAAATGACCTCTGGAAGATCGTGCCTCTGGTGTTGACTTGTGAGTTACGCACGCTCATCTCAAGAATGATACTAAAGGAGTTACATGACAGTGCGCCGCTTTCTCTTAAACCTTTTTTTGGCATTGAAGGTCTCTGTGAGTTCGTTATCGGCATTGACGGAGTTGCGAGAATTCTCTATCGTCATCCTACACAATTTGAAAAGCTTGGTAGGAATGTCAAGACTACACATGGCACTGTGAAGTTCGTCTCTATACACATTGTCGTATTCGGCCTTAAAATTGACGAAAAGGTGGTGAGTGTCGATTTGTGTCTCCTTCATCTTTTCCAAGATCTGTGGACTTCTCTGCTCTGAAATCACAATGATGGCTATTTATCAAGTTGTGGACAAACCGTTTCAGGTGCTCTCACAATACGGCAGAGAGGATATTGTAGGCGATATTAAAAAGGCTGATCCCTTGATAATTGACGCAGTCAAAGGGGTCGCCTTTCCTGTGGACCGGACAGACGGCGTTTAGATTTTACTCATCGGACGTGCATTCCTCCGACCATATATGACTAATGAACTACTGCATGCCTCAAACCAGATCATCTCCAGCCTGCGGATAGACCTTCTACTTGAGTAGCTTGACCTCGTCTGTGTCAGTGGGCAGAATTATTGTCTTTCACAAAGTTGAATGGAACATTCTGCCTTACAAACGGACTTGTGCCGTCATCGCGCTTAATAATAATTGGGTGGCGCGACAATCCACAGGGAGCCAGGGCTTAGCTTTCTCATCAACTACTCATGTAGTATAAGGCAATGATGCACACACTGTAGAATTCTACTCAAGAGTAGAAGGGACCTACAGTGTCTTGCCGACTCTGAAGGGACTCTGAGGATTGAGAAGCTTGCTTAAACAGTTATTACTTTTTGAGTGTTGTCAGCAGCTCGAAAGAGGTGGTGCCTTGAAAAATTGTAGATGTTCAGCCGGGCATCGAACATGGACCTTCGGCGTGTGAGTGTCCGAACTTTGTTTCCGTCAGGGAGCGGCTACGAAGGACTTCATTTTTGCCATAACACCTTTCCATCTCTTCGTCCGCGCGCTTTCATGTTGTTCTTCTGAGCACCCGGTCTTCTTCCCTTTTTCACTGTTCGCAGAACGCATAGCTCCCCTTGGTTGATGCATCATTGCCTTATACGTATCTTGTTTGGCTGCATGCGCTTGACCGCACTCGTCGTCAAACCAAGGCTTCCTTCTGGGTGGTGACGCGAAACCCAGCACATCAGTGGCAGCTCTTTTGATGGCTTCTAGACGCTTCCAGTCTTCTTCTATTGTATGTGCATTCGTCGAATTCTGAGCCAGTTTCAGGAAAAGGACGTTGTGCTGTCAGAAAAGTAGCTGCACTCTCACGGTCCATCTTTCTTTGAACAGCAAATTTATTTCTCCTCCCGACGCTGCCCCATCCTCAGCCCACCCAAGGAAAAAGCTTCCCAACACGCAATCATTTGTTTTCTCCCACAAAAAAGCCCCATAATGACGTGCCATAACCGTCTCCCTCTCCTGGGCCCGATTCGAATCCTTGTCGCAGCCAAGGATTCCTCGTTAGCATACCGAGATACTTAAAATTCCTGAAAACACATGTCCGCATGCGGCCTGCCCCTCCACCCACTGGCCGCTACTAATAGGATTGCAAGTGTTAACACATGTTCGGTTCTCTTTAACGTTAAAGCTTAAACTAATTAAATTAGCCCCGAGAGCGTCGAGCCAAAGCCTTGCGACAGACTTGCAACTCACATCGCCTTCACAAACCGCTACACCATCCACTGCCACCAGAGCTGGAGCCTGCTTGGCCTTATGTCAATTATTCAGAAGATTAACCCCATGGCCTTCGTCTAATCACTTTCATTACCAACACACCTTTTGGCCATTATGGGGAATGGTGAAATGAAAATGAATTGAGGACCTCCACCGATGGCAGGCCTAATCCTGTCGAGCCGGTGAATGGTGAGTGGCGAGAGGCCAGACCGGCATAGATCTTTATCCTTTATAATCCTTTCACTGGCAGCCACGGTATATATTGCGCAGATGGCTTCACCTTTGCCACTGCCACTGGCCCAGCGCTCAGATCCCAGGTGATGTAGAGGCCATTTGGCTTTTGATCTAAAATCGATTTCATCATCAACGGCAGGCAGCAACGCCATCGCCGTCGCCATCGCCATCTGTGTGGCTGTGTGCCGATACATTCCCAGAGTCATCGTTATAATCCCTGACACGGAACGGGCCGTCGTAGTGCAACCTCGGCACCGGTGGCGGGGGGGACGACGGCGAGCAATCGAGGACCAGTCATCCCTGGCACAATATTTCTTTGTTTAGTGTTAATTTGACCCATGGGTGGTAATTGTTTGATGCCGAAAAGCATCAGCGGCCCGATTCATTTCCCCGTTGTGACCTGCAAATGGCCATGGGGCGGGCGAGTGTGGGCCAGGCGAGGCCCTACCGAAATAGACTGGTAATGGCCCCCTATTATGAGGTTTTTGAATGGAGGCCCACTTTCTTTTCTTTTCGAATTACCGGCGTCGTCGGCCCACCTGGGCTCCTAATGCCAGGTATTTGGTCGATTATAAGTTGCCATTCAGTGTTGGCAGCAGGAGGTTGGCCGCGATGACAAATGACAGGGTGGCAGGAGGGGCCGCGCGTGAGCAATGTGGGCCGGCTAAGCCCGATGTTATGGAGCTATTCAGAGGGCATTAGCCACGTCGTTGTCGGCGGGGAAAGTGCCCAAAGTAACCCCGGTCCGCCTTTGTATTGAGATTAAGTGGCGGCCTAAGTTGATGGTCTGCTGACAGACTTAACCGAACTGTAAATGAGATAAATTGATTCGGGGAGACGCCCCATGAGTCTGGTTGTCAAGAAGTGGATTTAAGGGCGGCAACAATGGGGATGACTTCGTGAAAGAACTGATTCCTGAGGACACTCTAGGCTGTGTGTGGATTTTGTTTACGTCGCAGACGGTTAGCCTGTGTCCAGTCTGGTATGTTTGTCATTAGAGGCTTAGGGAGTGACACAGGGCTCACGTTCAATTTGATGTGGAAACTGATTTCAAGGTCGGCTGTTTGATGGTGTCGTCTAATTCGTCGAATACTTGTATTGTAGAGGTATGGAATGGGTAAGCTGTTGCTTCATGCGATCAACTTTTGCGGGGAAGGTTAAAAGTGTGAAGAGGAGATGCTGAAGCGTACAGAAAGTAAAACTGTTTAGAGTAGCAGATTGAGTGGTGATCGCGACTGTGGGGAAGGAGAACTGGTAAGCCAGTCGGTTGAGTTCGCGAAAACGAAATTTCCTAGAAAATCGTGTGTACAGCAAGTGCCGGTCAGGATCATAGATTCCGATACGGTGTGAGGGCTATGATCGCGACTGTGTTTTGGAATGCCCAATCAGGCAGCATGTTCTTTTACAGACCAGTGTCACATCGGAGGAATGGAAGTGGTCTCTTAGGAAAGAATTCTATCTGGAGAGGCTTCAGGTACTCCTCATGGAACACAGCTGATTAAGCTCGTTGACTGAAGGAAATGCCTTGGTCTTAACTAAACTGGACGGAAAAAGCATGTTGGCAAGCAGCTTTGTTGGAAAGCAGTAAGATGACCTTCGAAGCCCTATTTCGTGTTTATGAGCTTTAGTGGAATTGTGGTCGTAAAGTCGACTAAGCAGTCAGATAGTTCTGAAATTTTTTTTTAAGTGTTTTAGGTTTATGCAGGTTTTATGTCATTCACTCTGTGGACGGACGATCCTAGGATAGAGTACGACAAGACGCAGGCTTCACGAATATCCAAAGTTTGAACTGAAAAGCATAGAAGAGCAAAGAAGAGCACTCGGAAGTCTTGGCAGCAACGGCCAAAGTTGCGCTTTTCAAAAAAATACCGAACCCAACACCACCCTTTCTGGTTTCCACACAGCTCCGATAGGAGGCAGGGTGTAACATTATCAAGCCACGTCAGGAAACACAGAAAACTTTTCAGGGCCGGAGCAGTGATAACCATACTCTCTACATAGTCAAGCTATCTTAAGCGTTGCATCCGACCACGCTGAACAAGGCGCATGTCGCTGTACAGTCCATAGAGTTCGTCATCAAATCTTCTCCTCCAAATGCTATCAACGCAAACAGGACCAAAAATCGAATGCAAAACTTTTCTCTCGAAAAGACTAAGGGCTTCTTCATCCGCTTTAAGTAACGTAAGGTTTTCAGGTTATGTTCGACATTTAGAGCATTTAATTTTTTTTTCTGGAAATAAAATTAAGAAACCGGCTATGACGTCAACATTTTATGTAGATGTAGATAGTAACGCTAGATTTGCCGACAAATTTGCAAACCTATTTATACCAATGTCAGTCAATTTGACTGTATACGAAAAGTTCTATTAATTAACATTATAATGCTTTATAGTTTGAGAGAATTGAAGAGAAATATAAAAAATTGTTCTTATACGAAGCGAAGGTTTTTTTCCAATGAGCAGGGTTGTGAGGCTGAAGGCCTCCCAAGGTCCCCCGCAGTGACAATATTGAAATTCAAAATTTAGGGATTCAATATTTCGGTTATTTATGAAAATAAGCCCAAAAAATATGACGAATTTGTAAATGTCTAGGGATTCTGGGTTGCTGGTCGGTGAATTTCAATTGCCTCCCTTGGCTTGATGACCGATATTCAGATGTGAGCTCTTCAGCTAATTCAAATAAAAAGTACTTCTTGAAATATTCCTTCCTGTTATACTTCTATGTGGCCGCCGTGGCGTAGTGGGTAGAGTACGAGGCTCACACGGCGAAGGGTCTTGGTTCGATTTACTGCTGAATACCTTGAATTTTTCACGGCACCACGTCTTTCGTACTGCTGACAACACTCAAAGAATAATAACTGTCTAAGAAAGCTTCCCAAACTTCACCCTACGGAGCCGGTAAAAAACTGTAGGTCCCTTCTACTCGTGAAAGAGCAGTAGCGCGCACAACACGAGTATGTTGATGAGCAAGCTAGGCCCTGGTCCCACTGTATACTGTCGCGTCAATTAATTAATTAAATTAATTATTATTATTATTAATTATTACTATAATTGTTTATACAACTTAATTACTCTTTGCCATTCTTTGCCATCCCTTATTGGTGGTGACCATCTTTCCACTAACTTTTTGTTTCAAACGTTTGTCCAAAACCTCACTTGAAATTGTTAGCCAAGCTTATATTCTTGTCCATTAGCTCGACCAACCGTTTAATTTGCCTATAATTTGTTACTTTAACCCTTATAAAACATATATTTATCCAAATGTCTGTTACTTTTCACCAAACTTACATCTGAAGCAATTTTTTATGCAATTTATTAACGGCAAAAGTAGTCGTTTTTATAAGCGTTTTACCAATACAAAACGTCGACGAGAATACCGAAAAAATACATTCCACAGCCACAAAACATCATTTTTTAAAAACAACACATGTAACGCCTGCTATAATTCCGATTTCGCACAGTCGTGTTTCGACAAGGCTTTGAACGACAGTCATAATAAGGGTGAATTATTTGCTAAACTTATGCTTTAGTAAGTCGATTTTAACATGCGCCTTGTGACTTGTCGCACCGTTCTGTTGAAACCACATATTGGCAAAGTATATACATACGAGTATACAAGTGTCCAAAATATTCACTCTTCATGGTGCTATAGCGACTTTCATTCAAAGGGACAGAAATATAGAGGGCGCCACTAACAGAAAATCCATATTACTTTTAGGAATCAAAACTATTCAAATGATACCTGTACAATCTTCATGACATTCTGATTATTAGGTTACAAGTTACAGTGCTTCAAGTGACACTTCGTTGGCGATTTTGAAAACAATAGAAGAAACCAGATTCCGTCACATATTCCGTCTCTTGATTAAACCCTGCTTTCTGATGCAAGCACAGCTATGGCTAAAAAATGTTGCTGGGACTCTATAATAATAATTATTAATATAATTACTGGCAGTTATTACTCTTTGAGTGTTGTCAGCAGCTCGAAAGAGGTGGTGCCGTGAAATATTAGAAAAATTGGTGTTGAACTGGGAGTCGAACCTAGACCCTTCGGCGTGTGAGCGTCGCACTCTACGCACTACGCCACGGCGACCACGTTGCTGGGACTCTGCTCCATCAAAAATTACTACTTGTCGGTGGTATCTTCTTCACGCGTCGAAGGGTCTAGGTTCGATTCCCGGCTGAATACCTCGAATTTTTCACGGCACCAACTCTTACGAGCTGCTGACAGCACTCAAAGAGTAATAACTGTCTACGAAAGCTTCTCAAATTTCGCCGTTCGGATTTGGCAAAAAACTGTAGCACCCTTTTACTCGTAAGAGAACAGTAGCGCGCACAACACGAGTAGTTGATGAGTAAGCTGAGCCCTGGTCACCTGCGGACTGTCGCACCAACAATTATTATTATTTTCTTCTTCTGTGGCGTGATGAACGGTCTGGAAGTCCAGTTAAGATTGTTACAACTGAAAACGTCAAAAAAGGGCACAAAATCGTTTCGGAAAACCGCAAATTGAAATTGCGTCAGATAGCTGACACCTCGAAGAAATCAGAAGGCAGTGTGTACCCTTTTTGCATGCATATATGTCCAAGAGATGGCTGCTCTCGAAATGGGTTCCGCGTTTGCTCACAATGGACCAAAAACAACAACATGTCTATGATTCTGAGAGCTGATTGAAGCTGTTTCGCCAGAACAAACAGGACTTTTTGGGCCGGTGTGTCACAATGTGGTCGCCGTGGCGTAGTGGGTGGAGTGCGACGCTCACACGCCGAAGGATCTAGGTTCGACTCCCAGCTCAACACCAATTTTTCAAAATTTTTTCACGGCACCACCTCTTTCGAGCTGCTGACAACACTCAAAGAATAGTAACTGTCTAAGAAAGCTTTTCAAATCTCGCCGTTCGGAGTCGGCAAAAAACTGTAGGTCCCTTCTACTCGTGAGAGAACAAAAGCTCGCACAACACGAGCAGTTGATGAGCAAGCTAGGCCCTGGTCCCCCTTTGGACTGTAGCGCCAACAATTATTATTATTATTATTATGTGTCACAATAGATGGAACATGGATCAACCATTGCACTCCAAAGTCAAATCGGCAGTCAGCGGGGTGAATAACAGCCGGTGAACCACGCTCAAAGCGTCCAAGACCGCAAAGGTCGGCTGGGAAGGTTGTGACATCCGTATTTTGGGATGAGCACGGAATATCATTCATCCACTTTCTTGAGAAAGGCAAAAGTATCAACAGCGTATGCTATATGGCATTATTGGTGGATTTGAAGGAAGATATTCCAAAAAACGGTCCCATATGAGTAAGAAATAACTTATCTTCCTCCAAGACAGTGCACCGCGTCACAATGGTTGACTATCGTGGCCAACTCGCACGAATTGGGCTTTGAATTGCTTCCGCACCCACCGTATTCTCCAGATTTGGCCCTAGCGACTTCTCTTCTTTCTGTTGAGGTCTTTTCAGACCTCAAAAAGATGCTCGCCGGATAAAAATATGGCACAATTGAGGAGGTGATCGCCGAAACTTAACCCTATTGTGAGGCCACGGATAAATCATTCTATAAAAGAGGGATCGAACTGTTGGATTGGCATGCAGGTATCTCCTGATTGTCTGTGCTTCATAAAAATAATATGAATTTTGTTGTTACTGCCGCCGCTTCTATTTTAGTCGCGGGACTTATTGAGTGACGTGTTAATCTACACCAAATAGCGATTCCATCGGGATGCGACGGTGCCTCGTGGTATACACGCGGATTGCCGTATTCCCAATATTCTGTTTATTGTACAACTAACTAAGCCAGAATTGAGCCACATCTCTGATGATGCATTTGTTGCACGCGGTCTTAGTTTTTATGTTAACTTCATCTTTTGAGGGTGAAGCGGAAGATCCTCAGAATGGTACCACAGAGATGCCCAAATGTTAAGATCGTCATGTTAGTTGTGTTGTTTTGAAAGGAAGCGCTAGTGTTGGTGATAATTTTGTTCATTGTGCGCACTTCTCACTGTCTCACTGACATTGGAATATTGTGTAGCAAAAATGTGGTGTCAAATTAGTTTAATGTGGTCTGTGTCAAAAAACTGTTTTTAATGCCGTCAACGTTGCCGTGATTAAAGGCGATTTTTGGAAACTAATTTGAATAACTTGCAAACGTTGTCCAAGTGTGTGCTACTCCTCGATGACTTCCAAACTAAGATGGATATAAGTGTCAGGAGAAAACACAGAAAACCGTGATTTGTGTCTTTTATTGTTTATCCTAAGACAACCCCCTTTTTTTAAAAGGCTTTCCATTCGATCGCAAATAAGCCTCTTATTTTCACTTGGCTAAAGTGGCAAACAATGTTTGCATTACGACTGGTTGAACTTCATCAGTGGGCATTTAAAAATGTCCAAGGGCAATATTTCCTTACCTTCACACTCGTCACTGTATGTACTACATACTTTGTAGTATTCGCCACCTGGTCCTTGCGTGTGAAAGCCCGCAGTTCAGGAGAAATATGACACAGGGACACGCACACACCTGCACGAAGCTTTAATAAAATTCCAGGCAACATTGTTTCGCCAATTAAACAAAAATATTACAATTGAAAATGTAATTGAATCTGTAAACTGCCACGGGATGAACTTTCAGATATTTTCAGCAATTATTCGATGCACAAATAAAGCAATAATTGTCTTCATTTGTATCGAATGCTCTTTGAGTCTGTCTGTGACGCGTGGCTGGAAATTGTTGAATTCCACGAAAGAATTTCATTCATTTAATCCCTTCGTTGCATTTGAGTCCTGAATATTTTCCATGTGACCTGATCCCGTAGTACGTCCGCCTTTAAATTACCTCAGAACCTCTGCGCCGCCTCCACATCCGTCTGCTGCATGCCACTGCCACTGAATGCGTTCTTAAACACCGCCTTTGTCTCAATTCACTCGTCGATTGTCTCATTTCCCATTCTTTTTGCACAATTCGTTGTCCCACAACGGAACAGATTTATAATTGAACGATAAACGTGACATGAATGCACAATCAGTGCCACCACCGGCACCCAGTGGCGCAGAGCACTCCACAAAAGCCGGGTAATTCGTTGCCACTGATAGCCACCCGACCGATGGTGGTGTGTGCTTGAGGATGGAGCAAAATCTCCTGCATCCTCCATACGTTCCGGCACAATAGTCATCTGGATGACTCATCCCCCAGCTACGCAAGCCACCCACCGAAGCATCGTCATTAAGAACACCATCGTCCTCCCCCTGCCCCTGAGCAGCGCTTGCACGACAACAATAAACATCCTTGTGAATACGCCCCACATGAGAAGGACCACCGTTCGCCAGCAGCGATGAACAAAACCGGCAAAGGAAGGCAGAAGGCAGGAGGCAGGAAAATAAGCACAAGAGTCCCGATTGAGGTAATTTCGCAATTTGTAGCCATCGGCACGCATCATCCCCCACGAGCGCACCATCCGCCGCCACCGTTGCGACGACGTCTTACGAAACTTTTCCCGAATTGCACCGAAGTTCAATAAATCACGTGCTCCAACGAGAAGTTGTAAACCGCAAAACCTGCCCAATATAAGTTGAAAATTAACTTTATTCCGCTGCTCCGGTCCTGACTCTGGTGCTGGCTCCGGTCGCTGGCACGCAGTCGAAAAAAAAAACAAAAAACAACACAAAATCACCGGCACGAAGGAACTTCCCCGACGCACAGCCCCAAGTCTTGGACGGACGCATTGCGGATGAAGACGGATACTTTGCAGATCCCTGCCTACAGGCCAAGGCCCGCGAATGTATGGGATGGGGGGTCTATCGACAGACGCTTAGATGGAATTCAAATTTACATGACAGCACGTTTTTTCATAAACATAAAAATTGAAGCCATCGCCAGTGCGGGTCGTTGAAGTAGCATCCGTCAGATGGGCGTAGAGGGCGTGCGCCCCCCATCGACAAATTAGAAAAAATTCCCTCTCGCAGGGTGCTGGAAGTGTTTTATTGATATTGCCGCTGTGAGACGTGGAGCTAACCAGTGCACCTCCTGCGTTTCACTGGAGGCTGATGTGCTGGTGCTAAAAGTCGTTACGCTTCCTCGTGAATTATGTTTGACCTGAGTAATGCTGTCGTGGGTCAGCAAAAGTTTTGTTGCAAATCCATTCAGGGGAACTGGAAAAGTTTGCAGCTTAACGAATGGTTTTATGGACGGCAGACAGTCGTGACTGGTTGCCCTGGTGTGTTTGCAAGAAATTTCAATTCTCGAAAAATTCGATTTCTGGAATACTTCGGATCTGGGACATATGTTAATATCGAACAGATATGAGGACACATGCTACTCCAGCACAGTTGCTTCGCCAGTTCTCCAAAAGTGTCCAAGTCTGTGTCACCATTTGAAAATGAGAAACAGGCGCAGACGGACGCTGAGCTCATTCCACTTGCAAGGATGCGAGTCTTACTTTCGAGCACTATGGCCGAACTCACTGTTGATTCCTTAAAGTCACACATCACCCCAGGTACGCTTAACTGAGAGAATCTCGTCATCAAAAGACCCCACACTCCCACCCACACGTTAAACAAACACACCGTAACTCGATACAGTCTCCCTCCCAGACGATCGCATGCCTCAATCTCATTCCTCGTCCTTAAATGAATTTCTCTCCGTTTTCTTTTTGTGCGTTTCGGTTGTTCCCACATTGAAAGGCAGGCAACTCGAGGCTGAGGAAATTTTTGCAACAGAGCCTTAATGGACGTTTTACGGGATGGGAAAACTCACAGATGTCAGTACGTGACGTCGGCCTGAATCCACCTTTCTGCCTTCACCGTTGTTGCGGTCCCTTTGGCGTTCCTTTTGTTCCCTCGTCTTCTGCCACTGACGATATTAATTGCAAAGCTTTGTCCTCCCTTCCTGACATGACTGCATGAAAGGTATGTTATTTCACAGGCAAACACCATCCCTTTGCTGTTCCGCTTGCGTCCCTTGTTTTTGTTTTTGCTTTTTTTTTTCATTTTTAGAGGGGTTCCCTTTCGAATTTGTGCCAATTGATCGAAATGTGTGCCGGCTTAATTGGTTTTCAGGACAAGCCGATGCTGTTGTTTTGTTTACTTGTTGAGTGACAAGCTTTTGAAACAAATTCGATTCAGTCAGTGACGAGGATGAATCCTCCGAGGGCGATTAGATTAAGCGGTGTTCTGTCATCGGTGCCGTAGCGTTTAATTTTGTTCAATTATCGAGCTGCGATGTGCGTCTGTCAAGTGGAATAACACCATCTTCACGGTGGTTAATTAATTTTGTGCAATATTGACACCAACAGCGATGTCAGTGTCGCGTTGTTAGGCGACGACATGTGGCCTGCCTTGTGGGAACGATGAGATATTGATGCGAACAGGCGGTAGAAGGAGTCAGTGTATGAATGGACAAATAGTTTACGTAGTTCTCCAGCGGTTGGTTCAAGAAACATGCTCTTTGAAAGGCTGCACCATCTTGACTGGGAAGATTGGAAATTTGATCAATAGTTTAAACTGGTGTATATTTCCTCTGAATTTTTCGCCTGTGGCAACTTTTCAGAAAGCGGAACTTCTGTCTCTCTTATCCTGCATATTAAAATAAGGGATGAAATATTAGATGTGTTCCAGTATTTTCTGTGCTAAACTCTGAAGTCTGTCATATGTTAAGGAGGTAAATCTCTCTCAGAAAAAGGAAATGTACGGGAACGCATCTAAACAGAATGTATACAGTATGTCATTAAGAAATATCAAATTCCATTATACAACAACAACAACACAGATTTCAGTCAAATACACAGAGAAAATGGGCTAATGCTTACATATCTCTGTACGCACAGTAATTCATTTGATAGAAGAAACAACAATTTCTTGTGTTAAAATGCTCTCTCGAGAGCGCTCATTTGAAGTAAAACATAATTTTTCGGAACACGGGAATGCACGTTGTGTAATTTGCGTTATTTTTTCGGGTACGGGAACACACGTATTGTGAGTAAAAATTGGGTCAATAGATGGCGCTACCTGCAGGTTATGGCTAATCTTGGACGAAATATTCTATTCCATTGGAAAGGTGTGACATTTTCATTGGAAAGGTGTGACATTTGTCATCATTTGTGGATCGGTGTCTCTTTTTAGACCAACACAGAATTTTATTTCTCTTCGGAAATATCCGGTTTTGTCTTAAATAAACAAGGAAAAGAAGAGAGAAGAGAAGATATGACAGAATAGATCAATCAGTAAGTCCTGAGTTATGTAGGGTGCACTAACAATAAAAACAAAGAAGGAAGGAAGATATGACCGTTGCTTTACAGATCACTCAAGAAGTCTCGACACTAGCACGGGGCGCCACTAGCAAGAAAAGAAGAAGAAAAGAAGATATGACAGAACAGATCAATCAATAAGGCCCGAGTTATGTAGGAGGCACCACTAACAACAAAAATAAGAAAGAAAAGAAGAAGAAGATATAATTTGCAGATTTTCAAGTTGTTCAACTAGGTATGGTCTTTTTCGCAGTTTTATTGAAATCTTCTTCTTCTTCTTAAGGCGCTATAATCCGGGTGAACCTTGGCCCCAACAAACATGCCTCTCCAGCCAGTAAGGTTAATTGAGGTCGTTCTCCACTTGTGTGGGCCGTTTTCGCCTAGGCCGTCCTCTGTTTCGTTATCCCAATGGCTCGGATTCAAAAACTTTTCGGGCCGGAGCAGTGCTGTCCATACGCTCTACATGGCGTAGTCATCTTAAGCGTTGCATCCGAAGATGCTTGACCAAGCGCATGTCGCTGTTCAGCCCATAGATTTCGTTGGTAAATCTTCTCCTGCAGATGCCATCAACGGAAACAGGACCAACAATTTTCTCCCGAAAAGACTAAGGGCTTCTTCATCCGCTTTCAGTAATGTCCTGGGATTGGGATGATCAAGCTGTTATATAAAGCGAGCTTAGTCCTTCGAGAGAGGACTTTATTACTCAATTGCCTCTTGAGCCCAAAGAAACAGCGGTTGGCAAGAGTGATTCTGGGTTTGATTTCGATACTGATGTTGTTGTCCCTATTCACCGCGGAGCCGTGGTAGACAAAGTCCTTGACTACCTCGAAGTTTCTGTTGCTTGGTGTAACTTGCTGTCCGAGACGTCGATGTTGTGTGTCCTTCTTTGACCGTGTGTCCGCCAGACCTATTTTAGCCGCTTCGGCTTCAATGCCAGCAAACGCCTTATTGACGGCTGGCTGTGTTCGTTCAATTACATCAATATCATCAGCGTAAGCTAGCAATTGAACTGACTTCTGAAAGATCGTGCCTCTGGTGTTGACTTGTGAGTTACGCACGATCTTCTCGAGAATGATGCTAAAGAAGTCACATGACAGTGCGTCGCCTTGTCTAAAACCTTTTTTGACATTGAAAGTCTCGGCGAGTTCGTTACCTATCTTGACGGAGCAGCGAGAGTTCTCCATCGTCATCCTACACAATCTGACGAGATTGGTAGGAATGCCAAAACTAGACTTGGCACTGTATAGCTCGACTCTATGCACACTGTCATATGCGGCCTTAAAATTGACGAATAGGTGGTGAGTGTTGATTTGCACTTCTTGAGTATTTCCCAAAATCTGCCTTAATGTGAAGACCTGGTCTATTGTGGACTTCCCTGTCCTGAAACCACACTGACAGGGACCTATCAGGTCGTGGACAAACGGTTTCAGACGGTTTAGATTAAAAACAGAAATTCGGCCAGTAGGACTTTAGTGTGGCCGGCTCGTAAATTTGATTTGTTTTTTCACGGATGGACAAATCCGCCACAGCGCCACTTCCGATTCCCTCTCCTGTGACTTGGCGTTTGAAATTTTTCCAGATGGTTCTTTCTCACGCAGTAAATAGCTATTCAAACGCGGTGTCCAATCCCGATTTGATAACAAACAAAAATCATCGGACTTGTCTTGGACGCGCTGTCTTATTTTTCTTGTCAGAAGGAACAATGTCTCGTCCACTTCAGAAACCACTTTAGTTGACCATGTTAAACACTCTTGGCTAGACTCGACTCTTTCTTCAAAGTTTACCGACATCCCCGAGACGTTAAGATACATTATCGTCGTCCTCGCGGTGCCAAATTTGTGCACCTTAATCCGCTACCAACCAGAACTCCACCCGACACTCTAAGTGAAACTTCACGAGAGACAATATCTTTCGAACAGAAAATCAATAGTCTCATTTGCATGCCACGGTGGGCTGGATCCCAACCCCCCGAAACCCACCAGGTCCGGGTGAACTTTTAATTGCGGTTTCCTAATTACAGATAACTGAATTAATTCTGGATTCCGGCAGGGCGACGCCATCTTCTCCCCCAAGACTGTCTGCACAAGTTCAGAGCATCGCCTTAACATTGATCATAATCACATCGTTTAATTTGTGTGCGCGCAGTCCACGTCCCTGGAGCGTAATCCCTCACAGAGCTAGCTGCCGTCTGAACACGCGGGCCATACATACTATCCGTGAACTCTCTGGTGGCGTCTTCTCGGCGGGCCCGGGGTAAAATTCAATTTCGGCCGCTCATAAATCACCTAGATTCACCACTAAGGCCAGTGAATGCTTGATGGCAATGATTACACACGCCCGTGGTCGGTGTGTGCGCGTCCTCTGGCTTCTTGTTCAGGGCGACAGATGACAGCCAGAAGCAGGGATCCACATCCAACCCATCACTCTTCTCGGGGGCGTAGGTCATTTGGAGTGCGAACGGAAACAGCGCATCATTTAATGTATTCCACAGGCGGTGCGAAGGTGCAGCGGGTGGAAGTGGAGGTGCTGACGCGGCATAGCTCACGCTAATGAAGGCTTTAAAATGCAATTTTATGCAGCGACTTGATTGGAATTCAACGAGTTGCCGCCAGCGGTCTGAAATCGATGACAGGTGGATGCAATGAAGTCTGATGGGGGTCGGCATTAGCACGTCTCTGCCAGAGAGAGTCAGGCACTCATTCGCAAGATGGATCGATCTTGCCCTCACGCACGGCCAATATGTTGTTTCCCTCATCTGAGGTGATTTATTTGAACTACCGAGGAGCACGAAGGCAAACAGAGTGTCGGAAGTTCGGTGGGAGATCAGCCAAACAACGTTTGAAGGAAACACACGCACCCGACCCGAAGTTCAACTAAAATATGGAAATGCGCGAGCAGGGGCTTCGCAAAATGTTCTTGGTTTGTTCGGCGGAAAGAAACCACTGATAAGTGGGTCACTTCAATGTGGAACAGAAGGAAAAGAGGGGGCGTTAGGAGTTGACCTAAATATATGTAGACTGAGTGGGCGATTGGGGCGTTCCTTTGAAGAAACCACACACAGGCTTCGTCAAGGCAAAGTTCAAAATGATTCACCCAAACCATGCATGCATCTGTGAGAGCTCATCATGCCTGCCATGTGGAAGAAGCATCTCTTTCTAAAGCCCTTAAAGGATATAAGTTTGTTTGCATGCCTGCAACATGAGTGGCGGCAGTCAAGTGCCACGTCGAAAGGGAATCGAAGCATGAAACTGGGTTGAGTTTATTGATTCTAGGCGGAGGAGGACTCATCTCATTGAGGACGGGTTAAATTAAAATCCTAACGAGGTCGAAAAGGACTTCTCATCAATTTGCTCGTCAATGGGGATGTTCTTCTTTAAGCCAAAGAACATTGCTTCTATGGTTTCTGAACGTTTTCTTCTTTTGAGAGCGTTTGCAGTGTCCTAAAAAAGATAAGAGGAGTTTAAGAGTGTGACATGAGAAAGCCACAACCGTGAGGGATCGGACGTCAATAATGTGTTTTGAGTGTACAGGTTAAGCATCGTTTGTTAAGAGCTTCAATGCTGTTCACTGGGACCTCTGACTTGGTCTTCAGTTAGGACTTTAACTTGACTGACTATTCAGTCAATCTCCTTGTTGCAAACTCATATGAAGAAACCGTTCAGAATTAATCTCGAAATATATAAAAGTGACTTCTCCGTGAACGGGCAAGCTTGTTGCTTTATAGAAATTCAATTGGATTAGTGCTGCGGATATGAAATGCAGGAAATCTTTGCGTTTCCTGAAGCCATATCGACTTTCCATTCACTTGTGGTGCGGTGGATCTTAGCCTTGGTTTCTTCCACATGTTCCTCAAGCACTGAAGTGTGTTCCAGGCTGAAATGATGATCACTCGTGAACAAGTGTCCTGAGTGAAAAGATTTTCTCAGAGGATATCCTTTTCCCTGAGCTAAGAGAGACCTCTGTAGCCGAATTGTATGAGCAATTCAATCCCCACCTGTGAGACATTGAGACATTCACTTTCGAAATGTCAATCTCTGCACGATTCAAGGGTAAGATGTCGATGTGTTTCAGTTGCATTTTTCTATGAATTAAAATAAAAAATCAAAATTTCTCGCAAATGATGTTTATTATAGACCATTCCTTATATTTTCGAAGAGGCAAGACACAACATTGCTATCTCAAACAGGCACTAAGTATTGCCAACAAATGTTACACCTTTCCAGTAAAGTAGGTAATCACTTCCAATATCTATCACAGCTTGCATGTGGCGCCATCTTTTGACAACAAACCGAGATACCCCAAAAAACGATTAACGCTGTAATCTTTATTTTGGTTATTTTTTCTGTTCTATAACCTTAAAAATGGAGGTCACATTTGTAAGATCAAAAGTATCAGAAAACAGTGTTTCATAATGAAAACATTTTTTCTTTGTATAGAAAATGTACCACCTATTTAAACGAAACTAGAAGCAATTCAACAGATGTGGGATTCGCTGCCAGAGCTACCAGAGCATTCTTTATACTTGCAGTCCTTTTAGTTGCCTTACTTATTCTCTCTCAAAAATTTGTTTTGATAACGTCATATTGCTTTCGCTACAGCTAAACATTTCCGAGACCACCGGACTGATGTATTCACTCAGAAACGTTTTTAACATGTTATCACTGAATTAAGCCCACATCCCGCTGCAAGGCACTATGTACCACTCAATTCGGACAGATGTGGGATTTGGTTTAACGTGATCACCTGCCTTAACGGCTTAAATCAAGGAGACCATTTTGCCAAGAGTCATAGATTACGCAAGACTAAACGCTTTAAAATTGTGGTCGCCGTGGCGTAGTGGGTAGAGTGCGACGCTCACACGCCGAAGGGTCTAGGTTCGACTCCCAGTTCAACACCAATTTTTCTAATATTTCACGGGACCACCTCTTTCGAGCTGCTGACAACACTCAAAGAGTAATAACTGTCTAAGAAAGTTGCTCAAATTTCGCCGTTCGGAGTCGGCAAAAAACTGTAGGTCCCTTCTACTCGTGAGAGAACAGTAACGCGCACAACACGAGTAGTTGATGAGGCCCTGGTCGCCCTTTGGACTGTAGCGCCAACAATTATTATTAAACGCTTTAATTACCCAAGTTCCAAATTAAGATCATGCCTTAGGCACAATCACTCGAGGCCTTCCTAAAACATCTGCCGCTCTCCGGGTCACAGCGCCCGGTTAAGAATGCAACTCCACACTGAGCAGGGATAGCCCCCTAACTGCCTTGCCTAGCCCAGGGTGAATCAGCAGAGTACACTACCCTCGACTATACCCGCGATGTTACGTGGTAAACCACAGCCGCCACGAGACTTTTACAAGGGGGCTACCGCTCGGTCAGGCTGAAACCGAAGCTCCAGGGGCTCCTGGCTCTCCGTGGCACCAGAATGTAGCCTCTGGTCAAGCTGTCACTACCAGTCAGACTCCCTCAAAACCTTGGTTTGATAGCTGCCATCCCGCCACAAGATGGTCCCACAGCCACTACGAGACTCTCACAAGGGGGCCTACCGCTCGGTCAGGCTGAAACCGAAGCTCCAGGGGCTCCTGGCCCCCCGTGGCACCAGAATGTAGCCTCTGGTCAAGCTGTCACTACCAGTCAGACTCCCTCAAAACCTTGGTTTGATAGCTGCCATCCCGCCACAAGTTGGTCCCACAGCCACCACGAGACTCTCACAAGGGGGCCTACCGCTCGGTCAGGCTGATACCGAAGTTTCAGGGGCTCCTGAATTATGTGATTCAATTAATCCAGTCACATCATCTGCAAAAGCACTTCAATAGAAATATTGTTGGGTGATACCTTTTTCAAGCTGCTGACGACACTCAGGGAATAACTACTGTCTAAAAAAAAGTTTCTAAAACTGAGCCGTTCGGTGTCGTCAAAAACCTGTAGGTCCCGCCTATTCGTGAGAGAAACGTAGCGCGCACAAAGCTATTAGTTGCTGGGTAAGCTAGGCCATAGTCACCTGTATACTGTCGCGACATGAATCAATTCTTACTTGGAACTACTTGCCATTAAATGATGTATCATATGTAGCAATGTTTAATTGATGCCGAACCTAACTAAATTCAGGAAGAGACCGTCAAGCCATAGACTGTTGTGTAAAACAGATACTAATGCGCACCAATTACTGCCGACAAATGTTACACATTTCCAATGAAGTAGGTAATCACTTCCAAGATCAGCCCCAATTTTCAGGTGGCGCCATCTTTTGAAAACAAATAAATAGCCCTTAAAGTTGAATTCATAAATCCTCAAGCCTGAAATGACGGAATGCTAAAAATTGTTATAAAAATGATCAGAATCGAAACCGAAACCAAGTCCCATGTCAAAAGCAATATGTATTTAAATTCCTATTGCAACTTATTATGATCTTGTTAAATTTGATCCTTGTGGTACTTAGTATAAAATATAAAACCAAAGAATTGTGCGTTTTTCTTAAAGGGAACACACAATTCTTGGTTCTTTCTTTTTTACGTGAAATCTTTAAAATACCTTTTGCGCACTGATCTCAATTGAGCTGCGTCCTTCGTCACCCAAGAACCGACACCACTTCACCCCAATCACGCAAGTTTCAAGTGTTATTCAATTTTCAATCCATTGAGCAAATTGACACCTTGCCGCCACCTATTTGGCTGAGCCACGGCCGCTGCCTGTACTGACTGCCAAAAATTTACCGCCATCTCCCCAGTTGCGTGGAATCACCATTGACACGGTCGGCGTTCTTTTATTTCTCATCTCAATGACTTCGTCAACACGGATGTCTTCTATCTGTCCGAGGAGACCCGCAAAAATTCTCCAAATCCGGGAACCTCTTCCTTCCGATTCAATTGTGCCGCTCCGTTGACTCTGATCAATTATTCCGATGTTGAACTCATTCCGCTTTGTTCGCTTGATTTTCACCGCTCACAGGGCGGCCCTCCGGTCGCACCCCATTGATTTGCGCCCAAAGACAACGACCCATGGGGTGCTTAAATATTCCAGCAACGTAACTGTATTATTCGCTTGAAATAATTTTAAGTGGATATAAATTAGCAATCGAATTGGATTTATTTACTTTTTTATCCTCCCAAGCATCGGACTGGCAGTGTGACAAGCGACGTGACGATGCGGTGGCGGGGAGAAGGAGCGCAACCTGTGGTGCTGCTTGTTGGGTGGCGACAGACGGATATCTGGTCCAAGAAAAGGGTGCCACAGCCAATCGGAATCCAGTGACACAATAGCGCACGTCTCGCTGCACACGAGTGCGTAGTTGGAAAGCTTAATTATGTGGCATTGATTTTAAGCCGGTGCGGATTACATGAGGAGTGTTCTTCTTGGCAGGGTGGATTGGTAGACATGTTTGGGTCTGCTGTTGGGTGTTGAAAAAGGGGTCAAAATGAGTGCCCAAGTCAGAGCCGCACAGAGGACATCGAATATGACGAAGGGCACTATGCAGGAGTCAAACAAAGGATAAATCATTCCAAGAGCTGGAATTCCGGAGTCTGCAAGTCACTTTGCACCGAACGCAATCAGATTGCCCGTCAGTCAACTGTACGCAACTCACTTCACAGCCTCAAGGATATCCACTTGGTCTGGTCGTTGTTTGAGATTTTAGTGAAATTGAATTTTATTTACGCTTCCAAACTAAAAACAAACACTCCTGAAAGCCCCAGCAAGGAGTAATCCTTGCAAAAATGTTTAAGACATTTTTGAAAGTGTCCAATCTCAGCTCCGCTCCTCAACGCTGTGCTAATGGGATTCTGTTGGTGTTCCTTCCCGCAACGGGGAAAGATGATGACTTTCTTCTTCTTTATCTTTCCCCTCCGTCAAAAGGGGATGTTTGTCTTTATCCTTGTCTCGCTCTGGGTGCGGGTGTTTTTGTTTCTGCGGCGAACAGAATATACATCTTTCGATTGCGAGCAAATTTTGGACCCCCTACCCACACCACCACCATTTTGAGAGGACCCTACACAAGCAATGTTTGCATCGCTATAATGATTGTGATTTTTATTTTTGTGTTTTTGTTTCTATTTGCAGAATCGTTAAGTTCGTACTCGACAACGATGACGATGACATCAACGACAACACTGTCGCCAGCGAGTGCCCTGCCATACTTCGACTTTGATGTGCCACGCAACGTAACCGTAACAGTGGGACAGACCGGCTTCTTGTACTGTCGAGTGGAGCGCCTTGGCGATAAGGATGTGAGTTTTGTACTTGTTACTAATAGATACATACTCTGTTGATTTTTATCCACCACTTAGACGGAGTGTATGAGTTGTTCTGTTTGCGCACTCGTTCGCGCGGTCCTTGCGAATGCCTTGTGATGACCTTAGTTGTGGGGTGGGACGGTGAAGCCGGTACGTGTCTCTACAGTGTAGTGTCTTTGAGTGCAGCAGAAGAGCACAACCGAGTATCTTGTCGCAGGGGATTGAAGTTCATTCCCATCTGGCTGATTCTTGAGCGAGATGGAGGTTGCATTTTTGGCGCCATTTGAACTGATTTGTTTGAAGGGGAAAGCAAAAATGTGTTCCAATCGAAGTTTGTCCATTCCTGTAAGTTGTCTGCAGAGCATTCTTTATATCGGTGGGAAAACATCCGCAGATTGGTAAGCCTTCATCCCAGAGAGTCGTGCTGTGTCCGGATGTGCTGTTCAAAGGTCCAAGAGCAGAGTGCTGTAAAGTGCTGTAAGTTCTTCGACGACCTATAAATGGAAATATCTAAGAAAAAAGTCGCTGTACGGCCTTCTATGAAACTCTCGATAAACACAGATAGACACAGCACTTCACACTGAACCCATTTCGTGGTCGTCAAAGTCGCAAAGAGGAGCGCAAAGCTTGCTCTCGTCAGACTCCTCACTGGTCTGTTCGATATTCATGAAAACTCGACTACAGTACCTTCTTGGTTTGGATTCTATCCAAGGCCAGTTCAGAGTGCCGGCGAAAGTCACCTTTGTATGAACAGCTGGATTGATGACGTCCATGCGTAGGATGGCATAGTAATAGGAATGTAGGTTCCGAAGTTCTCAAGTTTAATGTGCTGCACCACCAAAGACTTAAAACTTTCATGTAATGATGTGAACGGAGCTTTGTATTACCATTTTCTGTGTCAAAGGCATTTTTGTCAATCAACCTAGACGGACATGTGGACAACCATGTGGATCCAAGTGGGCCTTCCTGCCGAAAACCACGAGTCTTATGAACACTCCCAGCCACTTGATTCTCTTTAAGGGAGGATTCCTACGGAAGAAGACAATCAGTCACGTCTGGCGTCAAGGAACTTCGTCGCTTGGTACTAGCTTAGTCCAGACAGAAGATGAAAACATTGATTTTGAAGGATAAGCTCGTTCTGAGGACGCACATCACTCATTTTATTGAGAACAGCATGCACATTGTCAAAAAGCCATTAAAGTAGCTGCAATTGATGTGCTGCGTTTCATGTCACCATCCAAAAGGAACCCATGGTCTGACGACGAGTGAAGGCAAGCACATGTAGCCAAACAGGGCGCCTATATAAGGCTGTTCGTGAGCTCAAAGGAAGGTGCATGTGAAGCGCGTGGTCGGGGAAATAGAAAATAGCATGGGAAGCGCGCGTTCGAGGAAATAGAAAGGTGTTATCTCAGAAATGAATTCCAAAAGTTTTACCGAAAGGTAAAACAGCTATCCGGAGGATATAAGGTTCGAACCGAGACCAGCCGACATCCAAATGAACAACAAGTGGTGGAGTCGCAATCTGTGCTGAGAATCTGGAAGGATTATTTCTGTAGACTCCTTAACGGCAATGACGGCCTCAATTCCGCTGTTAGGCAGAATGTTCGGAATTTGGACGATGATAGATAAGAATTCCGTACCTCCACCTTTGACGAAGACCCAGGTCCATCCCCGATTGTTGCGTCACAAGACGAAGAAGACTTTGACGAAGTGAAAAAGCAATATCGAAACTGAAGTCGAACAAAGCTGCTGCAGCAAACGGACGGTCCGCACAGCTATTTAAAGTAGCTGGGGATGACCAGATTGGGCGGATGCAGCAGCTCATCTGTCAGACATCGTCGGAGTAAAGCATGCCCGATGAGTAGAATCTCAGCATCATTTGACGGGTCCTCAAGACAGGAGACTCCTTTGACTGCTCCAATTTTCAAGGAATCGCCCTACTCAACTTTGCCTACATGATTCTCTCTGCCGTATTGTGTGAACGTCTAAAACTATTTTTCAGCAATCTGATATTTTCCTATTAATGTGGTCTTAGGCCTGGGAAATCCATGATAGACCAGATCTTCACATTACGGCAGATCCTGGAAAAGACCCAAGAAATGCAAGTTGACACTCACCACCTTTTCATTGATTTTAAGGCTGCATATGACAGTGTGCATAGAGACGAGCTATACAGTGCCATGTCTAGTTTTGGCATTCCTACCGAACTCGTCAGATTGTGTAGGATGACGATAGAGAGCTCTCTGACTCTGCTCCGTCAAGGTCGGTAACGAATTCACCGAGACTTTCAATGCCAAACGAGTTTTTACACAAGGCGACGCACTCTCATGTGACTTCTTTAACATCATCCTCGAGAAGATCGTGCGTAACAAGTCAACACCAGAGGCACGATCTTTCAGAAGTCAGTTCAATTTCAATCTTACGCTAATGATGTTGGCATTGAAGCGGAAGCAGCTAAAATCGGTCTGGCGGTAAATGAGGGCTCAACTAAGTACATGCTGTCATCGTGGAAGGACACACAACATCGACGTCTCGGACACTAAGCAGCAGAAACTTCGAGGTAGTCAAGGACTTCGTCTACCTCGGCTCCGCGGTAAACAGGGACAACAACATCAGTACCGAAATCAAACGCAGAATCACTCCTACCAATCGCTGTTCCTGTTGGGCTCAAGAGGCAATTGAGTTGTAAAGCCCTCTCTTGAAGGACTAAGCTCGCTTTATTTAACAGCTTAATCATCCCAGTCTTACTTTATGGTGCGGAAACCTAGACGTTACCAAAGGCGGATGAGGAAGCCCTTAGTCTTTTCGAGAGAAAAGTTTTGCTTGTAAGTTTTGGTCCTATTTGCATTGATGGCATCTGGAGGAGAAGATTTAACGATTAACTCTCTGGGCTGTGCAGCGACATGCGCATGTCAAGCGTCCCTGGTTACAACGCCTAAAATGGCTATGCCATGTAGAGCGTATGGACACCACTGCCCCGGTCCGAAAAGTCTTTGAGCCCGAACCATTGGGACAACGCAACAGAGGACGACATAGATGGCTAAGATGGCGCACACAAGTGGAGAAGGACTTTAAACAACTTGGAGTGCGCAACTGTAGGCAGCGAAAGATCGTGCTGGCTGGAGAGGCATGTTAATTGAGACCCAGGTCCACCCTGGACTGTAGCGCCACAAGAAGAAGAAGGAGAAGAGTTTTACTGTACTGCAATATGAATTACAATTGGTTTACCTTCTATTGAATCACTGTCGTTTTGGACTTCAAAGCCATCAACAATGCAACACATAGTCAGCAATTGTTCTTCCGCGCCTGAAAACGGTGCCTGTGCTGTTTCTCCCGCACCTGTTTTATACAATTCTTGACGATCGTGAGCGGCTTCTTTTTTATATTTTTCTTTTTAATGCGCTCATACTTCAGCTTCAAACTTTTCGATGTTTGTAGGTTCACACCACTCGCACTGTTAAATAAATGTGCAATTTTGGTCCACGCATTATTTATTATCTTTATATCTTTATTATTGATTGCTTCAGGCATTTCATTTTCTGAAATGTTTCGTAACTTGAACACCAAATCCGTGAACAGCAATTTTGCGCTTTCTAATCTGCAGGGCTATGTTTTCCATTCATAGTTTTTGCTTAAAACTTTGAAAATACACACAAAATGATTCAAAGGAAACGATTAATTTAATATGAACGTTTATCTGCGAGCATAGCCAGGTCATTAGCTCTAACACGATATATCTGGGCATCTGGTTGGACCAGTATCTATATGGTGGTGGATACAGCTCTGACCAGAGCTAAGAATGCCTTCGCTATGGCAAGAGGACTGTTTTACAGCAGTCAACTGAACAACAGAGTGAAGGTAATCTGTTACATGGCTATCATACGGCCAATCATGTTATATGGTTGTCGTGTGTGGTTCAACGTGAGTCCTTTTCAAATGGAAAAGATGAGGCTGTTCGAGAGGAGGTGCCTTCGGGCTTGTCTTCGCTTATTTATATCGAACGTCTGAATCTGATTACAAAAAATTCTATCCCAGTGAGGTCATGTACAATGAGGCAAGTCTTATAAGGATAGATAATTTTATAATTAAGTTGATACGGGGTCAAATTGCTCGAGCAATGATTTCAACCAACAGTCTGATCTTTGTTGCTTTCTACCCTAATGTAATGTTCCGTGAGATAGTACGCCTTAACGGCTTTATTCCGCCTGAAGCTTTTCTCTATTTGGACGCGAAAGGCCTGATACAAGATGCGGATGGCTGAACTATCATCTTCCATGTCGCACGCCGAACAGTAGAAAGGCAACTTCAATAAGAGTCTGACGTCGCTCGCAGCCATGAGGATCTCCTACGGTTCAGTAGAGCGATTTCTGCCCGAGACAGAGCAGTAACAGATAAAGAACGGAATTTCTACTGGTGGTTACATTATAACCAGCATTCGATGTCGCTAAATACTTAACCCTAGAAAGGTAATCTTCGTTGATTCGGCGAACATCATTTTTTCTATTTCAAAATTACTCTTTTTCGCGATCGCTTTTGTTCTTTGTGTAGCTTCAATCATCCATGAGTTCTGGTTGTGTGCAGATGTTCATTGGCATATGTTCAAAGGTACCTGTGCTTTTTAGGCAAAAAATGCGCAAATGTACATCGGAACGACGAAGATTACCTTTAGTGTAACTTTCAGTGTTCGATTACAATTTTAAACGTGTGAGTTTTTTTATGATATTAACTTCAGTTACGTGGCCGCCGTGGCGTAGTGGGTAGAGTGCGACGCTCACACGCCGAAGGGTCTAGGTTCGATTCCCAGCTCAACACCAATTTTTCTAATATTTCACGGCACCACCTCTTTCGAGCTGATGACAACACCCAAAGAGCAATAACTGTCGAAGAAGAAGCTTTTCAAATTTCGCCGTTCGGAGTCGGCAAAAAACTGTAGGTCCCTTCTACTCGTGAGAGAACAGTAGCGCGCACAACACGAGTAGTTGATGAGCAAGCTAGGTTCTGGTCCCCTGTGGACTGTAGAGCCACCAAATTATTATTATTGTGCGGCGCTCACACGCCTAAGGTCTAGGTTCACCTCTTTCGAGCTGATGACAACACCCCAAGAGCAATAACTGTCGAAGAAGAAGCTTTTCAAATTTCGCCGTTCGGAGTCGGCAAAAACTGTAGGTCCCTTCTACTCGTGAGAGAACAGTAGCGCGTACAATACGAGTAGTTGATGAGCAAGCTAGGTTCTGGTCCCCCTCTGGACTGTAGCGCCAACAATTATTAAAATTATTATTAACTTCAGTTACAGAATTGCTTAGATAATGTTTTTTTTTTTTCGACTGCGGAAATAGAGAACATTATAGGAGCACGAACCGCAATATTATGATGGACAACTGGTTTACGTCAGTCCAACTCGCAAAGTCACTTCTCCGTGTGCCGTACAAGCTTACACTCATGGGAACTATGCGGTCTAACAAGAAAGATATTCCGAAGAAAATGACCAAATCAAAATCTCGGCAATGTGGAACGTCAATGTTTTGCTATGACAATGAGTTGACTCTGCTATCTTATAAGCCAAAACCAAATAAAATGGTTTATTTACTCTCTTCTTGCAACCAGGAAGGAACAATTCATTTAATAACGGGAAACCACATATGATAGAGTTATATAACCAAACAAAAGGTGGGGTGTATACATTTGATCAAATGTGCAGTGTTCTCGTAAAACTAATAGTTGGCCGATGTGTATGTTTTATGGCATCTCGAATATTGCATGTTACCTCTAGTAAAAAGAAACCATAGGAAAGGAGATATTTTGAATTGAATATTTTGAAGAGCCTACATTCCAGTGTTGGTGCACCTTGGATGAAAAAGCGAATAGAAGCACCAACTTTCCGCGCAAAACCCAAATATTGTTCAAAGTGAAGAATTTGCATCAGAGGAAAACGAGACTGCAATCAAAATCAAAGGGAGGAAAATCTGTAAATTTGTCCATACCAAAAACGTCGTATGACAAAATCAATGTGCAAAAAGAGCACTTGCGGTGAGTACAAAATTGAACTATGCACCAAATGTGCAAAATAATTTAGATTTTTCTTATTGTTACGTTTTATTGTTTTAAATAAATTTGTCTTTAGGTTTTTTCTTTTTAATGAATTTTGTTAATGCGTTTTAGTTATTTATTAAAAAAAAAATAAGTGCTGTTAAAAAACTGTGTTCATAAACTTTTAAGAAGAATAAAAAGGCACACACCTAAAAAAATAAAATAAACAGTGTGTTTTTATTAAAAGAAAGATTTGCTTCAAATAAATTATTTACATCTATAAACATATGTTAATACATTTTCGAAAAAAATGCATTTAAATTTTACTTCGTCGAATCGACAAATTACCTTTAACAAACTAAAACATATGATTACCTTTCTAGGGTTAAAGTAAAAATATGGTACAGTTGAGTCACCATGGCCAATCCACATAGGCTGAGGTAGATGTAAGGAAATTTATAAAAGTTAAAACTAACAAAAAAAATGTATTATAAATAAACAAAAAAATTTGAAAAATGAAAACAACAAGAAAAAAATCACAAAAATAACAAAAACACAAAAAGAGGTTCATCACGGCTTATTAATTATATATGTAAAGCATATAAATAACAAATGCGCCCTGGTGCACGCGTCCCTGTTTTTACGGACATACTTGTAAACGGTCAGAAATTGTTTGTTGTGCAGCATTTAACATTGCTGCCATTTGCTTTTGACTCAAGGTGTCATCTCCATCCAATATCGTTTGCAATTCGGCGCCTTAAAACTTTGTTGGTGGTCTTCCGCCTTCTTCATGTCTCACATCAAAATCATTATTTCTGAACCGTTAAAACCATCTTTTGCATGTTGCTTCTGATAGAGCATGATCACCATATGCCTCGACAAGCATTCGATGCGACTCTGCAGCACTTTTCTTCAAATGAAAACAAAAAATGAATGCCTTCCGCAAATTATCACTTTCTGGTACAAAATTCGACATTTTTAACACGATGAAAAAATATGATGTTGCCTGTTCAATGGCTTGAGGTATACTAAATATTTTTTACTGATGTCAGAGCAAACAAAGAAAAAAAAAATAAGGGCTCGTTCACAACAAATGTTCCTTATCGAGACATTTATATCTTGACGCTCACTTCATACCGGTATCCTGATAGTTAAGTTCTACGTGCATAGAAAATTAATTTTATGAATTGTAGATTTAAGCTTAAATCTAGGTTTAGGTACTTTAAGTAGGTAAGATGAAATAAGTTATAAGTTAGGTTAAGTAGCAAAAATAACATGAAGTCCAAGTTTTTTTTTTATATTCTTGGTAAAATAAAAATCACTCATATATGTGTTTAGAACGTTCCCTGCCAAGCTGTTTTTCACTAGGTGTCATTTCTACGCCGCGTGTACCGAAAACAGTACACGGTAAGCGCTTTAATAATTTTGTATAAATTGTTATTGGTTTGCTTTGTTTTGCTATCATGACTAATCACCACGCCGCGTGTACCGTTATCAGTACACGATGCAAAAATTCCTCTAAACATCACTAAATAACACAAAACAATCATAACGAGAATTAAAATTTAGAAAAAAAATTTAATTTGAAAAAAAAAACACGTTGGCGTAGAAATAAAGCTAAGCGTGTACTGTTTTCGGTACATGCGGCAGGGAACGTGTTAAGCAGAAAATTCAATATTATAAGAATCCGAAAGAAATTAAAAAAATAAAATCCCTAGGTTAGCTTAGAGTGCTTGTAGAAAGTCAGTAAGTTTGAATTAAGATCATTAGATTCCATTTATAAGTTAGTTTTAAGCACTTTTCGGTCTACCATGTAAGAAATTGAATTCGAAAAAAAAAACTCCAACAGGAGTAATTACCAATTAATCTGTTTCATTCACACCAATGCCATGTGATGTTAGACACACTGCAAATACGGTCAAATTACTATCCAGCTGGTATTTTGCGATTGAAACTGCTTGTCTAGTGCATAGAAGTTGTAAATTTATTTGTTACTTAGCAATCAGACTCTCTAGTTGGCAATTGAAAAATTGACCTCAAGTCGTATGCGAGCATATTAATCCCCGTCGCCAAAGGCAGACAATGTCTATCACAATAGAACAATATTGTTAAATCTACCATATGCTAATTAAAATATCCTTAAAGCCCTGAGGGCATGTTTGTGCTCAACTGTCATCCTGCTGGTGCTCCTTGAAAATATCTCTGTCAAGTTTTTCCACAAATTCCTGCAAACACACTGTCCGTGTTTATTCTCAAAAGAATCCTACTTCCGCATCAATGCAATCGGTTATGAATAAGGTTAAGCGTCCCAAACAAACTCAAAGCCACACTCACACACACGCTGACACTCACGCGCATGCATAAATATTTCCAATGAATGTTGAATGAAGAAACCACTGCTGCTCGGGTTGGCAAAATATCCTGCGGATTGTTTGCTTATTTCTCGATTTGTGTGTAACCATTGTTCGCTGGATTGGATTTTGGTTTGTTTAGGGGACACCATGCCGAGCGGGGAAAGTGAGTTATGAGTGTATTGAGTGGGGCCGACAAGAGTTAGTGGCTGTCGCGAAACTTGCTCCGCTGCCGCCGCCGTCATAGGGATGCCGTGGTACTGCGGGAAATCTCGATACAGGATTTATGGGGAGTCACTTGCCATTCATATCGGTGCATTTGTTTGCAGCATAATGGAAGTTATTTGAAATTTTATGAGGAAAATGGAAAAATCCAACTGTGCGGATTTGTCCGTGCAAAAGGATTTCGCGCAGTGGCGTACAAATACAACTCTGTTTGGTGAAGTTCTGAAATGTCACGAATAACTTATGTACAATAAATAGAAGCGTCGTTTTGAAATTTCTTCGCGTATTAGAGAAACTAGATTATGTAGGGATGGAATAATCTTTTTTTGATGGCCTGGGTGGTGAATGAGAAACGGTAACGCAGCTCTTTTTAAAAGTCACATTTCTTGGGCGAGATTGACAAAGAAAATTCTCACAATGGGACGCGACAGGTAATACTTGATTGTTAAATTTGTTGATCCTTCTGCACGTATCCGAAGTGTTAATTATTTAGCGCTTAGGAACGGTTGTGGTTGTCACGAGGCAGGCGACGACATATAAAGGTTGAATGTTGTATTTCCATTTCAGCGCCCATAAAAGCACCTACTTCATTTCTAAGGTCGAAGCCTGAATGTAGGACTAGGCTAACAATCAATGGGTTGTGACAGAACCATATAACCCCAGGTCGTTAAAATATTAAATTAGAAGATCAGAAAAAAAATTGTCAAAGTATTGGGAGCAAAATTAAGAAATAATTTAAAAGGCGTAAAAAAATCATCACTCAAGGTATTGTCCGTCGAAGGGGATTACTTTTTCTCATCTCTCTGGTCCTTGCATACAATCCCTTAAATTATAATTCCTCCCTGGCCTCGACCCAATCATTAAGACAATATACGATTTTTTCAAAAGACCCGAACCGCGAATCGTCGTTTTGAAAAAGCGAATGAGCAATGCCTTTAGAATACACCGGGTAGGATAAAATCTCATATTTAAGCGTTTCTAAGTGACCCTGACATACCCTTCGGTCACTTCTGGCTGATTTTGCTCAATGCACGATACAAACGCATTAGTAGCAGTCGGCAACCTTTTTGGCAGCTCAAAGTAAGGTATGACCTTTGAAACGGAGTATGTTTTTCTTTGGCGTCAATGAAGGCCAAGATGGAACGGGTTCAACAGACTTTGTAGCGTGGAATATCCACTTTTAATCTTCAATCAAGATTCTGTGCAAGAGTTGCTTCCGCTGAAGTCAGCAGCTCCTTGGTGAAAAATCTCCTTCCGACATGTCTCGTTTTCAAATCACACAATTTCCTTGCCACTGATCTATTTTCCACATTCCCCAGTCTTGCTAAATTATTCTCATTTCTGGGAGTTATTCACATTCTGCGCGATCCTTTGCGTTTGGCACGGATCTTGTTCCAGGATGGCCTAAAATTTGTCATCTTTAAACTCCTTGGGCTGGCCAAGATGATCTATGTCTTCGATGCTCTCTGCATGAATTGTCGGTCGAAACAGATTTCCCCATTAACTTCTACAAATATTTGACGGGCTGCAGATGCACATGTCGTAGCCGCCGTGGCGTAGTGGGTAGACTGCGCTTCTCACACGCCGAAGGCCCAGGTTCGATTCCCGGCTGAAGACCTCGAATTTTTTGCACGGCACAACCTCTTTGACGGGCTTCAGATGCACATGTCGTAGCCGACGTGGCGTAGTGGGTAGAGTGCGCTACTCACACGTCGACGACCCAGGTTCGATTCACGGCTGAAGACATCGAATTTTTTGCACGGCACAACCTCTTTGACGGGCTTCAGATGCACATGTCGTAGCCGCCGTGGTGTAGTGAGTAGAGTGCGCTACGCACACTCCGAAGGCTCAGGTTCGATTCCCGGCTGAAGACCTCAAATTTTTTCACGGCACAACCTCTTTCGAGCTGCTAACAACACTCAAAGTATAATTGCTGTCTACGAAAAATCTTCTCAAATTTCGACGTTTGAAGCCGGAAAAAAACTGGGGGTCCCTTCTACACGTGAGAGAACAGTAGCGCGCACAACACGAGCAGTCGATGAGCGAGCTAGGCTTTGGTCCACCTGTGGACTGTCACGCAACCCAATTATTATTATATACACATGCCTTCCAATTGCAAATAAAATAGAAACTTCCCCACCAATGCTCCTGATTTTAAACGAATCTGGACGAAGAGGCAAATACCAATGTTGGTTTCTAAAAAAGACGTAGAAACGCCATTCCAATGATGAAGGCAATCGCTTGCGAGATCAGAACCAACTTGCAGGTGGCGCCATCTTTTGAAAACAAATGAAAAAGGAAATTATCTATCATCCTAGCACTTGAATTCCTCAATCCTGAATAGGCCGAAATCTCAAAGAGACCAAAGTCCTAATTTCCTAAAATTTGGAAAAGCCCAAAATTATAGAATACTTAAAGTGACTATAAAAATTACCTAAATGAACAAAACCCAAGTCTTCTTCTTCTTTTGGCGATACTGTTCGGGGTTGAACTGGACCTCAATTAACTTGCCTCTCCAGCCAGCACGGTCTTTCGTTAGCTGCATCCAGTTGCGTACTCGAAATTTGTTGAGGTTCTTCTCCGCGTGTGTGCCCCACCTTAATCTAGGCCACACTATGCGTTATCTCAATAATTGAGATTTGAAACCTTTTCTCTACACGACATACCCATCGTAAGAGTTGTATCCCAAACGCTTCACCAGGGGCATGTCACCCTTTATAGGCATGTTAAGCCTATAAAGTTCGTCCTTCAATCTTCTTCTCCAGATGTCATCATTGCATTCAGGACCAAAAATCGTACCCAAAACCTTTCCCTCGAAAAGACTCAGGGCCTCCTCATACGCCAAGTCACTTGATGTCAAAATGCCAGAAATCAAAAATATCCACCTACCGCCCTGAAATACTCAAGGCGGAGAACGCCCAAAATCGCGTAAAGACCGAAATATGAAATTTCGACTTGCCTCTTAACCGAAAATGCTCAAAATCGTGAAAGCCTTATAGTGCCTGAAATCCGATAGTTCTTAAACGATCAAAGTCCGGAAATGGTGAAAGAAAATTTCCCACAACCCAGATATGCCAGGTGCGTGCATTTTAGCTTGTCGCCTCCTGTTTTGTACTAGTATTTACTTATGGCCCATCTGGGCACGCTATAAACGACCTTGATTCTATCTTTATGGTTAGAAGCTGCTGAATAACCGGCTGTTTGCTCTACATGACGTAGCCGCCGTTCGAATTCGATGAATCACGTCTATGTTTAAACAGGAATACAGTATACTACAGGAATACAGTATACAAAACACAGTTTAACTCCATTTTAGGGACTTACTTCGGAACTTAACACATCACTCAATAAGTCCCGGGACTGCGATATAAGGGGCACCACTATCAAAAGTCCATATTATTCTTAGGAAGTACAAGCATTCAAATGATACCTGCTGAATTTTCATGACAATCTAACATTTCCATACCTTCTTCTATAGAACCAACGCCCCTTATATCGCAGTCCCGGGATTTATTGAGGGATGTGTTACATAGAAATGCAAATTGACTGCCTATGACAGTGTGCTTAGAGACGAGCTATACAGTGCCATGTCTAGTTTTGGCATTCCTACCAAACTCGTCAGATTGTGTAGGATGACGATGGAGAACTCTCGCTGCTCCGTCAAGGTCGGTACCGAACTCACCGAGACCTTCAATGTCAAAAAAGGTTTTAGACAAGGCGACGCACTGTCATGTGACTTCTTTAACATCATCCTCGAGAAGATCGTTCGTAACTCACAAGTCAACACCAGAGGCACGATCTTCCAGAAGTCAGTTTAATTGCTAGCTTACGCTGATGACATTGACGTAATTGGACGAACACAGTCAGCCGTCAATGAGGCGTTTGCTGGCATTGAAGCGGAAAAAAATGGGTCTAGTGCTAAATGAGGGCACAACGAAGTACATGCTGTCATCAAGGAAGGACACACAACATCAACGTCTCGGACGGAGCGTCACCCTAGGCAGCAGAAACTTCGAGGTAGTTAAGGACTTCATCTACCTCGGCTCCGCGGTAAACAGGGACAACAACATCAGTACCGAAATCAAACGCAGAATCACTCTTGCCAATCGCTGTTTCTTTGGGCTCAAGAGGCAATTGAGTAATAAAGCCCTCTCTCGAAGGACTAAGCTCGCTTTATATAACAGCTTGATAATCCCCGTCCCACTATATGGCGCAGAATCTTGGACGGTAGCAAAGGCGGATGAGGAAGCCCTTAGTCTTTCCGAGAGAAAAGTTTTGAGTGCGATTTTTGGTCCTGTTTGCGTCGATGGCATCTGGAGGAGAAGATTTAATGGCGAACTCAATAGGCTGTACAGCGACATGCGCCTGGTGAAGCGTCTACGGATACAACGCTTAAGATGGCTAGGCCATGTAGAGCGTATGGACACCACTGCTCCGGCTCGAAAAGTCTTTGAATCCGAGCCATTGGGACAACGCAACAGAGGACGACCTAGACTAAAGTGGCGCACACAAGTGGAGAAGGACCTCAACCAACTTGGAGTGCGCATTTGGAGACAGCTGGCGAAAGATCGTGCTGGCTGGAGAGGCATGTTGGTTGAGGCCCAGGTCCACCCCGGACTGTAGCGCCACAAGAAGAAGAAGAAGAAGTGTTACATAGTTGAGACAAAGTTAATGTCTACAGTTGCATTTTGCACCGGAGTCAGTGTAAAAGTCGCTCCATGTCCAAATTGAACATTTTATGACATTTCAGACCTTGGGCTGGAAATCTGACCATCTTGCAGCAAGCACTGGGGTCTTTGTGACATGGCAAGTTCTGGAGGTTTCCAGAGTCGTCTGTTGCTTAGGTTTTTAGGCCAAAAAGTGAAGAAAAGGAAAATTTTCGATTTGGACTAAAAACGATTTTATGCACTTGGTGTTGTCCAAACTGTCTTCAAAGTTCACTTCCTTTTCTCTGTTCTTACGATGCCTTCTTTGTTTAATTACCCGTCAAATGATGTTGCTAATTTTGTAACTTGCAATCAGTTGCAAGGGTCTTGTGTACTCTTTGTGTGAATACCTGAGTTACGTTTGGTCTTTCTCAGAATTTTACATCAAGGTACTTTGGTTAATCCCTACTCAAACGTGCGGGGCAGAAGGCCGAAGATTGACTCAAGACTGCTGACTACATATCGTGCTGGATGGAGACAGATGTTGCTTCAGGTTCAGGTTCAACTCGGACTTACGATTCACGAAGAAGGAAGAAAAGTATTGACTTGATGGGCTTATGTTTGACTGAGGGTTAGTGTCATTTTGGGAAACCATACTTTTGATGAGAGCATGTAAATAAAGAACAGTGTCCATCCGTAGAAGAAATTTGTAAGATGCAGTGTTTCCATATCGCATCTGACACAATTTTCGCAATTGCTTTCAAAAGATCGACTTCGTTCAACATGGAGTCTTGTTGGATGTTGGCTTGGCTTTTATAGTCAAAGCCCCTTTGTAGTTTGATGACTGAAAGATCTAACCCGCCATCGCCAGTAAAAGATAGGGTATTGTGGCTAATAGGGGATTTTAGTCATCATCCTAGTTTGTAGTCCACTGAAGCGATCTTTCGCACCGACTGGGATTTCACCTCAAATCACCAATTAAGGTATCGGCTCGACGTCATTTTAGTCATCCTTCTTCTGGTGCCTTTCTCTTTGAAGCTGAATAGTTCTCACTTCTTCTTGAGAGCCTTGCGCAGCCCTCATAACCACCAAGCTTTCAAGCCCTCACCTTACATGAAAGTGTGCGCCATCGGTCTTTATCGGCCATCATTTCAAACTTCGAAAAGAATCCATTAAAAAATAGCTGCCTTCCACAAATCATGCAATCCGCTCAACCTTCTAATTTTTTTTTATCGGAAACCACAAAGCGGCAGTCCATTTACCAAAGGCTAGCAATTTTTGTGAAAGACCAGCGCAACAAAAACAGTAAAAGAAGGAAGCAGTTATTCAAGGAAATCGGAGCAGTTAACCACAAGCACGTTGCCAAAAACAATAACAACCCACCACACCACCTTCCGGTCGACTAAAGATTCAGGTCGTGTTTCGCAGATAGAAACAAACGCAACCAATAAAAACCTTTCCGCCAAAAGGAAAGCATACAGCGAGTCCGACTGCCACCCCCGCCTGCTCCTTGAAGGGAAGTAGATTTTTGGTCGAACTTGTCCTCCGCCAAAGCATGAATTCTGTGACCTCCATAAATCCATACATCCCCTCCACCTTGTCCGTGGATCTGACAGTCACAACGATCGGAAGCGACATGGGCCGACCATTTACGACGCACAACCCAGCCACCCCCACCCCGGCACCATCCGGCGACCTCGAAACACTCACGGTCCACACATTTGGTAATGGCCCGACCACTTTGGCCCGCATCGCAATCAATCATGTTTGCGTGTGTTTTTTGCTGAAGAGAAGAAATTTATTGACTCGACTCCGTGACTTAGACCTCGAGCAACACGTGAAGCAATCCCGCCACCTTCACCCCGTTCTAATCCCAAACAGCCGCAGGGTCATGAAAACCCCACGAATGCGCAGAAGAAAACGCCTGCCTGCTAGTCCGAACTTTCAAACGGAATATTAAGTAATTTAGCCGGAGCGGCATGATTAATGGGGTTGTTAAATGACGGAATTTATCAAATAGACCACACGGGGCGCTGCGACAGTGGCGACGGCCTCACCTGGCACACGGTAATGCCAATTGAAAAATGTGGCAACTCGACGGTTTTTTATACCCTACCCCCGCTCTCGGTTCAAAAGGGCGTTCCGTCGGGTGACAGATGTAACCGGCAGGCCGCTGCCAGACTTCTTGGCGTTGTTTGACGATGGTTTTATTGATCCAAGCCGGAGAGGCTGGTGAGTGGAGTGACGGCGTAGCGCAGCACTTTTGTTCACAAATTGAAATGTCAGAGACTGATGTGCTTTGAAGTTTGAACTTGTCGCCGGCGCTGTGCGGGGATCGATGGAGGAGTTTTCTGGGTGTGTGCAAATTCAAAGGCCTTGGTCAAAACAAAGCCAATTTCTGTCACCGTCTTCGTTTAATGCTTAATCAGAGTTTCCCAAGACGGTGGGTGGTGGAAGTGCGCCGTTTTGACTTGCCTTTGTCTTATGCTACTCCCGGGGGAGAGCCGAAACTGATGGCGGGAATTTCCGGCCCATCTTCGTCCGGCCGGTGCCCCGAGGTGGTGTGGGGTTTTGGTAATGAATTTATGATTTATGCGTGTCCTTAAACACAGTTTTGGTGAACTTTAAGGCTATGGGAGGACTTCTGTGCTGTCCACGCCGAGAGTAAATGGCTTCGCTTGAGATGTCCCCTCGGTTTCTGCAAATATTTCTGCCACGATGCTGATCTGGAATGGAACTCGGGAATGGGTGCATTGGCTGCGGGCTAGTGACTGAATGTAGATATTTGACGGTCAATCAAATGGAACTGTTATCTCTTGTTATCTCTGTTGTGGTCGCCGTGGCGTAGTGGGTAGAGTGCGACGCTCACACGCCGAAGGGTCTAGGTTCGACTCTCAGTTCAACACCAATTTTTCTAATATTTCACGGCACCACCTCTTTCGAGCTGCTGACAACACTCAAAGAGTAATAACTGTCTAAGAAAGCTTCTCAAATTTCGCCGTTCGGAGTCGGCAAAAAACTGTAGGTCCCTTCTACTCGTGAGAGAACAGTAGCTCGCACAACACGAGTAGTTGATGAGCAAGCTAGGCCCTGGTCCCCCTTTGGACTGTAGCGCCAACAATTATTATTATTATTATTATTATTATCTCTTGGGCTACGCCACTTTTGATCGGATTGGTGAAGTCATTTGAAGAACTTGAGGTGGGTCGACAGTGATTTGGGTTGTGAATGCTAGCGAATATGTGTGAGAGTAAACATGCAGCTTGAATTAGTGCTAATTGGGTGATAGACTCGATTTGGGACGCTTTCGACGTTATCAGAGACAGCAAATTTTGGTTTGAGAGAAGCGTTCATTTGCTGGATGATCAGGACGTCCTCTTCCTGTGGTCGAGTGAAGAAGAAGGTATGACTGACACCCATAAGAGAAGGAGAAATTTGATGTGTCACTCAACAATTGTCACTCTTTCTTTTGTGGGGAGACTTTAGAGCACATCGTGGACCTAGGCCAAGACCAACATGACTCTGCCTCTCTGTAGGCATCAGTCTTCTGTTTCGCACACTCAAATGGTAGAGGTTATTCTCTGAGTTGAATATCCTTCATCTCAAGAGCCGGAATTTGACTTTCTTTCAGCTGGAGCCTTGATGAGATGTAATGAGTAAATCTTGCTTGCTGATTGCTTAAGCGGTTGCATGCGAAGAGGCCTCACCTGGAGTATGCAGCATGTAAGCAATGCCTCCACGAGACCAACGGCTTTCTTACTCACATTTAAAGACTCACAGAAGCAGGGTCGGTCTCTGTATTTCGCAAAAAGCGAGGTGCGACTTTCGTGGGTTGGACTGTGGCACTTCATAAAAAAATATTGATTACCGCAAGTGACTCTACGCTTGATTTTAGTACAGACGTTGTTATCCTTCCCTCCTGCGAGTCGGACCTAAACAAGTTATTTCATAACCTGGATCCTTATTCCCCATGACGGCGCTCAATGAAACGTTACTTAATCCTTTCTTGATCTGTTCCTTATTAACAGTCAAAGCAGTTTCTTCTTCAATATGCGCAACGAGTTGTGTTATGCTTGCTGACTCCTTGATCTGCTGCATCCTCCGACTCAAAAAAATCGTGCTATTGGTAATCTTCTCAAGAATGAAGTTGACTACGTCTCCCTGTCTTGTGCGTTTTTTGCGCATTTTTCGCATGACTTGTGTTTTTTTTTAGCATAGCTCCTTCCAGCGCTAGGTAACTTCTTCTTCTTCTCCTTTTTGTGCCGCTACTGTTCGCTGTGGAATTGGGCCTCAACCAACCTATGTCTCTAGCCACCACGATGTCTCGCTAGCTGTCTCCAATTGCACACTTCAAGTTGGTTGAGGTTCTTCTACACTTGTGTGCGTCAGCTTAGTCCAGGCCGTGCTCTGTTGCGTTATTCTGATTCGAAGACTTTTCGGGCCGGGGCAGTGGTGTCCGTATGCTTTACATGGCCTAGGCATAGATTTAATAATAATTGGATGGCCCGAGAGTTCACAGGGGGATCAGGGTCTAGCGTGCTCATCAACTTCTGTGTTTGTGCGCGCTACTTTTCCCTCACGAGCAGAAGCAACCTACAGCTTTTGGCCAACTCCAAACGGGAAGTTTTGAGAAGCTTTTTCTTTAGACAGTTAGTACTCTAGGGAGTCGGTGCAGTGAAAAATTCAAGCAAATTCATGCCAATTAACTAATTTGGCTTACGAGAGGCCACTGTGCTATAAGCAAGCACCTCTCCAGTCGGACTACAAGTCCTCAGAAAGCGGCGAATAGTAGATAAAACCCATCTCTTGAAAAAACAAGTAGAAGTTGCATTGGAAAGTACTTTCTGACAACAGAAGCGTGGGATGTCACGGCGGCTACACAGTTCATGCTGGTTTCAAGGGAAAACAGGGAATGATCAACGTAATGTCGAATCGAATAATCGGCCTTCGTAGTGTAACCCTACCCAAACCTGAATTTTCAGGATCTTAGCCAGAAACACAGATACCAGATCGTTTGCTTAAGATCTTAACACAAAATGGGATGAGGGACTATGTTATTTCTACGTAAATATAGCTGTGGAGGAGTCTTCGAAACCAGTTAAGAAATAAAAAAAAAAGAATAGAATGGTCCTAGAACTTCGAATTATTTGTTGCACGAAATCTTCTCAAGCCCTCCTGAATCTCTTCGCGCCCTCCTGAATATTCTTGTAGCCTCCTGAACCTCTTGGTTGCACCCTGGACCTCTTGATTACCTTCTGTATCTCCTGGTAACCTGCTCCTGGTTGCGTCTTGGACCTCCTGGCTGCCTCCTGGATCTCCTGGTTACCTCCTCCTGATTGCATCCTGAACCTTCTGTTTTTGTCCTGAACCTCCCGGTTGCATCCTGATCCTCTTAGTTGCCTTCTAAGTCTCTTGGTAACCTCCTCTTGGTTGCCTCCTAAACCGACTGGTTGCATCCTGATCCTCTTAGTTGCCTTCTAAGTCTCTTGGTAGCCTCCTCTTGGTTGCCTCCTAAACCGACTGGTTGCATATTGAACCTCTTAGTTGCCTCCTGGATCTCCTGGTAACCTCCACCTGATTGCCTCTTGGACCTCTTGGTAACCTTGTCGTGGTTGATTCCTCGACCTCCTGGTTGCAACCTGTAACTCCTGGCTGCCTCCTATACCTCCTGGTAACCTCCCCCTGGTGACCTCTTCCTGGTTGCGACCTTAACCTAATGGTTGCATCCTGGACCTCTTGGTTGCCTCCAGAATCTCTTTGAACCCTCCACTTTGTTGCCTCCCGGACCTCCTGGCTGCATTCTGGACCTCTTGGGTGCATCCTGCATCTCCTGGTAACCTCCTGGACCTCAAGGCAACCTCCTCCTGTTTGCCTCCTGGACCTCTTGGTAACCTCCTCATGGCTGCCTTCTCTTCCTCCCAGTTGCATCCTCTATCTCTTGGGCACATTTTGGATCTCCTGGTAACCTCCTTTTGGCTGCCTCCTGAGCCGACTGGCTGCATATTAAACATCTTAGTTGCCTTCTGGATCTCCTGGTAACCTCTTCCTGGTTGCGACCTGTACCTCCTGGTTGCATCCTGGACCTCTAGGCTGCCTCCTGAATCTCTTGGTAACCTCTTCTTGGTTACCTTCTGGATCTCCTGGTAACCTCCTTCTGGTTGCGTTCTTCACCTCCTGTATGTTCCCTTGATTTGCAGGTGTCCTCCTTTACTTCAGAATGCACTATACCTAGTGTCTAGTGCGCATTTTTTCGGATGCCGTTGAGTACATCCAGTCACCTCTACTGTTGAAATTGAACATTTTTTTGATTTTCGAGGATCATGGCACACACGATGCCGGCCCTTTAAAATCACTTGCCACTTCTTCATTTTTGAGCGCGATATCTTCCCACCACCACTGGCGGGCTCCTTTGCATCAGGAGGAGCTCAAAACACTCTTTCTCATGTCATCCACTGTCTGGACACCCATGATCCTCTCCTGTATATTTAATTTGCGGACAAAAGAGGCACGTAATCGTATGTATAAGAATAGAAACATTCTCTCAAATTAACAATTTCCCAATCAGCATTTATTATATTCCCCTTCACTTTCTTTCTATGGCATTCCCGCTTGTTGCCACAATGAAGCCTCCTTTTATACTGGAACAGTACCACAGGGAGTACCGGTACCTACACTGGTTCGTTGCTAGGCAACCTATTGCTTGCGATATCGTCCGATCCGCATGTTGTGATCTGTCATGCGACCGTGGTGTGATGAGTATGAGGGTGCGACCGGTGGAACGGTTAAACTGATGTGGTGTGATGTTGGGTTGTCTTTCGAGTGGTGGGATTTGGTTTTACGTAATCACCTGCCTTAACGGCTTATATCACGGGGAACCTTTTTCCCAAGAGTTGTAAGTAACGTAAGATTAGACGCCTTAGTTACCCAAGTACCAAACTGAGATCATGCTTGAGGGGCAATCAACCCACCTTGGTTTGATGCGAAGCCTTTCTAAAACCTCTTCCGCTCTCTGGGTCGCAGCGCCCGGTTGAGAATGCAACTCCACACTGAGAAGGGATAGTCCTCTAACCGACTTGCCTAGTTTTGCTTGAACAATGGGATAGACAAGTCAGCACAGTACACTATCCTCGACTCTACCCGCGGTGTTAGGTGATAAACCACAGCCACTACGATACTTCCACAAGGGGGCACGGTCAAGCTGGAACCGAAGTTCCAGGTTCTGCTCAAGCTGTTCTGGTCAAGCTGTCACTACCAGTCAGGTTCCCTCAAAGCCCAGGACTGTTACCCGCCATCCCGCCACAGACGGTCTTTTCTCCATCAGTGATTCCGTTGTCACTATAAATAGTGATACGGATGTGATTTTGAGTCATGTAATTCATAAATCCAGTCACATCATCTCGTCTTTCGAGTGGTGTAATATGTGGGCGTGAGAGCGCTTAAATATGTGTGTACAAAAAAACAGATCATACAAGATATAACGGTCGCTTCCACCTCCAGCCAGGAGAAGAATTTTTTTCCTTACACTACTCTCCATCGAGGCATGAATCAAATCGTGTGTGAGTGACACAATCTAGAAAAAAACAACGTAGAGTGGCTGACTATTCAAAAAATGCTGTACCCACAAGTGGTGAGTAATTTCATAAATTTAGCGGAAACCTCAAACTGCATGAAGTACATTAATATAAAAATGTCAGAAAATGCAAAATTGTGCAGTTTTGCAGTTCATTGGAAATTACACCGCGTTTTGGTATTTGTTTTCGAAAAAATTCAATTTGTCTGAATGCAGAGTGGAGATAAGTATTTTTATTGGCAAATTGGACTGCTGCAGTCTATCCACATCCCCTCGTCACTGCTATTCAGGGCTGTCGAAAATGGGTGCATTAAATTCAATTTACGTGTCGTACCAGGTAACTAAGTGGCCAGGGTAAAGGCTAAATGGAATGTTTTCGCATATGAGCTCTTTGCACACATTATACTCCACAACTGCATAAGTGGCACTCAAATAATTTAATCACTTCAACACTGTGTTTTTGGCGGTTTTTTGATCTTGTTGGGCCGCAAAAATGAAACATGACTGTATTATTTGAGGTCGTCTTTTTGGCTAATGGGTGATGTTGGAAACATTTTTGTGGCTCGGAAGCTTTCGCAGGTCTGTCCTTATGAAATTTTTGTTTTTTTCAAGACACATTTATTTATTCATTAATTTGCGTTTGGCGCCCACTAGAATGTAATACACTTTCGTTCCCATTTTCGAAGAAGTTCTGATAAAAAGTTCTTTATATGCCCTTGAGTTCTCTCACCGATTTCGTCTTAATCGTCTTTTTTAATGGATACATTCAACCTTGCGTGAAGGTAACTTCCTCTTCTTCTTCATCTTCTTGTGGCGCTACAGTCCGGGGTGGACCTGGGCCTCAACCAACATGCCTCTCCAGCCAGCACGATCTTTCGCCAGCTGTCTCCAGTTGCGCACTCCAAGTTGGTTGAAGTCCTTCTCCACTTGTGTGGGCCACTTTAGTCTAGGTCGTCCTCTGTTGCGTTGACCCAATGGCTCGGATTTAAAGACTTTTCGGGCCTTACTTCCTCACCAAGTAAAAAGAAAAGGTTAGTTCAGAGACAAACGCATGCTCCGGATAATGAAGGATCAACTGCTACCGACCCCAGCAAACGTTATAAGGACAATGATTCTCAATTCTGCACGTGGAATGTGACGTCCCTTAACAGGCCACGTACAGCCGAACAACTTGCGGAGGCCCTTGACTGATACAAAGCAGATATTACCGCCATCCAGAAAGTGCGATGGGATGAGCCCGGCAAGAAAATGATGAAAAACTGCGACATATACAATAGCGACTGCTACAGAGAGAGAGAGAGAAGGCAGCGCATGTTCGGATGCTGATTTGTTGTTCGAGGCAGACTTAAGCAAAAAGGCTTGTGCTCCACCCCGTCAGGAAACACCTCCTGACAATCCGCATCAAGGCTTAATTCGGGAACATCAGTCTTATGATATTTGCGTCCACACCCCAACAGAGGAGAAGGATGACAACACCAGGGATGACTTCTATGATCTCCTAGAAAGAACATACGATCGATACCCCAGCTACGACACCAAGAACGTTGTAGGAGACTTCAATGCTCACCTGGGAAAGGAGGACATCTTTGCTGAAGTCATCGGCAAAAACACAGCCTGCACGACAACACATCCAGAAATACTCTCGTTGTTGGACTGCGCCTCGGGGCGGAACCTCTCTGTGTCTAGCACACGGTTCCCACACCTGAACTTTCACAAAAGAACCTTATCGCCAGGATCCTGATCCACGGACAACCAGATTGATCACATTGCGATCGACGTCAGACACTCCTCCAGTATTCTCCTTCCGAGGTGCAAACATCAACTCGGATCGTTACCTTGTTGTAGCGGTGAAGATAGCAATATCCAAGCAGAAGTCGAACGAAACTGCTGGAGAGGATAGACTGTCCGCAGAACTATTTAAAGCAGATAGTGATGAGTTGGTTGGGTGCATGCACCAGTTCATCTGTAAGATATGGTCCTAGAAAAGCACGATTCCGATGAGCGGAATGTCAGTGTCGTTTGCCTGGTCCACAAGAGTGACTCCTTTGACTGCGCCAATTATCGAGGGATCAGTCTTCTTAACATCGCCTACATGATCCTCTCTGCCATATTGTGTGAGCGCACTTGTCCACAACTTGATAAATCCATCCATATCTATCCACACCAACGTCTCATCATCAACAGGAACAAACGACGAGCTGATTCCTAGAAGCCTCTTTAGCCCTTCATCCAGAAGCGACACACACGCTGACCGGCCACTCAACTTTAGCCGCTGCACAAACGCAGAGTTAACATAACCATTTCATACCAGGTGTACCAGTATGAAATGAGCGTTTGTTTTTTTAATTAAAACACTAAATTTTAATGGGAAAGTAAAACCATTTTATTCAAAGTATTGGGCATTGTTTTCTACACATTTTGACCACCTTTCTGGCAATTTGTGAATACCACGCCAATAAAATTGTTTGTCTTTTAAAGCAAACAAAAATCGGACACCCAATTTTCGACCTCCTCGTAGGAATCAACGTGCTGCTCAGCCAATGCGTGTCCCATTGATGAAAACAAATAGTAGTCGGAAGTAGCCAAGTCTGGTGACTACGGCGGGTGGGGAAACTGCTCTCAGCCAAATGTTTTGATTGTATCCTGAACCGGTTTTGCTTTGTGTGCAGGTGCATTGTCATGGAGCAAAATTACCTCCTGGACCATTCTGGTCGTTTCTCGATCAATGCATGGTCTAAATAGATCAGTTGTAATCGGTAGCGATCAGTATTAACGATTTCACCAGGTTTTAGGAAATAGTGGTACAGCACACCTTTCTGGTTCCACCAAACACACAGCATTGTCTTCCTGCCGAATCGATCTGGTTCTGCAGTTGATGTTGATGGTTGTCCCAGATTAACCCATGATTTTTTCCGTTTAGGATTCTTAAAATAAATCCATTTTTCATCGTCAGTAACAATCCGATGAAAAACCGATTTTCTTTCGTGTCTTTGAAGCAAAATTTTACAAGTGTTTTTTCGGTTTTCCATCTGTCTTTCATTCAATTCATGTGGCACCCATTTTCCACTGGATAGCTTTTAAACGGTCAGAAATTGTTTGTTATGCAACATTTAACATTGCTGTCATTTGTTTTTGACTCAAAGTGTCATCTCCATCCAATATCGTTTGCAATTTGGCGTCTTCAAACTTTTTTGGTGGCCTTCCACGTTCTTCATTTCTCACTTCAAAATCATTATTTCTGAACCGTTGACACCATCTTTTGCATGTTGCTTCTGATAGAGTATGATATGCCTTGACAAGCATTCGATGCGACTCTGCAACACTTTTCTTCAAATGAAAACAAAAAATTAATGCTTGCCGCAAATCATCACTTTCTGGTACAAAATTCGACATTTTTAACACGATGAAAAAATATGATGTTGTCTGTTCAATGGCTTGATGTATACTAAATATTTTTCACAGATGTCATAGCAAACAAGCAGAAAACAAATGAGGGCTCGTTCACTACATATGTTCCCTATCAAGACATTTGTATCTTGGCGCTCACTTTATATCGGTATACCTGGTATTTCCCATTCAAATATAATTGCACAAGTGGCTGCACACTTAGCCTACTAATGTTCTGAAAATTCTGACCAAATTAAAGTTCTTGCTGTCACCTCGGCAAATAAGAGATTTCATCTAAAACCAATTAATGACAATAAACTCTTTTTTGTCTCGAGGAAAATCCAATTCTTCACTCCTGTGTATTATTCAAATGTTTCTAGAATTTACTGCCTCGTTGCGGTTCTACCATCTGGTTCTGTTGAGTTTGGTTAAATCTGCAACATTGAGAGTGTCACAACTGGGGAATACGGTGGGTGTTTTTATACTAACAAGCAGTGGCGAGTGAGCAGGTGATGCAAAAGCCGTGAATCCTTTTTCCATAATTCCGTATGTTTCCTTCGTATTGCTTCTCGCAAGTGGCGCATTTCTTTAAGACAATGCTCCTTGCCACACTACCATGTGGTAAGAATTCCAAATGCACAACGCCACGGTAATCGAAAAACAAATAGTCGTCAAAACTTTCACATTTGATCGAACTTGGCGTGCTCGTTTTACCTATTGGCTATCCCGGACTCTTGTGGCCGCCGTAGCGTAAAGGGTAGAGTGCGACACTGACACACCGTGGTTCGATTCCCGGCTGAACACATCGAATTTTTCACGGCACCACCTTTTTCGAGCTGCTGATAATACTCAAAGTGTAAGAATTGTGTAAGAACAAGCTTCTTTAACTTCGCCGTTTGGAGCTGTAGGTCCCTTCTACTAGCGAGAGAATAAAAGCACGCTAATCGCGAGTGGTTGATGAGCAACGTATGTCCTGGCCCCCTGCGGCCTGTAACGCCACCCAATTATTATCACTATTATCCTGGGCTTTTTCATTGGGACGATTATAATTTGGTTTCAGATTCACAACAATACGAGTATCCCCATGATTGTTCACCAATTATGATTTTTTTTTAAGCAAATCTGGATTTCGTTCATGCGATGCTCATTCGACATTTATTTTTTGACAAAATTGGGTACCACAATTTCCGAAAATTTTGCATGGCATGGCCAACCGACATTTTCAAAAACTTCTTCAAAACTCAGTTGCCGATTCTCGCTAACAACTTTCGTCTCTTTCACAACATCTTCGGTTGTTGATGATCCCTTTTGGTAGAAGACATTTCAGCAAGCCTCAGTAACATTCCACAAAGCACCCATCAAGCAAAACTGATTCAAGACACTGTTTCAAACTTTATTTCGTCTTCACAATGCAAATCCATTGCTTTTCCCTGTGCGGTTTTTTTTGTGCCAAAGTTTGGACCACCCTTAACAAGCACTTCACTGGGAATGTGTCCAAGTGCCGCAGATCCTCTTGCATCAGCTGTCTGAAGATAATTTTTCCCGCCAAAGTTGGACGTGTGCAGTTGACAAAGCAGAGAGAGCTTTTAGAACAGATTCGTGTTGCAAGACATGTCTGCCTCATAGGCAACGTATATTTTTAAAACTATCCTTTACAAGGGTCGCAGAGTTCTTAATTTACACCAAATTATCGCCCATAGGGAGAGCATGTATCATCCCCAGAGAAACCTGTCATTCGTCTAACGACCCCAAAATGTACACAGTTCACACGACTTCCAACTAAATCCATCACAGTACACATAAGTGAATTTCCGGTTCTAAAAAAACAACATTTCAAGTTTTCAGTCTCTAGAGGGATCAATCAATCTCGTTGTCCGCCTTAGTATCGGTTCCACTATGTCTCACAAGACAAATAATAATCCGGGTTCTCCATTCAATCGCTTATCGGGGATGTTGATATTTAAGGCCGTCACACCGCCGTGATGGATGATGTTCCACCCAATGGATGGGCGAGTACGTTTCGAAACCAGCTACGCACTCGCCACATAAGAAATGTCACCTTTTCCGCTTTAAACCACCAGCGCCATCACTGCGAATCGCAATCCGAGCGATGATCCCTTGAGCCCTTCAAAAGCAATTACTCATCGGTGCCCCACCCACGGCCGTCACCCACTTCGACGAGATTACATCCGACTCAAAAGCGCATAATAAACCTGTCAGCGACAGTGATCTCTTACAATCCCCCAGCAAATCCTCGGAGAGACAAAACAAACAAAAAAAAATGCGAAGTCCCCGTCCGTTACCCGAAATCAATTTATTCTCAAACAATCTAATGATGAGCGCACTCCCAGCAAATCGATTAACATCCAGGAAAGTGAAAAACAAACGGAAGACAATTGGGGCTCCAACAAACACCAACCACCACTCCATCACTCATCGCAAGGCGAGGGCCCTTCAGAAACGCCGCTGCTGTGCCGCAACTTGATTGCGCTTATCGTGCTCCACTTGCTCCTGGGGTTGATCTTGATGCAATTCTGCTGGCGACTGAGACGGCAGCAACTGTTGGTGCGCCAGCTCGGGCTCTCCCTCGGCACTAGGAGTGGGAATCAGAGCGTGCCGGCGAGCGACCCTCTCGGCGGCACAGGGATTCGAGAAGACCGTGTCCTCAGTCGTTATTGGCGGATTCCGATATGCATCCTGTAAGAGCACAGTCACCACTCCTGTTGGTGTCGCCTGCGGTTGAGGTTCGTCGCCTTCGTCGCTCTTTCGTAATCTCCGGCCTGGATGATATGTTTTCCGATTTTCCAAAATTAATTTGATTTCCCTCGCAGACTGCCACCACCTGTGAATGGGGGCGAGAATGTGTGTCAGTCTTCGGGCATATTGAGTGGGGAAGGTGTTGTGTGCAGGATGTGAGATGCTAATTTGGTAGTGCTTCGCCGTCGAAGGGGATGTCTCAGGACGTCGATTGTGCATGGGAATCGGATGTTCGCGGAGCGGTTGCAGTGCAGGGGAAATGAACAATCAAAGTTTGATTGGATCGAGAGATCCTTCGGTTGTGCTTTGAATTCTGTTGATGACAGGGATGGTGTATGACTGAAGGAGGTGTCGGAGAAGGTGGAGCAGTGAAGTGTGTGTTCTGGCCCTGCATTCATGTCCTTTTCATTGAAAATTCGTCACGCGACGATATCTGTTGAAGTAATCATCGATCAGATCCGAGACGTGCGTGGACATGAGAGTCGTCAGAGTTCAGGAGACTATATGGAAGCCACTGCGCTGTGACGTGCACTCATGCAGGACACTTGTGCAATTAACGGAGTTCCCGTATCTGACTGCCACCTGACTCCGTGTGACTTGAGAAGCAGTTGCGCGAGCCTCGACATTCTAATATCCGGCCAGCACTGCAGTCGAAGAGTGGCATTTCTTCTTCCGAATGACACACGGCAAGTCCAATGCTGGATTATTGGTATTTGCCTGAAGGTAACCCGAGGAAATGTCGATTCAATTATTTCAAGATCGAATACGTCCGACGGACGAGCTGCAGGTGTGTTTAGGTGGGCTGCGGAACGCTGTGTGTGTTGTGCGTTCGACGAAACGAGATATTGTTGGAGTAAATATTTGCCATGTGACTTACCTATACCAGGGACCCAGTTGCCCTCTCGCAATCATGTAGACATTGGTAAAGTACACGGCAAACTGAAAGATAAATTGGAACAAATTTGGTCAGACGGGTGTGTACAATAGGGATCTGTACAATTTGATTGGGCTAATTGAATTGAATTGACTATAACGCCTAACGAAGGATATTTCAGAGTTGATGACGTCGATTTGGAGCAGGAAATAGGAGCAGGATACAGGATACCTGTACATACGTCATTGAGTGAGGAGATCTTGACATTTTGAAAAGGTGACAGCTGACATTTGCGTGGGTTTGATGTTCTTAAAGGATGGACTAAACGAAATATATCCCATGTGCATAATGAATTGGGATGATTTGATATTGTGAGAAATTTAAGGCTTAGCACAGCAGAACAACGAATTATTTATTTAAGAATGACGCATATCATTATTTGTTTGCGCATTCATGGTTTCGTACGCAGACAAAATTTTCATTTCTATAAAACAATCAAAAATAAATTACACCAAACTTGTAATTCTTTTCTTCCTCTTCCTCTTTTTTACATTTTCCTAAATGGACAAACAACTTGTCACGATTCTTAATTTTTTCAGACCACGAAAACTTTCGAATTGTTGTTAAACGTATTCCTAAATGGTCCGCTTGATATCAGAAGTGTATAATGTTGCGAGCGAACTCAAAATTGGGAAACGTCGACAAAGACATATGTTAAGAAAACGGTTTTAAACGACTGTTTTTCACTTTAAGAACTTACAGCTCTCCAGGTATACCTGTATGAAGTGAGCGTCAAGATACAAATGTCTCGATAGGGAACATTTGTTGTGAAGCAGCCCTTATTTGTTTTCTGTTTGTTTGCTATGACATCTGTGAAAACTGTTTAGTATACATCAAGCTATTGAACAAACAACATCATATTTTTTCATCGTGTTAAAAACGTCGAATTTTGTACCAGAAAGTGATGATTTGCGGACACTATTCATTTTTTGTTTTCATTTGAAGAAAAGTGCTGCAGAGTCGCATCGAATGCTTGTCGAGGCATACGGTGATCATGCTTTAGCAGAAGCATGATGGTTTCAACGGTTCAGAAATAATGATTTTGATGTGAGAAATGAAGAACGTGGAAGACCACCAAAAATGTTTGAAGACGCCAAATTGTAAACGATATTGGATTGAGATGACACTTTGAGTCAAAAACAAATGGCAGCAATGTTAAATGTTGCACAACAAACAATTTTTGACCGTTTAAAAGCTATCCAGTGGAAAATGGGTGCCACATGAATTGAATGAAAGACAGATGGAAAACCGAAAAAACACTTGTGAAATTTTGCTCCACAGGCACGAAAGAAAATCGGTTTTGCATCGGATTGTTACTGGCGATGAAAAATGGATTTATTTTAAGAATCCTAAACGGAAAAAATCATGGGTTAATCTGGGACAACCATCAACATCAACTGCAGAACCAGATCGATTCGGCAAGAAGACAATGCTGTGTGTTTGGTGGGACCAGAAAGGTAAGCTGTACCACGAGCTCCTAAATCCTGCTGAAACCGTTAATAGTGATCGCTACCGACAACAACAGTGCTTTGATTGTATCCTGAACAACCGGTTCATTAATGGGACACGCATTGGCTGAGCAGCACTTTTATTCCTACGAGGAGGTCGAACATTGGGAGTCTGATTGGTTTGCTTTAAAAGACGAACAATTTTATTGGCGTTTACCAGAAAGGTGGTCAAAATGTGTAGAAAACAATGCCCAATACTTTGAATAACATGTTTTTACTTTCCCATTAATAATTAGTGTTTTATTTTCAAAAAACTCATTTCATACCGGTATACCTGGTAGGTAAACCCGCGTCGGTCTTCCAAGCGAAAGTCATTGCATCCCTAATAGCTAATGAGCAAGTAAATCGTCGACGGCCATGTCGGGCGTTATTCAACCCATTTCCCTAGATAGTTCAGGAATTCAAGATGTCCCTAAATTCAGCCGGTGGACTAAATTTGTCAAGACTCGCTTGGGTCCCAAGATACCACGGGAATTCAAGATGTCCCAAAATTCAGCCGCTAAACTAAATTTCTCAAGACTAGTTTGGGTCCCAGGATACAACGGGATTACGAAAAATGGGAATGGGAGTGAACATCATGGGGCACTCATATGGCCTGAGCCCACTTTGGGACTGCCAGTGTCCTTAGTTGAATAAGCAAAGATACCATGACTCTAGGATGCATGCTGACCAAGCGCATTTTTAAAAACGTCAGTAAAGCAATTAATTGTGCTACTACATTATATATACTATGTTACTGCCTGATAGTTGTATGAACCGATTCAACTGTCGTAGGTAGAAATCCCTCTCGTCGAAAAATCTGTGATTTTTTTTTTCTTTTTGTGCAAATTTTTGTTCTTTGAATATTGAATTCTTTCGAAAATGTTCTAGTTCCAGTCTCAAAAGAGTTATTTGCTACCATTCAATGACCGGGACTAAGCCACAGCACTGGCCATGAGTACACAGAATGAGAGGACCGGTGCACAATGGTTGCGGAGCAATTGTTGATCAGCCAGGAGACTGCCTTCTGCCAGCGTAGCAAGAAGCATAAAGAAGAAAAAGCCAATGAAGAGATCGGTAGCCAAAAGTTGAGTCTTAGTTAAGTAGTGCCAGTAAAAATGAGTTAAGGCAAAGATAGAGGAAGGACAGCAGAACAAATTCCACGTTGCAAACAAAACAACGAGAGGTTTGAAGTGCGCAGGATCTTTGTTTCCTGGCTTTTATTGAGGGTGTATTTTTAATTCCGTTTTCAAGAGATGGCGCCACCTGCAAGTTGTAGCTGATCTTGGAAGCGACTACACACTTCACTGGAAAGGCGTGACATTAGTCCGCAATTATAAATGTTTTGGTTTTTTGCATCTTCTTCCAGATTTCTCTTTACATAAATAGCATTTTCGGGAGGTTTAAATTCTTTTTGTAATTGAAAGAAAAATCCGCTTGAATGGTAATAGAAATTTTCTAGTGAATCTGCTTCGACTGATAAATTTTCCAGGGACTGGTTTTCATGCATCAAGAGTTTTGATGATAGCGTCGAGGAACAAGAATATTCTCTACTGAATTCAATTATATGCCAAGTAAAAGTTAATTCTCGGAATCCTTGGGAGTGGCTCAGCAAATGAAATTAGTTGGAATTATTCAAAGAGAAGGGAATAAATTGCCGTACGAGTTGAAAATGATAGATATTTTAAGGCGATTTCTTTTACCTCGGGACTGGTTCTTGAAAGACATCAAAGAAACATTTGGCTGCAATAGCATAGCGGGTACGGACGACACTCAAGGAGTAATAACTATCTAAGAAAGCTTCTCAAACTTCACCGTTAGGAGTCGGCAGAAAGCTGAAGGTCCCTTCTATTCGTGAGAGAATAGTAGCGCGCACAACACGACTAGATGATGAGCAAGCTTGGCCCTGGTCCCCTGTGGACTGTCGCGCCATACATTTATTATTAGGGGATCATTGAGAAAAAAGTCGAAAATACAGCGCCGTGCAAAATAACAGTATCATGTTCGACTTTGTCACTATTCTGCTAATAACTTTTTCCTACCGTCATGCAAACATATCATATTTACTGCACAACATCCTTACTCCAATTAAAATCATAAAGAAGACAAAAATAGAGCAGTCTAACTTGGAAAAGGCAAGTTTTCCGGAAGACACCATATTTCGGATTGAGCAGAATAATAGCAACAAGGGCAAGAATTCAGAAACATGATGTAAAAGTCAATTGAATAGTGAAGCAAAATGTTTTTATTTTTTTTATTGGGTTAGTACTTGGTCTGATAACCTTTATCTTTGAGTACAGCGTCATAACGTCGTGGCATAGGGTAGTCATGGCTGAACAGGGATATTCCTCCACACAACCTGCACAACATCCTATAAATGTGTATTTTCGCATTTTTCTTCATATAAGGTTGTCAAATATCTCCGCTTTTTTGATCTTCATTCAATGCTTCATAGAAAGTGTTACAATGTTCGGATATAGCTCAAATATGCACCGATTGGTGCGATAATCTGTTTCCATCTAGATGGCAACTTTATAATACCCCCCTCGTAGAAGCCCCCCTCTTAATTTGCGAAGAACTCGGACAGCCACTTTTCACAAGCCTCTTTTGAGTTCAACTTCACGCCACCAAGGGCGTTCGCCATGGACAGTAACAGGTGGTAATCACTTCTCACTATGTCCGGGCTATATGGTGGATGCGATAAAACCTCCCATCCGAGCTCAAGTAGCTTCCGACGAGTCATCAACTAAGTGTGTGGTCTGGCGTTGTCCTGGTGGAACACTACACCCTTCCTGTTGGTCAATTCTGGACGCTTCGGGTCACCCGCCTGCTTCAAGCGGTCCAGTTGTTCGCAGAACATGGAAGAATTAAGAGCCTGGCCATATGGGAAAAGCTCATAGTGGATGATTCTCTTCCAATCCCACCAAACACACAGCAAAACCTTCCTGGCCGTGAATTCCAGCTTGGCCACTGTTTGGGACGATTCACTGGCTTTCAACCCCAACCGTTTTCGCTTGATATTGTCGTATCTGAACCAATTTTCGTCGGCAGTCACCGCTTCAGTCATTCGCTTCAAAAATTATGAGTTCGTTCCATTTTAGCGTTGATTCGGTCCAGAAGGTTTTTTTGCGTCAAATCATGCGGCACTAAAACACAAAGTTTCTTATTTGTATCCAGCCTTCTGCGGATGGTTTAAAATGGTTTGGTGACTGACTTCCATCTCCTCGGCGATGTCACGAGATGCCACATGCCGGTCTAACTCGAAGATTTCTATGATTCGATCGGTATTCGTCGTCACAGGTCTTCAGCCGTCCGGCTTATCCATGGTGTCGTTTTCACCGGCTCTGAATCGTCGAAACCATTTCTCAGCGGTTCGAAGTAATAGAGTACCGCTCCCCCAAAACACCATTTATCTCACGGAATGTTTCTCTAGCGGATTTCACTTGAATGAAGGAAAACTCTAAAATAGCGCGAATTTCGGCGTTAGTGAACTTCATATTTACACGTCTTTAGCAGTTGAACGCAATATCCAAATTAATCATGCATAGCGTCGTCTTGTAGGTTATGTCAAGAGCTTTCAAATGATTTATAGGATTGCGGTACGAGCTCTGTAGTGCTTTGTACATACCCGGAAAATTCAAAAGACAAAAAGGCGTGTCATGGAGGCACTGTTCAAATCGTTAGATTTAAACTGTTGTAGTGGTTTAAGTACACTAAAAAGGACGCCAAAAGACTGTGAAAGAAGTAGAAAGAGAAAGAGCGAGGATGTTCTAGGCAGAAATTATGTTCAAATAAAGGGAGATATTTGACAACCTTATATATATATATATATATATATAATTGACTTATTTTTCAAGTAATACTATTATTTTGATATATACATGTATAATTGCATATAAATTTGTTTATTAATTTGCGTTTTATCTCTAGTTAGAATCATAATTGCATCGCTGTGTAATTAAATTTCTCACTAAGCAAGGAAAAAGTAAAAAAAAACTGTTCATGAAGAGATAGTGGCTGTTTACCATGGTTTCGCAACTTCATTATCAACTGTGCAAAAGTGGTCAAGTGAGTCCAAGAGAGGCAGAGAGAGTATTGAAGAAGACCCCTGCTCCGGCGCCCCGGCTACTGCTTGTACGGGAAAAGGCATCAAAGAAGTCGAAAAACTTGTTCTTCAGGATGCCCGAATAAAGGTGAAAATGATGGCAGAGATCATCAAGCTTTCAACTGCTACCATTCACAACATTTTCTTATGACCATCTTAACCTTTCAAAGGTCAGTGCAAGGTGGGTGCCATGAATGCTCCTAGCGCCTCAGAAAAAAGTGAGAGTCCCATGCTGTAGAGAGCTTTTGGAGATGTGTCGTGCGAACGCGGACGGTGTTATGGATCGAATTGTTACTGGGGACGAAACATGGGTTCACCACTATGACCCTGGAAGCAAACAAGAGTCCATGCAGTGACATAAAAATAGAACAGTCCCCCAGAAGAAGTTCAAAGTCACTCCGTTTGCCGAGAAGCTCATGGCCACAGTTTTTTGGGACCCAAAAGGGAATCTTGCTCATTGAGTACAAAAAAATGGTGAAACCATTAACGCCACATCCTACGGTTCCATTTTGCATATTTCGCGGGAGGAAATTAAAAAGAAAAGACGGGGTAAACTCGCAGCGGGTGTGTTGCTTCTTCATGATAGCGCTCCTGTTCATACGGTGCGAGTTTCCAAGGCTGCTGCGCGAGATTGTGCTTTCGAAGAAATCCAACATAATAATAATAATAATAATAATAATTATTGGCGCTACAGTCCAAAGGGGGACCAGGGCCTAGCTTGCTCATCAACTACTCGTGTTGTGCGCGCTACTGTTCTCTCACGAGTAGAAGGGACCTACAGTTTTTTGCCGACTCCGAACGGCGAAATTTGAGAAGCTTTCTTAGACAGTCATTACTCTTTGAGTGTTGTCAACAGCTCGAAAGAGGTGGTGCCGTAAAAAATTCGAAAAATTGGTGTTGAGCTGGGAATCGAACCTAGACCCTTCGGCGTGTGAGCGTCGCACTCTACCCATTACGCCACGGCGACCACAAGAAATCCAACACCCACCCTATAATCCAGACCTTGTCCCTAGTGAATATTTCCTGTTTCCGGATTTAAAAAAATGTCTTCGAGGAAAAAGATTTTAAATGGGTATTTTGCAGAGAAAGAGGAAATTTATTTTTTTGAGGATTTAAAAAAGCTTATCTCAAGATGTAGCAAATGCATTGATGTTGGAAAAAATAGAAACAATTTAAATTTAATTCGCATTTTCTTTCATATCGATAATAATAATAATTGTTGGCGTGACAGTCCACAGGGGGACCAGGACCTAGCTTGCTCATCAACTACTCGTGCTATCGCGCTACTGTTCTCTTACGAGTAAAAGGGACCTACAGTTTTTTGCCGACTCCGAACGGCGAAGTTTGAGAAGCTTTCTTAGACAGTTATTGCTTATTTTACAGTCAGCAGCTCGAAAGAGGTGGTGCCGTGAAAAATTCGAGGTGCTCAGTCGCGAATCGAACCTAGACCCTTCTGTGTGTGTGCGTCGCACTCTACCCACTACGCCAACGCGCCCTTCATATGGATACCGAGAATATATTGAACGCCCTTCGTTGACCTTGGTCTCCTGTGGACGGTCGCACCATACAATTGTTATTATTATAGTTTAAAGCCAAAAAGATCGAAACACTGGTGCAATATTCGACAATGCTCTTCAGAATAACGTGGCACTATTTTTTACAATTTAAATTTGGTTGCATTTCCGGTAACGGAATCTTTTTAATGACAAGATGCTTTATTTTATTATCTTGTTTATGGGTCTTATGACTGATTTTATAAGGATGAATATGAGCCGCCTGCATGACCATTGGAAAAACTAATCAGCACAAAAGTGACAACGTCGAACATGGTCCTATTATTTTGCACAATGCTGTATATCGGGAACCACAGCAGTCTGAAATGAATCGCTTTCTGGGCTGTTGTTTAGCATGTACTCGCTCCTCCATAATTGGAAAAAACTCCACATTTAGTCCTGAATTTGAGATGCTTGTTCTAAGCAAGCAACGTAACGCAGGCTACGCCATAAAGAAACTATTGGTAAGCGACAGTTCACACCACATTGGCCACAACTACTGAAACCGCTGTCAAAAAACAAGAAATTCCTTCTCGGCATGTTCTCGCTAATAATTAATTTTAGGTGGATGGAAAGATGGACGAAATTAAATCATTCACTTACCGTTACACACAAGAAAAATACCAACCAGCCTTTGATCCACATCTTGGTCGCAAGTCCGGAGTGGGAGTGTTTTTCCTGGGCCATGTAGTACTGTATGCCGACCAGTATTGTGCCGACAATACCGAACGCCACCAGTGTGAGCAGGGAGAACATCTGACAGTCTTCCTTCGAAGAGACAAGCAAAAGGAATTTCTGTACAATCTGGCGTGTTGGGGCAACAAAATTTAATTTAGTCGTGTTTTGGTGTTTTTTTTTTGTCCGTCTGGCTGATACTTGAATCATTTTATTTTTTGTTTGGTTGTTGGATGCTGAAGTCTGCCATTATGTGGCAGATGGGGTAAGAGGTGAGATTTCTTTAAACCGCCTACTGACGTAGCAAGAGGTTTCCGTCTTGGAACTTGACTGAAGATATGTCTCAGTCTCATCAGTTAATCTTCTTCTTCTTGTGATGCTACAGTCCACGGTGGACCTGGGCCTCAACCAACATGCCCCTCTAGCCAGCACGATCTTTCGCCAGCTGGCTCTAGTTGCGCACTTCAAGTGGGTCCTTCTCCACTGGTGTGCGCCACCTTAGGCCGTCCTCTGTTATGTTGTCCCAATGGCTCAGATTCGAGGACACATTGACATCAGTCAATTCAAGCGAAACAGCGTGCTCCCGCCATAAAATGATTTATTGAGATTCACTTTGCTCTCCACAACTACCCGTCACCTCATCAAGATTCACTTTGCTCTCCACAACTACCCGTCACCTCATCAATATGCCGGCGAAATAGCTGCTCATCGTTGACACCCGTTTACAAACAGCCCTGACTTGCAGATAAACTCAAATCAAGCCACCCTCCTACCGCCCATCGAGTAAAAATCCCAAAAGAGGTTTAATTTTACGAGCGGTCTTGCAAGGTGCGAAATCCGCTAATGATTGCCACCCATTTATTATAAATCCAGCAGCGGCTGCCATCTGTTCGGTCGGGCTGTTGAACATTCCCCGCCGGGTTAATTAAAATATGAGAACGCGCAGACATTGCGAATGAAGACAAATTTCAGCAATTATTTATAACCGAATGCAGCCAGGATATGTCATCACGTCGCTCGTAAAGTCGTGTTAATTAACACCGACGCTGGACACTTAACCTGCGCCGCCCACGTTGCAGCCTTCACCGCAACTTATCGTGTTCCGAGGAGCCAACCTCAATTCGATGGAATCCCTTAAACCTTACGCGATAACCGTCCAATTGGTGCATCGTGGTCGGGAAAAGCAATTATTATCCTTCGTCATTACCATCAGCAGTGGCTGTGTCGTTGTCCACGTCGTCATAATCATTTAGTCGCCGTCGCAATGGTTATGCATGTCCGCCGTCGATGTTAATTAGCATAAAAATACGGTATTCCTGCCAGCTGACCGGCGGCGGATGGTGGGGCATTAAACAAATTGATGGGGTGGGTCCTGGTGGCGGCAAAAAAACAGAAATCCAAACTGCACACAAACAGCGCGACTGGTCAGAGACGGAAGGACGCTGAAATATTTGGGGAGAAAAGAGAAACAATCGACTTGCTTACCTGCAGTGCCCGCCGGCTCATCGAGTGCGAGTACCACATACGAAGCGACTGCAAACATGTGTACCTGAAAGTAAACATATTTAAGAGATTAACTGGGAACCAGTGCCGCGGTGTTATTGCAAGTCGTCATTCATGGGCTCAGCCTTGTGCAGGTATGTGTGTGTATGTCGGGTTGGACTGACCCTCACCTAATTAGGTTAGTTCCAAGGGTTTTTCGTGTTTTTTCGTTCATTTTTTAAACTGCCTGTTAATTGCACTGCGTCCCTCTGGGGATTGTTTGTCAGGATGTTTGTTTGCAATCACAGTCGGCATTATATTTTGTGTCGGATCGACTGAACGGCCTAGGTTGACTGAGGGGTGGTTGAGACCAGCTGAATTTAACGGGCGTCTGCTTGATGTTGCGGCCAATCAAGTTGGTAAATACTTGGGTTGAACTGGAGTGCAAGGTGGACTGGAAAGGAAATCAATTTTTTTTTCACCCGTCAAAGGGCTGCGTATTGGGAAGGGACCAATAACGGGGTGGATGGTAGGCACATGCGTCAAGAGGGTGGGAGTTGAAAAATGGGTTGTTTCAACTCCATACTTTTACGAAAGGTTGCAGAGCAATTGAATGAAATTGACAATTGCTTGTGAAATTGAAGTTTGATGTCAAGCGAAAAGAATGTGAGGAGATCCGATTCCCTGCCCTTCCAGTCGTCTTTATTCGACACATGCAAAGAAATTTACGAAAAAAGTTCAATTATCTAGCCAGCAGTGTTTTGGACACGAAATTTTAAGGACTGGAAAGCAGTTAGTTGGACGATGATAGACAAGCATTCCGTCCCCCCGACTTAGACGAGGTGAAGAAAGCAATATCCAAGCTAAAGTCGAACAAAGCTGCTGGAGCGGACAGACTGTCCGCAGAACTATTTAAAGCAGCTGGAGATGACCTGGTTGGGCGCATGCACCAGCTCATCTGTAAGATATGGTCGGAGGAAAGCATGCCCGATGAGTGGAATCTCAGCGTCGTTTTCCCGGTCCACAAAAAAGGAGACCCCTTTGACTGCGCCAACTACAGAGGGATTAGTCTCCTGAACATCGCATACAAGATCCTCTCTGCCGTATTGTGTGAGCGTCTGAAACCATTTGTCCATGACCTGATAGGTCCCTATCAGTGTGGTTTCAGAACAGGGAAGTCCACAATAGACCAGATCTTCACATTACGGCAGATCCTGGAAAAGACCCAAGGAATGCAAATTGACACTCACCACCTATTCGTCGATTTCAAGGCTGCATATGACAGTGTGCATAGAGACGAGCTATACAGTGCCATGTCTAGTTTTGGCATTCCTACCAAACTCGTCATATTGTGTAGGATGACGATGGAGAACTCTCGCTGCTCCGTCAAGGTCGGTACCGAACTCACCGAGACCTTCAATGTCAAAAAAGGTTTTAGACAAGGCAACGCACTGTCATGTGACTTCTTTAACATCATCCTCGAGGAGCGTAACTCACAAGTCAACACCAGAGGCACGATCTTCCAGAAGTCAGATCAATTGTTAGCTTACGCTGATGACATTGACGTGATTGGACGAACACAGCGAGCCGTCAATGAGGCGTTTGCTGGCATTGAAGCGGAAGCGGCAAAAATGGGTCTTGCGGTAAATGAGGGCAAAACGAAGTACATGCTGTCATCAAGGAAGGACACACAACATCGACGTCTCGGACGTAGCGTCACACTAGGCAGCAGAAACTTCGAGGCAGTCAAGAACTTCGTCTACCCTACGGCCCAAAAAGTCTTCGAACCTGAGTCATTGGGACTATGCAACATACCAGGGCCTATGCTAAGTTGGTGCACATAAGTGGAAAAGGACCCCAACCAACTTGGAGTGCGCAACTGGAATCAGCTGGCGAAAGATTGTGCTGTCTGGATTGGCATGTTGGTTCAGTCCACCCCGACTATAGCGCCACAAGAAGAGAAAGAACTGAATGCTGGTGACTTGATTTTGGATTAAAGAAGGTTATCTCCCTTCCGCCATTTTGTCTTTTGAATTTTCCGGCTATGTACATAGCGCTACAGAGCTCGTATCTGGTAATACTATACATAATTTGAAAGGTCTTAACATAACCTACAAAACGAAGCTGTGCATGATTAGTTTTGATATTGCGTTCAACAGTTATAGACGTGTGTAGATGGAGTTCACTGAATCCAAAATAGCGAAAGAGCTATTTTAAAGTTTTCCGTCGTTACAGGCAATTCCGCTTGAGAAACGTTCCATGAGATTAATGGGAGATTAATTTGAGGGATAGTACTCTATCACTTCGAGCCGCTGAGAAATGGTTTCGACGATTCAGAGCCGGTGAAAACGACACCATGGATAAGCCAGACGGCTGAAGACCTGTGACAACGAATACCGATCGAATCATGGAAATCATCGAGTTAGACCGGTATGTGGCATCTCGTGACATCGCCCAAGAGATGGAAGTCAGTCACTAAACCATTTTTAACCATCTGTAGAAGGCTGGTTGCAAAAACAGCTTGATGTTTGGGTGCAGCATGATTTGACGCAAAAAAATCTTCCGGACTGAATCAACCCCTGCTATATGCTGCTGAAACGGAACGAACATTTTTGAAGCAAATGAATGAAGCGGTTACTGGCGACGAAAATTGGTTCAGATACGACAATATCAAGCGAAAACGGTTGTGTTTGAAGTCCCGTGAGTCGTCCCAAACAGTAGCCAAACCGGGATTGACGGCCAGGAAGGTTTTGCTGTGTATTTGGTGGGATCGGAAGAGAATCATCCACTATGAGCTGCTCCCATATGGCCAGGCGCTTAATTCTTCCATGTTCTGCGAACAGGCGATCGACCAGAAGCGTCCAGAATTGGCCAACAGGAAGGGTTTAGTGTTCCACCAGGACAACGACAGACCACACACTTAGTTGGTGACTCGTCAGAAGCTACGGGGACTCGGATGGGAGGCTTTATCACATCCACCACATAGCCTGGACATAGCCACCTGTTCCTGTCTATGGAGAACGCCCTTGGTGGTGTGAAGTTGAACTCAAAAGAGGCTTGTGAAAAGTGGCTGTTCCAGTTCTTCGCAAATACGGATGGGGCTTCTACGAGGGATGTATTATGAAGTTGCCATCTAGATGGAAACAGATTATCGCACAAAACGGCGCATATTTGAGCTAAATCCGATCATTGTAACACTTTTTATGAAGGATTGAATGAAGAGAAAAAAAACGGAAGGAAGATATTTGACAACCGTATACTTTTGGTGAATGAGCTCTTGATCAACTCAGTGAAAATCCGGTGCCGGGGATGAAGCCCGTTTCTAGCTAAATGGATATGTTTGCGGATATATGCGCAATGCGATTAGTTCCAGAACCTACCATTGCAACGATATAGTCTCATTTATGTGCAGGTGAAATCATTTCTTCTGAAATGATGCAAATATTCAACAATGGTAAGGGAATGACCCCAAGCTTTGAGAAACTCCACCACACAGTCTGAGCGAGCTATAACCTGAAACAGACTGCGCTCGGAGCAATGCAATGGACATAACACTGATCTTGTTTAGAACACTTTAATTTATGTTTGGTACGGTTGACTTAACGCGTGTATCGTTGGGCTTACATACACACCAAAGACAACATTTATTTTAGTGCGTATGACCCTTGGTAGTAATAATTATTGGGCATCAGCGTCTATTTTAGAAAACAGCGTAGGTTTTCGTCGTTCGAATTTCGTTTCGAAAATGTCCTTAGTATGACTTATGTACACAACGTGGCTGCCGTAGCGTTGTGGGTAGAGTGCTACGCTCACACGCCGAAGCTCCAGGCTCGATTATCGGCTTTGAATTTTGTCACAATCGCATCTTTATTTTTTTCCAAAAAATTTTAGCAATAATTTTGTTGCCAACTCTATTCTATGCTAAACTTGGTGAACCAGTCTCATTTTCTTTCAAATATCATTCTTTGCAAAAGGTTGGACCAGACTGATGTGCTAGAACTAGACAAAACTGTTTATAGAGAAGACCGTTGACTACATTGCGACAAATAGACATATTCTGTCGAAATAGCTCTAAACAGATCTCAGAATCATAGTTGCGTTGTTGTCTTTGTTTCATTGTTAGCAAACACGGCACCCATCTTGAAAACAGCTTTCATGCACAATTGTTCATGCTTAATAGTGAACACACTGCCTTCTGATTAGTGAGGGGCATAATCGAATGATTTCAACAGTGACCGAAACAAAATCCACAGATGACTGCATTAACTACTAAGTTCTCGCGCTGTTGATACATTAATCGAGTTCTCTTGTGTTAGTAGTTAGAAGCCATGCGAGTGATTAGTAGTCATTCGAGTGATTAGTAGTCATTCGAGTGATTAGTAGTCATTCGAGTGATTAGTAGTCATTCGAGTGATATGTAGTTATTTGAGTGATTAGTAGTCATTCGAGTGATTAGTATTTATTTGACTAATTAGTAGTCATTCGAGTGATTAGTAGTCATTCGAGCGATTGGTAGTCATTTGAGTGATTAGTAGTCATTCGAGTGATTAGTAGTCATGGTAGTCATTCGAGTGATTAGTAGTCGTTCGTGTGATTAGTAGTCATTCGAGTGATTAGTAGTCATTCGAGTGATTAGTAGTCATTCGAGCGATTGCTAGTCATTCGAGTGATTAGTAGTCATTCGAGTGATTAGTAGTCATTCGAGTGATTAGTATTTATTTGACTAATTAGTAGTCATTCGAGTGATTAGTAGTCATTCGAGTGATTAGTAGTCATGGTAGTCATTCGAGTGATTAGTAGTCGTTCGTGTAATTAGTAGTCATTCGAGAGATTAGTAGCCATTCCAGTGATTAGTAGTCATTCGAGCGGTTGTTAGTCATTCGAGTGATTAGTAGTCATTCGAGTGATTAGTAGTCATTCGAGCGGTTGGTAGTCATTCGAGTGATTAGTAGTCATTCGAGCGATTAGTAGTCATTCGAGTGATTAGTAGTCATTCGAGTAATTAGTAGTCATTTGAGTGATTAGTATTTATTTGACTAATTAGTAGTCATTCGAGTGATTGGTAGTCATCGATTAGTAGTTATTCGAGTGATTAGCAGTCATTCGAGTGATTAGTAGCCAATCAAGTGATTAGTAGTCATTCGAATGATTAGTAGTCATTCGAGTGATTAGTAGTCATTCGAGTGATAAGTAGTCATTCGAGCTGTTGGTAGTCATTCGAGTGATAAGTAGTCATTCGAGCTTTTGGTAGTCATTCGAGTGATTGGTAGTCATTCGAGTGATTAGTAGTTATTCGAGCGATTAGTAGTCATTCGAGCGATTGTTAGTCATTCGAGTGATTAGTAGTCATTCGAGTGATTAGTAGTCATTCGAGTGATATGTAGTTATTTGAGTGATTAGTAGTCATTCGAGTGATTAGTATTTATTTGACTAATTAGTAGTCATTCGAGTGATTAGTAGTCATTCGAGTGATTGGTAGTCATTCGAGTGATTAGTAGTTATTCTAGTGATTAGTAGCCATTCGAGTAATCAGTAGTTATTTGAGTGATTAGTAGTCATTCGAGTGATTAGTAGTTATTTGAGTGATTAGTAGTCATTCGAGAGATTAATAGTCATTCGAGTGATTAGTAGTCATTCGAGCGATTGGTAGTCATTCGAGTGATTAGTAGTCATTCGAGTGATTAGTAGTCATTCGAGTGATAAGTAGTCATTCGAGCTGTTGGTAGTCATTCGAGTGATAAGTAGTCATTCGAGCGGTTGGTAGTCATTCGAGTGATTGGTAGTCATTCGAGTGATTAGTAGTTATTCGAGCGGTTAGTAGTCATTCGAGTGATTAGTAGTCATTCGAGTAATTAGTAGTCATTCGTTAGTAGTTATTCGAGCGATTAGTAGTCATTCGAGTGATTGGTAGTCATTCGAGTGATTAGTAGTCATTCGAGTGATTAGTAGTCATTCGAGTGATTAGTAGTCATCCGAGTGATTAGTAGTCATGGTTGTCATTCGAGTGATTAGTAGTCGTTCGTGTGATTAGTAGTTATTTGAGTGATTAGTAGTCATTCGAGTGATTAGTAGTCATTCGAGTGATTAGTATTTATTTGACTAATTAGTAGTCATTCGAGTGATTAGTAGTCATTCGAGTGATTGGTAGTCATTCGAGTGATTAGTAGTTATTCGAGTGATTAGTAGCCATTCGAGTAATCAGTAGTTATTTGAGTGATTAGTAGTCATTCGAGTGATTAGTAGTTATTTGAGTGATTAGTAGTCATTCGAGAGATTAATAGTCATTCGAGTGATTAGTAGTCATTCGAGCGATTGGTAGTCATTCGAGTGATTAGTAGTCATTCGAGTGATTAGTAGTCATTCGAGTGATAAGTAGTCATTCGAGCTGTTGGTAGTCATTCGAGTGATAAGTAGTCATTCGAGCGGTTGGTAGTCATTCGAGTGATTGGTAGTCATTCGAGTGATTAGTAGTTATTCGAGCGGTTAGTAGTCATTCGAGTGATTAGTAGTCATTCGAGTAATTAGTAGTCATTCGTTAGTAGTTATTCGAGCGATTAGTAGTCATTCGAGTGATTGGTAGTCATTCGAGTGATTAGTAGTCATTCGAGTGATTAGTAGTCATTCGAGTGATTAGTAGTCATCCGAGTGATTAGTAGTAAAGGTAGTCATTCGAGTGATTAGTAGTCGTTCGTGTGATTAGTAGTTATTTGAGTGATTAGTAGTCATTCGAGTGATTAGTAGTCAGTCTAGAGATTAGTAGTCATTCGTGTGATTAGTAGTCATTCGAATGATTAGTAGTCATTCGAGTGATTAGTAGTTATTCGAGTGATTAGTAGTTATTTGAGTGATTAGTAGTCATTCGAGTGATTAGTAGTTATTCGAGCGATTAGTAGTCATTCGAGTGATTGGTAGTCATTCGAGTGATTAGTAGTTATTCGAGTGATTAGTAGCCATTCGAGTGATTAGTAGTTATTTGAGTGATTAGTAGTCATTCGAGTGATTAGTAGTTATTCGAGCGATTAGTAGTCATTCGAGTGATTGGTAGTCATTCGAGTGATTAGTAGTCATTCGAGTGATTAGTAGTCATTCGAGTGATTAGTAGTCATTCGAGTGATTATTAGTCATTCGAGTGATTAGTAGTCATGGTAGTCATTCGAGTGATTAGTAGTCGTTCGTGTGATTAGTAGTTATTTGAGCGATTGGTAGTCATTCGAGCAATTGGTAGTTAAGTAGATTGAGAATCGAGATATTCTCGAAATGTTGTAATATTCAATTCATATTACAGATATCATTCGAATGCGCCCATCATTACTTCTGAAATGTTTAAGGTGTCAGCTATCTCCCTCAATTTCACTTTGCGGTTTCCCGAATCGATTTTGTTCAGTTTTTTGACGTTCACGTTTTTGACGTTTCAGGTGTAGCAACCTCAATTAGCATTTCAGAGCGTTCAGCATTGTTGGTGTCTGTACGGACACGTTTAAAGTCAGCATACCATCGACCAGCAGTTGTTTTTTGATGGAGCAAGCTCCCTGTAACACTTTTTAAGCCATTTTTGAGCTTGCACGGTATATTTTTCCAACACGAAGCAGTGTTTACTCAACAAACGGAGCTCTGGTTTTTCCATTGTTTTAGAAATCGCAAGAGTAACGTCACTTTAAGCACTGTAACTTGTAACCTAATAATCAGATTCAAGACATTTGGATATGTATCATAAATGTTTGTGCTTCCGAAAAATATTAGATGGATTTTTTGTTAGCGGCTTGTTGAGTGATGTGCTTTGTGGTCTTACCCCACCCGACCTAGCTTTTTTCGAATTCTGTAATTTTGGACAGGAGGTCAACGATTCGGGTATTTTAATGAAATCAAGAATTAGTTATTGGGTCGATGGCACAGAGGGCTCCTATTTTAGAAATCGTATTCAGAAGTTACCAGAGAAATTGGAAATAGTCGTCTTCCTTGACAGATAAAAATTTGATTAATGCAAGTTAACACTTCGATCCCACTCTAAAATACACTGGACCAACAATACAATCTGGGCTTCATAAACATTATGGTTTATGACCCAAGCGATCCCAAAATCCGAGAAACCACTTGAATGTCGGAATGATTTTCACACATGTGCATCGGTTCACATTTCAACCCCCACATCACATCAGATTAAGAATACCGAGGTGACTAACTCCGAGCAGCATCCTACATAAAGTAATCGAGAACCGGACGTCGAACGGTCCTGTAGTAGGGGCACACGATTTTACCATGCCAATGGACCAGATTAAATGGAGTTGTCATTCAACATGTACAAAATATCGTTGTCAATAGGTAAATGTCATACAGTTTCAGTTCAACTGATACAAGAAGTTTAAGCTTCGGTTTCAAATTTGTGTGTTTTATGCTGCATTGTAAATGAAACCTCAAATTGAATCACTCACTAATTTTAAGTGCCAGAAAGCAAGCCACAAAAAGTTTGAATTCAATCATATGATTGGGAAACTGTTCAGAAAGGGCAGCCGTTCAAGAGGAGCCACAATCGTTTGCCATCATTATCAGTGACCGACTCGGTAACGACCTTAAACTTACAAAATTCTTCTCAAACTAATCGAAAACCACTTGGGTGAGACTATTACAATAATAATTGGGTGGCGCTACAGTCCATAGGAGGATATACCAGATATACAGGTATAAAGTGAGCGTCAAGATACAAATGTCTCGATAGGGAACATTGATGTAAAAAAATATTAAGTATACATCAAGTCATTTAATAGACAACATCATATTTGTTCATCGTGTAAAAAATATCGAATTTTGTACCAGAAAGTGATGATTTGCGGATAGCATTAGTTTTCTGTTTTCATTTGAAGAAAAGTGCTACAGAGTCGCATTAAATGCTTGTCAAGGTATATCATGCTCTATCAGAAGCAACATGCAAAAGATGGTTTCAACGGTTCAGAAATAATGACTTTGATGTGAAAAATGAAGAACGTGGAACACCACCAAAAAAGTTTTAAGACCCCGAATCGCCAACGATATTGGATGGAGACGACACTTTGAGTCAAAAGCAAATGGCAGCAATGTTAAATATAGCACAACAAACAATTTCTGACCGTTTAAAAGATATGGGAAAGATCCAAAAGTGTGGAAAATGGGTGCCACATGAATTGAATGAAAGACAGATGGAAAACCGAAAAAAACACTTGTGAAATTTTGCTCCAAAGACACGAAAGAAAATCGGTTTTGCATCGGAGTGTTACTGGCGATAAAAAATGGATTTATTTTAAAAATCCTAAACAGGAAAAATCATGGGTTAATCTGGGACAACCATCAACATCGACTGCAAAACCAGATCGATTCGGCAAGAAGACAATGCTGTGTGTTTGGTGAGACCAGAAAGGTGTGCTATACCACGAGCTCCTAAAACCTGGTGAAACCGTTAATGCTCCGGTACCGACAACAAGTGATCAATTTGAACCATGCATTGATCGAGAAACGACCAGAACGGGCCAGAAGACACGGCTAGGTAATTTTGCTCCATGACCATTTGCACCTGCACACAAAGCAAAACCGGTTCAGGATACAATCAAAGCACTTGACTGGGAGCACCTACCCCACCCGCCGTATTCACCAGACTTGGCTCCTTCCGACTTCCATTTGCTTTCATCGATGGGACACGCATTGGCTGAGCAGCGCTTTGATTCCTACGAGGAGGTCGAAAATTGGGTGTCTGATTGGTTTGCTTTAAAAGACGAACAATTTTATTGGCGTGGTATTCACAAATTGTCAGAAAGGTGGTCAAAATGTGTTGAAAACAATGGCCAATACTTTGAATTAAATGTTTTTACTCCCATTAATAATTAGTGTTTTATTTTGAAAAAAAACGCTCATTTCATATATACCTGGTAGGCCTAGCTTGCTCATCACACTGTTTATGGCACCCTGGACAACATCCTTTTACCGCAACACAACGAAGCCGGGGTTCAAGCACTAAAAATACATAATGCACATCACAGCTGATCGAACGTGACAACAACAGATCATATCAGATTGCGGCTTTATCCGGAGAGGTGTTCAAAACCAATCTCGGGATTTGTGATCCCGTCAAAAGTCGAGCTTGGAATTTTGGAGAGCGACAAAACAAGCAAACAAGCAAGTCAGTCAAAACTCATGGTTGGAACAAGAAAGACCTGTTTTAAATAAATAAACAAGAAAAATTACAAAAGGGGTTTTAATCAATGTTATAACTCACGCTACTATCTGTTTTCACGAGTAGAAGAGAATTTCTCGTACAGTTTTTTGCCGACTCCGAACGGCGAAGTTAAAAAAGCTTTTTCTTGGACAATTAGTATTCTTTGAGTGTTTTCAGCAGCTCGAAGGAGGTTGTGGGGTGAAAAATTCGAGGTGTTCAGCCGGGCATCGAATGAAGTGTGAGAATCGCCCTCTACCCACTACGCCACTGCGGCCAGACTATGGTTTTCATAAATATTGTCAAAAGATCTCCTTTCACATACAACACCAGCTGACAATGTTCATACCACCGTCTTAGCAGACACTTAATCGAGAAGACTTCCCCATTGCAGTCGTTTGCAGGAACTGAAAAGTGTTCACAAAAACACGCATATCGGGTCTAAGGCAGAAGGCAGTTATAGGGCCTGTGGCTGTAGGGTCGATCACTCGCCTGCTGCACCCTATGAGGCGTGAATCCTTCTGAATTTCTGAGAACACCCATAAACGTACAAAGCGTTTATAAAAAGCCAGATTGGTGTCAGCATAGAACCGTAGGTCTTCCTACTCGGCAGAGAACACCAGCATGCACGACACAAGATGTTACGGCGACAGCTAAGCTCTAGTCCCTTGTGGATAATGTCGTTACGCAGTTGAGAGAGTTCACAACGACTTCATGTAGGTTTCTAAATAAAAACGAAAATGATGCACTGAATAGTCTTCTCGTGGACTCAAAATCAGTCCACAGAATTTTCCTTTCAATTTGAGTTTTCTGGTCTGTACCATCATTTCTTTGCCCAAATGAGCACCTCAAAGGTACCGGGAATTTTTATGATTCAAAAAGCAGCCGGTGAAAATCTGCGGTGTTTTCATCTGGAACTTCATTCTTTTCACAAGAGCGCTCAATTAGGGAATTCTGCGAACGCAAACATATCTCAAAGCAAATTGGGTCTTCTGAATATCAGTCAAGAGTCCAAAATTTGGTACAGACGCCTGTCAAACGGCAAAGCAACTTCCGCCTTTGCAGAACCGCTCAAGTGCTTATTATATTCCCCAAGGGCCCAGAACACCACAATACTCGGAATCCCACCGCCGTATGTAGACCGCCCCGCTCTCGTGTTTCCTTGGTGCAAAAGGCGAGCGAAGAAGGAGCACACAACTCAACATTTGCAATGTGTGTTGGCCAAGTGAATGACTGGGCAACTTAGGAAAGCTTGTAATCCGTGCCATTAGATCCGACCAGGAGGCAATGGCCAAGCCGACGAAGGGGGTTGCACTGCAACCCTTGTGTACATCACTTGTAAGAGCACATTTCGTAAATTGCCTCGTTGAAAACAATTTTTCAGCTCATTTGCTGCGCTGTAACCCCGAGCGCTTTTTCCGCAAAATGAAACACAATCATAACTTGTTTTGTTCTGGTGTTCTCTCTCTTATCCTTGCCTCTCAGTCTTTCATCCCACTCCGTGCTGGGGCTGAAAATACTCAGCCAGTGAAGGGGGCATTGTGGTGGTGGCGTGTCGTCGCTTTTGTTTTTGGTGCGCTTTTGCTCGGGACTCGTCTGCTGCGCCTTGCGTGTGCTTGTATGGGGTAAATGAGTTTTTCGATTTGATTTTTGCCCGTCGCGCGAGGGAGGGTCACGACAGGAAGTGCTAATGCTGCCGTTGCTCTGGCTGGGGCGATGTGCAGTATGCGGAGACCTTCGGAGAGATGTGTGTCTGCTGGGGTCCGGCGGCATGTTGCTCACAGTGTCCGTCGGGTGGTAAACGATTATAGTTAGTGCTTGCCACATATTGTTCTTTTAAGATAACCGTTTGTCTGCAAAACAGACGCATGGGCGGATGGAGATGGCGTGTAGATTAAAGACTTTTGAACCGGATCGGACGAATTGGAACTTAGCGGGGTAAGGGGCAACGGCAAGTGGTCGTCTTTCGGAGCACAATTAGACTCAAGATGGGACCATTCACGGAAGCGATATTGGTGTAAACGTCGGAGCCCAGACAGGCCATCGCAGTCGCAACTAAGTCTCCCGGAAACTCAGTCAGAACTCGACGCTGCCTGCACAAACGATTGAAAAAGGCTGCAAACATTGTCAATAAGCCATCAAATGAGCTGCCACTGATGTGCTGGGTTCCACGTCACCACCTTGAAAGAGTCCATGGCTTGACGACGTTTATTAGGCAACGCTTCACTAAACAACGACAGCTATTCGTGAGCTCTGCGAACAAAGAAGAAGGAAAGAAGACTGGTTTCTTAAAAGAATAGCATGGGAAGCGGTCGCTCGAATAGGTGGAAAGGCGTTCTGGAGGAGACAAATTTCGCATAGAAACCTACCGGGATCACAATGGACAGCTGATAATAGAGCCCCCTTGGGTGCTGAGAATACGGACTGCTTAAGAGCTATAACGGCCAAAGTCCGCTTGTAAGGCAGAATATTCTATTCAATTTAGTGATGATAGACAAGAATTTAGTCTCATGACATAGACGAGGGTAAAACATCGAGACACAATTTGAACAAAGCTACTCAAGTAGATTGTCTGGCCGCAGAGTTCTTTAAAGAAGCTGGAGATGATCTGGTTTGGCGTATGCACTAGCTCATAAGTCAAACATGGTCGGAGGAAAGTATGCTCCATGGGTGGAATTTCAGCGTCGAAAGGCTAGCCCCTTGTCTGTGCCAAGTCTCGGGGGACCAGTCTTCTTAACATCGCATGCAAGATTCTCCCTGCCGTATTGTGTAAGAGTCTGAAACCGTTTTTCCTCAACCTGACAGATTTCTATCAGAGTGGTTTCAGGCTAGGGAAATCCACAATAGACTAGATCTTTACTTAATGGCAGATCCAGAAAAAGACGTAAGAAGTCTTCGATCGACACTCACCACCTATTTGTCGATTTTAAGACCGCATATGACAGTATGTATAGGGACGAGATACACAGTCATGCCTAATTCTGGTATTTCTACCAAAATCGTCAGATTGTAAAGGATGATGATGGAAGATTCGCTGCTCCGTCAAGGTCTGTAACGAACTCACTGAAACCTTCAATGTCGGAAAAGGTTTTGAGATTTTTTATGACTTCTTCAACATCGTTCTTGAGAAGATCGTGCGTAACTCACAAATCAACTCCAGATTTGTTAGTTGATCAACTCAAATCAATGTAAGGGCATAACACCTACACTGATTTTTGTTGTGAAGTCGTAGCAAGGATTTACACTTCTATATTCTGCGTTGACCAACTGCGTGGTCGGAGGTGGTTTACTTAATGTCTGTGATTGATGTGAGAGGGCAATTAGGGGCTGATGTGAGCAACGTTCGTGGGCTAAGAGCAAATCTCTTTGCTGTGTAAGTTCGCCTCTCCCGCTTTAAACCAGCTCTCTTGGAACTAAGTGAAACACAGGTTGGTGAGAATACCGACTTGACGGATTTGAATCTGGGTGGATATAGCCTAGTACCTTTGTTTTTCGCACATCGCGGGCTCGCCATTTGTGTGCATGGTGATGTTGCTTACCAACTTTAACCACAATACGGCCACTGTTCTAATCCGGAATTAAATTTCCAGTGGCTAATACTCCATGCCCGTAAGCGGTTCATCCACTTCATTCATAGAAGTCCAAACCCGTATAGCAACTTTCAATGGGTTTGATGCGCTAACCGACTCCATCACAAGAATTGTATCCCCGTATCCTCGCACTGAAATCGCTATTGCGGACGATTTTAATGTTCACAATTCTGCTTGGTTTCGACATGCAGGGCAGCCAACATCCGAAGAAAGGTATGTTGAAATCTTTGCTGAGGCAAACAATTTGATCCAGCTTGTGAATGAGCCAACATGAATAATTGGATAATTGGATTGGATTGGATTGGATTGGATTGGATTGGACCTATTTTTCACATCTCATCCTGAGAAATACTCAATTGACATACTGTCGCCTCTAGGCTCGTCAGACCATTTACCATATTGGTATCAGCCAATTTCCCATACTCACCCTAATCAGTTAGAGCACAAATCCCTAAAAGAGCAGTATGACTCTACGCCAATTGGAGCAGTCTTAAGAACTTCTTTAAGGATTTTAACTGGTAGCTATGCTTCCTCGATAGTGACGTGGATGCAGCTGCTGATATGATTACAAAAATAATTTTGTCAAGTATGAAATCCTTCATTTCGCGCAGAGTGAAGAGTATCAAACCGAAGACAAACGCGTGGTACGACTCGAGCTGCAAAGAACCTTGTAGGTTGACAGAAATAAGCTCCCGGCATTTCAAAGCCAACCCTTCTGAGGAAAACCGGAAGAAAATCAAAGGAACCGGAAATGATAGCAATACGTTAATCCGACGTGTAAAATTCGCCTTTGATCAAAATTTGATACAAAAGTTAATTCATTTCCCCAAAAGCAGCAAAAACTTTTGGTCATTTGTAAAAAAAACATTAAACATCCCGCCTCGTCTTCAATTTCAACGCTCATTTTCAATGACATTCCAGCTGTCACCTCTTTGAACAAAGAAAATCTGTTAGCTGCACATTTTGCAGCCAGCTCAATGCTTCCAGATTGCGGTTTGTCAGCGCCTGTACTTGAGAGCGTAAATTTTTCCATGGGACAAGACCATCTTCGAACTCATACAGTTGCAAGAAGACTTCAAGATCTAATAATAATAATAATAATAATTATTATTGGCGCGACAGTCCACAGGAGGACCAGGGCCTAGCTTGCTCATCAACTATTCGTGTTGTACGCGCTACTGTTCCCTTGCGAGTGGAAGAGACCTACAATTTTTTGCCGAATCCGAACGGTGAAGTTTGAGAAGCTTTCTTAGACAGTTTCTACTCCAGGATCTAAACGTCCACAAATTCGCTGGCCCGGATGCTATCCCCCCGGTCTTCTATACTGGTAAAACCACTGCGTACTCTTTTCCATTTGACCTACTCTTTGGGGTTCTTTCCGAGTAAGTGGAAAATAGCAATTGTCCAGCCCGTCCCTATAAAGGGCGAACCATCATCATCCACCTTCTAGCGACCCATAGCACTTACACCCCTACTTTCTAAGGTCATGGAAACGCTGATAAATCGTCAGCTTATAAAATATCTTTAACCCCGCAAACTTATTATGTTGCTTCCGTAAGCAACAAGTCCACTGGTGATTTGATTGCTTATCTCACCGAAAAATGGAACCAATCTTTGCACAACGTAGGAGAAAGCAGGATCAATGCACTTGATATTTCATTTGACAGAGTCTGGCATCAGCTTCTCTTGTGGAAAATGCGTGCTTTTGGCGTCGATGAATCTCTTCTTCAATGGATTAGAAATTACCTTTCGAACCTTTCAATACAAGATGTATTGGGCGGGTTCAAATCTGACATTCACCATATTAATGCTGGTGTTCCCCAGGGCTCCGCTTTGTCTCCGACATTCTTCCTCATTTTTATAAATGTACTCCTGTCTGTCACTTCTTATCCAATTCACTCCTTCGCTGATGACAGTACCCTCAACTTTCCATATTCGTTCCTCGGCTCTCGTCCCTCCTCTTCGGCCATAGACTTGGAACGGCAGCGTATGTTAAGCTCATTAAATTCCAATCTGACAGCATAATTGATTGGGGAAATAAGAATAGAGTGGAATTTAATGCTTCCAGAACTCAGTGGTGGGTATCGTCTTAAGCTTTTTCAAAATAACCAGCCATTATTTATGAATGGCTCCTGCGTTGTTGAAACCAAACGCATTTCCATCCTCGGCATGTCTATCAACTCAACACTAAGTTATAACTATCACATATTGGAAGTCGCCCAAAAATGGAGCGAAATGTCTAGGTTTCTCAAAGCGCTGTAGGAAATATTTCCCCCTTTTGACTTAGCAACACTATGTAAGGCGTGCATCCGCCAAAAACTTGAGTATAACGCTCCAATCTGGTCTGGCGCGCCTAAGACCACTCTGCACCCAATAGACTCCAACAGCGAGCGATACAACTTATTAGTAACAATAATGCGGCGAAGTCAATCGACTCCCTACAACATCGACAAAATGTTGAGTCTCTCGAATGAGTTAGCCAGCTGCATTCCTCCCCTTCAAGAAATCACGCGCAATACCCGCCTTGATTGGAATGCTCGACCGTTCACCATTAAGCCCACCTTCAGACGTACAATTAAGATTAGAGACTCATTCTTTAGCCGCACCACATGAATATGGAATGCACTTTCCGGCCCAAGTTTTTCCCCCATTATAATCCAGAGGTTTTCAAAACCATCGGTACCTCATTTTAGTCCTTTCCTCTACACATTTGGCCAGTGCTGGGACTCAATTCTGCTCACTTAAGGGTACAAACAATCCCTCATTTATGAAAAAAAACAATGTATTACTGAAAACCAGTTCCAAGTTAACAACGACAATCTGCATAGTCGTTGCGCGGCACGGAACCGTCTCAGAAATCCGTGATAATGGCTCAATTGAAGCCCCACTCACTGCGCATGTACTACGCCATGTATGGGTACGTTTTCGCCATACAAGCACCGCTGTCAGAGTGTCATGTTCCCAAAATTCGACACGGTTCCCCACGGAACAGGACTTCCGGGCGAGGTTGGTCAAAGCAATCGTTGCCCAACCGAGAAGTGTGTTTCAGATTCCGCCGGTCAATTAAATTCAATATGCGACGTCGTTCTTAAAATGCGTTCGTGTGCAACTTAAAAGCTATAGAGTGTGCTTTGTTGTCGCCAAGACGTTGAGGTGCCTTACACTCAGCACGGTGAAGTGACTTCCGAGTGCTTGGGTTCGTAAGTGACCTGTTTTGATAGCGCTCAAGTGAATTCGTGTTACACCACATGGCGAGGCTTATTGATTGAGTGGAACTGCACTCCTGATGGTTCAGTAGAAAGACAGGGACGTGAAAGCGGATTTGCACGGTCTCTGTAGCGAAAAGAAAACCGAAGATAACCTACGTTGGTCGAATTTAAGGTGAAGTTGCAATTCTTGAAATGTAGGAGGACCTCTCCGGTCCAGAGCGGATGCACTCGATGTTTATTTAAATTGGCACACACTCGACGAACTTTCTCACAACCGAATGTTCGCATTCTCAAAGTAAGCTTCAGAAATAGCACATACACCACGCCAAGTAAGACAGATACTTGCAAACATGTCAGTTTTGGCTTAAATCATGACTATCCCCAAGCACAGTTTATAAATTGCTAGCAAATTGAATTGCCTTGAAGATCAACAAGAAGCTGAGAAGCCCATATACAGGGATGTGAGACCTCCTCCATATCCGGTCTTATAAGGGTACAAATAATCCCCTTAGCGCACACCAATCAAAAAAAAAACAGAACAAAAAAACGTGCATGCAGCTCATTAGTCAGATATGGTCAGAGGAATGCACGCCCGATGGGTGTAATTTCAGCGTTGTTTGCCCGGTCCACAGGAAGGGAGACCCCTTTTATTGCGCCAATTATCGAAGGATCAGTCTTCTTAACATCGCTTACAATATGCTCTCTGCCGTATTATGTGAGCGCCTGAGACCGTTTGTCTATAACCTGATACGTTCCTATCAGTGTGGTTTCAGGGCAGAGAAGTCCACGATAGTCCAGATTTTCACTTTACGGCAGATCCTGGAAAAGAATTGAGAAGAGCAGGTCGACACTCACGACCTAAAACGTGCCATGTCTAGTTGTGGCATTCCTACCAAGCTCGTCAGATTGTGTAGGATGACGATGGAGAACTCCCGCTGCTGCGTGAATGTCGGTAACGAACTCGCCGAGACCTTCAATGTCAAAAAAGGTTTTGGGCAATGGCACTGTCATGTGACTTCTTCAACAAAATTTTCGAGAAGATCACGCGGAACTGACAAGTCAACACCAGTGACACGATCTTCCAGAAGTCAGTTCAATTGCTGACTTACGCTGATGACATTGACGTGATTGGACGAACACGGCGAGCCGTCAATGCGGCGTTTGCAGGCATTGAAGCGGAAGCGGCGAAAAGGGGTCTGCTGGTTAATGAGGGCAAAACAAATTACATGCTGTCGTCAAAGATGGGCACACAACATCGACGTGTATACTCGTACAAGACTGCGATTCGAAGTAATCAAGGACAATGTGAATATTGACAACAACATCGGTAACGAAATTAAATGCAGATTCACCCTTGCCGAGTGCCACTTTTTGACTCAAGAGACAGTTAAGTTATAGAGCCCCGTCTCAAGCTGGCTTTGTACAATAGCTTCTTTGAGTCCTGCTTGATCATGTCCAGCCCGATAAGATGAAGAAGCCCTTAGTCTTTTCGAGAGAAAAGTTTTGCGGATGATTTTTTGTCCTGTTTGTGTTAAGATTCAACGTCGAACTCTATGGGCTACTTAGCAGTATGCGCCTAGTCATTAGTCTTTGGCTACAACGCTTAAGATGGCTAGGCCATTTAGAGCGTATGACCACAACAGCTCCGGCACTAAAGTTTGCGAACCTAAGTCATTGGGACAACGCTACAGAGTACGGCCTCGACTAAGGTGGCGCACATAAGTGGAGAAGGACCTCACCTAACTTAGAGTGCAGAACTGTACGCAGCTGGCGAAAGATGGTGCTGGCTGGAGAGGTATGTTGGTTGAGGCCCAGGTCCACCCCGGACTGTATCACCACAAGAAGAAGAAGTAGAAGAATATAATCTTGGGAACAGAAAAAGTCGTGGTCGCCGTGGCGTTGTGGGTAGAGTGCGACGCTCACACGCCGAAGGGTCTAGGTTCAATTCCCAGCTCAACACCAATTTTTCGAATTTTTCATGGCACCACCTCTTTCGAGCTGCTGACAACACTCAAAGAGTAATAACTGTCTAAGAAAGCTTCTCACATCTCGCCGTTCGGAGTCGGCAAAAAACTGTAGGTCCCTTCTACTCGTGAGAGAACAGTAGCGCGCACAACACGAGTAGTTGATGAGCAAGTTAGGCCCTGGTCCCCCTTCGGACTGTAGCGCCAAAAATAATTAAAATTATAACAGAAAAAGTCGATGAAAGTTGGCGCACACAAGTGGAGAAGGACCTTAACGAAATTGAAATATGCAATTAGAGGCAGCTGGCGAGAGGTCTCCTTGTCTATTGAGGCATGCTGGCTGGCTCCCAGGTCCAGTCCAGATGACACTTAAAAATTAAGCAGAAAGTAGCGCTTCTGGCCAGAAATTGGTAACCCAGGACTGAGTCACCGTACACTGTCCTATCGTCACAAGCACAGCGCCAGGATATTAAGCACAGGTTCGGCTGTAGAAGGACCTTCAACGAAGAGTAGATTAAGTTTGGATTTTTTTTTCTATTGATGGGCAAACTGTTAGCAGAGCGGTCTATTGAGGCCTAGTCGCAGAATAAAAACTTATATTTTACTAGAGAATACACGTTACACAAAATAATTGTAATAAAAGCAAAAACAAGTTCAAAAGGAGCAAAGCACTCTTCAATGACTAATTTTCCGTGACGGTTTGTGCCAGTAAGAAATATGATCCCCATGGAGGGGCCTACGACAACGGCTTTTTAGCAGGAATCCCGAATGCAAAATGTCTCCTCTCTTAGAGAGGGAAGCGCTCTCCGTGCACAAGAATATCCCATCTCCAGACGATGACAATTATTCAGCTTACAGCAACTTTCGCTGAAGGCTTCATTCAAGTCATTTAGCGACTTCTAAGTAATTGTGTCAGTTGCAGAAGAAGTTCCCATCAGAAAACCTTTCAAATCAGGAACGCTCATCAAAAGTGAAATGAAGCACATTCTGAAGAAAGGAACTCCCCAGAGAGCGGTGTGAGTTGTTGAATGGCTGAAACGTTCTGAATTACCTCAGTGTTTGAATGGTATGATATCGAAATTGGCACAGTTCACAAGTTGTTTTCCCCGAAGTGCTTATCCAATGCTCCAGACAGTAAACGTGTACGTAGGTGAGCGATCCTTTGCACAGACATGGTGACACTAACCTGAAAATGAGAAAGATAATCAATGAGAATGTGGGGAAGCTCCTGTGGTGAGAACTTAATTGAGTCTGCTGAGCCACTTTATGATGTCCTTGTGGGATTATCTTTGACATCTTGAGATCCATTTGAAAGGGTATTAAGGAATTTATTATCACAAAAGGGGCGGTATGGGAGAGATGAGAAAGTCATGAGAATGGTTTGGTTTCAAGGAATTATGAAAACATTAGAAATGGGGTAGAGAAGCATAGTAGCAATAGTTTTGTTCCTGAAGGAGCACTCAGGTGCTAGCTCTCTAAAAGGAATGTTGGTGGTAGGGCCTATAATGATTTTGTAAAAGGCAGAATCTTTGATTTAATTTCGGGCAGCAGGCTGACTTGTAAAAAGAAGCTCTTAGCTGGTAGCAGCTACTTCCTAGGCGTCACATGCTTTGTAATCTCATTTCATGCAGTTCCTTCAGAAAGAGAAAAACAAAGAACTGGGATAAGCAAGTGACTGCTTAAAAGGAACTCGTATAAATATCGTGGACTTAGCCAAAATGAAGTCAGGGCAATGGTTAGTGAGGGGGTATACCAGGTCTACCCGTATGAAGTGAGCGCTAAGATACAAATGTATTGATAGGGAACATTTGTTGTGAACGAGAACTTATTTTTTTTGTTTGTTTGCTATGAAATCCGTGGAAAATACATAGTATACATCAAGTCATTGAACAGGCAACATCATATTTTTTCATCGTGTTAAAAATGACGAATTTCGTACCAGAAAGTGATGATTTGCGGAAAGCATTAATTTTTTGTTTTCATTTGAAGAAAAGTGCTGCAGAGTCGCATCGAATGCTTGTCGAGGCATATGGTGATCATGCTCTATCAGAAGCAACATGCAAAAGATGGTTTCAACGGTTCAGAAATAATGATTTTGATGTAAGAAATGCACAACCTGGAAGACCACCAAAAAAGTTTGAAGAAGCTGAATTACAAACGATATTGGATGGAGATGACACTTTGAGCCAAAAGTAGATTTCAGCAATGTTAAATGTTGCACAGCAAACAATTTCTGACCGTTTAAAAGCTGTGGGAAAGATCCAAAAGTGTGGAAAATGGGTGCCACATGAATTGAATGAACGACAGATGGAAAACCGAAAAAACACTTGTGAAATTTTGCTTCAAAGACACGAAAGAAAATCGGTTTTGCATCGGATTGTTACTGGCGATGAAAAATGGATTTATTTTAAGAATCCTCAACGGAAAAAGTTATCGGTTAATCTGGGACAACCATCAACATCGACTGCAGAACTAGATCGATTCGGCAAAAAGACAATGCTGTGTGTTTGGTGGGACCAGAAAGGCTTACTGTACCACGAGATCCTAAAACATGGTGCAACCGCTAATACTGATCGCTACCGACAACAAGTGATCAATTTGAACCATGCATTGATCTAGAAATGACCAGAATGCGACAGAAGACACGGCAAGGTCTTCATGACAATGCACCTGCACACAAAGCAAAACCGGTTCAGGATACAATCAAAGCACTTGGCTGGGAGCAGCTACCACCAGACTTGGCTACTTCCGACTACTATTTGTTTTCATCAATGGAACACGCATTGGCTGAGCAGCACTTTGATTCCTACGAGGAGGTCGAAAATGTAGTGTCTGATTGGTTTGCGAACAATTTTATTGGCGTGGTATTCACAAATTGTCAGAAAGGTGGTCAAAATATGTAGAAAACAATGGCCAATACTTTGAATTAAATGTTTTTACTTTTCCATTAATAATTAGTGTTTTATTTTCAAAAAATTTCATACTGGTATACCTAGGAGTGATGAAGATTTGCCCATTGACCCAACCCTCAATAAGTCCCAGGATTAACTAACAAAAACACATTTAATATTTGTTTTTTGTTGTTTTTGTGGCCACCGTGGCGTAGTGTAGGTAGAGTGCGACGCTCACACGCAGAAGGGTCCGGGTTCGATTCCCGGCTGAAAACCAATTTTTCGAATTTTTCACGGCACCCCCTCTTTCGACCTGCTGACAGCACTCAAAGAGTAATAACTGTCTAAGAAAGCTTCTCAAATTTCGACGTTCGGATTCGGCAAAAAATTGTAGGTCCCTTCTACTCGCGTGAGAGAACAGTAGCGCGCACAACACGAGTATTTGATGAGCAAGCTAAGCTCTGGTCACCTTGTGGGCTGTCGCTCCAACATTTATCATTATTATTATAGAATCCGGGCAGCGGGTTGTGCACGTTGTGATAATTAAGTAGTCTTGCAAAATTAATCACAAAACGATCGAGGCGACTCAACACGAGGATGGCTGAGTTTGTGCTTTTGCAATACATCCCAACTGACTTCGATATGCAACTTGGAAATGCTTTCCTTCGAAACTGCTCAAATTATGACAGTTGACGTATCACGTAGTTGTCTATAGGCCTTTTAAGTTTCTCAGTCATTTCGAAAACAAAAATTTATTCGATGTAAAATTTAGACATGATCCCTTCCTTTTTAAAACCACACGAAGCTACCGTCAGAGCCTTCCAGAACCTGAAGGCCGAAGGTCCAAGTTCGATTTCCGGTTGAACAGCTCGAATTTTTCACGGCACCACTTCTTTCGTACTGTTGACAACACTGAAAGAACAATAACTGTCTGAGAAAGATTCCACTCCGTGTGGAGAAGGCAAAAAACTGTGACAGAACAGAAGCGCGCACAACACGGGTAGTTGATGAGCAAGCTAGGCTCTGGTCCTCCTGTGAACTTTCGCGTCATACAATTATTATTTAAATATTTGGACCTAGAGCTAAACCTCTTAAATCAAACATAAATCATGCTGCGATTGGTTGTGTCAAATATAAGAACAACGTAACCTTCTATGCGCGAAAGTTTACATTTACATTTAAATGTAACAGGTAGCTTGACTGGATGCCTAAATTTTACTAAGCGTCTTACCTAAAAACAACGCTCACTGACATTTTGTATTCACACAACAACCTAGCCCATCCATATCCAATCACTCCTTTAACACATCACACCGCTAGCTCAACCGTTGTGCCGGAGTGTTTATCTTTTCAAACTGAACTCAGTTCTTAGCCCTCCTCGACTCGAAACATAAATATGTAAAACAATTAGCTGATTGTTTGCTTTTAATCTGATCGGCTGTGTATTTAAATAGCCAGCTGCTATTCCGGTTGAAGCCTAAATATAATTACTATCCGTCTCCATTCCCGTCCCTCGCACATGTCCATTCGCACTCGACAATTTACTGTTGGTGGCTAAGCTCAGCAGGTTTCGGCAGATCCACCAAATCGTGCTGGGACTCTGGTTTGCTGAAGGACGAATCTCTCACCCACCGCGTGTAATTAGGTTAAGTGAATCAATAAATAACAGGAACTGGCTTTTCCCAAGGTCTATATCGCAGCAGCTCGTGCGCGCAAACCAAAACAAAAACACACAAAAAAAAAAAACAAAATCGCTTTCAACTAATGAACCAAAATATGAACATTTTCGCAAAATTTTAATCCTCTCAACGGAACGGCCAAAATTGAATGCCCCGTCCGAGCTCCTATTCGTTCGGTGTGTGCCTCACCATCACCACTACCCCCTGGGAAAGCGGAAGCATTGACAAAGCTAACATGGCTCGGATTTAATTAAAATATTTTCAGCGTTCTGGTCGTTAAACAGATCGGATTACCGTTAGTGTGGTATCAGAGCTATTTGTGTATCATTTTGGGGCTTTGTTCTGTGGGAGAGTCAATTTGTTTTACAGGTCTAATGCGGGGGTCTGACTGGTTGTACACTGTACAGATGATGTTTACAAATTCCAGAAGGAGTGGGGTTGAGTGGGCGGTTGAGCACGTGTTTGACTTTACTTACCACGCGAGAAAGATTTTTAAATGGATGGGAAGGGTTTTTCTGTAGGCGCGGGCAGGGTCGATGCACATAATCTATCACACAGTATGAAAGTTGTATGCAAGACCAACTAAGAAATGTGTGAGAAAGAATTCTGAAAAGTATCTCGAGAGTTGGGAGAGTTATTTGATTCATAAGGGTCCTGATGGTTAACACGGGGAAGATTGACTGATTTTTTAAATATAAGGTTGTCAAATATCTCCGCCTCTTTATCCAGTGATACAATGCATCATTTGAAAGGTCTCGACATAACCTACACCTATGCATGATTAGTTTGGATATTGCGTTCAACAGTTATAGACGTATTAACGTGGAGTTCACTAACGCCGAAATTCGCGCTATTTTAAAGTTTTCCTTTGTTAAAGGCAAATCCACTACAGAAACGTTCAGTGAGATTAATGGAGTGTTGAGGGATAGAACTATATCACTTCGAACCGCTGAGGAATGGTTTCGACGATTCAGAGCCGGCGAAAACGACACCATGGATAAGCCAGCCGGCGGAAGACCTATGACAGCGAATACCGATCGAGTCATAGAAGTCATCGAGTTAGACCGGCATGTGGCATCTTGTGACATCGCCCAGGAGATGGAAGTTAGTCACCAAACCATTTTAAGCCAACTGCAGAAGCCTGGAAACAAAAAAAGCTTGTAGTTGGGTTCCACATGATTTGACGCAAAAAAACCTTCTAGACTGAATCAACGCCTGCTATATTCTGCTGAAAAGGGACGAACACGACCACGAAGCGGATGATGATTGCCGACCAAAAATGGATCACATACGACAATATCAGGCGAAAACGGTCGTGTTTGAGGGCCGGTGAATCATCCCAAACAGTGGCCAAGCCGGGATTGATGGCCAGGAAGGTTTTGCTGTGTGTTTGGTGGGATTGGAAGGGAATCATCCACTATGAGCTGCTCCCATCTGGCCAGACGCTTAATTCTACCATGTTCTGCGAACAACTGGACCGCTTGAAGCAGGCGATAGACCCGATGCGTCCAGAGTTGGCCAGCAGGAAGGGAGTAGTCTTCCACCAGGAGAACGCTAGACTACACACTTCGTTGATGACTCGTCAGAAGCTATGAGGGCTCAGAAGGGAGGCTTTATCGCATCCACCTGTCCATGGCGAACGACCTTGGTGGTGTGAAGTTGAACTCAAAAGAAGCTTGTGAAAAGTGACTGTCCGAGTTCTTCGCAAATAAGGGGAGGGGCTTCTACGAGGGCAGTATTATGAAGTTGCCGTCTAGATGGAAACAGATTATCGAATAAAATGAAGCTAAAGCCGATCACTCTAACACTTTTTATGAAGCATTGAATGAAAAGTAAAAAAGCGGAGATATTTGACAACCTTATATGAAGAAAAACGCAAAAATATACATTTATGGGATGTTGTGCAGGTTGTGTGGAGGAATATCCCTGTTCAGCGACGACTACCCTATGCCACGTTATTACGCTGTACTCAAGGATAAAGGTTATCAGACCAAGTACTAACCCAATAAAAAAAATAAAAACATTTTGCTTCTCTATTCAATTGACTTTTTTTGTGGCCGCCGTGGCGTAGTGGGTAGAGTGCGACGCTCACACGCCGAAGGGTCTCGGTTCGATTCCCGGCTGAACACCTCGAATTTTTCATGGCACCACCTCTTTCGAGCTGCTGACAACACTCAAAGAGTAATAACTATCTAAGAAAGCTTCTCAAACTTCACCGCTTGGAGTCGGCATAAAACTGTAGGTCCCTTCTACTCATGAGAGAACAGTAGCGCGCACAACACGATTAGTGGATGGATTGGAGTCCTGGTCCCCGTGTGGACTGTGGCACCAACAATTATTACTATTATTATGCTAAGTAGGTGAATTAGTGGACAGCCTCAAAGTATGTGAGACCCCGATGTTGTACGTCCTTCCTCAATGACAGAACATACTTTGAATGCTGGACCAAATTCCACCACTCCTGTTGTACACCCAGCAGAACCTCATTGACACATGGATGTGCTCGTTTTGTCTTTCACGGATGATATGGCCACGTCAATAGCATCCGCGTGAGACAGCAGCTTAACTTAACTTCCAGGAGATGGGAGTTAGTCACTAAACCATTTTAAACCAACTGCAGATGGCTGGATGCAAGAAAAAGCTTGGTGCTTGGATTCAGCATGATTCGACGCAAAAAAAAACCTTCTGGACCGAATCAACGCCTGTCATATGCTGCTGAAACGGATCGAACTCGACCCGTTTTTGAAGCGGATGGTGACTGGCGACGAAAAATAGATCACATACGACAATATCAAGCGAAAATGGTCGTGGTTGAAAGCCGCTGAATCGTCCCAAACAGTGGCCAAGCTGGGATTGACAGCCAGGAAGGTTTTGCTGTGTGTTTGGTGGGATTGGAAGGGAATCATCCACTGTGAACTGCCCATCTACTGCGAACAACTGAACCGCTTGAAGCAGGTGATCGACAAGAAGCGTCCAGAATTGGCCAACAGGAAGGGTGTAGTGTTCCACCAGGACAACGCCAGACCACACACTTTGCTGATGACTCTTCAGAAGCTACGGGAGCTCGGATGGGAGGTTTTATCGCATCCACCTTAAAGCCCGGATATAGCGCCAAGTGATTACGACCTGTTCCTGTCCAACGAGAACCCCCTTGGTGGTGTGAAGTTGAACTCAAAAGAGGCTTGTGAAAAGTGGCTGTCCGGGTTCTTCGCAAGTAAGGAGGAGGGCTTCTACGAGGGAGTATTATGAAATTGCGTCTAAATGGAAACAGATTATCGAACAAAACGGTGCATATTTGAGCTTAATCCGATCACTGTAACACATTTTATGAAGCATTTTTTACTTCAATGCTACCCAATAACGAGAGGAAATCAAAATTTTCAAAAACTTCAAAACGATGAATATTAATAACAGTATGGTGCGACAGTCCACAGGGAACCAGTGTGTGTTTTTTGGATTATGACCGAAAGAAACTAAATATAAACTGCGTAGGGAAGATTTTTCCGTGAAGTTGCGGGAGTTGCTCGCCGTGATAGGTTAAGAAACGTGAAGGTTTCTTCTTCTGGCGACAGAAAGGACTTTATGTCGTTGGTTTGGCCAAGTTGTACGGATTTCTCTTCACCCATTACGATTTTCGGGGCATGCCTTAGATGCAATTCCATCAGGAGAGCTACCTGTCTGCAAATCTTGGACTAAGTGGTTAGATCAAGATCATAAATTCTCCTGCTTACTTTTGGGAATAACTCCACATGAGTTGGAGTCGATTGCGGAGGTTCAAGGGGCTTAGAGGTCTCTTGTGCGTGCATTGCCCCCGCGACCCCATTCGTGGCAAATGTGGTTTAAAGAGGGTGATGACGACGACAATGAGGTGCAACAATGCAAAAGTAAATCTGGTCCGGTTTCAATTTCGAAAAAAACAAGACAAATCAACGCCGTGGGACCCAAAAATACAAAGAAGGCTTTTTCTTTTGCTTAACGTCACCACAACCTGTTACCATAATGTTTCTAAAACCCTCCAATAGTGTATCAACGCCCATAGTTCCAAATTTTCTGACTTTTTATAATAATAATTGTTGGCGCAACAGTCCACAGGGGGACCAGGGCCTAGCTTGCTCATCAGCTACTCTTGGTGTGCCCGCTACTGTTCTCTCACGAGTAGAAGGGACCTACAGTTTTTTGCCGACTCCGAACGGCGAAATTTGAGAAGCTATCTTAGACAGTTATTACTCTTTGAGTGTTGTCAGCAGCTCGAAAGAGGTGGTGTCGTGAAAAATTCAAAGCCGGGAATCGAACCTAGATCCTTCGGCGTGTGATCGTCGCACTCTACCCACTACGCCACGGTGGCCACAATTTTTTTTCTGAACAAACAAAACAAACTTCGACCGTAACAGGCTCAGAATGTTTGCGTACACCTACTCACTCGTCTGAGAAACCCACAACGACGTGCGTTTGCAAAGTTTTCCCACTTCATTCCGCCATTTCGTCATCACGGTTTGTCGCAGAGGATTTTCCATCACTGTCAAGCGCTCCCAGAAACCACTTAAAGGTCATAAAACTAAACCTATTAACGCAGCCCATAAAGTTCGCCCACAACCCCGAAATTTATTCCACCCCGTCAACATCATCTGTCAACCAGTGACTACATTCAGTGCAATAAAACCTGTCAAACTTTGAAAAACGACTTCGCTCCCGCAAATCCTTTTGCTGATGTACGCAAACAACAGGAGAAGGAGACACAATAGTTCACCCAAACCACCACTCCCGGCCCATATCCATCCTCTGATCAACTGTGCAGCATTGTTCTCAGATTAGCACTTCTCAGCGTTGCTCGGTTGCGAAGGAGGATACGCAGACAAATCGACAACATAAATCAAACCCCCCACTGACAGTTAACAAGTCGGGCTTACAACTTCGTCCTTACCTTTCGGGTTGCTCGGAGTTGTGACAAATCCGGCACACAAACGACCCAATCGAGCGCATTGATGACGCACTGCTTGTGTTGTTGTCCTGATGAGCGTGCATCGAGGCGGCACTTGTGGTGCGGCTTCCGGCTGGGTCTTTCTTTCCCGTTCTTGTGAGAGCTTCTTGACTCGTTGACGGATCCTGATGCACTTCTGCCGCACTTTTTCCTTTGAAGGAATCAGCGGTGGCACGTGTCTGCTGCTCGCCGCGGGGGGAGATATTGCTCCCTGGCCCGCAACTAACTGAATTAAAAGTGAACTTTATCGCCTCCATTGTATTGTTCATCAGCCGCCAACCATATCTGCAGCCGTCATTGTGTCCCGCCGGTATCGCCTGGATCCGCTTGGGTGACTCCATCGATTTGCAGCCGCCTGCGGGTTGGGGAAACGGATGAATTAAAACTTTGAAAGTAATATTTTGTGTTTGCGCTTAAAGTGTCTGGCGCCGCTCCGTCGCTGCGGGAATGCAAATGCATTTCCGCGCAGCCCTGGTGTGTGCCTTCGTTTTGGCCGGCCTTCGGAGAATTTTTTCTAATTCGCACAACGGCAACAAGAGAAAGCTCTTGTGTCGCGAACGCGAACGTGGTTGAAGGTGGGGAACGACTTTCGGGCCAACCAGAGCGGGGTCACACGGTCCAGCGCAACCGACTGCAACTTACCCTTGTTTGCGTTTTCCATTCGTCTCAAATTTTGTACAATATATTCGAAAATGGAACTGACACTTGCTAACTCAGTTTCCACTCGTTGCTGACATGAAAGGCGACACGCTGCTATGCGACGTAACGAAACAAGTGTACAGGGAGGGCAGTGTCGTGTACAGTGGGTTGGCACATCAAATTAACTCTCAAGTCGAATGCACTTTGGACTGCCGGAGATTGTGAGCAGCTTACAGGATGAGGATGCAGTCTGTGGGTCATGGGAAATTGACTGGAGCTTATTCATGGTTTCCCACTTACTCTGGCAATCGATTCTTGGGGTGGCGGTGGCTGTGATTTTAAGGGCGATGACTGGGAACAGCTTCTTTGTGTCACAAGTCAATTGAATGATGCCCACAGTGGGAAGCGCGAAACAAGGGGGGCTAGAGGATGAAAAGAGATCTGGAGGACAATCCGACGATTTCCGTGCGGTGCTGAGGATGATTTGGTTGGACACGTGCACCTGGTAGACGAGAAGATGCCCCAAGAACGGAATCCCGGTTTCCTTGGTTCGGGTGGCAAGAAAAAAGAGGGTTAGCAGCAAAGAGACCATGTCCTGCTGAAATCTGACATTCTATACAAATGGACAGTGTGTGAAGGAGTATTCATGGCGGCCACAAACTCGTGGTTGGACAAGGTGACGCGCTCCCAAGTGATCTTTAATTTTCGAGGATCGTGCTAAAATTGGCAGGCAAGGATAGAGGTGCACGGTCTTCAGAAAGTCCGTTCACCATGTGGCCAAAGCGAGCCGCCAACAAGGATTCTCCTTGTCCTAAAAGAAAAACACAAGTATGAACTAGGTCAAAGCCAGTGAAATGTTGTCATCACGAAAGGACGCCTCACATCGACGTCTCGAACAGAAGGTCAAAATGAGCAGTAAAAATTTGAGGCAGAGAGGCATTGTAGTTTCGTAGAAAAAAGTACTACGATGGCCTGGAGTAACAGAGCCAGTAAGGAAATTCTAAAGAGACCACTTTGGCTTGAGGACGATGATTCAACGCCGAAGTGCACGGCCTGTCAGACATCTTTGGATAGGAGAGTAAAATGGTTACCTTGGAAAAATTTGCAAAAAATTGCTGCAAAAATGGAGCCAACTAGTGAGGGACTGATCCATACTGATACATTGTGGACCATACCGCCAACACCTTGGACCTACTTCTCACATTTCATACTTAGGTATACTCAGTTGACATCATGTCGCCTTTAGGCTCGTCAGACCAGCCAATTTCCCATACTCGCCCTAATCAGTTAGAGCACAAATCCCTAAAAGAGCAGTATGACTCTACGCCAATTGGAGCAGTCTTAAGAACTTCTTTAAGGATTTTAACTCGTAGCTATGCTTCCTCGATAGTGACGTGGATGCAGCTGCTGATATGATTACAAAAATAATTTTATCAAGTATGAAATCCTTCATTCCTCGCAGAGTGAAGAGTATCAAACCGAAGACAAACGCGTGGTACGACTCGAGCTGCATAGAAGCTTGCAGGTTGACAGAAATAAGCTCCCGGAATTTCAAAGCCAACCCTTCTGAGGAAAACCGAAAGAAAATCAAAGGAACCGGAAATGATAGCAATACGTTAATCAGACGTGTAAAGTTCGCCTTTGATCAAAATTTGATACAAAAGTTGTTTCATTGCCCCAAGAGCAGCAAAATCTTTTGGCCATTTGTAAAAAAAACATTAAAAATCCCGCCTCGTCTTCAATTTCATTTTTCATTTTTAATGACATTCCAGTTGTCAAATCTTTGAACAAAGCAAATCTGTTAACTGCACATTTTGCAGCCAGCTCAACGCTTCCAGAGTTTGCTTTGTCCGCGCTTGTACTCGAGAGCGTACATTTTTCCATCGGACAAGTCCATTTTCGAACTCATACAGTTGCAAGAGTACTCAAAGATCTAAACATGCAGAAATCCGTTGGTCCGGATGGCATCCCCCCCGTGCTCCTGAAGAGGTGTTCTTCTACGTTGGCAAAACAACTGTGTAAGCTTTTCTATTTGTCTTACTCTTTAGGGCCCTTTCCGAAAAAGTTTAAAACAGCCATTGTCCAGCTCGTCCCTTAAAAGTGTCAGTCGTCATCACTTATTTCCTACAGAGTGATGACCCATAGTACTTACGTCCCTACTTTCCAAAGTCTTCGAAAGTCTGATCAATCCTCAGCTTATGAAATATCCCAAAACCCGAAAGCTTCCTAATGACCGGCAATACGGCTTCCGCAGCAAAAGTTCCACTGGTGATTTGATGGCATATCTCACCGAAAAATGGAACCGATCTTGTCACAATGAAGGAGAAAGCAAGATCGTTGCGCTTGATATTTCAAAAGTATTTGATAGAGTCTGCCAACAGGTTCTCCTGTCGAAAAAGCATGCTTTTGGCGCCTATAAATCTAAATCCGTGCAGTCCGGAGTGGGACCTCAAACAACTCTCTGTCGAAAAAGCATGCTTTTGGCGCCTATAAATCTAAATCCGTGCATCCGCCCAATGCTTGAGTATACCGCTTCTATGTGGTCTTGTGCCTAGACCTCTTAGACGTCTTATACCTCTTAGACGTCTTAGACCCCTTAGACCTCTCTGTATCTACTAGATTGAATCTAACAGCGAGCGATAAAGCTGTGAATAATTCCGGTTACTTAAGGGTATAAACATTTTTTAGTGCACGCCTATTAAAAGAAAAAGGAAGGGGTCGACCAACATCCACCATTAAAGAGGAGACAGAAAGTCACCTTGCGGGCGCCCTCTGTTTTCCCCCGACGTTGCGTTGTTAAATGTTCGTAGTTGATACTAAAAAAACCTGTCTTTACTGGTGGCTGTGTACGTGCGGGACTGGTGCTGTTACAAATTTTTCAAAGACCTTCCTGATGGTTTGCAGCTAGGAATTACCGACTTCTTAGAAAACACCGGCCTTAGAGATTTGAAAAAATAAAGATTCTTTGCATGATATTAACCATACATGGATGTTGTCTGAAAAAGGCTTGAGTGTCAGAGTACGCAACAAGGGATCCCTTAGCAGACTAATCCCCACAGAAAAGGGGTCAAGTTTGGGTCCAAACAGACAATTAGGGGTCACTTGTATATTTGACAATGCAATTTTTACACCAGATCGTTCGGAATATGGGCACCATGAGACAAGGCAGACCGTTCGGCAAACCATCAAATGAGATAGAACTAATTGCGACAGTCCACAGGGGGACCAGGGCCTAGCTTGCTCATCAACTACTCGTGTTGTGTGTGTTGTTCTCTCACGAGTTGCGCTGCTGTTCTCTCACGAGTATAAGGAACCTACAGTTATTTGCCAACTCCGAACGGCGAAGTTTAAGAAGCTTTCTTAGATAGTTATTACTCTTTGAGTATTGTAAGCAGTTCGAAAGATGTGGGGCCGTGAAAAATTTGAGGTGTTCAACCCGGAATCGAACCTAGACCCTTCGGCGTATGAGCATCGCACTCTACCCACTACGCCACGGCGGCTATCATATGAGATAGCTTTTTTAATTTATGCAGAAAAATGCGATTAACGTGGCCGTTGTTCTTCTCCTTGTTGTGGCGCTACAGTCAGAGGTTGACCTGGGTCTCAACCGACATGCCTCTCCAGCCAGCACGATCTTTCGTTAGGTGCCTCCAATTGCGCACTCCAAGTTGATTGTAAAAGAAACGAAAGTGGCCGCTATTGCTCCCAATCATATTTCGGAACAAACGTGGTAGAGTTATATTATCGTTCATTCGGGTTCGGGATCTTGCTCAGTGTGGTCGCACTGTATTCTCGACAATGGACATATTTTCGGGGTCTTGGTGCACAGAAGAAAATCCTTTTAGAACCATAAATGTTATCCAATTCATGCTGTTCTCAGGCTCAAACTTTGTAAGGACAATAGAGAAGATGGAAGAGCTCCCGGAATCACCAACTCAATTGAACTTTGTTCTTATACGAAAGTGCGTTCTTCCGCTAAACGCTTTAAGCACTTCGCAAGTGTTCAGCTATTGAGAACGATATCAATTTGATATTGGTGAACTGAGTCTTGAACACTTGGTCATAGCAATGATTGCCACCCTGTTTCTCAAACAACGCCATCTCCCCAAAAAGAGGTTGACTTCGACTTGATCGCCGAGTTAATAAACAATCTCCAACCCAATGCGAAGATTTTTTTAACTTTACACATCACTCGACAAGTCCCGGGACAAACGGAGGGCGCTGCTAACAAAAATACATAGTTCATAGTTAAATGGTGTTCCACCGCACAGACGCTGGTTCAACATCATCAACTTTGGTTTCTACGGCCAAATTCACTGGTCTAAAATGACAAACTTAAGACCTTTTCTTTCCTTACCCTCGAAGACCTTGGTTGGGACCCCTTAAATCAGAGATGAAAGTGCACTTCGCTCGTATATGTGTATCCTACATACATCGCCGTTTGAGATGGGGGACATACGTGTACCCAACATTACATGCAATAAATCTACAAACAAGTGAAAGTGCATCTTTACCTGATGTGGAGACTACTTAGGTGAGGTCGGCTGTCCTCGAAACGACATGCAAAAACAACTGCCACATCAGTTCGGCATCAGAATTGGAAGAAAAACTATCGCCCGCCATCTTCTAGTTAAGTCATCTCAGTTGTGTCCCCGAATGACTCACTTATCACCCATTTCCAGGCATTCAACGCCCGCTCCCACATTTTGTATGCCAAGTGTCTCATTTAATAATTTGTCTCGCATTTAGCGAGGTCACATCGTCCCATCCTCCTCCAATTGAGAAGATTCTTGTCAAGCAAAAGTCTACAAATTACTGCCCACGATAGCACGGCCAAGATCCTCTGTTTACTTGACCGCCATAAAGGCGACGACGGCGCTAAAAACACATTCCCAGTCCACCCTCATCTTCATGCTCCGCGCCAAATATATGCACAAAAGCCTGTGTAAACACAACCATTTTCCGTTCTCAAGTTCAGTGCATAGAGAAGTGCGGGGATGGCGGGGACGTGGTGAAACTGCCTTTTGAGTACACCCCAGAGAGTGTCAACAGAGTGCTTCTTTAAACGGGCCAAAAAGTCAGCGATGCCGCTGAAAGCCATCTCAAAGTCATTGTCATGGAGTTTGTGTCCTTGGGCCTCAAGCCACATTTTATAGACCAAGGGCACATCAAATTAATTCTTCGCCAACTCAGGCCCCTATTTGTTCCCGTTCCCCTCACCCACCACCACCCCGCTTCAACATAATTCTCTTTATTTATGACAAATAAAAACTTTTCGCCAAAAGTTCCACAATGAAGAGCGCTCGGTTCGTCCTTTATTCGCTTTTTAATTGGAAGGAATCAGATTAAAGCGTCACTGCTACACCCAACGGCGTCAACGAAAGGATTTCGAGCCCCAGCGCCAGACTGCACAATAAAGTCAAAACAAATCAAATATTATCCGAAATTAAACCGAAGCGAGCCGAAGTTTTTTGTTTTGGCAGCCACAATGCAGACAAACATCGCACCTCGGCGTCCTTCGAATGCTCCATAAGGCGTTTCACGACCAACGATCCCCCTGATTCCCATGCAATTACAGTGGCTGCTTGGTATTGTTTGCGACGTGGTGTGGCAGAAAAATGAAACGAAACGGTTGGATCCTGTTTTAAATCTCCGTGTGGATGGGAGGAGGGGGGCGCACCTTTGGCGGGTGGACATTGTCGTGGGAGGGGTGTTGTCGTCATATAATTAATTCGATGAGAAAAGTTTGCCAAAACAAAATATAATTTGCCTGTAATTGGGGGATATGGCCGCCATTACTGTCATCTTGGCATTGAACGAAACTAATAATAGACGCTGCGGGAGGGTAGGGTGTAATTAAAAGTAACGCCAACCAATCCACGGCTTCCCCTTGGACGCTTCACAACGTGATGCTGCCGTCGAAATGAGTTTCGATGGAATTTCGAAATGGCTCTTTTATTCGGCGGACAGATTCTGTTCTAAAATAATTCTGCAGGTGGTTGGGGTTTGCTCCTTGATTGGGTTCTGCCAAAATTGAGCCAACGTCGAAGTGTAGGCTCAAAATATAATTTACTTATTGGCTGCAGGTAAGTTGAGTGTCTTGTGAACGTGAGCAGGTGCTAGAGAAAATTTTCCTGGCCCAAAACTGCTCTAAGCGAGAAGTGCAGATCACAACACTCGGCGCAAAGAGTACAATCGGACATTTTTTCTTTGCCCTAAACTTTTTCGCCATTGATGCAGCCAGTCATCGAAAATTTCCCTTCAAGGGCGATCAGATAATACACCACTTCCGTTTCATCCCACACCAATGGCAATGAAAAATATGAAGCGTGCCTCCCATATAATTCATCAGTAGCAAGGTTCGAATTTGATAAATTCAACTTCCTATTTGATCATTGTACTTTTGGGTCTTCGTTGATTTGGGGCTTAAGGCTTTTGAGCCTTCAGCTTTTTTGGTATTTGGCCTTTCAAGCATACAAACTTCTGATTCCTCGTTCATGCTTGTCTTCGGACTTTTGACCCTTTGGCCTTCTTTGGGTGGGCGTCCGTGTGTATCTCCGGACTTTTGGGCCCTTTCGGCTTTCGGGTCTTCACCCGCTTTTGTGTTCGGACTTTTCGACATGTTTTCCGTTTAGAGCTTTTGGGCCTTCGTTTGCGCTTTTAGACCTGTGCGTCATAGGGCATTCAGCTCTTAAGGCTTTTGGGTTCTAGAATTTTTTGGCGTTCCATCTTTTCGGCGTCCGGCCATTTTGTCCTAGGGCTTTTGTCTGCCCTTCGGATTTTTTGGCTTTGGGTTTTCGCACGTTTAGACCTTCGTTCTTTTGAGTCTTTGTTTTTTAGCGAATTCGGGCTTTTGAGTTTTCGTCCGTCTGTGTTTTCGAATTTTTGGCTCTTTTGGGTGGGCGTCCGTATATGCCTTTAAATTTTAGAATCTTTGGGCTTTGTGTCTGTCAGGCCATTGGACCTGAAGCTTTTTGAATTTTGGGCTTTCGGGCTTTTAAGTTTTCGTCTGTGTGTCTTAGGACCTTAGGACCTTTGGCTTTTTTAAGTGGGCATCGGTGTGTGCTTTCGGGTATTTGAGCCTTCAGGCCTTTCTTTGTTCCGCTTTCATCCCTGTCTTTGTTCCGACGTTTTGCATTTCGATTTTTTGTACTTCCGGACTTCTGAAACTTCGGCATTGCCGGCGTGCATCCTTATTGGCGTAGGGCTTTTGTACATTCAGACCTTTGGACCTTAGGGCTCTCCGAATTTTTCGCCCTTGGGCCTTCGGAATTTTGGCCCTTTGCGCTTTTTGCCAGTTAGGATTTTGCACCTTCAGCCTTTTCGGTGTTTGGCTTTTTGGACATTCGGCATATGGATTTTTCGCCCATTTGTGTCTTCGCAATTTTGGCTTTCTTGGCTGGGAGTCTTTGAACTTTCCGACATTTGGGTCTTTAGGCTTTTGGCTGTTTAGGCTTTTGGACTTCAGCCTTACTGGTCGGGATATTAATTTTTCGTCCATGAGTGTTTTGGGATTTTTGGGTCTTTTTCGGGTAGGTGTCTGTGTGTGAATGGACTTTTTCGCCTTAAGGCCTTTGGGCTTTAATTTTTTGCGTGTTTCTATTTTGGGTCCTTTTGTCATTTGTGCTTTCAGGATCTTAAACTTTTTCTTCGTACAGCCTTTTGGATCTTTGTGCTTTTAGATTTTCGACCTTTTCGGTCTTTGACCGTGTGTATCTTCGGTCTTTTGTGCCTTTGAGCATTTGAGCCCTCGTCGCTTTAGGCTTTTTTGGCTTTCGGCATTTTGAGACCTCGGACTGTTAGTTCTTACTACATGCGCACATTCTGACTAATGTGCCCTTTGGCTTTTGGGCTCTGGGCATCTTAGCCTTTGAACTATTAATTCTTCGTCCTTGTACGCTTTCCGACTTTTGTGCCATTGGGCTTTTGGGCCCTCGCGCTTTCTGGTCTTCGAGCTTTTGGAGTATTGGTTATTCGTCCATGTGGAACTTGCTCATTTTGGACTTGACATTGTAAGGATTCATTTCTTTTTTCGGAATATTTTCCAAATAAATGGTGTCCCCACAAGAACGCAAGATTTAAGTTTTAAATAAAACGCAGATATTTAAAAAAATCGTGAAGTCTTTATTATATCGTAAAGTAGACAGGATGGGGTTATGTATGGAAAAACACATCGGCTAGATGGCCGCCGCTTTGCTTTCACATGCGCTATTTTTTAATGAAATTTTCAATGACCGTTTGGCATAAGTGCTGCGGTATTTTATTAATGCAGCTGGCTTCAGTTCCTAAGTCAATTGAACTTTGTATGCATGAAAATGCAAATCTTACGTCAAAATTCGCTGCATATTGGATTTGGAAACACCAATTTGCTTTCGGTACCGAATTGAGGTGGATGGAGTTTGAGCGACATCATCATGTATTGCTGCGATATTTTCGGTCGATCGACCTGGTCGAAGGCGAGTTGTTGTCTTAACATCGATTACAGACCCATTTTCAGCAATTTTTTCCATTAATCGCTTTACAGTTGACTCTTTTGGAGCATTATCGTAAACCCAAATTGATCGCAATTTGCGAACTGTAGCCGCAAAACTTTCACCATTTTGGCAAAACGATTTCATGAGTTTTTCATTTTTGCACGTTTCATTTTTAACCTTATACCTTCTACTAACAAACAATAATAATTGTTTAAATGTCAAACAATGACAATTCGAATGGCGCCAAATTTTAATCTTGCGTTCTTGTTGGGACACCCTTTACAAGTAAATTGTGCACAGGGTGATGCCGTATCACAGAGTTGGACCGGTGTTTGTGCTGGCGTTGGTGCTATGCTCGTGCGTGGGCCAGTGCCTGAGTCTGTTCTTGATCTGCGGGTGGAGTTGCTACTACAGATTTCGTTCGCGCCTGAGCAAGCGCTTGTGTTGGTGCTAGGCCTTGTTCTGGGTCTGTTGCTTCTTCTGGCCTTGACGCTGGTGCTGGTACACTAAGATAAGTGCTTAAACCTATCCCACTGATACTGATGAAACACCATATCGCCACATCTCACTTAGCAATAGAGGGGACTAGTCTTTCACGAGCAGCTACACTTGACAAGTCGAGGCAAGTTCGGCAGTTATTTTGTCGGACACAAAAAATGCTCCCTTGCAGCTCCATCGGACGCAGCTAAAAGAAGTATTCATTTAAATCAAATAAAGGGACAATGTGTCTTCGCAGAACACTCTCCTTCTTCCACATCTCTTGTAACTATATCTCCCTTTTCTATGCAATATCGCGTCTTTTTCAAAACAGCACAAGAACCAGAACATATAAAGCACCCATCAAATGCAAAAGACTGCATTGACATGCAATTAACTCATTCCTGAAGCGAGATTCAAAGGAATGCAAAGACCAGGGGATGTGCTGTGAAACTTTAATAAATACCAGATAATCCCTTGAGTGGATGAGTGGAAGACAGAAACTTCTTTCTCCTGCCACCTAAGAGCCGTTTTGCAGGCAAAAGCAAATTGCCTTAATATCCAACGTCCAAGGAACTCTAAGATTTTCTTCAGCGAGTACATAATTGATAAAGGGTGAACGCCATACACACGCAGCCCGCCTGGAGTGTTGGACAAGTAACAGAGTTCTAAATCTTAAGCTTCACATTTTTCTGATACACACCCCTCAGTCGCTGCTCATTAATTCCACACGAATACCAGCGGACAGTCACATCGAACATCGAAGGTCTGCCAAAAAGAATACCCACAGCAAGAGAACATGACTAAATTTAAAGCTCTTGGATCATCTTCCGAATGAAAGCAATTCAATGAATATCTTACCCACCGCACGGCGGCGTGGTGCCGTGAGAAGTGGAGACGCCAGGGATAATCCTCTTTGCACCTAAGAAGGGTTCATTAATATCAAAGCACCTTATGGATAAACTATTATACTTTGTCTTGAGGTGAGTTTGCCCTCAACGCGGCAGCTCTCCGTCCGGAGTCAACACCAGAACGGCAGGTGAGCGGTATTCGAAGGTACACACACAGGAGCTACCTTTTCAGCTCCTTCTGCCCATTTTTTGCAGTTTCTGTGTACTTTTGTGGCTTCCTTGACTGGAGGAGAGTCGACTAGTAGAAAGTGTGAACTGAGAGAATGACGGCGACCGAGGGGAGAGAATAGATTCAACAAAAACAATTCAGTCTACTGGAAGGTGTAGTTAAAAGAGAGGCCCGAAGTGGTGAATGTATCCTTCTGCTCGTCCTTCTGGTGGGACTGAAAGTGACAAGGCCGCCGGCATTATGAAATTGAGACCAATTTGGGATGGCTTATGAGTATAACATTATCGAGATGTTTTAGGGAAATTTTTGTGTTGGGAAGAGAACTTGTCTTTTTCTGAGGAATTCCCATGATTGGAGTGGGGACATAGGAGATTTGAAAGGAGAGGAAAACTCTGTGAAGAGTCTATGTGAAGACTTTTTCTTTAGATGCGTTCGACTTAATGATTGGAAGAAATTTGGTAAATTGACAACAGGGTTGTGAATATGAATTTAAAAGGATTCAGTTTCTCTTTCGGGGTGACCCTCGGGCTGATTAATGTTGTCTTTTCATCAAGAATTGTCATGTCTCTCAAGCTGAGGAATGACGTTTTCCTCGAATAACGTCGAACAGAGTCGACCGAGACAAAAGATGACGTGTGTCTGCTGCATTGAGTTCGATTACATCGCCATGAAGTTGAGTGGTAGGAGTCTAAGGTGGCTTATGAATTTCATCTGCTATATCAAAGGCTCCTTTGCGCAGTTGTCGTCCATGCCACAGATTCGTGTCTCGAAAACTAAGTGCTTCCTAACTTTGAGTTAACGGAAGAGGGCAAGGCAATTGTTGACTCCTAAGTTCAAAAAATATTGTAAGTGTCTGAATTTCTGGTGAATTAATTTCTCAATTTTCTTCTGTGAGACAGTCGCATCGTGGGACCCTCACATCTGACCAATCTAAAGCATTCCATAAAGTAATGGTATGGGATTTTCGGTTCTCCTCGTAGAATGTGAGGTCTCTTAACAGGCCACGCGCAGCCGAACAACTTTCGGAGGTCTTTGACTGTTATGAAGAAGACATTACCGCCATCGAGAAAGTATGATGGGATGGACCCGGCCATAAACCATGAAAAACTGTGACATCTACTACGGCGACTGCTAGAGAGAGAGAAGGCAGCGCTTATTCCGATGCGGAGTTGTTGTTCGAGTAAGACTTAGGCAAAAAGTTTCGAGTTACGACACCGTCAGTGAACGCCCCATGACAATCCGCATCAAGGCTAAAAACGGGAACATCAGTCTTATGATATTTGCGTCCACGTCGCAACAGAGGAGAAGGGTGATAACACCAAGGATGACTTCTATGATCTCCTAGAAAGAGCATACGATCGATGCCCCATCTACCACACCAATCGTTCTAGGAGACTTCAACGCTGAGCTGAGAAAGGAGGACATCTTTGCTGGAGTCATCGGTAGATACAGCCTGCACGACGACACATCCTTAAACAGGATCTGGCTGTTGCACTTCTCCTCTGGTAGACCCTCTCTCTGGCTGGCACGCGGTTCTCACCAGGTTCCTCATCAATCCACCGTCGACCAGATGGATCACGTTGGGATCGACGTCACACACTCCTCCAGTATTCTCGATGTCCGAACCTTCCGAGGTGCAAACATCGACTTATCAAACATCGATCATCACTTTGTCATAGCCAGAGCAACGGAGTCGAGGAAGGGCAAAACGGTTTGACGTCGAAAAGCTAGAATCGCAGCCGATTGCTGGGAACCTTACCGACCGAGAATCCCTGAAACTCGCTCTAAGTTCGACGCTGCCTGCACTTACCACAGAAGAAGACTAAAAACGTTGTCGATAAGCCGTCAAAGAAACTGCCACAGATGTGCTGGGTTTCACGTCACCACCCAAAAGGAACCCATGGTTTGACGACGAGTGCAGGCAAGCGCATGCATTGAGCAACGGGGGCTACTCGCGAACTACACGAACAAAGAAGAAGGGAAGAGCACCGACTTCTCAGAAGGAAAAAGAAGGAGCATGAAAAGCGCGCGGTCGAGGAAATGGAAAGATGTTATGGCAGGAATGAAGTTTGAAAGCTACCCGGAGTATACAAGGCTCGGACTGAAGTCTGCCGGGATCCAAGTGGACAACTCGTGGTAGAGTCGCAGTCTGTGCTTGGAATTTGGAAGGATCATTTCAACGGATCCCTTAACGGCGATGACGGCCCACATTCTGCTGTTAGGTAGAATTTTCTACTCGATTTGGACGATGATAGATAAGAATTTCGTCCCCCGAATGAGGTTGAGATAGCAATATCGAAGCTGATGTCGAAGAAAGCTGCCGGAGCGGACGGATTGTCCGCGGAACTATTTAAAGCAGTTGGAGATAATCTGATTGAGCGCATGAATCAGTAAAATGAATCTTTATGAATCTGTAAAATATGGTCGGAGGAAAGCATGCCCGATGAGTTGAATCTCAGTGTCGTTCACCCGGTCCACAAAAATGGCGACCCCTTTGACTACCCCAACTATCGAAGGATCATCCTTCTTAACACCGCCTACAAGATCTTCTCCGCCGTACTGTGTGAACGTCTGTAACCGTTTGTCCATGACCTGATAGGTCCCTATCAGTGTGGTTTCAGGCCAGCGAGGTCCACAATAGACCAGATCTTCACATTACGGCAGATCCTGGAAGAGACCCAAGAAATGCAAATTGACACTCACCACCTATTCGTCGATTTCAAGGCTGCATATGACAGTGTGCATAGAGACGAGCTATACAGTGCCATGTCTTGTCTTGGCATTCCTACAAAACTCGTAAGATTGTGTAGGATGACGATGGAGAACTCTCGCTGCTCCGTCAAGGTCGGTACCGAACTCACAGAGACCTTCAATGTCGAAAAAGGCTTTTAGACAAGGCGACGCACTGTCATGTGACTTCTTTAACATCATCCTCGAGAAGATCGTGCGAAACTCACAAGTCAACACCAGAGGCACGATCTTCCAGAAGTCAGATCAATTGCTAGCATACGCTGATGACATTGACGTGATTGGACGAACACAGCGAGTAGTCAATGAGGCGTTTGCTGGCATTGAAGCAGAAGCGGCTAAAATGGGTCTGGTGGTGAATGAGGGTAAAACAAAATACACGCTGTCGTCAAAGAAGGACACACTTCATTAACGTGTCGAACAGTGCAGTATATAGGACTGCGATTCCCCCCCCCCCCCTCTCACCACAGGGGGACCAGGGCCTAGCTTGCTCAACATCTACTTGTGTTATGTGTGCCACTGTTTTGTCACGAGTAGAAGAGATCTACCGTTTTTTGCCGATTCCGAACGGAGAAGTTTGAGAAGCTTCTCCATTCGGAAGAGTTCTTTGAGTGTTGTCAGCAGCTCGAAAGAGGTAGTGGTTAAATATTCGAGATGTTTAGCCGGGAATCGAACCTAGACCCTTCGCCTTGTGAGCATCGCACTCTACCCACTACGCCACGGCGGACAAGTAATCGACTATAATGTGAATATTGACAACAACATTGATGTCGAAATCGAAAGTAGAGTCACTCTTGCCGATTGCCGCTTCTTTTAGCTCAAGAGACAGTTAAGTTATAGAGCTTTGGCTGGCTTTGTACAACAGCTTGATCACATCCAGTCTAATAGGGTGTCCATTGTTTTTTCGACAGAAAAGTTCTGCGTGCGATTTTCCTTCCTGTTTGCTTTAATGGCACTTAGAGGAGAAGATTCATTTACGAACTCTTCGGCTACAACGCTTAAGATGGCTTGACCATGCAGAACGTATGGACAGCAGTGCTCCGGCTCGAAATGTCTTCGAATGCGCGCCGTTGCGACAGTTCAACAGAGGACGGCCTAGGCTGAAGTGGCGCAAACATGTGAAGGATTACTTCCACCATCTTGAAGTGTGCCACTAGAGACAGCTGAAATTGAGATGCATGATGTTTCATGTCCTGGTCCAACCCGAAATCACGTGCCACACAAAGTAGAATAATTCGAATATGCCTAAAAGAAGGTGAAGATCGACGAAACTTGCTCGAACCAAACTCCCAATCAATTACTCGTGCTCATTTGTGAATGCTTCTTTGATTATGAGTTAGCAGGGCGGATTGACAACGGTTAGTCCGAGAGTCTATTGATTGTTGCGTTTCGTTTCGTCTTCTATTCCTATTCCTGGCAATCCTGCCACCCTTCCCCAAATGGTTCATCGAGGCGTGTGTAGGTTGCTTAGCAGTTGGCACGTACACAAGTCCTCCTCAGTAATATGCAGGAAACTTCTCCAATCCACCCGCAGGTCTTCCAATTTGCGAGCCATTAGAATTTCTCACAAATGCTCTCAGCTCAGTCACACACAAATTCACGCTAAATCATACATCCCCTCTTTCGCTTCAATTTGCGCGCTAACAGTCTATTTTCGCATTGTTTCAGGTTTCATGGATCAGAAAACGCGACTTGCACATCCTCACAGCCGGCTCTACAACGTACACGTCCGACCAAAGATTCCAGGTAAGATATGTTTGTTTGTCAGCTGCGCTGGGCTGCTCTGCATTGCGTTGTTGCACAGAATAAATGATTGGTTCTGGGAAATGTTTGGCAAGCTTAAAAAACATTATTCCGACGTCATATCCAGGAGCGACTGCAGTTACGGTTTTCATTTCATTCCAGGTTATACGACCGGAGAACTCTGGGAACTGGACTTTGCAGATAAAGTATCCGCAGCCGAGGGACTCCGGGATCTACGAGTGCCAAATCAACACCGAGCCGAAGATGTTCTTGTCGTATAACTTCACCGTCATTGGTAAGTGGCAAGAAGAGCTAGTGGGTGTACGGGGGAAGTATTTTCCACGTTTGCAGCATTACCGACTCCTCATCTCGATTCTGGCGAAAGCAAACACAAGGGCTTTAATTGAATTTTCGCCTACCCACATCACAGCTTGACGGGATTGTCGTTTAAAATGTGTAACATGCCGACAGGGACACGCACATGTGCCACATCAATGCCTCCCACAACCGCCAAACACGAGGAAGGATTTGGAGTGAAGCGCCGTCATAAGCACTCACGTCACTTTCGCGCGTCTCTTGGAATAATTTCGTTCTTGCTCTCTAAAGTTTTATGGATGTTAAATGGGATTATCCACTGCGCCTCGACGAAAGGGGTTTAGCGCGCCTCCTATGGCCCTGGATAAGCCAATCAGACTTCACTCCGCTGACGGGCACTACACACTTAAGCGTATTGAGTCGTAATGCTACATAAACAAGAGCATCCAAGAACAGGAACATTTCGTGCAGAATGTTCCGAGCGAACAGTCTGACTGGCAGGTTGGGGCTCTCGAGGAAAATTCATTCAATTGACAGGAACTGCCATTTTGGAAGGAGGAGGAAATGGAAAACCATTGCAAAACGAAATGAAATGTGATTTTTCGAAGATGAGTGTCACGGTCTCAATTTACCTCTTATCCAAGTTCTGCCTTTCAGGAAGAAATGTAATTTTGAAAAACAAAGGTAAACTTCAAAAGTCTGCTTTTCTCACATATACAACGACCTTCCAAAACAAATTCCCACATGGCGACACACCTGCTTGCCAGACTGTCACCCAGATGTCTCATCTATTTGCCCTCAGCTAAAGGTCGACAAAAATGTGTAAATTGATACAGATTCATGGAGATCAAATCTCCTATTCCAGTCTGCCGGAGGCGTTGAAGGCGTAGGAGCCAGAGGTGGCAGAGAGAAGTAATTCTCTCGAATGTGCTCTCAAATTGCTCTCGAATTCCAAAATCAATCCATTAGGCAAAGACCGTGTACAGCTTTACCATCTCTCGGTGTACACATATACATCTCAAAGTTCCTTCGCCCCCGGGCACACCGTGATAAACTACTGGCAGATCAAAAGACACAATTGCAATGGCGTCGACGGTTCCGAGAAAGGCTCCTGATTCCACTTCGGTGTGCGGCTGCTGGCTTTCAATGTTCGACGTCCCTGCGATTTTGCGTTTCCGCCTCGTCGCACCGCCCTAGCTCCCCAACGGTGGTGTACTGTCGAGTGTAAATGGTGTTTGACGGTTTCCCAGGACGGCCATCAGGATGAATTTGACTTGCTGTCGTTTTGGCTTTTTTTGCTCGTTTCTGAGCTTTACCGCGCTTCCCACTGATTGACAGTTGTCGGGATTTGAGTAGTAATTGAATGGGCCAGCACATACCTTGAGTGCGGCAAGCCTTTCGGGAACACCCCGAGAGTGACTGTGATTGAGGCGTGACGTGCTGGTTAATGATTGCTTCCATATGCGATAGGGTCCGCAGTTAAAAATAGTGCTCTGCTAGGGACTCGAGCAAATTAATTTTTAATGGAAGCACTCTCCCGTTGGCGATTGACGAGTGGTTTCCTGCTTGATGTCATGTCCGAGTCAAGGACAACACGTGTCCGTGATTATTTTGGGGAAATTCCATTTGACAGGGGGTGGGCCTCTGGTGTTTCGGTTATTGATGGGATCCCTGCTCCGTGGGCGTGGGCTGAGTGTCATACGATACTTTAATTGACTTATGGTACGGGTTGATTAATTCATTCGCACCATTGAGCAAAAGATTTGTTGTCCTTGAAAGTCAATTAGTATCGATCGGGGGGCGGTTGTGTGTGGGGTGCCTGCATGCCGGGGAAAAGGCGCTGAAGTAGACTTTTTGTTATCTAATTGGATTATATTGATCCTGCTCGATATCGCTGGAGGCGTATTTTATTGCGGCATTTCCTCTTATTTGGGATTTTTTTCTCTCGCTTCTGGAGGCATTTATTTTTTCTCTCTCGGGTAAAATAATGTCTAAAATGGAATTTCCCGGAGAAACTAATGTCCTTGCAGAATGGGGGACATTTACAAGGCTGTTGATTATGGGACACGTGTGCATCGCTGAGGCTCGACTTGCGGAATTTCCGAAAAATAATTACCTTTGCTGCTCTTTTGGGTTTTGTTGTTCTTGACGGTAATAAGAAGCCGAGTTTTCCAGACAAGAGCGTCTTTCATTTGAATGTGTTGGGAGGGTGGCTGGTAGCGCCAGACGAATTCCGTGAATAAGTGATGTCAACGAAAGCAGGGTCTGTCGTCTTGTTAACGCAGAAACTGCTTTCGAGGCTACTCTTGGACTTCAACAAACGGTAGTCATTCGCAGATGAAATAGAAATACTTGAAAAGAGGACAAGTAAGAATCTCTGAACTTTAAAGTAAGCTTTTCCTCGACCGCACGCTTCTTTTTATTTCCTTCTAGAGAATCCGGTGTTTACAGACAGGGTGCAGTGAAACCTGGTACGTCAGTGACAACTTCCTTGATGGCTTCTTGTCGTCCTTTCGATTCATTTTCTCTTTTTGCGCTCAAGAAGAGCGGACATTTCTTGGATGGTTCGGGAATGCCCGATCTGCAAACTTTAAAATATCAGTAGCTTTTCGATGTCAAAACATGTTTTCTTCTGTCGATGGTAGTGTCATTTTGTTATCCAGAATCTTGCCCTGGCTTCAACAAAAGAAATCCAAACCGAGATGAACTCCGAAGTTTCGGATGTATTGCAAGTGAAGGGAAAGTTGATGTGCGTTATATGACCAAACTGCTTGTTGAGGGTATTCCCAGACGCCTTAATGGAGGTCGAGGCTTGTCTACCCGGTGGAAGAAGAGGGAATATCTTGCAAAGCGTCCTTCTCTACCTAACTGTGCGTTAAATTTCGCGCTAATCCAGTCTTTCTTTTGGAAGATCACTGATATTAACAATTATCATGGGATCATGGGGAATGGGATTACCGATGAACTTGTTAGGATTGAAAGATTCATTCTTAACCGCCTGCGTCTTTGTTCAGGGCTTAAATTGAAATTCGGGTATTTCGTCGGCATAACTAGAGAAAGCATGCCTGTCCAGGAAGCAGGCTGATCAAGTGCAAGCTCCGAAACGTACGCGGCTTTACATCTATTTTTGATTAGAAAAGACTATTTGGCGAACATATGTTTCACTTGATCTTCGCTTAGCCCTTAAGTGTGAAGAGACTTTCTCTGTCAATGTCCCTGTACCAGTTTCCGAGTCTAAGCACTCCAGTGCGATGTTTTCCAAACGCAAAAAAGATAATTTTGTCCTATATCGCAGTGCATCACAACAAACGAGTACGGGAATAAAAAGAAGTCATTTGGTGCCAAGTCAGAACTATACAGCGGTTGACTCATCAAATCGATATTTTGAGCACTGAAAAATGCAGTTGTTTGAGCCGATATGCGAGAGCTCGCATTGTCGTGATGAAGAGAAGTCCGTCTTCGGCGGTTGGTTTTCTTGATTTCTTGGAAGACAACTGACAAACAAATGGTTGTGTACCACTCAGAATTAACTGGTCTGCGTTGTTCTAGTGGTACGGTTGTGCCATGTACAGTTTTTCCGAAAAAACAGGCAACCATTTGCTTGCAAGTGCTTCGTGCGCGAGCAACTTTTGCTGGATTTGGCTCAATCTGAAACACTCATACAGTCGAATGCTGTTTACGTTCGGGCTCATACGCGTAAATCCACGATTCATCATCTATCACGTGTCAACAAGCCTGTTTCGAATCACCACGATCGTATTTTTGCAGCTTTTTTTCGACCAATCGACACGAGCCTTTTTTTTAACGATTGACAAACTGTGTGAAATCCAACGTGAACAAATTTTTTTGACGGGCAAATGTTCATGCAATATTGAATGTATGCTGCTCCCATGCCTAAAGCTGTCTCAATCTCACGGTCACATGACAATCTTGTCATATCAGTTGGCGCACAGCATCTATGGTTTCCGGAACAACAACTGATTTTGGACGACCTTCACGAAATTCATTTTGGAGTGAACTACGACCTCGGTTGAAATCCCCATACTATCGATAAACACTGATCCTTGATGGAGCTTCATCGCCAAAAATTGAATTGAGTTCATCGATACACTGTTTTCGAGTTAATCCACGTCGAAAGTTGTAAAAAATAATCGCACGAATATTTTCACGATTTAATTCCGTTTTTTGGGCGAAATGAAACTTTTAAGTTACTGTAAACAACTTAAATAGTGCTCGTATGTCAAAACATTCTGAGTACGTATAACCTCAAAAATGTCAAACGTTATGATTGAGCTGGTAATTTGCCAGATTGTAACATTAATGTTGCCCCATCTTGAAATATAAAAGGCCATCTTCGAACTGGTGATTAGAGCTAGTGTTTCATAATGTCTCTATTTTCCAGGACTCCTGGAAATGAAGAATAGTGACTAGCTATTCTTCAATTCCACAACTCCTAGAAATTCCAATTGTTTCGGGGAGGTTCAGCTCGTTTCTCTCCCTTATTTGCCATTGCACGGCTTTGGCTGTATTTTCTCACTATTTTTCCTTCTCGATTCTCGAGCCCGAGGTGGTCTGAGTCTCCGTATGGAACAGTCTCTCACTAGTTGGCTCCATTTTCCCAGCCCATGTAAATTTAAAATTTTTCATATGTAATCATTTTACTCTCCTATCCGAAGATGTCTGACAGGCCGTATACTTGGGCGTGGAATCATCTTTCTCAAGCTAAAGTGGTCTTTCAGAAATTTCTGTAGTGGCTCTGTTCCCTCTCAAGGCCATCGTTGTATTTTTTTCACGAAACTGCAATGCCTCTCTACCCTTAATATTTTTCCTGCTTATATTGAACTTGTGTTCGAAACGTCGATCTGGGGCGTCCTTTCGTGATGACAGCATTTCCCCGGTTTTGACCTCGTTCAGACCTGTGACCGCTCTTGTTTTAGTGCATGAAGAATCCTTGTTGGAGGCTCGCTTTGGCCACTTGCTGAACGGACTATTGGAAACCGTGTCTCTCAATCCCCTCCTGGACTTGTTGGTATAAAAACGGGGCACTTCACCTTGGCTAATCACATACCAGGTATACCGGTATGAGCGTTTTTTTTTAACTTAAACACTAATTATTAATGGGAAAGTAAAAACATTTAATTCAAAGTATTAGCAATTGTTTTTTACACACGTTGACCACCTTTCTGGCAATTTGTGAATACCACGCCAATAAAATTGTTCGTCTTTTAAAGCAAACCAATCAGACACCCAATTTTCGGACTCTTCGTAGGAATCAAAGTGCTGCTCAGCCAATGCGTGTCCCATCGATGAAAACAAATGGTAGTCGGTAGGAGCCAAGTCTGATGAATATGGCGGGTGGGGTAGCTGCTCCCAGCCAAGTGCTTTGATTGTACTCTGAACCGGTTTTGCTTTGTGTGCAGGTGCATTGTCATGGAGCAAAATTACCTTGCCGTGTCTTCTGGCCCATTCTGGTCATTTCTCGATCGATGCATGGTTCGAATTGATCATTTGTTGTCGGTAGAGATCAGTGCTAACGGTTTCACCAGGTTTTAGGAGCTCATGGTACAGCACACCTTTCTGGTCCCACCAAACACACAACATTGTCTTTTTGCCGAATCGATCTGGTTTTGCAGTCGATGTTGATGGTTGTTCCAGATTAACCCATGATTTTTTCCGTTTAAGATTCTTAAAATAAATCCATTTTTCATCGCCAGTAACAATCCGATGCAAAACCGATTTTCTTTCGTGCCTTTGGAGCAAAATTTCACAAGTGTTTTTTCGGTTTTCCATCTGTCTTTCATTCAATGCATGTGGCACCCATTTGCCACACTTTTTGATCTTTCCCATAGCTTTCAAACGGTCAGAAATTGTTTCTTATGCAGCATTTAACAGTGCTGCCATTTGCTTTTGACTCAAAGTGTCATCTCCATCCAATATCGTTTGCAACTCAGAGTCTTCAAACCTTTTTGCTGGTCTTCCAGGTTGTCCATTTCTCACATCAAAATCATTATTTTTGAACCGTTGAAACCATCTTTTGCATGTTGCTTCTGATAGAGCATGATCACCATATGCCTCGACAAGCATTCGATGCGACTCTGCAGCACTTTTCTTCAAATGAAAACAACGAATTAATGCTTTCCGCAAATCATCACTTTCTGGTACGAAATTCGACATTTTTAACACGATAAAAAAATATGATATTGTCTGTTCAATGACTTGATGTATACTTAATATTTTTCACAGAGGTCATAGCAAACACACCAAAAAAAATAAGGGCTCGTTCACAACAAATCGAGACATCTTGACGCTTTCTTCATACCCATATACCTGGTAAACATACTTAGGCTTAGTGATGGTACCATACGCGTCGACTGTAGAGAAGGTTACGACATTTCAGAGCACTTCCTCTATTAATCTGTCACCTTTGCTCGTATCAATTGGCGAGTGTTTGAAGCGGTTGAATTACGGAAGTGCTCGTTGATATTCCACGGTCACGGGCTGATAGTACAATGGACCCGTTTCTAGTTTCGTCTGCTCTAGTAACGTGTTTCTTAATATCCGAAAAACAAAAAAGGACTTTCAAACGAATCTTGTCTTCCCTCCTAGGTGAGACTGCATCGTATGGAGGCAAGCTACTTGTTGCGATGTTGAAAGCTGAGAATGTTGAGATTTGCCTGTCACTAAAGTGTTTGCACCGTTTACTGCATGCAGGTTACACTGGTTCCTTGTGTCATGGTAGACTTCATAACCGATTTGAACTTAAAACTTTGAAATCCCCAAGAAGCCCGATGACAGGAAAATTAATGAGGCAAAGCGTGATTTGATCGTGGGCCACTTACTGCAAGTCTTTGTTTGTTGCTCTCTTCAGAATTGCCCACTACCATCTATCAGAACAAGCCTAAGCGGTTCACCTCGAAGGAACACAAAGACAGTTGAGTGGGAAATTAAATAAACAAAAAGTGGCACAGATGTCCTTTTTTCACATTTCTCGCACGCCTTCGATCTTTCGCTTTTATTCAAGTTCTCAGAGAGTGTTCCCAGTTGACAAAAAATATATTTTCTGCCTCATTACCCCAAGAGATGTCGTTGGTCGGTTCAAAAACACATTTTCTAATTAAATTTCGTCACCGATCTGAATTGTCACAAATGTTCCAGTCAAGGGCTTTTCCTCCCCATTCACATCCTCTTTGAGAAAAGAAACTGTTTAAACCAAGCGTTTGGAAGGGATGCACCAGAAAATAAATACCGATCCTTAAACAAGGCATTAAAGTGTCGTCCTTCCGTCTACAGCAGGATGAGATGCTTTCTGCAGCGCGATTCATTTTCAACGCTTGCCGGCGGTGACAGTTGCTTCACCACCGCCAGGCACGTTCCTCAACACCTCTCCTCCAAAATGATCCGAGCACCCGTGGCGTATACGCAATATTCTAATGTAAGCCAACGCAGGCCACCGCCACAGCCTCCCTTCGACGGTGATCCCGTATTTGTTGACACCAAATATTTTCGCTCCTCGCAGGTGTAATCTCAAATTAAATTTCTTGCACCCAGCCAGCGTTTTATTTGCGCCAGCTTCGCTCAAATTACCGACGGGGGAGGCTGACAATCATTTCACTTAAACATCCGGCAGTGCGCCATCCCTTTGAACATGACACAGCCGAAGGGTGGAGGTGTTATGGGGGGGGGGGGGGGGGGCTGAGTGTATGCCAGAATCAGAAAATATTTAATTCTGCTGAATCAAGAACCACCCGGAAGTGATTACTTGCCGTCTTATTTCATTCTTTTTTCCTCCACCCTGTTGGTAGTTTCGCTTTGGCGGCGGGAACTCAATTTATCGCGTGCTTGGGTGGAGAGGGGAAAGGAATTCGGAACGATTCATTAAAAATTAAGGACAGTCTGTCAGGCTACAGAACTTACAAAATAATTCACATAGTCTCGACGGATGGGGACGAAGACAGCGGCAAAGAGGCAACGAATGTGCTTCACTTTGAAGCCACGTCGTAACCGGATATGCCGCTGAGACAGGTGAGGTGGTGAGGCGGTAAGGCGGTGAGATGGTGGTTAACTCAGTGGAAACGGATGCACATAGGCCGAAGGGGATATTAGGGAATTCATTTGGAAAACAAATGGCAACGAGATTAAAATGAAGATGCCGAGAATGTTATTGCCACACACTTACGAACATTTTCAGCCTTTGTAGGTTTCCGACACATTTTCCGCCCCTCTCCTGCTCACATCTGCCTGTCTCAGTGAATTAGATTGTCTGGTTAGAAGGGAGCTGCAGAGGAAGGGGCACGTGGTTGGTGTTGGCTTTCGCTCGCAACCATACGTTTCTGCTGCTGACAGTGAAGGTACACATGGCAGACATACGACCACATTCCACGCCATATCATAGGCGCTGCCTTGAAAGAGGGTATTGTTCAGTAGCTCACGTTTTCAATTGGAAGCTGGATCTGAACAGGCACGACCACTAAAGGAAGACAAACCATTGTGGACAACGGCCAAGAGCAACTGTCTGGCAAATTTGTGGTAGGGAATCAAATAAAGGGTGACAGCTTGAAAGGTTACGCTGTGACTTCTTCAACATCATTCTTGAGAAAATCCTAGGTAACTCACAGGCAGAGATGTAAAAGAATGAAATCTTTTGGCTTAGGAAATCAATTGACTTCATGTATCTGATTTTTCAATTCATGATTTCACTTTGAAATTAAGATTTCAACAAAGAAATTCGCATTCATTTCTGAAGTCTTGACTGGATAATTCCTTCCGAGCAATCTTATGACTGAAATCAATTAGATGCAAGTCTTTAGAATTACCTTGCAGTCACTGAAGTCACTTTGAAGTCTTCAGCATTCACTTGAAGTCACCTGAATTTAATTCAATTCTATGAAACTTCAAAAAAAGTCGGTGCATTCCTTGGGACTTAACAAATATTGGTTGAAGTCTTTGGGACTTCAAACGATTTCGTTGAAGTCTTTCAAATTTGAACATGCCTGAAAGGCTGATACCTTGCAATTTACATAGATAGGTGATGTGAGAATACACAAACAGTGGGCGGAGGGGAGTGCTCGAATGTGATGATGTTGGAAAGGGGTTTGGGGGGATACTTTTGTTTTACTCCCTTACTCTTACGACGCTTTGCCCTCATTAACCACTAGACCCATTTAAGCCGCTTCAGTTTCAATGACAGCAACCGCTTCATTGGCCGCTCGCTTTGTTTGTCCAATCACGGTAATTCGTATCATCAGAGTAAGCTAGCAAACAAACTGAATTTTGGAAGATCGTGCCTCAGGTGTTGACTTTCGAGTTTCGCACGATCATCTCAAGAATGATACTAAAGAAGTCACATGGCAATGCGTCGCCTTATCTAAAATCTTTTTCGACACTGAAAGTCTTGGGGAGCTCGTTCGCGACCCTGTCGGAGCAGTGAGAGTTCTCCACCGTCGTCGTACACAATCTGACGAGTCTGGGAGAAATGCCGAAACTAGACTTGGAACTGAGTAGCTCGTCGCTAGGCACACTGTCATATGCGGCCTTAAAATCGATGAATTGTTGGTGAGTGTCGATTTTCACTCCTTGGATTCTTTCCAGGATATGGCGTAATGTGAAGATCTGGTCTGTCGTGGACATCCCTGGCCTGAAACCACACTGATGGGGACTTATCAGGTTATTAAAAACGTTTTCAGACGCTCACCCAATATGGCAGAGAGGATCCTGCAGGCGATGTGAAGAAGACTAATCCCTCGATAATTGTCGCAGTCAAAAAGATCGCCATTCTTGAAGGCCGGACTGACGACGCTGAGACTCCACTCACCAGCCATATTTTCCTCCTACCATATCTTACAGATGAGCTGGTGCATGCACTCAACCAGGTTATCTCCAGCTGCTTTAAATAGTTCCGCGGACAGTCCGTCCGCTCCAGCAGCTTTGTTCGACTTTAGCTTCGATAGAGCTATCTTCACCTCGTCTAAGTCGGGGGGATGATAAGATGCGATAAGATCGATAAGAACATTCTGCCTAACAGCGGAATTGGAGCCGTCATCTCCGTTAAGTAGGCTGCAGAAATGATCCTTTCCGATTCTCAGTACAGACTGCGACTCTACCACGAGCTGTCCATTTTGATCCTGGCAGGCTTCGGTCCGAGTCTTGTATACTCCGGATAGCTGTCAAACTTCATTCCTGCCATAACATCTTTTTATTTTTTCGACAATGCGCTTCTCATGCACCTCCTGTTTCCTTCTCAGAAGCCGGTGCTCTTCCCTTCTTCTCTGTTCGTAGAACTCACCAACAGCCCTTATTGTTCGATGCAGCATTGCATTGTAGGCGTCTTGCTTGGTTGCATGCGATTGCCTGCACTCATTGTCAAAGCACGGATTTCTTTTGGGTGGTGACGTGAAACCCAGCACATCAGGGGCAGCTTCTTTGATGGCTTCTTGACAACGTTTTCAGTCTTCTTTTATGGTCAGTGCAGGCAGCGTCGAACTCTGAACGATTTTCAATGAGATTCGGTCGGCAAAGGTCCTTGCGGCCGATTACGATTGTAGCTCTCCGACGTTTTTTCAGTCTCAACTTGGTTGCTCTCTCAATATCCGGGTTCTTACCTTGGCTACAACAAGGTGATGAACGTGCAGTTTTTTTACACTCCTCTTGGTACTTTTTTATGTTTTATGTTTTCTGTATATTTAATTAACTGTGATTTGTTTTGGTTTTTGGTTTTTGTATTTTTTGGCGTGAATTTGCTGCCAGCAGCATTGTTCTTGCGCCATCTATTGTGAAACAAACACTGGAAACATATTGAGCAAACGCAACCTTCAACGTGTTTAAATAGCACGCAACTTCAGTCGTAATATTTCACATAGTCAGTCAGTCGCTCAATACATCAACTTAAATTTGCCACCGGTGAAAGAGAAAATAGACAACTCTCAAAATCACAATTCCTTTGTTTACCAATTTTTCATCGAATACATTTTAATGAGTAGTGTATTGACTCTGCGTGAGTCCAGGATATGAAATGTGGAAATCGTGCGAACTCACCAGTGCCTCACTTGATTGACTCGGACATTAATTATTAACAATTTTAATATTCACTAATTGCTGAGCCACAGATAATGCGATTAAAATAAATGTTGTAATTAAATCTGTTATGGTGTGCGTTGGACCGCAGCTTGCGTTGCATTTTATTTTTCCTGTCAATATTAGTTGATGTTTCATATTGCTTTAATTTTTTATACGGTCTGAAATAGTTGTTGTTTCGATGTGGTCAGCAAGTGCGCCGTTACTGTAAGTGTGAAAATTAAGCACGGGGGGGGGGGGGGGGGGGGAGGCGTCGGCAACAGTTTAATCAACTATTCAGCTCGTTGATGTAGGACCCTTCAATTAACAGTTGGTTGCTCCACTCAGTGGCAGTTAAGTACAAAGCAAGCGTGCTGCAAGTGCACAATGGTACAATGCCCATCAATTTGAGACCACCTAATAGTGGTTGATGGTCAATGATCGGGGAGGGTGCCGGAGTTAAAGTTTGATGCACATACGATGCTACTTTCATGACATTAAAGTTTAATTTACATTTTGTGCTTTTTTCATAAACTATTGATAGAAACATTCAAATTCAGAGAATTTGAAATAACTAAAGGGCCCGAGAACTTCAAATGAAATCAATTTCAGCTGAATATGGTTTGCATATGGCAGAAGCTTCTAAAAGAAATCGGACTTTAGTGAGAAACTCAATGATACAAATTCTCAGAACTGTGTGGCCATTATGTTCATTTTAATTATTCCTGTTTTAATGCACAATCGTGTGTCTGATTGAATGTCCGTATGTTCTCCGAAGCGACTGGACTGGGGATTTTCTTTTTAAGTCGGATTTTCGAGGGATTGTATTGCCAGGAATTGCAGTCTATACTAAGTACTAAAAACTGGCTTCAAAGAACTAATTTGCGTCAATAGAAATGTGCCAAGAAATGGCACAGAGAGGAACGCTGGAAGAATTCTTCTTCTTCTTCTTGTGGCGCTACAGTCCGGGGTGGACCTGGGCCTCAACCAGCATGCCTCTCCAGCCAGCACGAGCTCTCGCTAGCTGTCTGCAGTTGCGCACTCCAAGTTGGTTGAGGTCCTTCTCCACTTGTGTGCGCCACTTTAGTCTAGATCGTCCTCTGTTGCGTTGTCCCAATGGCACGAATTCAAAGACTTTTCAGACCGGAGCAGTGGTTTCCATACGCTCTACATGGCCTAGCCATCTTAGGCGTTGTATCCGTAGAGGCTTAACCAGGCGCATGTCGCTGTACAGCCTATAGAGTTCGTCATTAAATCTTCTCCTCCAGATGCCATCAACGCAAACAGGACCAAAAATCGCATGCAAAACTTTTCTCTCGAAAAGACTAAGGGCTTCCTCATCCGCCTTTGCTAACGTCCAAGATTCTGCGCCATATAGTAGAACGGGGATGATAAAGCTGTTATATAAAGCGAGCTTAGTCCTTCGAGAGAGGGCTTTATTACTCAATTGCCTCTTGAGCCCAAAGAAACAGCGATTGGCAAGAGTGATTCTGCGTTTGATTTCGGTACTGATGTTGTTGTCCCTGTTTACCGCGGAGCCGAGGTAGATGAAGTCCTTAACTACCTCGAAGTTTATGCTGCCTAGTGTGACGCTCCGTCCGAGACGTCGATGTTGTGTGTCCTTCCTTGATGACAGCATGTACTTAGTTTTGCCCTCATTTACCGCTAGACCCATTTTAGCCGCTTCGGCTTCAATGGCAGCAAACGCCTCATTGACTGCTCGCTGTGTTCGCGCAATCACGTAAATGCCATCAGCGTATGCAAGCAATTGATCTGACTTTGTGAAGATCGTTCCTCTGATGTCGACTTGTGAGTTACGCACGATCTTCTCGAGAATTTTTTTTTTATAATTGACGCGTGCAAAAGGGGTTGCGAGTACCCTTAAGTGACCGGTTCAAGTCACAGCACGGGCCGAAGGTATAGAGGAAGAGAGGGAGAGGAGATACCGATGCACATTGGTTTTAAATGCCTGTGGATTGTAATGAGGAGGAAAAATCGAGCTGGGAAGACCATTCCAGATTCGTGTAGTGCGGCTAAAGAACGAGTCTCTGAATTTGACTGTACGTCCGAAAGAGGGCTTGAGGGTGAATTGGTGGGCATTCCTAGCGAGGCGTGTTTTACGGGTGAATTCTCGAAGGGGAGGAATGCAACTGGCTAATTCGTCTGAGCATTTCTTGTTGAAATAGCGGTAAAAAAGTGACAACGACGCGACATTACGTCGGTGTTCTAACGAGTCAATCGACTTCGCAATATTACTGTCACCTATAAGTTTTATCGCTCGCTTTTGAATTCTATCCAGGAGGTGCAGGGAGGTCTTAGAAGCACCTGACCAAATAGGAGCGTTATACTCAAGTTTTGGGCGTATGTAGGCCTTGTATATTGTAGCCAGATCAGAGGGGGTGAAGTACTTCTTGCATCGTTTAAGGAAGCCTAGACATTTCGCAGCATTTTTGGCGACCACAAATATGTGATCGTTCCAACTAATTGTTGGGTTGATACACATACCGAGGATGGAAAGTCTTTCGGTTTCAACAACGCAAATGCCGTTCATGGATAACGGCTGATTATTTTGTGATCGCTTTAACGACAGTAGACAGCACTGTGTTTTGGAAGCATTAAATTCCACTCCATTCTTATTTCCCCAATCGATTATGCTGTCAAGGTCGGAATTTAATGTGCTTAACATACGCTGCCGTTCCGAGTCTAAGGCCGAAGTGGAGGGACGTGAGCCAAGGAACGAATATGAAAAGCTGAGGGTACTGTCATCAGCGAAGGAATGAATAGGATTAGAAGTAGCAGCCAAGAGATCATTTATGAAAATGATGTTAATGAAGTCACATGACAGTGCGCCGCCTTGTCTAAAATCTTTTTTGACATTGAAGGTCTCGTTGAGTTCGTTACCGACCTTGACGGAGCAGCGAGAGTTCTCCATCGTCATCCTACACAATCTGACGAATTTGGAAGAAATGCCAAAACTAGACATGGCACTGTATATTTCGTCTCTATGCACACTGTCGAAATCGACGAATAGGTGGTGAGTGTCAATTTGCATTTCTTGGGCCTTTTCCAGGATCTGCCGTAATGTGAAGATCTGGTCTATTGTGGACTTCCCTGGCCTGAAACCATACTGACAGGGACCTATCAGGTCATGAACAAATGGCTTCAGACGCTCATACAATACGGCAGAGAGGATCTTGTATGCGATGTTCAGGAGACTTATCCCTCGGTAGTTGGCGCAGTCAAAGGCGTCTCCTTTTTTGTGAACCGGGCAAACGACGCTGAGATTCCACTCATCGGGCATGCTTTCCTCCGACCATATCTTACAGATGAGCTGGTGCATGCGCCCAACCAGGTCATCTCCAGCTGCTTTAAATAGTTTTGCGGACAGTCCATCAGCTCCAGCAGCTTTGTTCGACTTCAGCTTGGATATTGCTATCCTCACCTCGTCTAAGTCGGGGCGACGGAATGCTTGTCTATTATCGTTCAAATTGAGTGGAACATTCTGCCTAACAGCGGGATTTGGACCGTCATCGCCGTTAAGTTGTCTGCAGAAATGATTCTTCCAAAGTCTCAGCACAGACTGCTACTCTACTACGGGTTGATCGTTTTGGTCCCGGCAGGTTTTGGTCCGAACCTTGTATCCTCCGGATAGCTGTTTTACCTTTCGGTAAAACTTTCGAACTTCATTTATGCTATAACATCTTTCCATTTCCTCGACCGCGCGCTTCCCATGCTCCTTCTTTTTCCTTCTTAGAAGCCGGTGCTCTTCCCTTCTTCTCTGTTCGTAGAGCTCACGAACAGCCCTCGTTGTTCGATGCAGCGTCGCCTTATAGGCGTCTTGTTTAGCTGCGTGCGTTTGCCTGCATTCGTCGTCAAACCATGTTTGGTGACGTGAAACCCAGCACATCAGTGGCAGCTTCTTTGATGGCTTCTTGACAACGTTTCCATTCTTCTTCTATGCTTAGTGTAGGAAGAGCGAACTCTGAGCGAGTTTCAGGGAGACTCGGTCGGCAACGCTGGAAGAATACCAATACATTTAAGGTTGCAACATTTTTCACTTTTCATTCCTCATTGTGTGGTGCTATATTCCGGTGTGGATCTGGGCCTCAACCAACATGACTCTCCAACTAGCACGATCTTTCGCTAGCTGCCTCCAGTTGCGCACTCCAAGTTGGTTGAGGTCCTTCTCCACCTTTCAGCACCTTAGCCTAGGCCATCCTCTGTTGCGTTGTCCCCATGGCTCAAATTCGAAGACTTGTCTAGCCAGAGCAGTGATGTCCACACGCTCTATATGGTCTAACCAGGCGCACGCAAGCATGTAACACTTAAAATTCCAAAAAGCAGAACTGGGATGATCTGGCTTCTTAATTAAGCTAGCTTAGTTTCTCAACTGCTTTCAGAGCCCAAAGAAACAGTCATTGCCAAGACAGCGCTTGGCATTAGTTCTCATGTTGTTGTCCGTATATACCGCCGCGTTGAGGTAAGCAAATTCCTTGACCAACTCGAGGTTTCTGCTGCATAATGTGAGGTGCTGTCTGAAACGTCGATGTTGTGTGGTCTTCCTTGACAACAGCATGATCTTGTTTTACTCTGAGTTATAACTTGGACGATATGCAGTCTTGCCTAGATAACGTAATAAGCTACACAATAAGACCGTTTTTAGTTCACTTTTTAAGGAATTCAAATGCAAATGTATTATTTTGAGGTTTGGAAACAGTGCACTTTAGCACTCGGACTCAAAACCTGGTCCATTGTTCTACCAGGCATTAACCTTCAGTTTAATTTCTTTCTCCCAGAGGATTGCCAGTAGGTACTTCTGTTATAGAAAACCTCTGTTTTCAACTCCAACCACATCAGCACCAAGTAGCCGCAATTTGCCAGGCGTCGCTGATGGCCTTATCATCTAACCCAAGCACACTTAAATTGGCAAAAGCAAGGTGTCCCGTTCGTGCGTCAATAAGCCGTTTATAGTCTTTTCTGTTTAGAAATGTTGCTGTTGTTTCTAACTAACATTTGGGAGCATACACAACATACAGAGCTATGCCATCGCTTGTTGTGCTGATAAGAGACTCACCAATCCATGGAAGCCATGACCAAGGACGTTTATAGTCCCAATGTGGATTAGGCCACTATGAATCTACCTACCTCTTCTAACCCTTGCCTAACAAGTTCGTTGGCATTCCCGTTTTCCATGATCCCATGTTGTCCCAATTCAAAGAAGTCTTAACGAAGTTAACCTGCAGAGTGTAGAGAGCTAAGTGAGACCTTGAACACAGTTTGGCTGTCGCCACAGATGCACACACTTAATTTCTTTTTTCTTGCACGGGCTAAATTATCTCAATGGCTTTTCAAAGCGAGCTGGGCACATGACTGTCATCATTTTATTGCAACACTTGGCCCGCTCAATATGTTTTCAAAAATCTGTTAGAGTTCATTGGGGCGCAAAGATTACAGCTTCAAAGACCGAAGCCAATTTACCTAGAGAAGTGTGATGTCTGATGTTGTCATTCTCATTAAAGGCACCAATTCTAGATCCCTTCATCATCCTGGAGCGGTCCATGAAAATTCGAATATATTCACACAGTCGAAGCCTTTGTAAACATTTAATTAGTGGTGCCCCCCAACAGGCCGCGTGTGGTCGCCATGGCGGAGTGGGTAAAGTGCGACGCTCACACCCGAAGGGTCCAGGTTCGACTCCCAGCTCAATACCAATTTTTCGAATTTTTCACGATACCACCTCTTTCGAGCTGCTGACAGCACTCAAAGAGCAATAACTGTTTAAGGAAGCTTCTCAAATTTCGCCGTTCGGAGTCGCCAAAAAACTGTAGGTCCCTTCTACTCGTGAGAGAACAGTAGCGCGCACAACACGAGAAGTAGATGAGGAAGTTAGGCCTTGGTCCCCCTTTGGACTATAGCGCCAACAATTATTAATAACAGGCCGCATATCCGTGAAACTTGTATCCAGGCTTTCAGTGCATCTGTTTAATTCATTGCTTCTTTTCTTAGATGCTAGACAGCAAAGCAGCGTTTTAATGTAACAGATCACTTAATAAGCCCCGGACATATATGGGGCACCGCCAATGAAAATTATTAATTTAGTATTAATTTTTTGTTAGTGGCGCCCCCTATATGTGTCGTGACTTATCGAGTGCTCTGGTTATCTGTTGATCTTAATTCTAACGTACTACTTCTTAACAACTGCTCTCAGCTTGGGAGACCCCTTTGACTGCGGCAACTATTGGCTGATCAGCCACCTCACCATGGTCTAGAAGATCCTCCCACTGTGTCCGCGCCTGAAGCCCTTTGGTAACAACCTTAAAGGTTCTTATCAGTGTGGTTGCAGGCCAAGGATCTTCACATTAGAGCAGAATTTCACATTGCGACTGATCTTGGAAATGACACAAGAGGTGCAGATCGACACTTACTACCAATTCGTCGAATTTATGACCGCATATGACAGTGTGCAAAGGAAGGAGCTATAAAGTGTTGTGTCATGGCATTCCTACCAAACTTATTAGATAACGATGGGGAACTCTCGCCGCTCCGTCAAGATCGGCAAAGACCTCACCGAGGCTTCCAATGTCAAAAAAGGTTTTAGACAAAGCGGCGCACTGTCATGTGGCTTCTTCAACATCATCCTTGAGAGGATCGTGCGTAACTCACAAGTCAACACCAGACTTAAAGTAAGTTTACCTACTGGCTTATGCTAACGACATTGGCGTAATTTGATGAACATAGTGATGCAAACAGGACTAGGTTGGCATTAAAGCGAAAGCTGTTAAAATGTGTCTGGCGATTAATGAAAGCAAAACGACGACATGCTGTCATCAAGGAAGGACACACAACATCGACGTCTCGGATAGCGCGTCACACTATGCAGCAGACCCATCAAGGTTGCCTCGGCTCCGCGGTAAATAGGGACAACAACATCAGTACCGAAATCGAACACAGAATCACTCTTACCCATCGCTGTTTCCTTCTGCTTAAGGGGAAGTTGACAGCACTCTCTCGAAGGACTAACCTTGCCTTATTTTATATAACAGCCCTGCGTGGCGCGGTAAAGTGAACGTTATAAAAAGCGGATGGAAAAGACTTTGGTGTTTTTTGAGAGAAAAGTCTGTCTGCGTTGATGGCATCTGGAGGAGGAAATTTTACGATGAACTCTATGGGCTGTACAACGCCATGCGCATGGTCAACGTATAAGACACTAGGCCATGAAGAGCGTATGGTTCGAATGCTCCTTCCTAAAAAGTGTTCGAATCTGTGCTATTAGGACAGATGTGGGATTTAGTCTTACGTGATCACCTGCCTTTACGGCTTATATCACGGGGTCTATTTTCCCAACAGTCGTAAGTAACGCAAGACTAAACGCCTTAGTTACCCAAGTACCAAACTGAGTTCATGCTTGAGGGCCAATCACCTCACCTTGGTTTGATACGAAGCCTTTCTGAAACCTCTTCAGCTCTCTCGCAGCGCCCGGTTGAGAATGCAACTTCACACTGAGAAGGGATAGTCCTCTAACCTAGTTGTGGGTGAACAATCAAATAGACAAGTCAGCACAGTACACTATTCTCGACTTTACCCGCGATGTTAGGTGGTAAACAAGAACCACCACGATGCTCCCTCAAGGGGGCTTACTGCACGGTCAGGCTGGAACCGAAGTTCCAGGGGCTAATGACCTCCCGTGGCACCAGAATATAGCCTCTGGTCAAGCTGTCAGTACCAGTCAGGTTCCCTCAAAGCCCGGGTCTGTTAGCCGCCATCTCGCCACGGATGGTCTTTTCTCCATCAGAGTTTCCGATGTCACTATAAATAGTGATATGGATGTGATACGGATGTGATTTTGAATCATGTGATTCATAAATCCAGTCACATCATCTGGAGCTATTAGGACAGCGGGACAATAAACCGGTACACACAAGTAAAGAAGGTCTCAACCAACTCTGACAGTGCAATTGGACTCATCTGACAAGAGACCGGACTGGCTGGGGGGGCATGATAGTTAAGGCTCAGGTCCACAGTGAGCGTCCTCCTAAGTAAAAGCCTTTAATGTCACCCCATGTTGAACATCTTCAAATGAACTACACCATCTGGATAGACTTACACTTAAATACTAAAAGTCAGAACAACACTGAGTGTGACCTAATAGGCACACAATGGCCTGCGATTGAAACCCAAGGAAGCTGCCAATATTTTCAGTTCAACACAAAGCCGGTCAATAGACGTAAGTCAAGCTACTTCGCGTTGACCAAATTCAAAGCTCATCAAATTCAAAGTCATATCAAGACTGTCTTCAATTCAGCTTTCGATTCAAATGTCCCCCGTCAAGGGCTTGTAACCCAATTCTAACCACGAAGAGAGAACATCATCGTCGTTCCAGTGCGTCCCCCGACACCGAGGAGCATAAGTATTCACAACCAGTAGCCAAAGAGTAAGTGAAAGGAAATGTACGCTCATCTCGGGCTTAACGATTAATTTCCATCAATCCTCCCGCACACAATGCATCTCAATGCACACCTTTCCAGTAGCCTCCTCTCGTCCTCGCCTCCGTCGTGCACACAAAAACCATCAATTCAGCACGTAGGAACTGCACACAGGCGAATAACACTCAATCTCGTCCAATTCCGCTTCGGAAATAAAACGAGATAAATTCCCAAAGTGAAAAGCGGAAGGAAAAAAAATTTAGCTTAATCGGGAGCAGTGCCAAGTGCAATACTCGCACTTTTTCGACGTGCCCGCACCTAGATTCAGCGTCAAATCCATGTCGTAACGTTCTATTGAACGATTCCAGGCCGAGTGCGATGGTGATGCGGATGCTTGCTCTGTCTGTGAGTGCCGCCCGACGAAGTGTGTAACGCTGATGTGCTTTTAGAGAAATGAGAAAAATTTCCCACCGCCACAAAGTGAGGCAAAAAACACAAAAAAAAAAGCAGAACAGGACCTACTCCCTCATCAACCCTCCTGGTTCCCTCCGTGTGAGCGCTTCCAGCACGTGGTTTCGGTGCTCTCAAAGTGGAACATTTGCCGTGGTTTTTCTTGCATAACTTTTCGAAATGATGGGCGTTGGGTGATGTGGGCGGCAGGCATGCGTGGGCGGGGCTGCTCATCGTTGTCGCCTTCTATTTTTCAGTTTTATTCATCCGTGGGATACATTTGTTGTGTTATTTCTCATGAAAAAGTGAAAATGCTTGTGACTTGTGGAGGAGTGCTCAAGTTATACATTTCGCATGAATATGGGGGTCAGGACGGGCGAATGAATCTGCAAAAGTTTTACGACCAGTGGAGGGGGTGTACCTGCCTTGGAATGGATTGCGAAATGACGAAAGCCCGAGGAGTGGGATTGACGAGGGATAACCGGTGTGACATTCTACTCAGCGAAATTGGTGCAAAACTTTGGGTCAGCATGGGTAATGTGTAATTTTTTGTGATTACTTGCCGGGGAGACGTTTGCGTTTGCAATAGCGTTTCGTTTTTATTTGAATGCTGTCGGTCCTGGGCTGCCCCAAACGTGGACACATTACTTTGACTGGGAAATGTTAGGATAGCTGTAAATTTCCTACAACTACGGCATCAACGCAAATAACGACGTGAGTGTGCGGGGATGGCTTAGGAATAAAGGGATGAGAGCACAGGAAACCCGTGTGGGTCGTTTTGAGGGATAAACTTTTATTCCGGATGTGCTTCCATGATGGACAGTAATTGATTACGACTGAAAACTTTGTCATCAGTTTGAGGTGCTCCCCACTGAGGGGCTGGTAGCTGAATGAGCTTCAGGGCAATCGGAAGGGACTCATAATTTTATCATCATTTGTGACGGGGCGTATTTTCTAATGAATTGCTGTTTGTCCTGACAGGCGGGCTGTACATCCGCAAAATAATTCTCTGTTGTGTGGATTTCCGACGCTGCGGAGGTTATGGTCTTTCCGACGACGTTGCTTGTGCATTTCACTTGCCCGTGAAAGGTTTTGCTTAAGAAAGCTGCACAGTTGAACTGCTTCTTGGTGTGGGTTAAATAATTGACATCAGATTTTGCGGCTATGTTTTGAAAACTCAACACTTACTAAGCTGCTCTAATTGTTTTTTTTTACCCCAGGAAATGGTGCCTTCTTGATGGAAGGAAAAAAACACCTCTCGCTGCCGATGCCACAACGCCCCCTTTTGGATTCAAAAGTGGTCGTCGCTCATATTTTATTTTTCTTCTTCGTGTAATGCTACATTGGGTGGACCTCAACCAGGTTAAATTCAACTAAACTCTACGAGCTAGAGTTTGAGAGTTTGTGCCGAATAAAATAACAACATGGATCAATGAATTGTTTCCACGATGAGATCTTAGTTTTTCAAAATTAAGAAGCGACATTAACACATCACACAGTAAGTCTCGGGACTGACATATAGAGGGCGCCAATAACAAAAAATCCATATTGATTTTGAAAAGTACAAACAATCCAATGATACCAAATATTCATAACAACCTAAAGTTTCGATACCTTTTTTGGCTGCCGTGGCTTAGTGGATAAAATGCGACGATCACACCCCGAAGATCCAGGTTCGATTTCCGGCTGAACCCTTCAAATTATTATCGGTACCACCTCTTTCTAGCCGCTGACAACACTCAAAGAGTAATAACTGTCTAAGAACGCTTCTCAAATTTCGCCGTTCGGAGTTGGCAAAAAACTGTAGGTCCCCTTTACGCGTGAGAGAACAGTAGCGTCCACAACACGAAAAGTTGATGAGCAAGCTAGACCCTGGTCGCCCTATGGACTGTCGCGCTAACAACGCTAACTGTCGCCGTGGCGTAGTGGGTGGAGTGCGACGCTCACACGCAGAAGGGTCTAGGTTCGACTCCCAGCTCAACACCAATTTTTGAATTTTTCACGGCACCACCTCTTTCGAGCTGCTGACAACACTCAAAGAGTAATAACTGTCTGAGAAAGCTTCTCAAACTTCACCGTTCGGATTCCGCATAGAACTGTAGGTCCCCTTTACGCGTGAGAGAACAGCACAGCACGAGAAGTTCATGAGCCAACTTGGCGCTGGTAGTTGAATGGATCAGTATTTGAGTCTGAGCGCTCCAGTGCAGTGTATCCCAACCTCTAAGAATAAAAAGCCAGGGGTCCAATCGCGGATGACGACTATCGTGCGACGATATCGTTGAAACGAGAGTTTTGCATCGCGTAAGAGAAAAAAAACGACGAAACGATATCATTTTGGTAGCTTCATGTACTCTCAAAACTGCCTATCGTTATCGTCCTGACGACCGCTTTTTTAAGATGGCTATTTCCCTATCGTTTTGCATTGGGCTGGCATGAAAGTGGTTAAAATTTGAAGTAATTCTAAAATGTTTTGTATATATCATACTCCTCAGCTTAGGCAAATTTGAATGTACATTCAAAATTATTTAAAAAAATATTTCGTGAAATCAAACTTCATATTTTTTATGAGCTTCTCTCGCACAGCCATTCTCTCATTCGTAATGTGTACACACACAACAAAACAATGAGAACTATCAGGCAGTCGTTATTCATTGTTTTGTTGTATGTGTACAATTATGACAAGAGATAGTTACGGACAGTAGCGCTCAAACTGTGTATAAAATAGACCATAGACTAGACAATAGTGGCTGGGTTATGTGAAGCAAATTATCGACGATATGGTTTTGGTGTATCGTCAGGACGATAGTCGTTTGAAAAGTTACGTGATTGCAACCCAGACCCTGGTCCGTCTGTGGACAGTCGCGCAATCAAATGACGAGCAACCTGTTGTAATGTCGTGATGCAAAAGCCCTGAATTGAGGACGTTTCCTTCGTATTGCTTCTCACAAGCTATGCAGTACTTCAATATAATGATCCTTACTGTAGGACCATATACTAAAAGCTCCTGATGCACAAAGTCAAATTTGATCGAAATTGGTGTGCTTTTTTCGGCATTAGATTTTTTTTGGCCCGATGGGACGATTGGACTTCGATTTCGGTTTCGTTACCATATATCCATAATTCGTCACCAGTTATGACTCATTTAAGCAAATCTTGACCTCAGTTGAGGTCATTCAGCAATTACAGATCGATGCTAATGCATTGTGTCAAAATTCAGCAATCTTATAATGAATTTCGCTGCCACGCACTTCATGCTCAAAATTTAAGATAAAATTGCATGACATGAGCCAACCGACATATCGGCTTCCTCCGCGACTTATCTAATAGTGATCGACGATTCTCCATTACAATTTTCTTCAATTTTCTTACATTTTCATAGGTGGTTGATGTGCTGGGGCACACATGCCGGACATCGTTACTCACAATGTTTCGGCCTTCTTTGTTAAACTTGTTCCACTGGTAGACAGTTTTTTAATCTAAGGTACACTAATCGTATGCCACTGTTTTTGAGCACTGAACTCTATTCACAAATAATTTAATGTAAATTCTTCGAACTCTAAACATATGTTTGAGACGAGTGTGCCAACATTATGAAAAAAAAAAATAAACGACTGTACATACTAATAATTGGGTGGCGCTGCAGTCCACAGGGGAACCAAGGCGTAGCGTGCTCATCAACTCCTCGTGTTGTGCGCGCTACTGTACTCTCACGAGTAAAAGGAACCTTCAGTTTCTTGCCGAATCCGAACGGCAAGGTATGAAAAGCTTTTTTAGATGGAAAATACTCTTTGAGTGTTGTCAGCAGCTCGAAAAAGGAGGTGCCGTGAAATATTCGAGGTGTTGAGCCTGGAATCCAACCTGGACCCTCGGCGTGTGAGTGTCGCACCCTTCCCACTACACCGCGACGGCCACTATCGATTATACATATGTGTAGCTCCCCGAAATTCGAAAATTTATTTTGAACAGACGTCGTAAATTTCTTGAAAAGTAAGGCAAATTAGAAGGTTGCCGGCAATGATAACTGTTCGTGCTAACAGATTATAGGCCTCTCGAAATCTGAACACATCGTCTCTGTAAGCCACGGATTCAATAAGACCGAGCCATCAATCTCATGGTGATCTCATGGTACCTGGTATACCGGTTTAAAGAAAGAGTCAAGATACAAATGTATCGATAGCCCTTATTTTTTTTTTCTTTTGTTTACTATAATATCTGTGAAAAATATTTAGTATACATCAAGTCATTGAACAGACAGCATCATATTTTTTCATCGTGTTAAAAATGTCGAATTTTGTTCCAGAAAGTGATGATTTGCGGAAAGCATTAATTTTTTGTTTTCATTTGAAGAAAAGTGCTGCAGAGTCGCATCGAATGCTTGTCGAGGCATATGGTGATCATGCAATATGCAAAAGATGGTTTCAACAGTTCAGAAATAAAGATTTGATGTGAGAAATGAAGAACGTGGAAGACCACCAAAAAAGTTTGAAGACGCCGAATTGCAAACGATATTGGATGGAGATGACACTTTGAGTCAAAAGCAAATGGCAGCAATGTTAAATGCTGCACAATGAATAATTTCTGACCGTTTAAAAGCTGTGGGAAAGCTCCAAAAGTGTGGAAAATGGGTGCCACATGAATTGAATGAAAGACAGATGGAAAACCGAAAAAACACTTGTGAAATTTTTCTTCAAAGACTCGAAAGAAAATCAGTTTTGCATCGGATTGTTACTGGCGATGAAAAAAGGATTTATTTTAAGAATCCGAAACGGAAAAAATCATGAGTTAATCTGGGACAACCATCAACATCGACTGCAAAACCAGATCGATTCGGCAAGAAGACAATGCTGTGTGTTTGGTGGGACCAGAAAGCTGCTGTGTGCTATACCACGAGCTCCTAAAACTTGGCGAAACCGTTAATACTCATCGCTACCGACAACAAATGATCAATTTAAACCATGCATTGATCGAGAAACGACCAGAATGGGCCAGAAGACTCGGCAAGGTCATTTTGCTCCATGACAATGCACCTGCACACAAAGCAAAACCGGTTCAGGATACAATCAAAACACTTGGCTGGGAGCAGCTACCCCACCCGCCGTATTCACCAGACTTGGTTCCTTCCGACTACCGTTTGTTTTCATCGATGGGACACGCATTGGCTGAGCAGCACTTTGATTCCTACGAGGAGTTCGAAAATTGGATGTCTGATTGCTTTGCTTAAAAAGGCAAACAATTTTATGGTATTCACAAATTGCCAGAAAGGTGGTCCAAATGTGTAGAAACCATGACAAATACTTTGAATAAAATATTTTTACTTTCCCATTAATAATAAGTATTTATTTAAAAAAAAACTCAACATTTTCCTAGAATTTACTGGCGGCTTAGATCTACATCTTTGGAATGTTTTTCCTTGAGACGTTTCAGGCCGAGAGGAACATGCCCCCTTCAATTGAGTCTGATGAATTGCTTCAAAATGGACCTTCAGAGTGTCAAATGAGGATTGGGGAAATATTTATATAATTTCATTTACACAAATGTCATGAGTTGCTCTTTTAATAGATAACAAACTTCTTAACTTCACTTTCAAATGTGTCTGCTTTTCTTCTTCTTATGGCCCTGCAGTCCGGGGTGGACCTGGGACTCAACCAACATGCTTTTCCAGCCAGCACGATATTTCGCCAGCTGTCTCTCTCCTCCTCCAGATGTCATCAACACAAACAGGACTAGAAATCGAACGCAAAACTTTTCTCTCGAAAAGACTAAGGGTTCCTTCATCCGCTTTTAGGAACGTCTATGTTTCTGGGCCATAAAGAATTGCTGGGATGATCAAGTTGCTACCTTATATAAAGCGAGGTTAGTCCTTCGAGAGAGGGCTTTATTACTCAATTGTCTCTTGAGCTCAAACAAACAGCGGTTGGCAAGAGTGATTCTGCGTTTGATTTCGGTACTGATGTTGTTGTCCCTATTCACCGCGGAGCCGAGATAGACGAAGTCCTTCACTACCTCGAAGTGTCTGCTGCCCATAGTGACGCTCCGTCCAAGACGTCGATGTTGTGTGTCCTTCCTTGATGACAGCATGTATTTCGTTTTGCCCTCGTTTACCATCAGTCCCACTTTAGCCGCTTCCGCTTCAATGCTAGCAAACGCCTCATTGACGGCTCGCTGAGTTCGTCCAATCACGTCAATGTCGTCAGCGTATGCTAGCAATTGATCTGACGTCTGGAAGATCGTGCCTCTGGTGTCGACTTGTGAGTTACACACAATCTTCTCGAGGATGATGTTAAAGAAGTCACATGGCAGTGCGTCGCCTTGTCTAAAACCTTTTTTGACATTGAAGGTCTCGGTGAGTTCGTTACCGACCTTGACGGTGAAGAGTTCTCCATCGTCATCCTACACAATCTGACGAGTTTGGTAGGAATGCCAAAACTAGACATGGCACTATATAGCTCGTCTCTATGCACACTGTCATATGCAGCCTTGAAATTGACGAATAGGTGGTGAGTGTCAATGTGCATTTCTTGGGTCTTTTCCAGGATCTGCCGTGATGTAAAGATCTGGTCTGTCGTGGACTTCCCTCGTCTGAAACCACACTAATAGGGAGCTATCTGGTTATGGACAAACGGTTTCGGGCGGTCAAACAATACGGGGGAGAAAATCTTGCAGGCGATGCTAAAATGGATAATTCTTCGAGAGTTGGCGCAGTCAAAGGAGTATCCTTCTTGTGGACCAGGCAAACTTAGATTGCTGAGATTCCACTCATCGGGCATGCTTTCCTCCGACCATATCTTACAGATTAGCTGGTGCATGCCCCCAACCAACTCATTTCCAGCTGCTTTAAATAGTTCGGCGGGCAGTTCGTCTGCACCAGCAGCTTTGTTCGTCTTCAGCTTAGATATTGCTATCTTCACCTCGTCTAAATCGGAGAACGGAATTCTTGTTTATCATCGTTTAAATCAAGTAGAACATTCTGCTCAACAGCGACCAACCAACACTGGGATCCGCTCTCTCCGCTCACTTTACATTTCTTTGAAATTATAATGCAAGTTAAGTTAAGTAATTTTTGGTCCTGTTTGCATATAAAAGGGAAGATTCAATGTTTTACGGAGGCATGTGCTTAGTCAATACTTAAGATGGCTAGGCCGAGTATGAACAGCACTGCTCATGATCGAAAATTCTTCGATTCCGAGCCACTGGGATAACGCAACAGAGAATTGCCTTGGCTGATGTGGAGCACACTAGGAGAGAAGAACCTCATTCAACTAGGAAAGCGCTACTGGAGGCAGCTGGTGAGAGTTCGTTCTGGATGGAAGAACATGTTGCTGGAGGCCCAGTTCCTCCCCGGACTGTAGGGCTATACGAAACGGAATAAGAAATTAAGTATTGGAGTACAAATTGGCCCTGTTCTTTTTATGTTCGCAAAGTTTTTGTTCGTTCTAGCAGTGTGGCTTCAAGTGAACCTAGTAGTAAAATGATCTATCCTCATGAGGTTTGCTGCTTTGAATTCTGATGTTCGATAGAACACAAGCTTGAAGGCACTGCCTCTCAAACACCCTCATCTCTTCCATCTGGGAAGTACTTTCGCTGGACCGAACAAGTCAACATATGGCATGTTCGACCGGATAAGGGCAATGTGGATGATAACCTTCCGGTCTGCTGTCAAGTTGACTTCTGTAAAACAGCCTACTTCCCAAAGTGAAGGCAGTTTAAGCTCCTACCAGAGCTGCATTTATATGAATGGCATCATATCGACAATGGTTTTACAAAATGACAAAACTCTTCACAACCAATGGCCGCCCTTGTGGAAAAACTATGCCGAGCTTATGTTCAATTTCATTCTCGAGGCTCTGTGCAGTTGGATTCCTAAGAGGACAGCTCCACACTTCTGGTAGTTAATTCTAAAATCCGAGCTGTCGCAAAATCGTTGAATTGTATCGCAGTCGAACTTGAGGAAATTTATTTCTTCTGATTTCCAAAATCAATTCTGAAGTGTACGCGGTACAATCATCGGTAACCACCATTATGTTAGGAAAAGAACCTTAATCCATAGTCGACTGTGAATTTTTTGTTAGTGGCGCCCCCTATATGTTCCGAAACTTATTGAGTTATATGTTAAGAGATCGCTCGTGAATAAAATGAACGAAATATGTGAACCAACCGGCTTTTGTTTCAATAATTAATGCCGACAAATGTAACACCTTTCCAATGAAGTAGATAATCGCTTCCAAGATCAGCCACAACTTGCAGCTGGCGCCATCTTTTGAAAACGGGCCAAATAAATTTGCTTTCACAATAAACTGATTATGTATCAGCCTTTCCAAAGCTGATGGCAGTAAGCACGTGGGAGTCGCTTTGGAAAGGCTGACAGGCACTGGCACTTTTGACAGTTTTCAGTCGCACCTAGTTTTCAAATCACTTCAGTCGAACTATTTTCGTGCCCGAAACCATCCATACTCTCTTTCTTTTTTGTCAAAACTCCGAATTCCCACTCAAATTGAAGAGCATTGGTCCTTTGCAATTGGAAATTCGGAATCAATATCGAAGATCAAATATTCATCCAGGATCACGGTCCCTGAGCGGTGTATTGGGTCAGTTTGGGGGTATTTTCCAACCGTCTTACATCCTTACCAGTACGACCCGGAGGACAAATGTCTTATCCACATTCCAGGCAGAAATTGTTGAAGGATTTTTAAAGCATATCAATCTTGCGTTGTATACTTTGTGTATTTTCCTTTTTGGAATTTCGCGTACACCAAGCTATTCAAAGGCCTGTGAAACTTCGTTCGACATCCTTATGTTTCCTCAGTTTTGTCTCCGCTTCCCTCTCCCCACAGACCACTGCAACACAAAAAACATGGCTAATTGAAAATTTCACAAAGCAGCGCACTCTTGAGATGCCGGAAAACTGCTGTCAATCCGTATCCTTCCCCCGCTTGGAACTGCTGTTTGGTCGCAAACCCATTTTCTTCGTTAATTTTCGCTATTATTACTGCAGCCCCACGATTCTCAGTGTGCCTCACTAATTGGTGCCTTAACAGCTGGCTGTCCACCTCCCTCCGTTGCAGGAGGGACATAGTCCCACGACCCGAATGCATTTCCCAGTCAGAGTGCATGCCAGAGAGACGTAATTTGACAATTTCATCCATTTTCTGGTTCCAGTCGTATGCTACGGCGACAGCAAGCCTCTTGTCTCCCGGTAATTAAAAGGCGCGCAATTCTATTTCGTTCACATCTACAACGGATTTCGTAACCCAGATCGGGACAAGGAAAGAAGGGAAAAAGCAAAACGCAGGCTTTGCTGGTCTCCCGTCGCTCCCCTATTTTTGCTTTGGTTTTTTTTTCTTGCTGCCGCTTCGCCCTTATTCGCAACTGACGTAGTCGCCTTTACCAGGGCTCATGTTTGTAGGCCTCTGCTGAAATAATTTATAGGTACAGAGCGTCCGCTTTCCGGTTGCTGGTTCTGCAGGAGAAGTACTTGCAGAATCTGGGTTATGCATTTTGCAACTCCTTGAGCACCCCAACCCCCTTGACGACAGCCCAGCATGCTGAGGCTGATGATTACGTGTCCGTGTCCTGGTTTGGGGAGCAGGCCTTGCTGAGATGTGGGCATTAAAGATGAGTGGCATTTCTGCCCATAACATAAATGAATATGTAAACAGACGGCGAAGACTAGTACACGCACGCATGCACAGATAAATGTGAGGCAGTGTCTTTTCGATTCTTTTTTTTGTGTGCTGCTGTCTTACGACAAGTATCCTGTCTTTCTCTGAAGAGAAGCTGGAAAGGACAGTGCTTGGATTGTATGGCGCTGTGATCGTATGTCGATTCGATTATGAACGACAGTGTAGGAGGTGGTGAGGTTTTGCTTCTGGAGCTCCTCCATTGCGAACAAGGTTGGGATTTACATAAGCCCCTGTCAACACTTCGAGATGTGAATGCAAATGTTTTATCAACTTATCGCTGAATACTTTCCGTTCCAGAGTTTGAATTTCATCCTTCTGCGAAGTGAATGCACGTTGAGCGTTGTTCCTCACCGGAGCAGGGACTTCAGAAATCCAAAGATCGAACAATCGCTTAGCAGGTGGAGTGCTTGTTTTTCGAGATGCGATTCGGAGCCAAAGGATGAAGGCAAACTTCAAAGGCGTTTGTTTCCCTTGAGCGCAACAACTTGAGACAGATTTAAGTCAACAAGAACGTTCCTTGAACAGAACCATATTGCAATGGCCCTCTCAATGAGGTTGCTTTCCACCTTCGCTGCTTCGTTTAGAATGGAGGGCTTTCATTGGGCGTCTGGGTTCATGTTAATTGGTTGAAAGTTCAATTGTTGCCGTTGAACTCACATGAGATATCTGAGACCAATTCGTACGCGGCGGGGAAAGTTTTCTATCCTCGTACAATTTTCTCGTTTTCTATCTTCTCTTCTATGACGCTGTCATATGCGGGAGATCAAGTTCTTAAGGTCTTGACAATCGGGAATGTTAAAAGACTGTGAACTTGGGAATTTCCACAAAATGCGAGAAAAGATTTTATGCGCGATGTGTGTAAGTCTACAAGCAAGAGTAAGGCTCTTTAGATTTTCAGCTTGCATTTTACCTTTTAATGGTTCTGCAGGCATGCTGTCGGCTCAGAAGTTTTATTTGCCTCCAGACTCGGTATTGCTACATGTTGGGGATTGAAGATCAAAAGGATTTTTGCTTGTTCTTCGAGCACGTATTGCAAGTCCATCCTGCCTTCATGTCAAATTTTGAGAAACCAGGCAGCAGAAACAAACCAGCACTGCTTTTGCTGATTGAAATGTGCCCTCTCCTGACGTCGATCTAATTCAAAACGATTCAACTCCATCGAAAAACCATGCAATCAACCCAGAAAATGCACTCAACTGAAAGCATTTTAAAGAAATACCCATTGCTTACTGCTGCAAGACCACTGCGAAGTGCAATATTTAATTCATATCGCTTTGGCTGAAACTCTACCCACAATCGTTCCGCAGCCATCAGTCAATGGCTTGAATATTGCCTTGCGGTTCATATGTACGCCAGTAACCCAAAGGATTTTGGCTTAACTCCAACTGCCCCACAATTTCAGGGCAATAAAAATTTAAAAGGCGCAATCCTTATGCGAAACTCTGCCAGCCACTGCCACAACCGCACCCAACCACCGGCCGGCAACCTTCTTCGTCCGTTTGTTCGGGAAAGCGCCATGAAAAGTGAATCAAAATGTTTTCGAAAGCGTAGCAGGAAACGGAAATTTAATATCATTTTCCATTTATACACAAAACCCCATCCCGCGTCACAGACCGGCCACGGAGGTGGTTGTGGTGCTGCAGTAGAATAACTCTTCTCGTTGTGGGATGTGTATTTGATTTTATTTTTTTTTTGGCTCTCGCTTCTGAACCTTTTTGGGAAGTTTACGGTCAGACTGGCCAATCAAGATATCGATTTGATATGCAGGCTTAGTTCTTGAACAATGTTTGCGTTTGTTTTTGTGATGTTTTATCTGGGATCTGGGAACTTCCATTGACTGCGTTTCCTTGATCTTGCTGAGAAATACCAGCAGAAGCTGGCCAAAGAATCATCATTTGTCACGAACAAGGGCGGGTTGTTGACACAACAGAGCGCATGGTAGAGGATATCGGCGCTTAGCCGAAGAACGTTGAGTTGTGAAGTGTGTCTATAATGGATCGTCTGTATGCTGCTACGTTGCCTATGCAGTGAAGAATTTTCAAAAAATTCTGCAAACTCCCCAAAGACGTCATGCGGTTGAGTGGCTTTTCTCGGTAAATTTTTCTGAGCCATGAAATCTTAAGTATTCTTTCAAGCTCAAGCTCATTCATCACTCCAATAAAGTAGGCAGTCCCAACTCCTCGGACCTCAATAGTAACTATTCTGATCCTCATGTCACGAAGAATACCTCGTGCCCAGTGCTCTAACGACGGCCGGGGATCCATTGAACTTTCCTTCAACAGTCTCAGGAAAAGTAAGAGACTCGAATACCCTCCCCTTACTTCAACTGTTTCAATAACTTAGTTCATAACAAAATGGCCGGGGTTCCATTTGCTCTTACGATCAGCTTGCCTTTAATAGCCTCAAGAAGACTAAGAAACGCTGGGCTTCCGCTCCAGACTCGAATATCCCCCTCTTCTCTCCTTTATTTCCATAACTTAGTTCGTAGCAGAGGTTTCCACAGGATATAAGTTGATTCAATGTTTTGATGATCACCCCGCGTTGGGCGCCAATTAAAAAAAAATATTTTGTAAGCTCTCCCGCCCATATGAGTGGTGACAGTGAAGGCAGATGATCATCTGCAAGGCTGTTTGAAACAGAGCATATGTTGTGAAATAATCAACTAGAGACCTTTCACAAAATTTTCTTAAAATAAATTTTTCGTCAAGGGGCACAATTTCACAGCAAATTGAGCAACACTACCGTAGTTGCGGGGAAACAATTACCGCGAACCCATAAGCATACCATAAACCAAATGTATTCCGCTCTCAAGATAATTGCATCTTCCAAAAGAAACACTGACAAAAAAAGACCAAAGCCAAGCAACTTTAAGAGGAACGAATAGTTTTTGTTCCAAAGCATGCCAGGGCCACCTCACCCAGCACAGATAACATCTCCACCACAACCAATCATCGTTTGGAATCCTTGCAAACACTAGCAACGCTAATCCCATTCATCCGCCCCAGAAGGTGTGCCAAACAATTACCATGTGAGTCGAACAGCCATACACTCCGCCACTGCCCTCCTTTCGAAGGATAACACTAAATAAATGCAATCTCCAGCGCGCAAGGACACGCCGAAGGCAGCGAACAAACAAGCAGGCGAAAAAAAATATATTCATAAATTCGATAAAATATTAGATACGCTCCAGTTGAGCCGAATAGCTAAGCCCTGTAATGGCCACGGCCACCGCAGACCAAGGGCCATATGCATGTTTACATACGGATGTCCTTTTGGGCCACCGAGAGCGGCGGCGGCAGCGTTGGCGGTGGCCGTGGCATAAGGCCACAAGCTAACGCGATGAAACATAACTCATGCGAGTGTGTTTCAAATTCCCGGTTCGGTATTTCACTTTTAACTCGGAAAAGATATGCGGCTAAACTTTGCTAAAGCAGCATTCAGGTATTCGTGTTTGTAAGGCCCCTTGTCGACGACGCACGAGGCGGGCTCTAAAGAATTCCAATCCTAATTCAAAGATACTCGTATCTGCCGAGAATTCGTATTTTTTTATTCAGCTCCTTTTATCCTTCCTGTGTCGGGCCATGGCCGGTTTGACGGCGGTCCGAGGGAGAGCCGAGTGGAGGCAGAGAGCTGCAAGGGGCGACCACCGAATCCATAAAATGGTTATAACGGAATTATTTTGTATCTTGAAATGGAATTCATGACTGGAATGGATAGTTTCGTATTGAATTAGTTTCACAAAAGGATAACTGTGGGAAAAACTGGGTATTTGACGCTTGATTATGGCGTCCTTTGTAGCTTTGTAGCGGAAGCTGATGAGGACGCGATGAGGAAGATCTGATTACCCTGAAGTTATGCACAGGATGACCTGAATTCCTTATTCAGAGTCAGAGTTCTCCTTGATGCTAAGGATGCCCTGGGGGGCCACTTTAAAGTTTTCACTTTGAAGTTCGAGAGTCCACGAAAAACAAATCGCTGAAGTGTAAGGAACACCGTGCTTCAGCTTTGAATTAAGGCGTTTTCATTTCGCGCGCAATACCAAAGAGGCAAGGATTCGCGACTAAGCTGTGAAAACGAAAAACAACAACTGCGAGTGTTGCTGATTTCCTTGGCACAGTTTAACGCCTTGTGCCTCCACGACCAGACTTTCATCGTTTCTATGGTTTTGTGGAAATGTTTTGATGCCTGTAGTGGTGGCCCAAACTAGTCTTTGGATAGAGAATTTCGTTTTCTTTTTGTTTTTGATAAGTTTAGGTGAGCAGAGGATGTTTGAGTGTGGAATTTGACTGAGCATATGCAGGTGATGTATCAAGGCTGACATCATCAACCGATTTTTCAAGTTCTGTCATTAGGCATTCATTCCCACTATGCAACTTCTTCTCCTCTTCCTTGGGATTTGCAGGTTCTTCCGACTCCAAATACATGGCGGCTCTGTGATTACGGGGACACACTTACCAAACATGGTCCATGGAAAAGGAGTTCTCCACTGACGTCTGTCGGGTTTTGCAGGAATCCCAATAATTAACGTGGCACTGTTATGGTTCCTTCTAATGAAGGGTTTCTCCCTGAAACGTATTACGGCAGGTGGGCGTATGCGGACGTTGATCATGACGTGGCTGTGTTACGCGGAAGTGTTAATTTTTTTTTTGTTTTCCTTTATTTGTATGTGTGAGTAGCTGTTCCTTTCTTAGAGGGATGGAGAGATAACTGGTTAATGGTAGGGTGATTAATTGAACAAGCGAGGTGGCCGAAAACGACAATCCTCTGCTGTCGATGGGATGAGTAATATCGTCTAGTGTAGGATCGATGAAAAAAAAATGGGTTTGTTTTGGGGGAAGTTTCTAAAAAGCGTTGGTTTGCTTTGTTCGGTAGTTTGGCCGTCGGGGAAATATAAGGTTGTCAAATATCTCCCTTCCTTCTTTTTTGCTCTTCATTCAATGCTTCATAAAAAGTGCTACAGTGATCGGATTTGGTTCAAATAAGCGCCGTTTTGTTCGATAATCTGTCCGTCTAAATGGCAACTTCATAATATTCCCCTTGTAGAAGCCCCTCTCCTTATTTGCGAAGAACTCGGATAGCCACTTTTCACAAGCCTCTTTTGAGTTCAACTTCACAACACTAAGGGCGTTCGCCATGGACAGGAACAGATAGATTGTAATCACTTGGCGCTATGTCCGGACTATATGGTGGATGCAATAAAACCTCCCATCCGAGCTCCCGTAGCTTCTGACGAGTCATCAGCTAGTGTGTGGTCTGTCGTTGTCCTGGTGGAACACTACACTCTTCCTGCTGGCCAACTCGCCTGCTTCAAGCGGTACAGTTGTTCGCAGCAGATGGTAGAATTAAGCGTCTGACCATATGGGAGCAGTTCATAGTGGATGATTCCCTTCCAATCCCACCAAACACTCAGCAAAACCTTCCTGGCCGTCAATTACGGCTGGCCGTCAATCCCGGCTGGTCGTCAATCCCGGCTGGCCGTCAATCCCAGCTGGCCGTCAATCCCGGCTGGCCGTCAAACCGGCCTTCAACTACGTCAGCTTTCGCTGGATATTGTCGTATGTGATCCATTTTGCGTCGCCAGTCACCATTCGCTTTAAAAATGGGTCGAGTTCGTTTCGTTTCAGCAGCATATTGCAGTCGTTGATTCGGTCCTAAAGGTTCTTTTGCGTTAAATCATGCGTCACATCCAACCTTTTTTTGTAGCCAGCCTTCTGCAGATGGTTTAAAATGGTTTGGTGATTAACTCCCATCTCCTGGTTGAAGTCACGAGATGCCTCATGCCGGTCTAACCCGATGATTTCTGTGATTCGATCGGTATTCGTCGTCACCTGTCTTCCGCCGGCTGGCTTATCCATTGTGTCGTTTTCGCTGGCTCTGAATCGTTGAAACCATTCCTCCGCGGTTCAAAGTGATAAAGTACCATTCCCCAAAACACCTAGCGGAATTGCCTTTAACAAAGGAAAACTTTAAAATAGCCCGAATTTCGTCAATAGTGAACTTCATGTTTACACGTCTTTAACTGTGTTGCGAGACACGGGCTCTGTAGCGCTTTGTACATAGCCAGAAAATTCAAAAGACAAAAAGGCGGAAGGGAGATATTTGACAACCTTATAGTGAAGAAATGTTGAAACGATAACCAGCCTCCATTGAGCAGCCTTGCGCTCTTCCGTTCTGTTAGCGTGAGTTCCACAGTAATAAAGTAACAAAAAAAATTGGTGTCGATTTGGATCTACCATGTTCCACCAGCATCCGACTCATTTAAGAAATCTGGTCGTAAGCGAACTTCCCCAACCAGACAAAGACCTCTCATGAAAATTTCCTATTGTTGACATACAACGGCAGAGATCCAGCGTTATACGCACAGTAGTCGCAGACTACCTTGTGAACTGGACAAATGTTATTGAAATTGCTTTCCTCTAAATCGGGGTGACATGCGTGCAACCAAATTCCCTACAGTCGACTTAATGAGTACAAGGCGAAGCCTATCAGATTAAGGACTACAGCGTGCAGGAAACGGAACACTCGTTCACCGTCGTTCCGATTGAATGATTTCGGTTTGGGCTCCAATTAAAGCCATCGTGCTTCTCTCACACGAAGGCTTAGAACAAGTTCGGTGCCTTCCGAAAACTCTTGCTACTGTTGTTGTTCCTGTCACTAGACATCAGAAAGCTTTAACACTTAAGCCCGATAGCCGACAGTTGGCTGATTAGTTTGGTTCCATTTGAGGTACCAAGAGCAATGGAGGAAAGAGGATTCATTAGGCAAGTGGCAATACTTAAATTCAGCCTAATATCATACAGTTGCCTCCATAAATATGTTGACAACTTATGATTTTGGACATATAAGAAATATGTCTTTGAAAAGCACATATAACACAACTTCTAATAAGTTTGAGGGATTGAAATATAGAGGGCACAAAAAAACCATATTATTCTTAGGAAGTACAAGTATTCACATGATACCTGCCAAATTTTAAAGACTATCTTACATTTTAATACCGTTTTTATAGATTTATATATATATATATTTATATATTATATTTATGTATATATAAATAGTTTTTCTTTGGCCTAAAAATTGGCTTCAGTTTCGGCGACAATTTACAATTTCAAGTGACGCTACTGTTGCGGTTTTCTAAACATTGGCAAAAACAGAATTTCTGTTCTGCTTCTTGATCAGAAAAAATCCAGAGCAAGCTGAGCAATGGCTTAAAAAATGTAACAGTGATCTTGCTGCAACTAAAACAACTATTTGTCGGTGGTATACTGACTTTAAATGTAGCCGTGCAGACCCCTCCGATGCTGAACGCTCTGGAAGGCCAATTGATTTGGTTACACTTGGAAGCATCCAAAAAGTACACAAAATCGTTCTGCAAAACCGCACACTGAAGTTGTGTGACACAGCTGACAACTTAAAGGTGTCTGATGGCAGAGTGTACACTATTTTGCATGAATCTTTGTCCATAAGAAGGCTGTTTTCGAAATGGGTGCCGGGTTGGTCACAAATGCACCAATAACAACAATGTATCGATTACTCTGAAAGATGTTTGGAGCTGTTCGGAGCAGAATAAACAGAACTTTTTGCGCCTTTTTTTAACAATGGATGAAACCTGGATGCAACGCCATACTCCAGACTCAAATCGGCGGAGTTGATAGCATCCGGTGAACTACGCCCAAAGCGTCCAAAAACACAGAGGTTGGCTGGCAAGATTATGGCATCCGTATTTTGGGATGCTCACGGAATTTTGTTCATCGACTGCCTTGAGAAAGGCAAAAAGGATCGACAGAAAATACTACATGGCATTATTGGTGCATCCGAAGGAAGAAATTGGAAAGAAACGGTCCCATATGAAGAAGAAAAAAATCTCTTCCATTAAGAAAACACGCAGTTTCACAAGTCGTTGGCAACCACTGTTAGAGTGCAAGAATTGGACTTTGAATTCCTTCCGCACCTACCGTACTCTCCAAATCTGGCTCCCAGAGATTTCTACCTCTTTTCAGACCTCAAAAAGATGCTCACCGGGAAAAAATATAGCTCGAATGAGTAGGTAATCGCCGAAATTGAAGCTTATTTTGATTCAGAAAAGGTGAAAGCACTGCAGAGCACTTTCTCTGTCACTGTTCCGCCTTTGCTCTAAAGACTTTTGCTCTTTATCACAGAATCACTTGCTGGTGTTCTTCCGTCAGACAAAGAAATTACATTAAATGTAGGATACCGCCTGGTGATAGAATAGACCAGTTTTTGATCCTGTGCGCTCCAGTGCAATGTTTCCCAGTCTCCACCAAAAAAGGGGGTTTTTGCACATTACAACCCCTGCCATAAGTAATCAATTTTCATTTTCCCTTCACCTCATTTATTGTCGTCTCAGCTTACATCGAGCATTGGAAATCAAGCACAGCCTCCTTCACTGGCCAGCATAACAATTTTATAATTTTTATTTTTATTTTTACCCCCGAAGCCGCTCACACGTAAAATCTCAAAGTTTCTCACATTTTCCTTGATATTCGATGAAGTCACTTAGCACCCTGGTGGCTAATTGAATTCTCTCATTATGCCCCGTCAAATTTCCTTTCATTTTAACTGCGAAAAATTCGCACGGACCATCGGATGCATTCGAAAATACACAAAAAAGCAAATATTTCCTGCCACCGCCAGATGGATCCCACACGCTTCACTCCACCATCCGGGTGCTAGTAAAGACGCCGTTTTTATGCAATTTTTTCCTTTTCAATTAGCCTCCCCACCGGTCTGTCTATCAGTTTGCAGAACCGACCTCTTGTGCTGGGCGGGCGACCCTTGAGCGAAACATTAACCCGCGCGCTGTACAATGTTCAAGCTTGTGAAGTGCATTTTAGCACGCGCCCAGCTGTGCGCCGTCGCCGTCAGCCCGTTCACAGTATTTTATCTGCTTTTCCGATTCGGCTCCATCCATCCGGTTACCTTAACTCCCAGCAGCGCCATCAACCATCATAATGGCGTAATAAAATCAACACCATCTGAGAATATGTATCTACTTTGTTCGGTTTTTGTAGTCGATCCGCTTGTTTTTCTTTATTTCCATTAGTCTTTATGGCATTGGCATTTTATTATGCCACCCCGGCGGCTCACAACGCGCCCCTACAGGGACATGCAGCGTGCCGTCGGCAGCGTCAAGAAACTGGTCCCACTGCCAGACACACACTCGGATCCGCTCAAATCGAAACGAATGTTCTGCTGTTGCCGACGATAATGGGAAAACATTTCCAATACTTATTGATATCGTCGCTCCACCGAGCCCTTCCCAACGTCAAGATGTGTCTTAAATTGTATTCTTTGCGCTGCTATTGGTGTTGCGATTCTAGAGCGAGCAAAGTCTCAATAGAGACGGTGGTGGCGCATCCTGCATGAAAACATCAATTCACCGAACCTCGTTCCGTATTCACTGTCTGATAGTTGATAGCGAAGGAATTTATGGAAATACCGACATGAAGAGTCCTGCAACGTCTTCGGAAAGGACTGCTTTGCAGCCGGGCACAGTACAAATTTATCTCGGTCCCCAATGGCAGTGGGTCGGAGCGCCTACGATTCTCAACTTAAAATTCAATCAACAGACCCCTCCGTGCAACCCAAACCTCACTTGGTAATGCAGCAGTGTAAGTACCACGAGAGATGCTGACAATTTATTGCGGCGCATTTATGATATAAAATACGCCCCACGCACGTCCTGTCCTTCGTGACGGCAAGCAACGCAGTCAGTGTAGAATTTACATCATCAAGACGGTGAAGCGAAGCTGTTGTCTTAAGGAGGCGGTGGTGCGGGCGAGATGCGAGCATTGGCACGGCTGTTCGGACGGAATGAAAATGTCCCTATGAGCGGAGGGCGTCACCCATATCCTGCGTGCCTTGAATGCTATCACCTGCAATTTGATTCGACCTGGACCACACCTTCATCCCCCGCCCCAGAAGGTCTTGATTGTTTGCATTCAAGAGGATTATTGGATATATTCAAGAACATGCCGGAACCCGTGTTGATAAGAGGGTAGAGTGGGGGCTGGGGCGAGTATATTTTTATCCATTGTGGGCGTGCTTGTGTGCTCCTGTCGAATTCAATTTCGATTTTATACTTAATGAAAATTTTGAAGAAAACTGTGAGATAGTCTGTGTCAGGTGGACTCTTACGTTCCCTCAGTCGGAGGGATGCGTTCGCTCAGAGACAGTCGTTGGGGATCCTGTGCGCCTCGACTTAATTGAATTTGAAATTTAATTAATTCCTAGCTCAGTTCTCTGTGAGGGTACTATTCACTTGGTGAAGTAAATTGAAAGGTAGATGACTTCAGTTATTTTGTTTCGGACTTTTTTCTCTGTTCCTTGTTGTAAACACTTGCCACCGTTGCCTTCGTACCGTTGCCTCCGCAGCTGCCTTGGATAGGGGGATGTGAGGGGAACTTACCCTTACACAAAGTGAAAAAGTTTACGGGAGTAGATTGAAAACAAATGAGTTTTGGACCAATCTATCGATGAAGAGGTCAAGTGTCTGCTAATTGCATCAACTTCGTGAAGAACTTCAATGTATTTTGACAAAGGTATTTCGGAAGGTTTACAAACGAAAAGATATGGAAGCGTCAGAGATGACAGTGTCAGTTGTATTTCTTACCAGATCTGTTTGAATGCAGAGGCTGCAGTTGGATGCAGTTCAAGGATGTTCTCGACTGAACACCTCAATTTTTTCACGGCACCATCTCTTTCCAGCTGCTGGCAACATTCAGAGGGTAATAACTGTCTTAGGAAAAAACTTCTCAAACTGCGCCGTTCGGAGTCGACAAAAACCTTTAGGACACTTCTACTCGTGAGAGAACAGTAGCACGCACAACACGCGCTGTTGATGAACAAGCTGGGCCCTGGTGCCCCTGTGGACTGTCGCACCGTCCAATTACTATTTAATGGAAATTCGAAAATTTAGATGAACGGTACGGATACCTTGTAGAACGTTACGTCTGCTTCTGGTTCATCTGGGGATTGACCCTATACTCCAAGGTGTCGGTCCTCCAGCGATATACTACTCCAGCAAGGAACTTTCCTCGTCAGGCGACTTAAAATGTTGTGTCCTAAGTTCATTGATGTTCTTCTTAAATTCTGATTACTTTCTAAGTGTCAGGGAGTCCGAATTGAGCTGTTATCACGAACAAACGCGAAACCGAACGTCCTTTGAACATTAAAAGGATTCATAGTAGTCTCGTTTGTTTCTTTGTTCTTTTTTCGTTTTGGTGATAATAAATGGAATGGAAAGGTGCTATGGCAGGAATGAAGTCCGAAAGTTTTACCGAAAGGTATCCGGAGAATACAAGGTCGGGACCAAAACGGACAACTCGTAGTAGAGTCGCAGTCTGTGCTGAGAATCTGGAAGGATCATATCTGCAGACTCCTTAACGACGATGACGGCCAAAATCCCGCTGTTAGGCAGAATGTTCTACTCAATTTGGACGATGATAGACAAGCATTCCGTCCCCACCACTTAGACGAGGTGAGGATAGCAATATCCCAGCTGAAGTCGAATAAATCTGCTGGAGCGGACGGACTGTCCGCAGAACTATTTAAAGCAGCTGGAGTGGACCTAATTGGGCGGATGCACCAGCTCATCTGTAACGTATAGTCGGAGGAAAGCATGCCCGATGAGTGGAATCTCAGCGTTGTTTGCCCGGTTCACAAGAAAAGAGACCCCTTTGACTGCGCCAACTACCGAGGGATTAGTCTCCTCAACATCGCATACAAGATCCTCTCTGGCGTATTGTGTGAGCATCTGAAACCGTTTGTCTATGACCTGATGGGTCCCTGTCAGTGTGGTTACAGGCCAGGGAAGTCCACAATAGACCAGATCTTCACATTATGGTAGATTCTGGAAAGGACCCAAGAAATGCAAATTCACACTCACCACCTATCGTCGATTTCAAGGCTGCATATGGCAGTGTGCATAGAGACGAGCTATACAGTGCCATGTCTAGTTTTGGCATTCCTACCAAACTCGTTAGATTGTATAGGATGACGATGGAGAACTCTCGCTGCTCCGTTAAGGTCGGTAACGAACTCACCGAGACCTTCAGTGTCAAAAAGGTTTAAGCCTAGGCGACGCACTGTCATGTGACTTCTTTAACATCGTCCTAGAGAAGATCGTGCATAACTCACAAGTCAACACCAGAGACACGATCTTCCAGAAGTCAGTTCAATTGCTAGCTTAAGCTAACACAGCGAGCCGTCAATGAGGCATTTGCTGGCATTGAAGCGTCTAAAATGGGTCTGGCGATAAATGAGGGTAAAACTAAGTACATGCTGTCATCAAGAAAGGACACACAACATCAACGTCTCGGACGGAGCGTCACATTAGGCAGCAGAAATTTCGAGGCAGTCAAGAACTTCGTCTACCTCGGCTCCGCGGTATACAGGGACAACAACATCAGTACCGAAATCAAACGCAGAATCACTCTTGCCAACCGCTGTTTCTTTGGGCTCAAGAGGCAATTGAGTAATAAAACCCTCTCTCGAAGGACTAAACTAGCTTTATATAACAGCTTGATCATCCCCGTCCTACTATATGGCGCAGAATCTTGGACGTTAGCAAAGGCGGATGAGGAAGCCCTTAGTGTTTTCCAAAGAAAAGTTTTGCGTGCGACTTTTGGTCCTGTTTGCGTTGATGGCATCTGGAGGAGAAGATTTAATGACGAACTCTATGGACTTTACAGCCACATGGGCCTGGCCAAGGGTCTTCGAATATAACGCTTAAGATGGCTAGGCCATGTAGAGCGTATGGACACCACTGCTCCGGCCCGAAAAGTCTTTGAATCCGTGGCATTGGGACAACGCAACAGAGGACGACCTAGACTAAAGTGGCGCACACATGTGAAGAAGGACCTCAACCCACTTGGAGTGCCCAACTGGCGGAAGCTAGCAAAAGATCGTGCTGGCTGGAGAGGCATGTTTGTTGAGACCCAGGTCCACCCCTGACTGTAGCGCCACAAGAAGAAGAAGAAGGTAATAAAGTATTTTACTGCACAAAGGCTATCTTTGACATAAGTCCCATGTCTTGGATTTAAGGACTCATCCAACTGAAGCTATACTTTCCATTCGATCTACATTTACCAGGTATAATAATTTAATAATTGTTGGCGCTACAGTCCAAAGGGGGACCAGGGCCTAGCTTGCTCATCAACTACTCGTGTTGTGCGCGCTACTGTTCTCTCACGAGTAGAAGGGACCTACGGTTTTTTGCCGTGATGACCCGGGACCCAGACAAGTCTTAGCGAATTCAGCCTGCCGACCAAATTAAGGGAAAACTTGCATACTTGAACTATCTTGGTTAAAGGGTTGAATAAGGCCTTGAGCACAGCTTGACTGTCGCTGCAGACACAGATACTTCTTCTTCACAACATAGTTGGTGATCATTAGGATCGCGAAGGCCTCTTCCGCCTGAAAGACCGACATAAGGAGGCGTGAAGTCTGATGTTGTCGTTTTCCACAAAGGCCCCAGCTCCAGAACCCTCCGTTGTCTTGGAGCCGTCCGTAAAAATCCGACTACATTCCTTTCCCGGTTCAGTTTTTGGGGAAAGTTGACTTTGTATGAGCGTCGCAATTGTATTATTGGCGACTTCGCATCTGACGGCATGTCCATTATAGTAGTATCATAGGAGATATGGTGTGCAAAGCTCCAGGGCGAGTGGAACCAAAGACCATTTCTTTTTAATCGAGAGATGGCCTTGAGTGTACATCCCATGATGTGTTTATCAAGGGGGGGTGCTCTGCTCTGTTTACAGTGCTGGGGAAAGCCCCTGTGCAGCCGAGACAAACTGTTCTTTGAAGCTTGGTGAAAGCGGAAGTCACGTATTTGCGAGAAACCTTGTTTCACCAAACGACTGATGCATAAGAGGTAAGTGGTCTTATCCTTGCCGAATAGATCCAAGCGGATCTTTTGGGTGATAGACCCCAACTTTAGAAGGCTGAACCCCTAAGACGCCATTTGTATGAAAAGAGTGTTAAAAACCGAAAAGCGCTGTTTTTAATCACCGTTTTAAAGAAATTACGACTAACGACTGTTGCATTCTGTAAGACTTTCTTTTATGGTCGTACAAAAGCGCGTGCCTGCAGTTTGCTATTTCCACACCAAATCCAGAGGTAGCCGCGTATTGTGTATGGATTTCTTCTTTTGCCACACAGTCTATTCTTCATTGTCTTCATTCTGTCCGGATAGGATTGGGTCTCAATCCGCATGCCTCTCCACCTCCTCTCCACCTCCTCTCCACAGCTGCCACCAGTTGCACAATCTAAGTTGGTGGGGGTGATTCTTCTCTTGCGTCTTCCGTCTCAGCCCAGGCTCTCCCTTATTGCGTTGTTTTGGAATCTTCGTTTCGAAGGCTTTTCGTGCCAGGTAGACAAGATGGACACTTATGCTCCCTATAGTCTATAAGTCCTGTTTTTTGATGGGTTGCAGTACTTACCTCGCGTCCATGTGAAACCAAAGACGATTGGTGTCTTGTCTGTGGTGTTTACTGGAAATTCACAGACACAGGTTGCATATCGGCTGCAAATTTACTCTCAGCGAGGCCTTTTATGTGCTCGTAGTCCTTGAGTTCCCTTAACAACTGTTTCCGATTTTACTCATATTGCAGGACACTTGCTCTAGTACAACACCTCTTCATCATTCCTGCTCGTTCACTTTCACCCCTCCAACTCAGATCTGTGTGTGATGGCAGAGTCTTTCAGTCTAGTAGCCTCAAATTCATCACGTAAAAGCATCTTGTTTAAAATTTTCCACTTTTTGCATCTTTTAACGAGATGTCTAGGAGCTTCCCGAAGACACTGTCTGTACAGGCCGCCAGCACTTTGAAGTTCGGCTGTTGATACAAGCCCCGTGAAGTGTCCCATATTATCAACAAATGGCATGAGTTGCAAATCAAGTCTTGATTTCTAAGTTTACCCACCACCTGTGTGAAGCAGATCAAAGGAAGCAACAAACTGAAACACAGCTCCCATCAGACATGACCGTCACCCGCTTTCGCACAGAGAGACATGTGCGCCTTTATTGAATCAGCTGGAATTCGAAAAGTGGATTTTTCAAACAATTCCATCCGGCCACATAATCACGAGACCTTGGCCCGGCATACGAGTAATCTGCTTGCCAGGTGACTGATTTTCATCCGGCCGACAGAGAGTTCGCAGAACGGATAATATTCACTTTCAAAATTTTGAAATAAATTACAAAAGTTTCCCCTTGCCACAATTGGGGACTTTCATCAGCCAAAGTGAACATTCTCGGCCAGAGCATGTGGCAGGCAGGCAAAGCGCTCACCTCACAAGATGCTGGGAATATCAAGGTTTCGCAACTATTTCGAAACTTTTTTTTAATATGGAAAAAAATCTTTTCACTAGAATATGACTTTTCAATTTGAACCAAGGTCACATTCCCTGCAGGAACGACTTCGTCACTAAGGGTGGGCAGCAATTTATTCGTTGTCTTATCAACGGGTCGTCACTGGCAGGAGGATTTACTCTGCGGTTTGCGGAAGTATGTTTGATGTAACCTTTGATATGCCCTGCACCCGAAAGTCGTGTCAGGTAAGTTGAAGGGATTTTGCTGGAGTGGTCTGAGAGGATAAGGGGAGGCAATGAAGAGCAGGAAGAATTTCAATTGGTTTTCAATTGTTTCATTTTGAATTTTGTGGTGAATGTCTGGAATGTTTGTGCATCGACCTGGAATTGTGGCGTCTGCCCCGAGGAAGAGCTTAACTTGACTTCAACCGTCTGCAGGTCGAGTCACAGACCGATATCGGCTCGGAAAGGAAGACATTCGCACGTAACAGGTTATACTGGCAAATGGTTATTCCTTTAAGGTTTTGTGGTTTTCAAACTGACAGTCTAATCCAAATTGGAGATTTCTAGCATCGAAGGAAAACTGAAATATTGCCAGTGTTAGTCCGACAACCCCTTTTTTCGTAAAATTCAAATAGGGCGGTTCCTAGTTCCATGAAAGGGGAGGTGGTGGGAAGAGAAGGAGCCTGGATGACGAGTCGGCAAGAGAAGGAGACGTCAGAAAGAGGAGGAAGTAGGGGTAATCAGGAGGAGGTAGGCGGAGGCAGGTGAAGGCAGGAGGAGGTAGGAGGCGGTAGGAGGAGATAGGAGGAGGCAGGAGGAGGCAGGAGGAGGCAGGAAGTGGTAGGAGGAGGTAGGAGGAGGTAGGAGGTAGTAGGAGGAGGCAGGAGTCAAGAGGAAGAAGCGGGAGAATAGGGAGGAGGTAGAGGGAGGCAGGAGGAGGTAGGAGGAGGCAGGAGGAGGCAGCAGGAGGCAGGAGGAGGCAGGAGGAGGCAGAAGGAGGCAGGAGGAGGCTGGAGGAAGCAGGAGGAGGCAGGAGAAGGCAGGAGGAGGCAGGAAGTGGTAGGAAGAGGTAGGAGGAGACGACGGCAGAAGGAGGAGGAGGTAGAGGTAGGCAGGAGGAGGTAGGAGGAGGCAGGAGGAGGTAGGAGGAAGAAGGAGGAGGCAGGAGGAGGCAGGAGGAGGCAGAATGAGGCAGGAGGAGGCAGGAGGACGCAGGAAGTGGTAGGAGGAGGTAGGAAGAAGCAGCAGACAAGAGGAAGAGACGGCAGAAGGAGGTAGAGGTAGGCAGGAGGAGGTAGGAGGAGGCAGGAGGAGGTAGGAGGAGGCAGGAGGAAGTAGGAGGATGCAAGGGGAGATAGGAAGAGGCCCGAACATGAGGCAGCAGGAGGAGGACGAGGCCCGATGAGGAGGAGACAAGGGGAAAAAATATAAGAAGGAGGAGGGGGTAGAGGGAGGCAGGAGGAGGCGGGAGGAAGTAGGAGGCGGGAGGAAGTAGGAGGCGGTAGGAGGCGTTAGAAAGATAGGGTAGCAGGAGGAGGAGGAGACTAGTGGTTGAGAAGGAGATAGAAGGAGTCAAGATTAGGCTTGGTCAAGAGTAGGAAGAAGTAATATTGTTCCTACACGAGTGGAATGGATTCTAGAGTTATATGCTGAATTCAAACGACGCTATTTAAGAATATACTATGGATTATCCGTGCTGTGGAGTGTACCAATGTCAGATGTGGCAGGGGATTATAAAAACTGAAAAACTACAAAATTTCAGAATACGAAGCAAGACATGCGTCTAAGGAGTCGGAGCCGTTAACCACCACCCTAACTCATTTGGCGCGTATCACGTGATGACTTGAGGTCAAAAAGGCGGAGGGAAGATATTTGACGAACGGTCTGTCAATGTCATCCGCATAAGCTAGCAATTGAACGGACTTGTGGAAGATCGTGCCTCTGGTGTTGACGTGTGAGTTCCGCACGATCCCCTCAAGGATGATGTTAAAGAAGTCGCATGACAGCGCGTCGCCTTGTCTAAATCCTTTTTTGACATCGAAGGTATCGGTGAGTTCGCTACCGACCTTGACGGAGCAGCGAGAGTTCTCCATCGTCATCCTACACAATCTGACGAGTTTGGTAGGGATGCCAAAACTAGACATGGCACTGTATAGCTCGTCTCTATGCACGCTGTCATACGCGGCCTTGAAATCGACAAATAGATGATGGGTGTCGATTTGTACTTCTTGGGACTTCTCCAGGATCTGCCGCAGTGTGAAGATCTGGTCGATTGTGGACTTCCCTGGCCTGAAACCACACTGATAAGGACCTATCAGGTTGTTGACGAACGGTTTCAGGCGCTCACACAGTACGGCAGAGAAAATCTTATATGCAATGTTAAGAAGACTGATCCCTCGGTAGTTGGCGCAGTCGAAGGGGTCTCCTTTCTTGTGGACCGGACAAACGATGCTGAGATTCCACTCGTCGGGCATGCTTTCCTCCGACCATATCTCACAGATGAGCTGGTGCATGCACCCAACCAGCTCATCCCCAGCCGCTTTGAACAGTTCTGCGGATAGTCCGTCCGCGCCAGCAGCTTTGTTCGATTTCAGTCTCGATATTGCTATCTTGACCTCGTCGAAGTCGGGGGGACGGAATTCTTGTCCATCGTCGTCCAAATTGAGTGGAACATTCTGCCTAACAGCGGAATTTGCGACGTCATCGCCGTTTAGGAGTCTGCAGAAATGATCCTTCCAGATTCTCAGCACCGACTGCGACTCTACCACTAGTTGTCCATTTTGATCCCGGCAGGCTTCTGTCCGAGCCTTATAACCACCGGATAACTGTTTTATCTTGTGGTAAAAATTTCGGACATCATTCCTGCCATAGCACCTCTCCATTTCCTCGACCGCGCGCTTCTCGTGCTCTTTCTTTTTTCTTCTGAGAAGCCGGTTCTCTTCCCTTCTTCTCTGTTTGTAGAGCTCACAAACAGCTCTCGTCGTTCGATGCAGCGTTGCCTTGTACGCTTCTTGTTTGGCAGCATGCGCCTGCCTACACTCGTCGTCAAACCATGGGTTCCTCTTAGGTGGTGGAGTGAAACCCAGCACATCAGTGGCGGCCTCTTTGATGGCTTCTTGACAACGTTTCCATTTGTCTTCTATTGTTTGTGCAGGCAGCGTCGAACTTTGAGATAGTTTCAGGGAGAATCGATCGGCAAAGGCTCTAGCGATCGGTTGCGATTGTAGCTTTCCGACATCAAACCGTCTTGGCTTGTCTCGACTCCGTTGCTCTCTCGATATCCGGGTTCTTACCTTGGCTACAACAAGGTGATGATCCGAGTCGATGTTTGCACCTCTGAAGGTTCGGACATCGAGGATATTGGAGGAGTGTCTGACGTCGATCGCAACGTGATCAATCTGGTTGACGGTTGATTGATCAGGTGATCGCCAGGTACCTTTATGAATGTTGAGGTGTGGGAACCGCGTGCTGACCACAGAGAGATTTCGCCCCGAGGCGAAGTCAACTAGCCTGAGTCCGTTTCCGGAGGTGTTGGCGTGCAGGCTGTGTCTTCCGATGACTTTAGCAAAGACTTCTTCTCTTCCCAGCTGAGCGTTGAAATCTCCTAGAACTATCTTGGTGTCGTAGCTGGGGCATCGATCATATGTCCTTTCTAGGAGATGATAGAAGTCCTCTTTACTGCTGTCATCTTTTTCCTCTGTCGGGGCGTGGGCGCATATGAGGCTTATATTCCCGAATTTAGCCTTGATGCGGATTGTTATGAGGCGTTCGCTTATGTATTGGAAGCTTAAGACTTTTTGCCTAAGTCTGCCTCGAACAACAAAACCGCATCCAAATAAGCGTTTCCCTCTCTTCCTGTAGCAGTCGCCGTGGTATATGTCGCAGTTTCTCACTCTTCTCTTGCCCGGCCCATCCCACCGCATTTCCTGAATTGCGGTAATGTCTGCTTTATAGCAGTCCAGGGCCTCCGCAAGTTCATCGGCTGCACGTGGTCTGTTTAGGGACCTCACATTCCACGTGCATATCCGTAGAGCATTATCCTTTTTCCGTTTGCGTGGGTCGTCAACAGTGAATCCATCCATATCCGAGGCATTCGGTTGATTCGCAACTGTTTATTTTTTAATGTGGCCGGGCAGTTACCCCGACGCACACCCCCAACCTGGAGGACCAGGCCCTTTTTTATACCTCTTGGGCGGAGGTCGCACTTATAGGTTTGGCAGGTTGAGTTCGGGTGAACAACAACCAGTACCCGATGGCTACCAACGTGGAGGTAGAATAAGCACAATTGGTGTGTGGAAGACAGTTACAGCAGCTGGGCATCGCCAGGTTGATACCAATCAGTGCCTACCCTGTTCCCACATCACCCAGCCAGGGGCTTCTACGAAAGGGGTATTATGCAGCTGCCGTCTAGGTGGAAACAGATTATTAAACAAAACGGCGTATAATTGAACTAAATCCGATCTCTCTAACACTTTTTATGAAGGATTGAATGAAAAGCAAAAGCGCTTAAGGGATATTTGATATTTGACAACCTTATGATAGAACCACGTCATTCTGTAGAGCGTTTTCGAAGTGTACACCAGTGCTTCGACGTTTTGACTTTAAACTATATCTACACATGTTATTGTATTTACTAAAAGATAATATTTCAAATGTGCAGCTTTGTTAACAATGTAAATGGGTCGAGAATGGGCGAGAAACGTGTTTTAATAAAAAATTGCTTTCTTGGGGTAAAACTTCCAAATTTATAAGTGAAATTGTGAAATTGTTGGGTGTTCAAATAAAATAATCGCACATGCCAAAAATGCTAGGAAAATAAGAGATTAGTTAAATTTACCCGTAGCGACATCAGCAATAATAAAAAGGCTGGTAAAAAAGAATTCACCTGCCAGAAGTCCCAGAGAAGTACCACTTCTGTCAAAAATCAAACTACTAAAACGAACCAATTTTGCAAAAGAACATCTGAACTGGGAACCTTCCAAATAGCGCAAAATATTATGGACGGGAACCCAAAATAGTTTTATTTGGTACTCCTGAAACCAGGACATTTGTTCGCAGGTGAAAAATACAAGAGTTTCAACCTGAGTGTACTATTAAGACGTATGGAGATGATTTTCCTATTATGGTACTTGCCCATTTTTTTGATAAAACCTATGATTTCCACCGGAGTTTATGTCAGTAAAATGAGAGAAACCATGCTACACTACGCACAGTAGAATATGTCGCTTAGATAGATTCTACAGAAAGACAATGACCATGAATATAGGAGCAAACTCGCCATATAGAGTATTAATTATGGACTGGCCGCCTGAATCCCATTGAAAACCTTTGGACCGGTGTGAAACTTAATGCAATCGGCTATACTATTGATCGACAAAAATAATTTAAAGTCATCCGCGAATGTTAGGATTTCGCAGAATTTAAATATTTCGTGAACATCGTTTATAAAAAAAAGAAATAGTAATGGGCCCGATCGGCTACCCTGTGGCACGCCCGATGTTACCTTCATTACGCGAGAAATATAACTATCGACCTTAACCATTTGCTTTTTCTCCTTTAAATAATTGGAAAACCATTCTAGCATTGCTGAATGAATTCCAATGGATTTAAGTTTGTTTAAAAGCAAAGTGTGATGCACTTTATCAAAGGCTTTCGAAAAGTCAGTATAAAGTACATAAACTTGTAGGCGATGTTCTAAATTTGTAAATAAAAAATTTATAAATAAAGATAAGTTAGAAGAACATGACCTACCTGGCATGAAGCCATGTTGCCTATTTGAAATAAGCTCTTTTACTAGAATCACATTTTTTTCTTTTACGAGGCTTCCAAACAATTTTGGAATGAAAGAAAGTTTTGATATTGGCCGATAATTTTCTACTTTTTATTTCAACCCGCTTTTATAAATTGGTGTTAAATAGGAATACTTCCATTTTTCTAGGAATTCACCCTTTTTTGGCGATTGATTGAATATAATTCTAAGAGGTCAATAGAATGAACTGCAACAATTTTTTAAAATTGCTGCCGGGACCCCATCGAGGCCTGGGCTGTAATTAAGTTTAAGATTTTTCGATAGTTGCAACGCACCTATGTCCAGAATTTCAGGTATATTTGAGTAATAGTTCGTCGTTAAATGGTCCTCAGTTTCATTACAAACCGACTCAAAAAAGTCGGCAAATAAATCACAAGTTCCGTTTAAGTCATTTGAAATTACGTTTCCAAGTTCCATTGATTTAGGCAAGCCTAAAGAATTTCTCTTAGAATTAACGTACTTCCAAAATGCTGAACTATCGCTCTTCACCGAAGATTCTACGGACAATATATATTGCCTGTATAGATATCTATTCAATAACTCAAACTCATTCCTCTGTGACGCTGTACTTAAAAATAAAGTTTGTACGACCAAGTGCTAATCCAATCATAAAAATGAAAACAAAAACCTTC